>VMDR010000006.1:309279-882556 GCA_007922815.1 Macrotus californicus
GGGGGGGGGGGGGGGGGGGGGAGTGGAGGCAGAACCTGAGGGCAGCTAATGCTCCCCTGCAGGGTCCAGGCCTTCACGTCATCTTCAAGCAAAGGGGGAGGCCGGCCCTTAAAAGGGAGGAGTGACCTGGAGGTTCAAGGGAATCTGGAAGGTCAAGGTTTGAGGACAGATCAACCCAGATGCTTCCCAGCCAGTCCCTGACCTTGCATAGCAGATCTGCCCAAGTGGGGAGTTTCCTCTCTTTGGAGCTCAAGGATTCTGACAGTGAAGTCCTCAACTCTCCCTGCCCTCTCGCTGGGCTTGAAGCTGTGTATGTGCCAACCCCGAGGTCCCTGGCCTTCACACGCCGCTCCTACTTGCCAATTAATCCCTTGAGCTTGTCAGTAGCCACTCCGGCCTGCTGACCTTGTATTTCCTCCTCATCCGTATTTATAAAATGTCTGCTCCATCACCGCAGCTAACCTCCCCCCCTTCCCCCAGTGACCATCCAGCTCATCTCCAGTGAGGGTTAGCAAGTGTTCTGTTGCTACCCAGCAGCTGGGGGTCTCTGCGCTCCCCCAACCCATGGAGACATTCTCAGCTCCGGCTAAGCAGTGGTTTGTCCAGCTACAGAGCCTCCTCTGAGTGTCCCCTTTCTTAGCATGTTCTCGGGTCAGCTGTCGTGGGCTGGGTTCTCCAGCGGGCAGACTGAGACAGGAATTTGGGTGGAAGGGCGATCTTGCAGGGTGGAAGGAAACGGCGTGTGACTGGGGAGAGGGAGTAGGCAAGCTGCGATTCGAGCCCACAGGGACCTAAGCCAGCCCACAAGGACCTCTGGACATGAGAGGGACCTTCAGAGATGTCCCAGGTTGGGGGAGAGGGTCCCACCTATCAAGGCAGCATGACTCCAAGAGGCAGTGTCTGAAGGGGGCTGATACCCGCTGAGGTGACAGGTGTTCACCTCCTGATGGGGCACCTGGCCAATGCACCTCGGAGCCTGCCCACATGGGCTCCTTACTTGTGTGGCCTGCTCCCACCTCACTCTAAGGGACATCAGGATGTGGTGTGCCTGAGTGGACAGACAGCTTCCTCTACCACGCCAGTCAAGGTGGCGGGGTGCTGAGTCTTGAACAGGCCCTTGGACCCAGTCTCTCTCTAGCCTTGGCCAGCATTCCTCTCTTACACCTTCCTCCTCAGGCATCTGCCTCTGAGCCGCCCCGGCCGAGAAAAGGGACACTTTCCCCATCGGTTCCAGGACATGTCTTTGACCACCCCCAAACCAGCCCTTCTGGCCAGGACGAGTGGCTTTGGACTGGAGCCAGTGGTGGGGTCGACCCCACCAGAACCATAGACAATGGCAGAGAAAAGGGGGGAGCACCCCCTTTTCAGGAAAACCAGGGGGCTCCCCCAGAAGGAAGGAGAAGGTGCAGGCCCAAGCTTCCAACAAAGTGTGGTGGATGAGCCCCCCCTCGCTCACAGGGCTCTTCCACCTGGGTGGTAGAAAGGGTGCCTCACTCCTCTGTCTCCACAGCCCTTCCAAAACGCTCGTCCTGGGTGGAAATCTAAGCAGCAGATAGTCCCCAGTACAAAACCCTGTGGAGCAAAGAATTCCTCTTTTTACTGCATTTTCATGCATGTGGTCCTGCCAAAATAGGAGAGGGACTGGGGCACAGGAAGTGTCAGTGGCCTGTAGCTGTCTGTGGTGTGCCCATTCGGACAGGTCTGGCTCTTCCTTGGCTGTGACTGGACAGACAGCATATTCGATCCCGGGCACTTCTGGGAACGTGGGTCTCCTTTGCGTGTTCCTCAGCAAAGACAGAGACAGGGACCATCCGCCCTGGTGCTCCACCGTTCTCTCTCCAGAGTCGTGAAAGATTAGAGTCTGGAGCTATTTGTGAAGTATCAGATCCAACTTAGAAATAAGGAAATAGAAACTCAAAATGGCGAAGGGGCTTTCCAGGAACCAGGCAGCCACTGGCGGTAGAGAATGAATTTGCATGCAGGGCTGCTGGACTTTAGGTCAGTGTGTGTGCATGAGAAGATAAACCGTGGGAAGTAATGAGCTCAGGCCAGCAGAGCTCAAGTGATAAGAAACCGAGCTCGGCTCCGCTCCACACCGACCTCTCCTGCTGACTGGGAAGTGGCCTTTGTCTCCCATCACACGACCCTGATGACCTCGCTTGTCCTCCCATCCCTTGCACTGTACGGCTGTTTTAACATACTGTTTTGTTTTGTATTTTTAGATTTTATTTACTTTTAGAGAGAGGGGAAGGGAAGGAGAGAGGGAGAGGAACATCAATGTGTGGTTGCCTCTCTCATGCCCTCTACTGGGGACCTGGCCCACAACCCAGGCATGTGCCTGACTGGGAATCGAACCCACGACCCTTTGGTTCACAGGCCGGTACTCAGTCCACTAAGCCACACCAACCACAGCATATTGTACTATATTTATAGGAAAGAGTTGGCCACCCTGAAGGCCTGTTCACACAACTGTGAGCTCCAGACTGATTTTTGCCTCAGCCCAGCAAGAGGCCGACCTCGGAGACCAAGGTCCAAGTGTCTCCTATGTCCACGATTCAGCTGCTGCTTGAGACCTCGGCCTTCACTCTGCTGTTGATGCCACCAGCCCATCGCCGTTCTCTACATCGTCCACGAGGCCCGGCACGACACCAGACGGAGGGCGAGGACCTCCTGAAACACCCCTGAAGCTTTCTGCACTTTCCTTAAGAGCGGCAGTTGTCTAAGACGGAGGAAGAAAGCTTCAAAGCACTATGGATTAAAGAAGGACACGTGGTCGGAATCCACCCATCCGGATCACCTACAGCTTGCATCTCTGCCATCAGGGCCGAATCTGCCGGGGTGGTCACAGACCCACCTTCCTCTCGGGTCACACAATCAAACGGCATCTCCCAGATTCTGGGAGTCAGAGCCGTGTGGCCACTTCTGAGCAGCAGACTGTGGGTCTCCACGATCCACAACACTTCTAACCCTGTCCCCTCACGCTTCCCACACAGTTCTCTGTGTCCCTTCCCTGTGGTCCAGTGGCGGCTGGATGTGGCCGGTCGAGATGGGAAGCCGAGAGTCCAAAGGCACTCTCATGTCCTGGGGACGCCCAAGTCACAGATTGAAAGACACCTGGATTACTGAGTCACCAGAGCTTGAAGGAGAGTCACCCAACCCAACCCAACCCAACCCCCTGAGACTTTATGTTGGGGAAAAGCAAGTTTTCGTGTTTTGGTTGTTGTTGTAACAACTGCCGTTAATTACTCAGACCAGCATAGCCACCCAGCCAAAGGGTGTGTTCGCAAAATGCGTTCCACCCCAGTGACAACACAGTCCATTGGCATTGAGGACAGGAGCTGAAGGGAAGGCTGCAGTGTGACACCCAGAAACAAGCCATGATTCACGGGTCAGTATGAGCTGACTGGATTGTCCCCTGTGTGGATATTGGGACCAGTGACCATGGGTTGGAAGCCATGGCTCTGAATGGCCCTGTGAGTCCCTCTCGGCTGGTGCGCGGTGCCCCATCCTCCCTGCCACTTCTCTGCATCCAGCCCCATGCTTGCGCCTTTGGACTCTTGACAGTGGTGTCCTTCCCGTCTCCTTGCCCCCGGCCCTCCGCCGCTACCCTGTCCCGACAGAGCGATCTTTGTGGTCCTCCCAAAATTCATGCATGATCACGGTAAAGCCCTTTGATTCTTTGAAAGTGGGACAAAAGCAGTATCTTAGCCCTTACCTGTTTCTCTAGCCACCATTCCTCCAAATGCCGGCACACGCACACCTGCACCCATGCGCACACACGTGCACACACTCACGTGCTCACATTCACTTCACCCCCGCTAGATGCTTCCGGACCTTTTCGGGGGCCGTGTTTTCCTGTCTCTGGTCACTTGCCCGTTCCTGTCCCTTTGGCTCCAGACACTGTTTCATCTGACCCTTGCCCCGCTTTCTCATTGCCTAACTGATCTTCTCAGCTCTCCCCTTAGAGCACCCCCCTGTGGCTCCCCTAGGGTTTGGGAGCCCTTGAGTGCACAAGGCAGCTGAAGGCCCGTCCTGGTCTTCAGGTGGCCGGGATTCCAATGAAGGACAAGAACCGTATGATTTCATTCATGTGCGGGAAATAAACTGAAAAGTAACAACCGAACAGACAAAAGATCCTGACCTGCTCAGCTGAACTTCAGCTCCGTCAGGAACGCCCAGATTCCCGTTTCCGGTGCGCCAGTGAACACATACTGCACCCTCAGCATCTAGAGTTAAATTTACATCCTTTAATATGGAAGGAAATTAAAAACCCACTGTCTCACTCATCCTAGCGGCATTTTAAGCACTAATAGCCATGTGTCATCAACAGCTACTTATCATTGGGCAGCACAGCCACGGAGCCTGTGGACAGCCCTTTGGAGGTCCTCATCTTCTTCCTTGGAGTTAGTCTAAGATTTTAAAAAACACCTTGAACTCCCTAGGAGCCTTCGCATTTTGCGGGAGACGATGAAGACCAATAAAAGTGGTTAAGTTCAGAAGGGAGACTGACTGCAGTGAGCAGGGGTTACCTCTCCCTGTGGCTCCTGATCGGATGGTGTTAATGGTCCTGAAACCCTTTTGGGTAAACAAGCCCCAGGGTGTGTGCTTTCCCTGCAGCTACTTTGATGCTGGTAGCTGCTGTGGCTCTCTCCCAGGGCCGCCCCCCATCCCCCGGTCCCCCACCATGCTTCCCCCTGGACAGGAGACAAGGCAGGGCCGGCGAAACAAACTGCAAAACTCAACCAGGCTTCCTCATCCAGACCCCAGTGTGCAGACCCACAGGAGGGAGAGCCCGTCTGCGACAGCAGGAGGCCAGTGGGTGAGAGCCTTCCCACAGAGCTTCCACACGGTGTGAGTCCACGCCACGCCGCGGGGTTAGCTCACAAGGAGGGGTGTTTGGGGGGCTCCATCCACCTATTCAACATTCGCCACACTGCGCTCACTGCCACTGGGCTCTCCGAGAGGGACTCTGGACTGGTGGGCCAGCATCACCCTCATCAACGGCATCAACAACGGTGGTGTTTTCGAGCCTGAAAACACGGCCAGCACCCTGGGCTGTCAATGATGTAACGCTTTTGCCTCCTGCTCCTCACCGAGTTCCATCTGTTCATCCTCCACCCCTGTCCCCAGGCTGAGGAGAGCGGATCCCCGCCTCCACCTTCCAGCCATACTCGCGTGTTCACAGCAGTGTGTTTATGTCGCTGCATAAAGGGTGGTTTCTAGTCGCCCCATACGCTGGCCCCTGACCCAGCGTCCGAAACACAGCGCACTAAGCCTTGTGACTTCTCCTGGTCTCCTGACTTCCTGTGCCGGATTCTGTCCACCCTGCAGGGCCTGACTTTTGCTTCCGGGAAGCCCAGGGGTGTGACTGACCACCTCAGCCCTTGGCTGGCCCCTTGACTCCTTCGAACACGACTCAGCAGGTTAGGCCGTCGTACTGGTGGGTACTCTGGGCTGTGGCAAGCAAGCAGCTGCGAAAGAACAGGGTGTTTTCCAGGTCCTGTGAGGAGGTGCTGAATCCTGGAACACTTTCAGATGTGTTTCCGGTCACGTGGTCAGTGGAAGCATCTTGAAGAAGATGAAGAGACCAGATCAGAATATCAGACTCCATCAACCATCCCAACTCAGAGCTTGCCTCTCTCATTCTCTCCCCTTCTCCTTCCTAGGGTGGCCACCCCTGGGTTTGCACAGCAGCATCGGGGCTACTCTGCACCCTCGTACCGCAGTCATGGATGATGCTCAGGGGCCACGGGACAGGGCATGCCGGTTACATCAGCTCCTGCTCCTCCTCACTCCATCCTCTCCGCGTTTCAAAGCCCAGGTCAGCACCTCACACCCACTAAGGTAGATGCTATGAAAAATAATAACAAAATGACGAG
Source organism: Macrotus californicus (assembly GCA_007922815.1). Taxonomy (NCBI): domain Eukaryota; kingdom Metazoa; phylum Chordata; class Mammalia; order Chiroptera; family Phyllostomidae; genus Macrotus; species Macrotus californicus. The sequence continues at coordinate 315,159 of VMDR010000006.1, forward strand.
TGCTGGGAGGCTGCAGAGACTCTGGACCACTAGTGCCGGCGGGAATGTAAAACGGTGCCACTGCCGTGGAACAACGTCCAGCAGTCCGCACACGGAGTGTGAGGCAGGGAGTCGCCATGGGATCCAGCGTCACCGCCCCGGGGCGGGGGGGGCACAAAGGCACGGAGTGCAGGACTCGCACCGAGATCCGTCCACTCGCATCCCCGCAGCTTCCCAGCAGCCAGGTGTCCACCGACAGAGAAACTGGTAAGCGACGTGTGGTCCGTGCACATGGCTCCTCGGCCTTGAAGAGGGGAGAACCCTGAGATGAGCCACAACATGGATGAGCCTGGAGGACAGCGTGCAAGGGAGCTGGGCCGGTCACAAAACCACACACGCTGTGTGATTCCAGCTGTGCGACGAGGCCCTCGGAGTGGATAGAAACACAAGGTAGGTGGTGGTCGCTGGGGGCAGGGTGGGGGTGACTGGCTTCATGGGGGTGGAGTTTCAGCTTTGCGAGAAGCGAAGACTGTGGAGGTGATGGCCACACAGCAGTGTGGGTGTGTTCATTGCTGCCGAATCGCACACTTACAAATGGTTCAGATGGCAAATTTTATGTCACGTGTACCTTACCACATTTTAAAATAATTTTTAAACAACTCAGGCATATTTGCTTCCATGACACATTCTCTGATCCTCGTTCTCGGGACCCAGCACGTGGCGCTTTTCACCCCTCCCCATGTGCACCTGCCGCCTGTGCCATCCTGGGGGCTGGCCTGCTCATCTGTGTCATGGGACTGTCCCTGCAATCAAGAAGTTCTCAAAGATTAGGGCGGGCTTTCATCTCTGCACCTAGAGGGCCTGATATAATTTCCACAGTGGGTGCTGCGGTGTGCCCCTCAGAACCCCCGCCACTCAGGCGCCAGCCACCCAGCCCATGCGTCGGCTGCTGAACACCCCCCAGGACTCACCTTTGGTGGGGGCGTCCTTGCCCAGGTTGTGCCCTCACCCAGTGACATGTTGACTAGGGCTTCCCGAGGCCCAGCCCCCTTTCCTCCGTGGGAGACCACTCTGAAGGCCAGGTCCCCTCCAGAGCTGTCATGGGACCAAGGCCTCTGACACCAGTGCCTCCCAGCACGTCTCCTTCCTGTTCCCAGACCCACCTCCCTCACTGGCCCCCTGGGAGGTGGCATTCAGGAAAGCGCCCTCCGACAAAGCCCCTGCAGCCACGCCTCAGTCTCTGGTGGCAGACCTCCATGCTCTCAACACCTGTTGGGATTTAAGGATGTTTTCCCTTTTGTTTTATGGTTGTATTAACTTGCCTTGAGATGAAGTGCATTGAACCAAATGACGGGATCGGCCTGGTCAAGAGGGGCTGAGACTTGGGAACCAGACAAGTTGAAACCACCCGTGCTGAGGCAGGGGCAGGTGTGGGGCCACTCTCCCTGCAGACACGGACCCAGCGAGGGTGCAGGAGCCGTGTGTCCCTTGCAGACGTGAACTCCTGAAGGCGGCCTGTCTGCGCTGGCTGTCTTGCTGCTCGTGTACGTGAGTCTAGTCGGGACCCAGTGAACCTACCTTCTTGTGTATTTGCCTTGAGGTTAGGCTTTATTCTTCCTCTTTCCCTTGAGGACAAAGTCAGTAGTGAAGTTCAGTGTTCCCCGCAGGGCCCTGGGGCTGAGAGGCAGTCCAGGTGGCTTCTTCACACCCATTAGCTTCCCTCCCTCTCTCTGGCACACAGCAGTGCACAGAGGCTCCGGAGCCCAGCGTGCACGGGGCTTCCCAGGGGAAGGCAGGACGGGGGAGAGCCGCACGGCAGACCTGACACGCATGGCCTGTGACACCCCGTGCAGACACGCTGGCGTGCATGCTCATTGCCTACTCAGACACATGCGCACAGGTCTCCACACATGTGAAGGCGACTCCCACACACAAACTCATGCATACAAAGACAGTCAAACACATGTGTTCTGACATGTGTTTAGGTAAAATCAAGCCCATACTTTTACACAGATATGGAACACACTGTCATGCAAACTCACACTTACTTATAAGTGTGCACACACACACATTTTTCACAGTAAAGGTTCCATTCCGACCCCTTGGTGTAGACCCCAGCAATCTTCTGGGTTCCTATCCTCTTTTAGAGAAAGGGAGAGTGTAAAAATAAAAATTGAAATTACTGTTTTCCCACCACTGGAATTCTAGAAAAAGGTGCATTCTGTGGAACGCAGGGAACTTTCGTATTGGTGATCTGCGTTTCTGATGTCGGCATCTGCGCTGGGTTCGGCCTCCGTGCCTCCCTGGCATTCCCAGCTGGGGGCTGACCGGTGGCGCTGGGGAGCACTCAGGAAGACCCCTGCCGTCGGTGTCACCCATGCAGGCTGTGAAGAGGAGACTTCTATCTGAGAAGTGGAGGATGGGGAGCCCTTCCCAGGAGAGCTGGCCATGGCAGCTGCCCCCTGGCCCTCCGTGTGGCTGGTGGTGGGGCCACGGGGTGTAGTCTGGTGGCATCTTGCCTCTCAAACCCCATACCTCCTGCGAAAATATTAAGTTTAATTTTTTATTCTTCAGTTGCAGTAGACATACAATAGTATGATAGTTTCATGTGTACAGCATAGTGATTGGACATTTATATAATTTAGGAAGTGACCCCCCTGGTAAGTGTCAGACCCACCTGGCACCACCCACAGTTAGCACTGTATGATTGACTCCGTCCCCTGCACTCTACTTTATGTCCCCGCGACTGCTCTGTGCCTGCCAATCTGTACTTCTCAATCCCTTCAGCTTTGTCACCCAGCCCATCCCTCCACTCCCTCCCACCTGGCAACTGTGAAAAGTGTTCTCCGTATCTATGACTTTGCTTCTATTTTGTCTATTTGTTTTTTATGAAAAAGAGGCTTGTCATCCGACTTTCTGTTCTGTTCCCGGGTCTGTCACAACTGTGTGTCCTGGGGCAAATGACTTAACCTCTCTGAGGCCCGTCGTCTCGGCCCCAGTCAGATAGTGGACGTCAGGGAGCAGGCACTGAGATCTCTGGCCGACGAGGAGTTGGCCAGCGAACAGGTAAGAGCTAAGCCAACCCAGTTAAACGTGCTGCTGGCACATGTGGAAACCCAGGGACTCCTGATAAACCTGCAGAAACCATGAGGGTAACTTGGTGGCCTTCCACAGGCTAGTCCTTATTGAGAGAAGTTCATTTGCCAGCACATGGGTCGCACAGAGAACTCGGAGTCCGGAGCCCAGGCTGACGGTGTATCAGAGCGCTCAGGGCGCGGCGGCAGCCCCCGCACCGCTACCGGGCGCTAATGTCTCAAAGACACTCAAAGGTGGGAAATAGCCCTGAGGGTGGGCAAATAAAGACTCTAACAGCTCCTGGGGGAACTCGCCAAAACCCATTACAACTAGGACCAGCCTGGTGGAGCGTGAAACTTGTCTGGTGGGAAGTCCACGCTGAGAAGTCCAGGGTCTGACTGGGGAGGAGGGCTGGCTGGCTCTGTTTCAGGCCAGGTTGACCTCTGAACAGCTGCCCGAATGGAGATGCCCCGCCCGGCCCCCAGCCTGGCAGAGACCCGCCTGCTCTGCCCTGGAGCGGCCCAGGCGGGAAGGAGCTGCTCTTCGCTCAGTGCCGAATTGCCTTTCTAGTTCCGGCACCGCACGATCCTGCGCAGTCCAGAAACTGACCCCCATACCTCTCTCCTGCCAGTCAACCGTCCCCTGGGAGCTCTCTGCTTGACTCAGAGCCTCTGGTGGCCCCAAGTTGACCTCCTACTAGTTCCTGTTTGGATGCCACTTTAGACCACACAGGGGTTCACCTCCCCACAGCAGGTCTCTCAACTTTCTAGGTCTTAGCAACGTGTCATAGAACAGGAAATGTATGACTGGATGGAATCTTCCAGATCACCTTAGTTAACACCCTTTTCAATGGGGAAATGACACAGACAGACAGGAAGGGACTTACCTCAGGCACAATCATCCTTGCCTCTGGCTATTATCAACCAGATGGAAAATATGCGTCCATGTTGCAAATGTCCTTTGCACATCTGTGTCCCGTTTGTCCTCATCTATTGCTTTCAAGGCCCGGTGTTGGTGTTGCCTCTCACTCCCGGGTCTGGGGAGAGGACAACAGGGGAGGAGGGGCCGGGCCCTGCCGGGAGAGGGAGCCCAGGCTGGAGACAGACGATTCCTGATATTCATGTACAGCCCCCACGTCCCAAGCCTCTTGGGTTGTTGACCAAATGGAAAGGGAATGGGTTTCGCTGAAGTTGGGAGAGACCAGCCAGAGGAGGTGTGAGTGTGGGCAACATTTCCATTTCCAGTGGCTACCCAGGTGCCTCTGCATTAGGTCTGCACCAGGCGGCTGTCGGTCAAGGCGCCGTGCCCTGTGCCCCGTGCCTGGGGGTTCCACGTCTGGCAGGAAGCACTCGCAGCCTGCACTAGGCCCCCAGCGTCGGCCCTCAGCCAGCAACAGGCAGAGAAGTGGTGGGTGCACCTCTCAGCTTCCTCGGCCTTCCATGAGGGTAACCTTGTAACGTTCTACTCGGCCTCGCAGAGTTTCCGGATGCATGGAGCCCAGGTCCTAACTGACCTGCCTTCTCCCCTGCCCAACTCCCTGCTCTGGGACCAGCATTTGCTTGGATGACCTCCCCAGCCAAAGACTGGTGCTGAGCCACTGTCTCAGGTCCCAGGGGACACAGACTGAGGCAACGCAGGAGGATGTACCAGGGATGGCCAATTTGATGTAGCAAAGCATACTGCCTTCAAGAGGAAGAGAAACTGAGGAACAGGCGAAGGCTGGAGGACCCCTGGAGTTCTCAGCATGATGGAGGAGGCCAGGCTTCCCTCCACAGGTGGGATGGTTGTTTAATTACCAGACGACACCCTCACGCAGCCCAAAGGCGTGGAGGCACACCAGCGTGACACTGACGATGTGCTCACTGCGTGTGTCCTCACATGGCCTGGCCCCAGCCGAGCTCACGGTGTCTGTCAGAAATCTCTTCTCTGGGCTGCTTTGGATCCGCACTGCATGGCAGGTTCTTCTGCCACAGCCACCTGTGTCCCCAAAACAAGGCGCAGCTCCAGGGCAGGGAGCACATCTTAACGTATCGGGTCCCCACTGCCGCGTGTGGGTGTTTGTCTCAAGGCTTGTCAGTGTGGGACGGGACCATTCCCCCCATCCCCGCCTCCGCGGTACAGCCCAGAGAGCCCAAACTAGGCAGCTCTGAACTGAGACGTTTGGGTGGAAGCGATACCCAGCTCACCTCTGTGTCCCCAGGGCCTCGCCCAGTGCTCTGCACACTAAATGGATACTTAAGGAAGGCAGGCGGGTGACAAGGCCACCCAAAGCCGTGCTCTCCACCCTTCCCCCTGGAGACACTTGCGAGCCTGGGCCTCAGTCACCCAGTGAACCTGGAGCTCTGAGACCGCCCCTGCCCCCCGGACTCTCACTCAGGGCTCCTGGGTTCCATGGAGTACAATCAGCTTGCTACTTGCTCTGTTCCTGGGACGCCTTGGCCATTGTCACTTGGAAGCCTACCCTCAGTCACTGCGCTCACAGAGCCCGAGGCACAGAGGGCAGCTGGTCTTTGGTGAGCCCCTGTCAGGCTCAAATGGATTACTTGCTCCCAGGAGCCCTCCTGGAGGTGGTTGCTGGGATCCCCGCCTCTCCAGCCTCAGCGGGCACAGGGGCCGCCACCGGCTGCCTGGGGATCAAGCCAGCCCACCGCCAGCTTTTGTGGGACACACTGCCCTGGGACACAGCTGTGCCCCAGCGTGTGTGTTGTCTGCAGCCGTTTGCCCCCAAGGTCAGCATCGAGCAGGGACGCAGAGCAGGAGGCATTTTCCCCAGGCGCCTCACAGAGAAAGTCTGCCCACCCCGCTCTGGGAGAGCCCCGAACACCCGCTGCTCCGTTCCCCAAACCACTCTGCCACCTTTCCCGCTGGGCATCCCCACAGTTCAGCTCCTCTGTCCCTGTGCCAGCCAGAGTGCTCCCCATGGACGGAAATGTGTCTGCTTACGTTACACACCATCCAAATAACCTCAAAATACTCAGCCCCACCCCCACCCCCACCCCAGACACTCCTGAGTATATTTTACAGCGTCTTCCCAGGAGAGGCCCTGCTGTTTCCCAGCACAGATCCAACAGGAGGGCAGCAATAAGCCCGTTAGAAACCTATCTTTGAACTGTGGGTTCCCACAGGAAAACAGTGCAATCAGCTTCATGTCACCTCCCCTTGGGCCAACTATCTCAAAGCAGGGTCAGCCCCGAGCCGCCAAGGTCCAGCCTGGGAGAAGTCCAGAACTAATTGGCATTCCAGACACTCCCCCAGAATTCCCTCTTATCTGCCCCAACACCAGCCTCTCCCCAACTGCAGAGTTTCAGAAATGAGATGAGTTTCTGCCTTCCTAGACTATTTTATCTCCACACAGACTCAGTTTACATAGTTACTGTGGCTCCCCGGGAATTCCTCGCACCGTCCCGAGAATGCTCACTACCAGGCCCTGTGCCCCACGCCGAGTACTCCCTGGGGACCAGCACCCCTGCACTGAGCCCGCCCTGCAGGTCGGGCCTGAGGCTGCACATCTCCCAGGGAGAGCATCCACACAGCAACCAGGGCCCAGTGGGGACTGTCCCCAGAGACACCGGAGCTGCACAGTGTGGGGGCCCTGGCCTGAGGGCTCAGCTCCTCAGACACTGCTCCTGGGAGCCCAGTAGGTGAGCTGGACACCAGGCTGCAGAGCTGAGCCTCATGCAGCAGTGGGCCCTTCATTCATGAACATCCACAGGTGACTCGGACTCTCACTGCGATCCAGCTCTGGCCCCATGCCCGTGGAGAGGCAGAGAGAAGAGGGCGCAGGGGCCCTACTGCAGGTGCTAGACAAGCCAGGTGAAGACTGGCAATTAGGAGACACTTTCTTTTGAGAACTAGGCTGAGGGTATGCAGTGTGTTTGGAGGGCACACTGCAGGTGAGGTGTAAGCAAAATGTAGAAATAATGCTGTAATGTGGAGTCCCATGGTATTCAAGAAGTTTCTAGGGTCAAAATCCTGTTAGGATACATTTATCTCATCTGACCCTTTAAGAAAACCTACATTCTACCTTTGCATGAGGCCAGAGCTGCCAGTTGAATGGGACCGGATCCTCAGGATCAGACCCTTTCCGCATGGCAGGGACAGGGTGGTGGACAAGGCAGGCAGGACCCTTGCTCTCATGGGGCTTGCAGTCTGCCGGGTTGGACGTCTGGGCAGACACATCCATTCATTCAGCACAAATGAGCAGCCTCTGCCAGGCTCAGAATGAGAAAATCGACCCACAGTGTAGAATATCATTATGAAACCACTTCCTTAACATTTCAGCTCCACCCACCCTACCAGGTGACAGGTATGAGCTGACCCTTTGTAATCTGTATAATGTCAGGTAAGCATGACAGGTCTTTGATATACAGTGGCCAAAAGGCTCCGGCCAGGCAGGCAGCTCTGCCTGGGACTCCACCATGAACCCCTCTCCGTTCCCTGGACCCACCAGCAGTGTTTGCGCCCTCCCGTTGTGCAGGCCCGGAGGTGGGGCTGAAGAAGACAGAAGACCCAGCTTGGAGGCCATTGAAGCAAGCAGACAGAGAAAGCCACAGTGAGGGGTGAAAGGAAGGTAAAGAAGTGTCTTCTCTAGTTATCCCTCCAAACACCCAAGTTCCCCTAATGTTGGGAGACCCCCCAAAGCACAGACCGAGTGATCCATTTATGCCCTTTGGTGGGTGGAGGCCAGAGCAGCAGCCATGGCAAAGAGAGTGAGACCCGAGGCACTCTGTCCGTCAGTCCCATCCCTGTGTGTGGCAAGGCAGGGCCTCTGGTGAGTCAGAGGCCCTGCATTCGGGTTCACACATCACCACTGACTCCTGGGAAATCTTCTTGGCCGTTTGGAACCCCTACTCTCCTGACCTGGAAAAGGGACCCTAATCCACACAGCAGGGACCCACAACGATGAGGCCATGGGGATGCTCTGGGAACTGTGACAAGCTGTATAATGAATCCTTGACAACATTCCCAACCTCCTGTGTGGCCCCGGGGCTGGATGCAGAAGAGGCCCCGCATGCCCCCACAGACCCGCGGCACCAACGTGGACACGGACACATTGTCAAGATGAACCGAAGACGAGCTGGGAAACCACTCAATGTGTCAATAAGAACGTGGCTCAGCACCCCGCAGCGCAGCCCTGTGATGCAACGGAAAATGTGCATCGATGCGAAGAGGTACCACAGAGTACAGCTAACAAGGAAAGAGGGCAGTATCCCATTGAAATGTGCGTTTCACGCATGCAGGCATTTACATCCGTGCCTGCACAGATGCATTCCTACAAGTGGTGAGGTTTTGTCTCTGGATGCTGACGTTCAGGTGATTAATGCCTCCCCTTGCTTACCTGTTACTCTGCGGGTCCTGTAATGAACATAAATGACTTCTGTGATAAGAAAACCAATGAAGGGCGATTTTTAAACAAGCAAATGGACATGTCAAATCAGAAAGCTCAATTCAATTCTAAATAATAAGAGCTGTCACTTAGGAGTGATTTCTGCGTGTTTCCTAGCGGGCAAAGAGCTCCCGGCAGCTTTGCTTCGGCTCACAACTGCCCCGCGAGAAGTGCACGGTTGGGCCCAGGCCAGAGCTTGCAGGCAGAACCCACGAGAGCTGAGTGGCCCGCCCAAGGCCACATACAGCTGGTGACTAGCGCAGGGAGTCCCATCAGCCCTGGCTGATAAAGCCTCGTCTCTCGATTGCTTCCTGATGCTGACTGGTGAAAAGGTGATGCTTCTGTTGGAGTCTGTTTGCCGCCTGGGCTGCTGTGACAAATCCCACGGCTGGTGCAGCTGATCAACAACAGGACTGCGTTTCTTACAGTTCTAAAGGCAAGAAGCCCCTGCAAGTCTACCAAGGTGCTAATAGGCTGGGTGTCTTGTGGGGGAGGACCTGCTTCCTGGCTCACAGACAGTCCTTTTCTAGCTGTGTCCTCACGTGGTAGAAGGGGCAAGGAAGCGTTCTGATGTCTCTCTCCTAAGGGCACTGATCCCATTCAGGAGGGCTCCACCCTCTGACCTAACCACCTCCCAAAGGCCCCCACCTCCTAGTCCTATCACATCGGGGAACTAGTTTCAACACAGGAATTTGGGGGCACACAAAGAGCTCCAGCTTTGTCACACTGGGCTGAAGGGCTCTGAGCATCCCTTAGCCTTGTGGTTAGACTGGGGAAATGATCCAACAACGGCCTCCTCACGGCAAACATGGGCCTGGAAGCTGCAGGAGGTCCCGGTCTGAGCTGCCTGCGCGCCAACACACACGCATCCCAGGACGGCACTGCCCCCATAGGATAGGCACTAGTCCCTGCGTCTGGCAAATGAGAAAGGTGAGCCGCAGAGGGGTTACTCACTGTCCTGGGCTGAATGGTGTCCTCCAAAATTGCGTCCAGCCAGAACGTGACTTTATTTGGAAGTAGGGTGTTTGTAGATGTAATTGGTTGTGGTGGGGTCATCCTGGATGAGGGCAAGCCCTAGGTCCAATGACTGGTGTGCTTCAGAAGGCTGTGTGAAGACACAGGGACACACAGACAGGAAGAAGGTCTGTGTGAGGTGAGCCCAGACATTGGGGGGATGCCTCTCTAAGCTGCGGAACGCCACGGTGGTCGGCACGTGCGAGAAGGTGGACAAGGCAGGAAATGACCTTCCCCTAGAGCCTCCAGGGACGCCTTGGTGTCAGACTTCTGGCCAGAGGTGCAAGACCGCACGTTTCTGTTGTTTTAAGTCACCAAATGCGTAGCACTTTCTTACGGCAGCCTCAGGAAAGTGATGCCCCCACCTTGCCCAAAGTCTCACGCTTCGGGGGCCACAAAGCCGGGATTGACACTAGGTCACCCTGCTTGGGAGCCTGTCCGCTCCAGGGCCTGAGGAAATCATCTGCTTACTGGGAGCCAGCTGACACAGTGAGGGGCCCCTTGGGGCCATCAGCACACCGTCCTGCAGCCCACAAACAACCAGAACGCCTTGGTTCCGTGCCAGGACCCACTGGGGAACAATGTGGGGGACAGGCAGGCTCAAATCCCTGCCCTTCTGGAGCTTATCTTCTTGTCTTGGGACCAGAAAACAAATGACTAAGTAGAGATTCTGTGTAACAGCCATGAAGGCAAGGAAGAAAAACAGGTGTGGTGAGTTGAACAGTGACCCCCAAAAGTTCATACCCACCTGAAACCTCAGAATGTGTGTGTTTTTCACTTCGTGCATCTCAGCCCAGACCGGCCACAGTTCAGGTGCTCGGCTGCTCCGTGTGGCTGTCACATTGGACGGCGGCCCCAGGGTGTCGTGTGAGTGCTTTAGATCTACTTTGTCACAACCTTGGAGGTTCTGATTTTTCTCCTGTAGTTTATGGAAAAGATCTGCCAAGCAGCCTAATTAGCAAAACACGTCCTAATTTCAAACCCTTCAGCCAGCTCCAACTCACTATCTGGTGGGAAAGTCTGACTGTATTTTAAAATTCCCATAGATGTATTAATGCACAGGAACCCTTCAACTTCTCATTCCTGAAATCAAAGTCTAAGAAAGATGGAAAATTGGATACGTGGATGAGTAGATGGTTGGGTGAGTGCAGAAAAGGTGAGTAGAGAGAAGATAGGTAGATGGATGGACGGACGACAGACACACAGACAGGTGGGTAGAGAGACAGGAGATAAACAGATAGAAGATACACAGAGACAAAAGATCTCTTGCCTTTGTGTGTGTGTGACATCTGGATGAAACCAGTGGCCTCTGCTTTGTTTCTCGCAGAGGCTCCTTTGCTTGGCACTCCCCGAATTCCTCTGGGAGTTCAAGTCCCAGAGGCTAGGTCCAAGATGAAGGAAAGGACGGCTTTCTTTCGTGAGGCAGGAACAAAAGCACACTGAAGGTCCTCCCTCCAGATGCTCTGTCAATCCAGTGTGTTGGATTTTCCTTGTACCTGGTACCTTGTGGACCCAGGATGGCCACTGTGTGTTCCCTGCAGGTAGAACCTCAGTGACAAGCGTAGGAAGAAGAGGACAGAGCAGAGTGGCAAGTCACCTAGTCAAGGTTTTGCTCCTCTACCTGGGAATGAAGCCCTTCCAGGTTCCCCTGCCAGCATCTGATTGGCTGTAGCCATGTGATTAGACACTCCTCGCTTCATGGAAAGCTGGGAAGTAAAACATTTAGCTTCCAGCCTCTACAAGAGAAAGCAGGTGAGAAGGTGGTTGGGATGCTGGTGTGTGGGCCAGTCTGTGGTTTCTGCCAGGTATGCATTCCACGGACGGGGCTGATGGATCCCTGGGGGCTTCCAGGGGAGAGGGATACAAAGACCCCAAATACAAGACACCAAGGGACGGCTAGAAATGGGACGGGCATGGAAGAGTGTGAAGGGGAGGCTGGGGCAGGACCAGGCAGAGCTCAGATCTCTGAACAGGCTTGGGGAGGGTGAGCACCCTGCTACCCTCCTCCAGCCCAAGGCAGCCCGGACCCAGGTGACCAAGCCTGAAACAGGAGGGGCTCCCAAGGCCGGGACCACCATGCAGTCTTGAGAGCAGTTGCATTTTATTTCTTGTTACAAGTAGAGAACAACCTTGATGAAACATTTTTTAAAATACAGGAAGAACATGAACGCAGAAATGAAAATCCCTTGTTTTCAGTGCTAATCTTTTAGTGTCCTTTCATCCACCTTTTATCTTTTCTGATAAAGTAGATTGTTTTCAGTTACAGTGGTCGGAAGCTGGTATGACGGGGGGTTCCAGGGGTGGAGGTCGCCCGAGCCCACCTGGTTCCACAGTGTCGGGGCCCCTCACCTTTTTCCCCCTCAGCATCGCCAGGCTCTGCCTTGCCTCCTTCTCAGACCCTGAGCTTCACCAGGTGCGCCCTGTCCGTGCATCTGCGACCCCGGGTGCAGAGAGCTTTGCGGAAGGGTCTTCCCACCAGTGTCTCACTGGCCCAGCGTGGGGCACACCCGTCAGGGCGAGCTACGCAGGAGCGCTGGCTGGTAAGGCATTGTGGCTGTCCGTCTCCTTGTAAAATTACAGCTAAACTAAACATATGTGTCTTGGATGAGCAAAGGAGTCTCTGAGGGAGTTTGGCTTACCTGCACTCTCATTTCTCCCTCTGCATCTGCCCTGCGTGAGCTCAAGACAGGGGACGCCACTTTGTGCCTTTTATAGGTGAGAGACCTGAGCCCAGAGAGTTGGAATGCCTAGACCCGGAGGTTTCTGAATCCTGCCTCTGGGTTCAGCTAGTCTTCACCAAAACAAGTTAACACATGAGGAACTCGGAACAGAACTTGGCATGGAACAGCATTAGGTAAGAATACACATTGGCCCTGGTTAGTTTCATTATTATTACCTGGGACAACAGCTGCCACTCACTTCCGATCCACCTTGTTGAGTCTGTGTGACATCTGTGAAGTCTCGTAGTTGCCAGTGGACTCTTAGGTGCCGTGGGGGTGGGGGTGGGGCGGGCGGTGGTTCTTGTACAGAAGGCTGGCATCTCGGCCCCTCAGCTCACCTTGCCAGATGCCTGGGTAAAGGCACCTCTGTCTATTTAATTTTGATTTTAGGAGCAAAAGGGCTTCACACCAAGCAATTCTGCGCTCCTTTCAGCAGAGGTCTACACACGTGGGCACCCACTGATAGAATTCAGTCTTTAAGCCACTGAGAGTTTTGTTTAAAGGAAGCTTTATTTTTTAAAACTGTAAGCAATGCATGCTCATTGCAGAATTTTTGGAAGATCCATAAAAATGTGGAAAGGGAAATAAATGCCATGTATAACTCCGCCTCCCAGAGACGACCACCGTGACATTTTATCTGATCTCCTTAGTGTTTATCTTATTTTTTCCTGTGCTGTGTCAATGCTTTTTAATTTTCTCTCCCTTAAATTCTCTTATGAGTGAGTCAAACCTTTACTGCCTCATATAAATATTTTCCAGCTTCCTTGAAATGTGTTATTGTTCAGTCTTATAAGACACTAAGCACATCCGGGAAGCATCTTGTGACACGTTCACATGGAAAATTCCAGAATTTCCAATGCATTTTTCTGTGCAAGGTTGATTATTATTTCATAGGGCATTAAGACTTACAATGTAAACTTTTCACAGGTCCTCCCCTTATTTAATTATAAGTTCTAAAAAGCAGATCTTGAGTGACGGGTCCGGCGTTAACACTGGCAGGCAGACCCAGCACAGCCCATTCTGACTTTGCCTTCTGAACGTGTGGGGCATAGGGGTGTCAGAGCTGGAAATAAGTGTGGAAATAAGTCATCTCTGGTACGGTGTGGGGGAAATGAGGTCCTGAGGGGCATGTGCACAGCCGGTCTTAACACTTATCTCAGCCTTCTGTAATTTCTGGTCTGTACATCTGTTCCTTGCATTAGGCAGAGGTCTTTGGAGCAGGAACCCTATCTTATCCATCACACGATCCCAGGGCTCATATGATGTCAGCCACAGGGAAGCTGCTCAAGCAACGCTCGCTGAACTCAGCTCGGGCTAGGGGAGTCTCATCAGGCAGCAGATGACCCTGGGGGACTGAGGCAGCAGCTCCCGTTGTTCAGTGAATGTGTGATGGGTGAATGAGTAGGAAAAAAAGAAAATGAGGGATGGAGGGGGGGAGGGAAGAAAGGAACTTGTCAGACAAAGTATGCCTAAGGGAAGAACATACAACTCCAAAGTCAGAAGACCTGATTTACAATATGGCTGTTCATTTCCTGCATGTGACTGACCCCGAGCCTCAGTTCCCTCTTCCTACCGTGGGCCTACAGTGCCCCGTTCTCTAGCTGTTGTGTGGAGGACAGGGGAGAGTCCGTGTCGATGCTCCCTACACAGAGCTGGGCACACACCATAACCGTGGCTGGAGAGTGATTGGCTAGACAGCTGGCCCCAGCCTCTCCTGAAAGGCCAGAGCAGAGGGTCTTGCCGATCCCCCTGCCAATGAACAACCCTAGAGATTCAGAGCCCCAGGTCAGGAGACAGCAAGCTCTTCGACCTCAAGGCAATCAGAGAGCCACAGCCTCCTGGTCTCCTTGTTCCACTCCCTCCTGCATGAGGTCCGCTGCCTGGTGGTCCAGACGCATGTCGCTCCATGTTGCCCTCATGGCCAAGAGCCTTTGGAAGCAAGAAAAAGCCTCCTTAGCGAGGCCTACAAGGCCTTTCTGCACCAGCCTTGCCCCCGCCGTCCCCTTAGCATTCAGTCCTGCACTCTGAGAGCTCACAGCTCTCTGAAGGCAGGAGTTCCTCACCTGGGGGTTTTCTCTGCCTGGGGTGCCCCTGTGCATTGTCCAGCCCAGAGAACTCTACTAGCGTGAGAGGATCCCTCCCGTTCAGAAGCTACAGCGTGGCCCCTGTTACTCACCCTGTAATGTCTTCCAGACTCCGTTCGGGTGGCCCAATTCTACAGAGCTTTTTGGCACCACCATCACCCCCGGCTACTCACCCAAAGTAGATTCTGTCAGGTCTTCATGATGGTCCCTCGGTCCTTGGCACAAAGTTCACATGACCTCACATTACTGGGCCAATGCTGGTGCGCACGCCTGCCTCACCCCGCGGACTGTGAGCTCACAAGGGCGAGGAAGGAGATTCCTCTTCTTATTCCTCTTCTTATCCTCCATGCCCTGCATATGGACCGGCACACAGTAGGAGCTCAGAACCAGCAGAGACTGCTGGCTGGGGGCAGAGTGTGAGTCCCAGAACAGGCTTGCTCAGGCGCACGTCCACAGCACGAATTTATTCCCTGGTCCTCCCAGCGCAGGCACTAGAATTTCTAAGGCATTTTTTCAATTTAGATTGTATCAGTCAATTTAGATTGCCCACAACCTAGGGGATCCTTTCCCTTAGGGCTTCATAAAAACATCAGAAGTTTAGTTGAGAATGAAGTAACCACACAAAAAAGTGAGCTGTGCCAAGTTAACTCGAATCCAATAATGCATTCAGCATGCATCCATGTAGCAGTTGATTTGTCTCCATTCAGACCTGTTCTCATTAGAGACGCCTCAGACAGGTGTAATGTAGAAAGAGCTCAATCTCTCTTTTCTCCGGCTTCCTCTTTTCTTTTATCTCTCCGACGCTATGTTGTTGTTTTTTAATACCTGCCAGTGATCTGCAGAGGGATAGCTGATTTCTTTGTACAAGAAGTGAAATATTGGTTGCCCAAAAAGTCTGTTATGTTTTTTTCCATAAAATAAAAGGCACATTTTTCATTTTCACCAATAACATTATTGATTTGGATATTTTGAGTGTGTCGGCTCTCTCCCGCTATTCGCTTCTAGTGGGTAGAGGCCAGGCGTGCTGCTAAACATCTTCCGGTGCATTAGACAGCCCCACAGCAGAGAATCGTTTGGCCAAAATATCAGTAGGACCAAGAAACTTCCCAAACCCCTTCTGACACGTTCGATCAGTCACAGCACCTTCTCCATACACGGCACATACATTTTTTGCATTTCACTTATGTGTTTACCCTTCTTGAAATTATAAAACTTAATGCACTGAAAATGCTGCATGTTTTCTTCCATCTTCAACATTAAAATGGCTGTACAAAAATTCACCAATTTTGATTTTTTTTTAAATGCACGCTGATATGACAGCTGTCACAATACAGTCTAACAAAACGGTCTCCAGTGAAGTGAAAGACAACTAAGCACTACGAGAGCCATCATACGGAAAAAACGTAACAGACTTTCTGGCCCACCCAGTGGGTACTGCAGAGGAAGCTGGTTCCATTTGTTTACAATTGCTGCATTTAAATTGAAGGTGCAGCATCTCCATTAATACCGAGCTGCTGTACTTTTGGTTGTTACTACTGTCCCTAACTGGCCATTGCACTGACCTGTGCAATGTTATAGCCCAGGGAGGCACACTCCCTTCCAACACCTGCAGTTGAAGGGACAGGATAACAAGGTAGCCCCTGGACACAGTGAGTGTGAGAAGACTCTGAGGGTCCTACAGGGAGATTCCTGCAGGGATCTGGAAGTGCAGCTGAGGGTACACCCCTTGATTTCCTCAGGCATCTAGTCAGCCTGGCTGGCGCACCAGGGAGGTTCCAAAACCAAGCAGCTGCCAGATGTTAGGAAGAACAAATTACCAGCCAGCGTTCGAGGGGCTGGTACCAAACTGGAAAGATCTGTCGTAAGTTACAACAATAATGAGGCTTCCTGCGACACCCCCCCTCCACAAAACCCAGCCTCCTTTACTCTAAAACTGGGGGGCAGCATGCCTCAAGGGAGCGTGGGCAGACACTTGTCAGGCAAGAGAGGCCCTTGCCTCCCACGTGAAACAACGGGGCTGTCAGAAAGCCAACAAGATCAATAATTTTCAAGCTCTGGCCGGGGAGCTCAGTTGGACGCAGCATTGTCCTGATACACCAGGTCGCAGGTTCAGTTCCTGGTCTGGGCACATACTAGAATCCACCAATGAAGGCATAAATAAGTAGAACAACAAATTGGTACTTCTCTCTCTCAAAAAATCAATAAAAATGATTACTAATTTTCAATATTCAAAAACATCAAAATCAGTGCAAAAACATCATGAGGAATAAAATCTCAATCTCATAACTAAAGTCAGGACCTGATGGGGAGGGTTGGGGCACAGAGAGGGAGGCAGGCCACGGGCACATGCAGAATCAGATCCTGGCTTTGTTACACTTTTTGATATTTTGTTTCTCGTGGATGTTTTTGCAGTTATTTTGTTTATTTTTTTAAAATCAGGCAGTCAAATATTGAATTTGATGACTGAATTTGTGGAGCCCCCTCAGATTTTGCACTAGCCGAGTCCCCAGGGCCTTTGTCTAGAGAGCAGGGAGAGTGGGGTGGGCTCCAGGCCTGACACCAGGGGGTGGCCTGATGCTGAGCCAGCTGGGCTGACAACACTGAAGATGGAGCGAGAGAGAAGGCGCCCGTCCCTGATGAGGGGGGCGAAGGCTGCCTGGACCAACAGACTCAGCCCCAAAGGGTTTGGATGGCAGAGAGGACGAGATCTAACCCTCATGCCCACCACAGCAGCCACTTGAAGGAAGGAGTTCCCCGGGGGCGGGGGGGGGCGCGGGGGGGCCAGGCAGGGCAGGAAATTATGGGCCAATAACCACAATACATGCACAGCTGTCTTGGAAGAAAATGTAAAAAGAGCTGGGGGTGACCTCCCAGCTTCCCGCAGAGAAGTCTCTCTCCAGGGGTCCCTGGGAGGCAGCAGGTGCCTTGCAGACCTGCCAGGAGGGCCGGAGAGCACACCTGGCTGCCAGGTTTCCCCGTGCAGCTTGGGACGAGGAGGAAAGGGGCCATAACCAAATCCACATTTGTACAGGCGTGTGGCTCACAGACCACAGCCCCTCCTGTGTTCCTGGATCCAAGCCCCCCTAAAGGGCCAGAAGCTCACATCTGTTGTGTGGTTGCAGAACCAGGAATGGAAAATTCTAGACTTGAGTCTCAGCCAGCCCTGCCAGCCCTATTTTCCTCCTTAGCCAGGTCCTGTGACCTCCCAGCTTCCCCCAAACCTGGCTCGTCTCCAGAAAACTGGCCCTCAGGGCAGGAGCAGCTGCCAGCCCCACAGCTATTCACCCCGAGGGAGGCCCAGTGCCTTCTCTCACTTCTCCTTCACCTGCTTCTCTCACTTCCCCTTCACCTGGCCCACCTGAGCATCACCCAGCTGGCCACTGCACACCAGAAACCCTTCCTCTCTCTACCGGCGTTTCTGTTCCCTTTTCCTTCTAGAGGTGAACCAGAACAGCCTCCTGACTGCCCACTGGCCCCAGGATCTGCCCCACCCACCACCGCCTGCCCCAGATGCACCCTGCCCCGAGCAGACAGGAGGGACTTTCTAGAACTCCCACCTCAAGCTGGAAGCCTCCCCACCCCACCGTGAGTCCCCTTCCCCTGTGATTTCCAGCACCTGTGTCTCCATCCCCTCCTCCCGGGGTCCATGGTAAGTGCTGCCTCCGAGACTAGAAACAAGGCTTAAATCACGTAGAAAGTGCTCAAGAAGCGTAGCTGCACCAGGTGTCCCTCATGCCCTGACAGCTCAGCCCCTTCTCCCGTCACTCCTGTCCCCATGCATCACGTTCCTGGTCACCCTGGGACCTCTGTCTGCACTGTTCCCAGACACAGTGCGTCTGTGGGCACTTCCCTTACCTCCTTACTCAGTTCTTCCCCCTGCAATACAACTGAAGCCCCACTCTCCAGAATATTCTTACTCACCCTTCACATGTAGCTCCCGTCACTTCCCTGGTTTTCTTGTTGTACTGATTCCCTTTCATCAAATAAGGCTTTTTATTTATCTCCAACCTGGGGTGCTCTGCGCCAGACTGCCCACAGAGACTGCACGTGCATTTCCTGACTACGCTGTGAAGGGCGTGAGGACAGAAACCTGTTCTTCATTTATTTGTCTGTCTCCAGCCTCCAGCATGGTGCCTGGCCTGCAGCCGGGCCCAGCTCCGCAGAGTGGAATCCCTTGGGTGGATGGGACTTCCATGACTCCTGCTGTGGACTGGCAGGTGTACAGGTGGGTCTTTTCATGCTGATGATTTGACAGCTGGGCCTTGTTGACACTGAGGGTCTGCCTGCTCCCCCCCCTCCGGGCTAGCCAGTCCCTGGAGCTATTGAGGCCCTCGGTGTGCCTGTGCCATGTAAACCAGCCCATCCAGAGCCTCTGCCCTCACCACCTCCCCTGCAGACTCTGTCACACTCCAAGCGGCTATCTGCCTGCCCCTTCCCCCCAGGGCCAGGTGCCAGACAACCCAAGACTGTCACTAGGCCCCCAAACCCACTGAAATGTTCCATACCAACCAGTCCCCAGCCTGCTCACCCCATCTCGCCCATTCCTTTCCACAAAGACCACGGTAGAGGCCTTGCCTCCCTTTCTCCACTCCCACTGCCCCTGAGTGACCCAGTGCGTCCCCAGGGGCCCCTCATCTTGGGAACTAAGAACATCAAACCACCGGTCAATGGCAGTCTTCTCCTGACCTGCTGGCCTCACCCCACCTGAAGGATAACACACGTAATACCTACATTTTAAAACCTCAAGCACCGCTGAGTGCCCCCACTGCAAGGTGGGGCGATAACAGCACTGCTCGCAGGGAGAGTTTGACGCTAACTGAGCTAACGCGTATAAACTGGGTGGAAATGCACGTGGAGCTTCGTGAGGGTTATATGAGGTTGATCGTCTTCTCATTGCGTGAGAGTGAGGGGTGAGATGCGGCAGAGGGGAGCGGGAGGGGGGAGGGAAGGGGAGAAGAGAAGCCCCCAGTACGTGGGGGAGGCCGGGGCCTGCGGACACGCAGGGAGAGTGAGAAAACCCATGCGGTGGGAGCGGAAGGTCTGTGAGTTTCTGTGTCTCGTGCTCAGTTTGTGGCTGTGCTCCATTCTCTGCTGTAACTGCATTCAGGCCTCGTGTCCCTAACCTTCAGGAAGCTTATTACAGAGGGTAGAACGGGGGAGGGAGAGAGATGAAGTTCATTACTATGTTATTAGTCGCGGTTTCCTTCCTCCTGCATGTGAATGGGTGTGTTTTCAAGCAGGTCTTTGAGAGATACTACTTCCTGTTTTACTAGGAAACACAACAGGGCCCGGCCCAGCAGGGCCTGGAGGCGCACCAGCTCCAGCCTGCCCGGCGCCGCTGGTACCAGCTTCCGTCTGGGCAGAGAGGGCACCACTCTGCCAGGAAGGCTTTATGAGACGCTGCTCTGAGGGCAGGAACCCACAAGCCCGGCCTCCCAGGAGGAAACACAATGGCGTGCCCACAGGCTCCCACCCGAAGGCTGGGGAGGAGGCCACACGTCCTCGTCGGGGCCAGCCTGACCCAGGAGCACAGAATGACCGCCGAGATCACAGCATCCGCCCTCTGGGCCTGCCCCCAGCTGAGCACCTGGCAGACGTCATGCTGCATGCTTATGACATTCTCCAGACCAGGGCTAGCGTGGCCCCGTGTGTCCGGTGGGAGAACCGGAGCTCGGAGAACAAAGCGGCTTCTCCCAGGTCAGCCAGTGGCTAAGGAGTCACACCAGACCCCAACAGACTGCAGGCTCTCAAAAGAAAGTCCTAAGAGCTGCCCCTCCTCAGGGCCCTTTGTGCTAGAGGCATGGGGGTGCTTGTCCCCCTGAGGAAAGAATCCTTTTAACCAGGATTTCAGCGGACCCAGGGATAGGCCCGTAATCCAGGTCATAATCCGGTTTCACAGGGTCAATATGTGTTACATGAGGGAAAGGAATTCTACGGCCAAAGAAGCTGGAAAACTTCCCCTTAGACCTGACAAATTATTGAGGCAAGCCCTAGGCTTGTGCCTGTGGCTTCCCAGGGTCTCAACTCTGCCTCAGGACCCCATAAAATCCCTCCCCATTTTATAAGGGAGGAAACTGATGTATCGAGTACCAATGATGTGTCAGAACAACTTCCCTGCCAGCTCACGAATTTCCCCTGGTTTGTAGGCTGAGTTTAGTGTCCCCGTCGTCCAGGGCAGGAAACTGAGGTTCAGGGAGCCGGAAGGTCTCACTGAGGTTCCTGGGATTGCTGACGATTCAGACAGGATTCAAACCGAGCTCCGCCTGACTCCGCATGTTCTGTTCTCCATACCATCTCCGCCGGAACCTTCCCCGTGGAGACGCCCATTCACTGTGCCTTGTGAGGAGGTTGTGGGAACCGGCATTTACTCCTCTCTCTGCCCGCCACGGTGAGAGGGCAGTGATCACGTTTGGATAGTTTAGAATAAGCATCACCCAACATCTAAGATCGGTGACTTCTCCCCCTTCTGAAGACAGGGTGAGTTTGTCACCCACCATCTCCACAACCGATTTGACTTTTGCTGGCTTGTGAAAATGTGTCTCCTGAAGACACATGCCCCATTCCCTTCGTATACTTTGTAGGTTCATTCTAGAGATCTAGGGTGGGCCACTTAGCGTGCCTGAGAGAAAAAGCCAGCACACGTTCTCCATGGCCACCATTCGGGTCCTGGGCCTGCAGGGGTCAAAGGAGGTCTTGCTGCCCTTTCCTCTGCAGCTGTCTCCCCTGGATGACACACAAGTGCACAGTCCTGAAGGGAATGAGGACAATGGAATTAAGAAAAAGTTAAAAAAAAAAAACCCAGATAGAGCAATTTTTATATTTCTACACCGCACCTCTCTTGTAAAGCTCCAGGATTATCAAAATTAAGGTGAGAACCATCTGTTTCATTTTGCCCTTAGTCCGACCCCACCCCCTCAGAGAAGGGTCTCTGCAGGCCCAGCAGGAAGGGACTTCTTTACGGCGTAAAGCAGGGTCGTGGAAGTCCCGCCTCAGGGGTCAGGTGTGAAGCATGGGGCAGGAGACGGGTCTCAGGGCCAGCGCTACACCAGCCAGCGGTGTGACCCCGAATGAGACACACTTAGACTCTCTGCGCGTCACATGTCCCATCTGTGCAAGGTGCTCCATCAAGGCCTTGAGCGTGTCATTCTTACTCTATTTCATCCAATCTAAGATGGGCTTTTTTTTAACATTTTAATATCTCCAATAATAAGATGAGCCTTAACATCCCTGGCATCTCAGATTGGTTAAAACGCAGAGCTGAAGGAACTCTTCATGCCCAGGGCAACCAGGGGCGGCACAGCCCCAGCCCGACACTTCGGAGCTGGGTGCTGACTGGCTTTGAAACCTCGTATGGTGTTTAATACCCCACCTGGTAAAGTTCCTGTAAAGTCTGCTGGGAAAAAGTTACAAAAAGGAATGAATGTTGGGCAAGGGCTCATGCCGTGGGCAGGCTTTCTGTCCCCACGTGTGTCTGAACGATGTGCTAGTTTTCTTTAGCAGAAGCTTCCAAGTGCAATGCGAACGCCCTGTCTACAGATGAGGAAACAGAGACCCGAAGCAGCTCTGTGACCCACCTGAGCTCTCCAAGCTGCAGAGTGGCTGAAGGAGGTTGGAAACGTGAAACCTCCAGGCGCACAGCAAAGTGGAAGGAGCCTGAGTGGCCATCCACAGCCTGGTCCCCCGAGGTCTTCTGTGGGAACCAGACAGGGTAGAGCTCCAAGAGCTGATTGCTTTTATTTATATTTTGGGCTTCTACATAATGTTTTGGGAGGAAAGGATTTGGCAGCTAAAAAATTCAGCAAACCCCCAATTAAAGGAGTAAGTATTTAAGTGTCGAGCTGCCACCCCCACCCACCCCCCTCACCTCACAGGGTGGGGGAAAGGGACACACAGAGGACGCTGCTGGCCCATGTCGCCATTGCTCGAGGCCAAGGAAAGCCCTAGAAGTGGGGTCTCCCCACAGCTCTCTCTCCAGTGCCCATGCCGCCTCTCTCCGCTTAGGAGGCTCCATAGAGTGTTTTTACCTTGAGTTTGATTTGGAGAAATTAGGCCACTTTGAAGCACACAGCTGACTGGACTTGCTGCGCCCCCACCCAAAACACCAAGAAGACAACTGAGAACACCAAACCTACGACGCCTCCCGCTGGCCCGACCTCCCAGGGCCGTGTAGAACCAGGCTGCACTACGAAGCGGCGGAATGCTAATAAAATATGTGCAATAAATTGCCATTTAAAAGCATCAAGGGACACTGCGAGGGCTCTTTTAAGAAACCCTGTGAGGAATAGTTTGATTGAGTAAGAAGAAGAAAAAAAAGCATTTAACAATGGAATAAAAATCACTCATTTGAGTCTTATAAATCCAGGCTGTGGCGTGTGATGCTTCCTGGGAGCATATTGCTCTTTATGTGTGCGGCATATGCCTGAGCCCTCGCTGATAAATCAGCTCACTAACTATAGCCGAAAAGCGAGGCTCCCCCTGCTGCCGAGCCCCTCCTCCCTCACTGGGCACAGCCACGTGGTTTGAGATCTGCCAATCAGATGAGTCGCCCATATGTGACTTTGATTTACAAATGAGTCATCTGGAGAAAGAGGAAGATGTGCTTGATCCGTCTTTCTAACAATGGTTAAAACAGGCACAACCTGGCAGCCGGTCCCTTGGCGAGCCGACTCCACCGAGTGGCTCTGGGAGTTGTCCCCGTGAGGCAAGCTCAGAGAAACAGTGTGAAAGAATGTCGCCGTGCTGCAGAAGCTCAGGGCACCATCCACACAGAGCAGGGGTTTCCAACGCTCTTCACTCCCTGGCACATGGAAACTGATCACTGAAATGCTGCGGCACCCCCAAAAATATGTTTTTTGCCAAGATGACAAAAACATAGGTGTAATGTTGAGTCATTCACCAGATGGCTATTGTTGGTTGGTTGTTGTCACTGTTTTTATTGGACAGTCTAAGGCAGGGGTGTCCAACCTGTGGCCAGCAGGCCACGTGTGGCTCAGGATGGCTATGAATGCGGCCCAACACTACATCATACATTTACTTAAAACATTATGAGATTTTTTTGTGATTACGTTTCACAATGTATTGAATGTGTGGCCCAAGACAACTCTTCTTCCAGTGCAGCCGAGAGATGCTAAACGTTTGGACACCCCTGATCTAACAGAACAGAGGTCCATGCGCCTGACTCCGTAGCCAGGCGGGGCCTGCCCCACGAGCTCTGGAGGCGTACTGGCTGAAACTCGCCAAGAGGAGAATGGGAGCAAGGGCCCGACCACTGCACGAGCATCAGTTCTTCCCAGCGCCTACTCCTGCCTTCTGGGGGCATCCGCTCTGGGGTCAGCATCCCACTTTACACCCCTCCCAGCCGTGAACCAGGGGTCGGCCGCGGCACACTGACACACGCTTTGGACCAAAGACAGGACAGAGGGAGCGAGCTCCGTTCTCCTCTGATGCTTCACTGCAACTAGGTCAGGAGTCGGGATGTGGTGTTCTGAACGTGTTCGTGCTCAGACGGGAGACGCACATTTGTGTGAGGCGTTCGCTACCTACCCCTCCCGTGCGGGAACGCTTGGTCTTCGGAGCTGAGGGCGGGCTGCCGTGCTGCCCATGTTAAGGCAGAGTCAGAGCTGACCGTCACCACCAGTGACACGTGGGGAGCCCCGGTAAGCTGTCGCTGTGCTCAGTAAGCACATGGGGTGGAGAGTCTCACTCATCCTCACGACGGCGACGTGACACTGCAGTAGGTGGGGGACGAATGGAGCGCGGGAGTGGAAAGGACTTGCCCAAGGTCAAGCAGCAGAGGTGAAATCCAGCCCCAAACCTGGGCCCTCCCCGGCTCACACCGCCCTGGATCCTGGACAAGGAGAGGGCTGGGACAGACCTGAGACCAGACTCAGGGTCACCTGTTCCAATGACTCCAGCTGCTGCTTCCCGCTCCCTGCACCTGGTTAACCCTCTTGGACTTGACCTCAGCCTGTCCAGATTGAGCTACCAAGCTGACCTTTTGGCCCTACTCCTCACAGGCCACCTGGCCCTCTTGCCATGGGACAGTTAGTAGCTGCTGCGGACAATGTGCTGAATGAGGATCAAAAGGAGAGGGGAGTGCCCCACTACTGGCCTGCTGTGTGACTAGCAAGTCACCTGCCACCCAGAGCCTCAGTCTCCTCATGTGTGAGAAGAAAGGAGGGGTAAGATTGCCTTGATTTGAGGGTTAAATGAGACTGCATGTGTGTAACACCTGGTCAGCATCTGGCACAAACAGAAGTCTGGTGTGGGATAGCCCGCTATGAACTTTTGCTACATTGTGTCATTGTTTGGTTGTTCGGGGCTATAGTGGCTGAGAGGAGCACTCCTCAGTGGCCCTCCAGCTGTCACCAATCCACAGACTCTGGGACCACCTGCAGTAAGATGAGGGGCTGGCGCAAGACGTACACCAACTACTGCTCTCCCTGAGAGCGGGGCCTCTTCCCGCCCCTCCAGGGCCCCTCTCAGGACACAGCTTTGTTGCATGCAGCAGGTACTCGGCACCAGCTATGGGTGCCCCTCAGAATGAGGACCTGAAGTCAGCACGGGAGATGCAGCGGGTCCCCAGCAGAGCTGTGGGCATCCCCTCCGCCTCTTTGGCTCGGCAGCAGGGCGGGATCCAGGCTCCTGGCCCTTTCGCTGAACTTTTCATTTTCTCTTTGGCTTCAGCTCCGCTGCAACATCTGGCTTCCATCACTGAGCAGAGGACACTGGGTCCCAAGTTCCTTGCCCTCCCGAAGACACTGAGCATCCATCAAACTTATCAGAACTGTGCTTTCCAAGCCAGAGCAAGGAATGCCCCAGCAGAGATGGGAAAGCAGCCGTGACCCAGCCGGAGGTTGGAGACCAAGGGAGGGCTCGGAGCGCTATCTGGGCCAGGTCCAGCCCACATGAAGGCTCTGCGCCGTCTCAGGCCCGCTCAGCTGTCCTGAAAGTTCTCCAAAGGCCCCCACGCCCGCCTCCCGCCTCCTCGCCCCAGGCTCCCTGCCAGGGGCTGAGCCAGCATTGAATGAGTTACACGTGCAAATCTTGAAAACAGAAGAGCCCTCAAGAGACAGCGGTTTCTTTATCATCATCATCATCATCATTGTTACAAGAGAATGACTGAGTGTGCTCGCAATGCTCTCTCTAGGTGCTTAAAGCCACACCAGCATTGCCACCATGGGGGACAGAGGAGGCAGCTGCTGGGCTCACCATCGACCAGCGCCCCCCCTCCCCCCCTCTGGCTCCATGCTTTAAAGTATCATCTGTTTAAAGACCTAAAATGCTCTCTAAGTCACATCTTTTACTTCGGAACTTAGAGATGAAGAGATTGAATCCCACAGACGGGGGCACCTGTCATGGCCTCAGACCTTCCTATAGATGAGCCGAACTAAAGCCGGTTTTGGGGTGCAGCCACAGTGTGGGGTAGCTCCAGAGCCCACCACTGTTTTTAGACCCCCCGTGCTAGGTGCTAGGGGAAGACCCTCAGGAAAAACCCACCCCAAGTCCAGGTCCCTTTCCCACCAGCCTCTTCCCTGAATGACCCCCTCTGAGGGTGACCTCACCCTGAGTCTGTGCCCCCGTAGCTGTCTGTCCTGCTTGTCCCATTGTCCCAATAGCACTGCCATCACAGCTGTCTACCTGCTGCCTCTCCTTCTCCACATCATGAGTTCTGAGCACCCAGGCCCTTTCCCCGTGCTGCTTCGAAGTTCAATGTCTCACATGATACGTACACATCTGAGACATGACCATAGATGATATGAATGTGGACACGCTACATGCGTGAATGTTGTGGTTTCTAAGGTGTGTCTCGAAAGGTGAGCAGAAAATTACCAAGGACAGAAGGACACTAAAAAACAGGCCACTGTGGGCAGAGATTTTTGTCTGCTTTATCCACTGCCTGTCTCCAGAGCCCAGAACAGCAACTAGAACGTACTTGGCACTTGGTAAGTATTTGCTGAGTGAATGGCAGGAAGCTTCCTTCTGCCTTGCTAGATACTTCGTAAGGGAGAGTTTCAGCAGGGCTGCCTGTCCCTGGGTGGTCTTCCAGACCTGTGGCTGTGAAAAGCTCCCGGCCACCCCCAGGAAGAAGCTTGCAGCCACAGACTTTCCTGAGATGCCAAGGCTTCATCCAGACCAGGAAATGTTCCCACAGCACCGACCACATCCGTACCAGTCCTGGATTCTGTCTGAAATTCCCAAGGAAATGGGCCTCGGCATGGAATTCCAGCAGAGGTGCCTCCACTTCATCTGAGCCTGGCAAACGCAGCCTGAGTTGGGTCCATTCCCAGGGCCTGAGCCCTGGGAACCACGGGTCCTGCGGATGGTGTGTGTGGCCAACGGAGATGAGCCCTGGTGGGGAGGGAACAGTGAGTGACCACCCGTGAATGAAATGTAGTGATTACTCATGTTAAAAATGAAAATTCCATACTCTTAATTTGGCTCAAACCCCCGTACTCATCTTGTTTCTCAAACCAGGCAAGAGCTGCATTTTCTGTTTCTTGGAACCCCAAGAGGCTCTCCGGTGCAGGGAGTGTTTCTGAAACAAAGTGAGCCCGACTGGTATTGCCTGTTATTTCTGTCTTTGCTGTTGTCTTACTCTTCAAGATGCAAACCCCGAGAGATTACCCAGGTATGAGCCCGCGCTTTGCAGGGGGCGGGCAGACACCTTAAGGCACAGTCCCCCAGGTGGGGAGGTGTTTCCTAAGAGAGTTCAGTTCACTGTTAGCTAAAGTGGCAGTGAAAACAAAACTACTGGGTTGGCCAAAAAGTCCGTTACGTTTTTCTGTAAAATAAAAGACACATTTTTTTCATTTTTGCCAACAACTTTATTGATTTGGATATTTTGAGAATGTCAGCTATCTCCCGCTATTGGCTTCTAGTGGGTAGAGGCCGGGGCGCTGCTAAACATTTCCCAGTATGTCAGACAGCCCCACAGCAAAGAATTATTTGGTCAAAATGTCGATGGTACCAAGAAACTTCACACACCACGTCTGACACGTTTGATCAGTCACAGCATCTTCTCCATGCACTGCACACATCTTGTCTGTGTTTCAGCTGCATTTTTACCTTTCTTGAAATAATAAAGCATAATACAAAGAAAATGTTGTGTATTTCCTTCCATCCTCAATATTAAAATGGGTGCACAAAAAATCACTAATTTTGACAGGTTTCTAATGCACGCTGACACGACAGCTGTCACAACACAATCTCACAAAACTGTCTCAAATGAAGTTAAAGACGACTGAGCTCGACTGAGCCATCGGATGAAAAAACTGTAATGGCTATTTTGGCCCACCCAGTACAATAAAGTGGAGGACCTGGTTCTAACTCCTGACCCTCCAAACTGCCCGTACCTGGAATTAGGTGGGGCTGGTCTTTGCCTCCCTCCACACCTGGACACAGTGGCACCTTCATTCACAACCTGCTGAGTCCTCCTGTGCCCAGGGGGTGTCTTTCCTATCTGAGCCCCTTCAAGCAACACTCTCCCCATCCCTCCCTGCCAAGCCAAGCAGATTTCTTCGTCCTAGGAATGTGCCTCTCGTGGCAGCCCCACCCATCAATCAAGGCTGACAGCGGCCAGGGCTTCTTGCGACAGCAAAGGCTAAGGCGAGCGGGGTGGAAGGGCGCTGTGGCTTTGTGGCCTGTGTTTTTAAGCTCAGGGCTCATGGTCCCTGGAGACCCAGGGCTTCTGTGGACACACCAGCACAGAGAAGGGTACCCTCCCCCCTGCTCCCTAACAGTATCCCCCTTCTCAATCCAGTAGTGGCTCTGCCTTGTACCCTCAGGCTCTCCTGCATGCCACCTTTCCCCCCCACATTCCATGCCCATTAAGACTCTGCAGATAGAGGACTTGACCCTGGCCCTGACCTCAAAGCACTGCAGGGCCTCCAGGCAGCCCCTCCTTCTCCTGGCTTTGTTTTACCTGCCCAGCTACTAACCATCCTGTCCTGGGTTCCCCTCTGCAGTCCCCCCAACAAATGCCTGTTCTGCCCATGCTCCATGCTTGCACACTCCCAGGGACAAGGGACTCACTCACGGGCAGCCGATGCCACCACCAGAGAGGGGGGGACTGAGCAGAGCTCGCTCAGTGTAATTCCTGTTTTCTGTGGCCACGCAAGCGCCGGCAGCTGCAAGCGCAGCTTCAAGGAGCTGGGTCACACTGTCCTATAGCAAACAAAAGCCTTGGAGCATGATCAGTCCCTAAGCCAGGTCCCTCTCCCATCTGTTACAAAGGCTATGAATTTTTCAAGCATGAGTCTAGGGTTTTACAATGATCCCTGTGAAATCCCAGGGAGAGTTTTATTCATGAAGTCTGTTTTCTTTCTTGGGGGCTGTGTATTGACTCTGGAGAAAGGATTTGAGATCTGAAAAGAGAAGGCCGCTTCCTATCCCTTTTGTGGCACCAGGAGTCAGACAGGCCTGGGCGTGCCTCTGGGCTTCAGCTCACTAGCTGCGTGACCTTGAGGAGGTTCCTTACACACTCTGAGCCTCAATTCCCTCAACCCAAAGTGGGGGATGGTAAAAATCCACTTGTTTCATGAGTGCTCTGAGGGTTCAGTAAATGAATGTAAAGAACTTTCCATGTTACCTGGCTCTGGGCAAGTGCCCAGAGAAAAGCTGTGCACTTACCTGGCCAGGATTTCAGGTGTGGGAAAATACTGGCCTGTCTGGAAGCCCTGCACTTCCGAATGCCATCGCCTTAAATGGTGTCCCTGAGGAAACGGCAGGATGAAGGCAAGAAGACTGGGCCCTGGATGAGCTGCTCCATGACCGATCCATAAGGCTGTTGGGATGATTTTGCCTGGATTCTTGTTTGGGGAAAGAAGGGGTTTCAGACATGGAGCATGAGACGTCCGGGCTATATCTTGTACTGAGCAGAGCACGCCCCTCACCAGCATGACCTGTCACCCTGGAGGCTGAGGGGGGAGAGGCTGGCCTTTGGACCCATGCAGACCTGAGTTCAAACCCCACCTCCACCCTCACGCTCAGGTTCTTCTCCTACCCGGACTGTGACTTCTGCCTCCTCATCCTAATTCTTCGAGGAGCTCAGGTTTCTTTCTTCTCTTTTTAAAATTTAGTTTACCCAGGCACTCAGGGAGGCTCCCAGGCAGGCTTACAGGTTATTTTTTCTGTCAACCTACCCTGTGTTCTGCCACCAGCCACACAGAATTGAAAGAGCCTATTCAGTGTCTGCCTTCCCGACCACCTGGGAGCACCTTGAGGGGACGGACAGAGGCTCATTCATCGGTGTCTCCAGCACCCGGAAGGATGCCCAGCACCATGACGTCCACCAAAATATTTGCTGAATTAATTAATTAAAAATAAAAACAGAATCCAAACCAACCGGCTGGGTGCTAGGAACAGCCATAGACTGGAGAAACAAGGAGGGGACCTGGTGGGCCGGGAGGAAACCTGGACAGGTGAGGCTCAGGTTCCAGGCCAGGCCCACCCCCTAACTGTTTTGGCCTGGAGAGGCGCCAACAGCGCTACCCAGCTGGAACCACTACTAAGGTCCCTCCCCTTTCTGCCGCACTCTATGGACAGAAGCCATTTAAGGCCAGGCTCCAAACCCCCATCTTCGCTGTAGCACGGGGCCTGGTCTGTCTCTGGGACAAGCCTCTAAGTTGTCTGCACCATTTAAGACAAAGAAGAGAACTGTTTTTAAGAACGACCTATGCCTCCCGATCCAGCCTCATTACCTGCGGGTTTTCCATCTCATCTGTTCGCCTCTGAGTGATGTGAGGCGTTTATTCTGCATCAGCAACACTTATGGGAAGTATGAAAGGAAATAAATTTGCCGCAGACATTGTAAACCATGCTGAAGTAATTACAAACCGCTGTCCTGAAAGCAGCCTGAGGTGGCCGCAATGGACAGATGCGTAATGCATGGGAGGAGGAAAGGGGAAAAGGAGGGAAGGAAGGGAGAGAGGGAGGGAATGAAAACAGATACCATTTGTCATCGATGACCGGTGCGCCAAGCAATGTGCCAGGCTCCTTACCAGTTCGACCTCATTTAATCCTTTCAAGATTCCTGAGATGGTTGTTACGTTCAGGTTATAGAGGAGAAAGGGAGATCCTCATGCCCACAGTGGAGCCAACAGTAGACTGAGTTGAATTGGCCGACAGAGCCTCAGGAAGCCACGTGCAGACCCCCCGTGCTGATGAAGGAAGAGTGGGGCTGGACACAGGACCGGCTGGAAGTCTGTATGCAGAAAATTAAGCAGCCGCCCACCCAGCGCCCCACCTGCCCCTGCCCAGCCTCTGAAGTGTAAGGAACCATCTGCAGAGTTCCAAAACTATCCTTTCTGGAGCATTCCCCTCTCTGGATCACTGCCCAGAGAACTTCAGCCACCTTGGCCTCCACAAACCCTCAATTCTATCTCCAGACTCGGGGAGACCACTGGACAGGGTTTGGATTCCTTCTCCCACTGCCCCAGGCTGGAAGCTTTCCAAGGCAAGATGCAGGAGTTTTCGTATTAGCTCACTTGTTTTCCTCCTCTCGGGATGGCTGTCCCGCACAGCCTGTTTTCCAGTGCCTGAAGACTGTTACTTCGTGTATTTCACCCAGTCTTTTCATTTTTCTAAGTGGGAGGATGAGTCAAGTCCCTGTTGCTCCATCGTGGCCACGAGTGCGAATTCTTCCCCTTGCTTAAAACGTCCCATAGCTTCCAAATGCCTTCAGAAGTAAGGCTCCAGCAACTTGGAGTGGCGTGTAAGAACCTAGGTGGTCTGATTTCTGACGATCCTCCCAGATGCCTCGCCTCTCCCTGCCACCCCCACCATGGACAGCAGCCACGCACAGCCGGGTAGAGCTCCCAAGTTTGCCAGGACAGTTTGTACCTTTGCGCCGTGTCTGTGCGACTCCCTCCGCTCTGAAGGCACTTTGCTCTGCACCAGTGAACTTGAACTTCCTCCTTTAAGAACCAGCTCAGCTGCCACTTCTTCAAAGCTCTGCCTACACCCTGCTGTGGGCAGAAGGAAGAGTTTCTAAGCCTACTGGCCAGAAACGGGTTCACTGGTCAACCCAGTAGTTGACAGGGACCCTGGGAAATGTCAGTGGTCATACACAGCCCTGTTTCAGCCTCACCCCTTTGTGGAAGGAGAGCTTGGTCTCCATGTGTTGGGATCTGGAGTTACAGCTCTGCTCTTAAGTGTGGTGCCCCCAGGCAGGCCTGGCGTGTAATGCCTGGTTCCCTTTTTAAGCCAGGCCCACCCTCCATGTCTCAACTCTCCCAGCTGCTGAATCCCGTTGCCAAAGCCAACCACCTGCTGCCCTATTCCATTGGCTGGAAGGTGACATTCCACTGCGTTCTTGGCTCCACCTCTGGGCTATAAGGTAGCACCAGTGGAGAGAAGGGAAATCCAATGCTTGGATGTCTCATAGCAAGAAAGCAAATTTATCAGCAGCCCTGTGGCTGAGGAGGGCAGGCTTGTGAAGGGGGCAGGCTCCCCCATGGCCCTCGGAGACTCCTGCTGCCCCAAGGACACATTTTAACATTCAAGTGCAGGGAGAGAGGGGCAATGAGGGAGACCACAGCCCCTTCCACCCTACAGGATAGGCGTTTGGGGTCACAGTGGCTGGACCCCAGAGCCCCCACATCTGCGGGCTCACAGAGCAGAGGGGACAGAGTAGGCCAGGACCCTCGCACTCAAACCACTCCTCTGCCCATGAGTGACCACATGGCCTGTGCAGGTCCCCTCACTCTTGTGTCTTCCCATCCGAGCAGCAGCGACTCGGCCCGGAAGATCACGGGGGCTGCAACGTGCACGAGGGGTTCGAGCCCATCTCCGTCCTCTGGGACGTGTCCCTTCACTGGGAAAGGGGGTTTTCCCGACACGCTGCCAAGTCACAGAGAGAAGTTAGAGCTTAGGCCACAGGCCATGACCTCAAGCCCATCAAGCCCCAGAAGCAGCACTCACGGCCTCCTTCCCCCTCTTCCCCCATGAAGGAAACCACTGGGGCAGGGCTGGTCCCACGGTGTCTTGTTTGACCTCCATCCTCTCTGCTGGTGGCATTCATGGTCTCAGGGCCTGTCCTGGGGCCCAGCCAAAGCATATCCCAGGTTAGGAAATTGGGGGAAGTCGGAGCACCCACAGGGCACCCAAGCCTTCCCTTCAGTGGTAAAGGACGAGAGTTGTCCATGTGCTAGCCTCTGAATGAAACGGAGCTGTCTCATCTTTCTTATGGTGCCACTTCTCTGGGCCTGGATCTCCAGGGGGCAGGAGAAGGGAGTCTGCGTCCCCACCTTGAACTCCTAATCAGACAAAGGAATGCACTGTACAGACCAAGAGAAAGACATCAATGTGAAGACAATAGCATGTTTCTTGTGAGCCCTCCATGAATGCTCCTTACATTAAAGGGGCCTGTGGGCCAGCAAACATGCCAAGCCCTCAAGGAACCGGGGGAGAAGCCAATGGGCTCTCTGGGAGACTTTCTCAAGGAAGTGCCTGACCCCTTCCCTGAAGTCCATGCTGAAATGTCATTTCCGTAATTCCCTTCCAACAACAGTGACTCAGTAGAGCAGCGCAAACTCTTCAGAAACAGTTTTACCGCATCCTGTAGGGAGAGCTTGGCAGGGATGGAGATGGAAGGAGCCAGCCAGCGGTCCTGTCAGGCGGCCAGGGAGTTCCCACAGAGGCCCTGATACCAGGACGTGGCAGAGGAGACATTAGAAAAGCTGGGGCTCCAGCCTGGGGCTGCCCACGCCTTTGATTAAGACGGGCCAGGCTTGTCCTCGCCGCTCTCGAAAACGTGCTTTCTGCAAACCCGGGGCCTGGAGTTCTAAACAAGGTGTTGTTCAAAGATAGATTAAAGCGCATAAAAATAGTGTTAGATTTCACAGCATAGTGAGGCCTGCCAGGGCCGGGCACACAGAGGGAACGGCTTTACAGCAATGATCAAAACGAGTCGCCAGTGTCTGTCGGGATGGTGGCGATGCTTCCTAGAAAGACAAAACCCGGGACTGTAGTTTGTGTCAAAAATACTTACGAAGAAGCTGCAGAAATCAGAACGTGTGGAAGTACCAAACTCTGGAGACAGAGGAAGGGAGGGAAAGAAAAAGAGTCAGT
The DNA here is from genome assembly GCA_007922815.1 of Macrotus californicus. Taxonomy (NCBI): domain Eukaryota; kingdom Metazoa; phylum Chordata; class Mammalia; order Chiroptera; family Phyllostomidae; genus Macrotus; species Macrotus californicus. Next base: position 348,488 of record VMDR010000006.1, read on the forward strand.
AGCCTCATCACGTAGGGGAAGCAGGTAGGCAAGAAATAGCACCTCGGAGCAGGATGGAGGTACGATGGTACATTTATTTAATTTTTACAGGCAGATGCTAATCACCCTCCAATGCCCTCATCCTCTATTTCTGAATAGGATAGGCACCAACTCTATTATCTGAAACCAAACCCCTGCCGGGATCTCAGCCGCCAACTTCAGAAGCCATGGTACTTTCTTTACACCTATTAACAGATGATGGCTGGGTGCTCATCTGTTCTTTTACGACGAGCAGTTTAGGGTGGGCTAGCCAGCTACGGAATCAGAAATTGAATGTTTGCCCAATGGTGGTCACTGCATTAGCAGCTGCCACGGTCATGCTGGTTTAAGATAGAGAAACTGAGGCACCAACGAGCTTTTACTCGGTGGGAGGACTGACCCAGAGATGCTTTTCCCCAACATTCCACGCGTGCTCTGTTCTCTTCACCAAAACTGTAACCGTGCCCAGTGCAATGGCTGGGCTGGACAAGTGCCATGTCCTCATGCTGCTACTGCAGGTCTTGTGTTCCAGCAAAGGTGGGAAAGGATCAGAACTACTTTTCAAACACATGGGCAGGGAGATAATTCTATGGACTCCTTTGATGCCATCAAACAGTGACTTTGGCTAGCTCATTGCTGAGCCTCCACGTGATCAGAGTCACAGCTAAAACTCTCTGTGTGTCCCTGTGCACAAGCTCCGTACCAAATGCCTGCAGGTCCTTCCTCAGTGTCGCTACCATCCCATTGTCTAGACAAGGCAGCTGGGGGTTATGCGGTTTAAGAAACTTACCTGAGGCCCTGGCCAGTGTGGCTCAGTTGGTTGGACTGTGATCTCGTAAACTGAAAGGTCGCCGGTTCGACTCCCAGTCAGGGCCTATACCTGGGTTATGGGTTCGGTCCCTAATCAGGGTGTGTATGAGAGGCAGCCCATCGGTGTTTCTCTCCCTCTCTCTCCGTCCCTTCCCCTCTCTCTAAAATCAATGAGCATGTCCTTGGGTGAGGAAAAAGAACTTACCTAAGGCCATGTTGGCAGCATGTGGGGAGCTGGAAGCTAACTCGTCTTTCTCATTGAAAGTCCATCATCTACCTGCAGTCCCCGAAGGACGTCTGCGAGCTCAGGGGCCGACCAATGTTGATGTCAGAGCACTGGCCACGACACCACCACGTGGGCCCCCGGGACACAGGCCTCGGGGGAGCCGGGCGAAGAGCACCAGGGGACACACCACAGCGTCTTTGCCACTTTTCTGTGGATCTAAAAGTATTCCAAAATAAAGTTTGAAATAGAAAAGTCAACCATTTTCCTAAACCTAAGCTGCCTTTTTTTTCATGGAAACTCCATCATAACTTACAGTTACCCCAAAAAGAGGGGTCCAGAAGAATATTTGGGGAACACTCTTTATTCTAAACAACTTGTAGCTATTATTCCTGGAAATCTGTGCACCACCCCCTTCCCCTCCCCTGCCTGTGCTCGCTCTGTCTCTCTCTCTCTCTCTCTCTCTCACACACACACACACACACACAACAAGCTGCCGAAACTGGTTCCACACACACAACCCTCTCTCTCCAGGTGGACAGCAGCCTGGGGGCTTCATGTGGCCACTTGTTAGGGGCAATTGTCCCAGGTTTCCATCTTTGGGTTTTTTACCCTTTACAGGGGCCACAAGGTTGCAGCTGAATTTCTGTAGAAAGAAAATGACATTCTTTCCTTTTAAGAAAGGAAGGGAGGAGAACATTTAAAAATGTGCATTGGTATGTACTGTAATTATCCCTCAGAAGAAACGCAGGGAGGTGACATTAACTAATGGGAGTCAGCAGCTGCCTGCTCATTGAAAGCCATCCTCACGAGTGCGGAGGTGTCCAGTGCTAATTGCTCATTTAGTCTGTCTGTCTGGTGTCAAACAGGAGTCCACGGGGTGGGGCAGGGACCAGGCTGCTTTTTTGTCCAGCACAGCTCAGAGTCGGTGTGCCCTCAACATGGCATTGGCTGGAAAGGGGGGAGTGTTACACATGATCGTGAATTCATTGACGTAACTTTTGCCCGATTGAGGTTTTTCAGAGGAAGAAGAACCCAATGAAAACTGCGAAGTGAACGTGAAAGGGGAAACTAACTGCACTCCAGACCCCGCCGACACTTGACCATGTCTTCTCTTCAGCCCTCCAATCAACCTGCTGGGAAGAAGTTCTAGGCACCTTTGGTGTACAGGGTCCAGAGCTGTGAAAGGACATGTCCAGTTTCCCCCCAAAGTGTGGCAGGCACAGACTTCTGATGTCCAGCCCAGCCTTCACAGGGCACCAGGGCCCGTCTGTGCACCCTTCCATTCCAAAAGGAGTTGAGATGACTTGTTGAGGGGGACTCAAAAGTTGGAAAACTTTTAGTTTCAGGTAATAGCTAAGCTTAGTAATCGGTGCATGTAAACAGCTATTGTTCCAGGAACTGAAGGTATGACCCCCACCCCACCCCCCACTCCAGGAGACCATAAGCAAGTCCCACCTGTGTGCCTCAGGGGGACTGCAAGCCATCAGGATGGTATCTGAGCCACTGTGCTCCAGGGCAGCCCAGGGCACAGATGAAAGACCACCGCCCAGGGCACAGATGAAAGAATGTTGAAACTTTTATCTGATCAACTTTTTCCTTGAATTCCAATCTCCTTACCTACACTTTTCTGCTCCTTATAAAAAGAGTCAGTTGGAAATGGAATTTAAGACGGTCTGTTAGGATTCAAACCCATCATCATCATCTCAGATCACCAGCCATCTGAATAAAGCGCCGGCCAAGATTCAATCCCTGCTTATGGGGTCTGGTAGGTGCAGGCAGCACGAACGCTGGCTTATCCAGTTTCATTATAGAGACGCAAGACCCAGTTGCATTCCCCAAGTATCTGCTATCAGGTGGGTGCTGGAGATGTCTTCAGCATTTAGCAGTCAGAGTTGCAAGATCCACAGTGTCCTTAAGAAAAAAACAAACAGGAGATAAGAAGGGGGAGGGGACAGCAGGCTGCAGGAGCAGTGAGGGCAGGAGGCAGGAAGAGCCTGGGCAGGGTGACCTCGGAGAGCAGGCTCAGAAGTTAGGCTGTTGGGACAGAACCTGGAAGTCTCCGAAGTTTTGTTCTAGGAGGGCTCTCTTTGAGGGCAAGAGAGCGGCATGATTGCTTGAGGTCCACCTCGCTGTCATGAGTCACAGGCGGGAGATGCTCACCACATCTACAGGATACCTGGACAGCAGCATCTAGACTAGGTTCAATGCCATGACGGGGTCCAGTGGCTTAGCCAAGTGGACACACAAAACCCACATCACAGGGGGTGGCGTAAGAAACATCCTCTTTATAAGTGTGTATTTGAGTTAAGCCGCTGGCATGGCTGGGAAGCAAGATGCTAATGCACTGGAGCAGGACAGTTCTGCAGTTTCTTTGAGGCATTTGGAATCAAGGAGGAAACATAAGGAGGGTGACGCCAAGGCAGGGAAATCTCCGTTGGATTACAGGGTAGTTAACCAGAGTGTGCATTTCCTTGAGGGTGGTTACACCTCCCGGGGGCTGAACAAGAGGATTACTCTGGAATTTCAATGGTGTGTTAACCTAGATGTACAGACACAATGACAGGACTTGCTTAATATTATACAAAGATGACCCTTTCACGAATGAAGCTATAGGCCTGGAGCATGACAACTCAGTGACCTGACCGGTGAGGAATTTCTGACCAGATCACCCTGTGAAGTTACTCTTGGTCACTGGACATGTCAGAGTCGTTACAGAGCCCCGTTTTCATCCACAGGGGTCACCTTAGAATTCTGTCTCTCACCTCAGTGAGCAGCTGCATCATATCGATGACCCGTGTGTGGCGGTGCACAACCAAGCCCCCCGGGGGGCCTGGTCCGTTGCTGTTCCGGCCATAAGTTCCTGTTTCCATATGTATGTCTCATGTCACGTGTCTTTGTCCGTGAGCAAAACACCATCCCCAGCTCTCTCCCTGCCTAGAAAGCCCCATTGGTGCCCTTTAGAGAGGACGGTCCCAGAGGTGGAAGAGGTGAGAAGTTTCCAGAGCCGCTTAGCAGGCTTTCTGCCCCACCCATCATGTGGCCCCGCAGTCAAGGGCCCTGCATCCCAGCAGCAGAGGCCCTGGCTCTGCAGACTCTGTGGCAGAAGAAAAGCATTAGCGGAGCCTAATAATGGCACCGTATATATAAAGCCTGTTTAGAAATCAGTTTCTCCCCTGCAGATGGCATATTGCAAAAGAAACGAGAACACAGCAGGACCCCTGCCAGCGGCAATTCCTACGACTGGCTTCCGTGCGCTAAGACACGTTAGGTGGGGATGCATGCACGTTTCAGGGCCAGGTGGCTTCTGCTGCAAAACGGTGCCAGCACCACCTGGCACACCTTCTACCTGGGTCGCACATACAGGTTGTGCTGAGCGAGAACACAGGGTGTGGGAGCCACTGAGGATCAAGGGGACCCAAACCCGGGTGAGACCAGGAGTAGGCAATGGCCCAATAGGGCTGGAATGAAGGTAGCGAAATACCGGAAAACCCGTGCCTGAAAACCGCATTGCCTCAGTTTCCCCAGATGTGGAAAACATTCGGGATCTGATGATCTCCCTCTGGAAGCCAGTGTGAGGTGGTGTTGCCCCTCCCCTGTCTCGCCCACATGCGCCCACATCAGAGACAGGGCTGCCAATCAACCAGCCTTTCCAGGAAGACAGCTGTACAAACATACTAGGCACATATATTTTTATTGCAAGTGGGCACATAGCTAACTCTCTTTTTGTGACGACTGTCACTCTGACTCCATTCTCAGCCTCGCCCTAGGCCCCAGCCGCAGCTGGGGTGGCCATTTTGGGGGGAAGGGGGAAGGGGGACGGGTTTGGCTCACTCTGTGCCCATGGCATCTGGCCTTGGGCACACACAGTGTCCACACTTTGTAGGTGCCCTGCTCCTGCAGTGACACTCTCTTTGCCTACACTCTTGGCCAAAGCCAATCACTGGATACCTACAGAAGTCAGGAGTGCAATATCACCAGCGGGCAGAGAACAGAAAATAATTTGCAAAGCATGCAAAGTACTACAAAACGCATTCGCTTCCAGGCCTGGGAGGAAGACGCTTTGGAACTGTTTCCAGGGCACAGGGGATTGTTGGATGAATTCACAAAGAGTCTAGAGGCCTTGCTGGAAATAAATGATAAGGATTTACTCAGGGATCTTTGACTTTGCACGGGAGCACAGCGATGGAAACTCCAAGGTGTTCTGAAGAAGAAAGAAAAGCTAAAGACTTCGTGGAGTAGAAAGTCTATTCTTGAGAAGGAGCGGCCCTACATTCGTAGCCCTGGGATTGGCACGGGGTTCGAGATAATGGGTGTCAGGTGATGTCGGACGGTCAGGTGATCTGGGTCAGAGTCCTTTAGGAGGAACCAGACAGTTATCTGAGGTCTGATGGGTATCTAGGCATATCTAGGATGAAAAGTTCAGAGTTTAAGTTCCAGGCTGAGGAGGATAGAGTCTTTCCTCATACCTCAGCCTTCACAATGTTAATCATTCCAGCAGCTTGCTTAAAATGACTCCATGCTGTATATTCCCTCCTCTTTCCTCAGGGTGCCAAATGAACGCTAATTGTATGACTCATTTTTTGCCATTTTCAGGTTTAATAAATATTGATATTTTGGTGAGTTGTGACCTGAACTTTATTATCTTGTCAATATTTTAATATAGATATATGCATGTTAAATATTTAGTAACATTTTAGTGATAGATATGTGAGTATAGAAATATTTAAAATTTATTTTTATTTGATTATTTAATTTAGATATTAAGGGGAAGCAAATTTTGCCACACCAAAACATGCCTTTTTGGGATATTGATTATTTTAAGCTGGTTATTATTAAAAAGCAAAAGACCAAGAGAGAACCTTTGATCTTCCCGCTTACCTGCCTAATGGAATTTATTCATTTAGTTTTAAGATTTTATTTAGTTATTTTTAGAGAAATGGGAAGGGAGGGAGAGAGAAAGGGAGAGAAACATCAATGTGTGAGGAAAATATTGATTGGCTGCTTATTGCGTGCCCCTGACCGGGGACGTGGCCTGAAACCCAGGCACGTGTCCTGACTAGGAATGTGAGCTGGCAACCTTTTGGTCTGCAGGACAATGCCCAGCCCACTGAGTCACACCAGCCAGGGCCGCCTAATGGAATTTAGACAGAAAAACTCGCTTCGAGAGAGCTGTCGTCTCAGCAGAATGTGAACGAAGTGCGGCAGACAGTGAGAAACTGAGCACGGTCTATCAGACTCTCCTCTGCGACCCCTCATTTCTGGGGGGCTGGCGAGAACGTATCTGCCACAGGCTTGCGCTGTCTTACCTACCTGTGAACTGCCCACCTTCTCTTTCAACTGCCAAACCCCTGCCTCCCTCTCCTTAGTCCAGAACCGCATGTAAGCCTCAGCTAGGCAGTGTGTCTTGGGGTCCAAACTCCTATGGAATCCCCGTAGGTACACATGTAATCAAGTCAATCATTTTCTCCTGTTAACCTACCTCAGGTCAATTTGATAAACGGTTCTGCCAGAAAACTAGCAGGATAGAAGGAAAAGTATTTTTTCTCCCCACCCTATTAGGCATTCATCTTTTAACTCCAAGACTTCAGGTACATTCATTTAGTTGTTGGGTTTTTTTCCTGTAAAGCCCTTTGTTCTATAATTACACATTTGCCTCTCATGAGTAAATTAATTACCCATTTTCTGGTGTTTGGAAAAGACCACCGTATTTTCCATCACAGAAATTCTAAGGGACAAGTGTCTGGGGTGGGTGCAGGGGGGCGTCAGGGGGCTGAGACACTCCCCCCCACCACCCAGGCAGGACTGTGGATTTGGATTTCACAGGAAATAGTAAAAAAAAAAATCATTCCTACAATTACTATCCATTTATTACCCATTGTTCCCTGGAAACGGTGCAGGAGCTTCCTCTTCTGGGCCCTGGAACAGAGGCCTCATTTTGGAGCATCAGTTCTGAAGGGCAGAACAAAGACTGAAGGAGGGTGGGGGAAACTCAGAAAGTGAGTAGCCAGGAAGGTCAGCATCAAGACCAGGTGGTGGAATGGGGCTGGTACGAGACGCTTCCAACGTGCCTGGAGCTGCCTGAGGGGAAATGGAAAAGCAAGGCAGCCTTGTGGCAGACGGGGGCTGTCCTGGGAAGCCCCCAATTCTTCAAGCAGTCAACTAGGAACGTGGTGCTGAGAATCAGGTGGGTCGCCTTCTGCTTGCACTGGTGCCAGGGCCCTGAAGGCCACAGGCTGGTTGTGGGGTCAAGGGCAGAATCTGAGGTGGTGCCTGGAGGAGAAGCTCAGGCCCAGGATGCCTCCCTGGAACCCACCCCAGACATGAGCCCCTCACCAGGGCCTCTCCAAATCATCTCCCCCCATCCCTTGGTCCTTCTTTCTCCAACTTGACCATTTAAACGCCCACTCTCATAATCTGCCCTCTGGTGATTCAAGACCAGCTTCAGGGTTGGAGCAGGAAAGGCCTTCATCAAAGAGGAGAAGATGCTTGTGCTTGTCTTTCTCTTGCTCGATACCTGAATCCATGTCGTTAAAAACCCAGCGGCAGGAGACATCTGGAGAATAGGTTCATTGCTGGTGTGGTTGGTGCTACACCTCCACTTCCCTGATATTCGCAGTTATGGGGGAAATGGTTATCTGCGTTCCAAATGCCCTGTGCTCCAGAGGGAAGATGCCCAGAACCTTGACTGTCTGCTGGCCTGGTGTGGCACAATCTCTTGGCGTCTCTGAGGCTATTTCTTCAGCTGTGAAGTGGAACACAAGGGAGAGGACGGGTTAAAAGCTAGCAGAGTCCTCCCTGGTCCTATTTAAATGACACCCTTTTATGAAATGCCATGATTTGGCATTTTATGTCAGTTCAGGATACTTTAAAGAAATATAACACTATATTGTCCTTGGGTATAATAGATCTCTTATTTCAGACATCCTCCTGTGACCCCCCCCCCACCACCCAGGATTTAAGACACATAGTCAATATTCTTTAAATAGTCAAATTGTGACCGGATGCCAATGACCAACCATTCTGGGCTCAAGGGTTCTTAACTCTTGCCAACCTTACTTCCCTATTTTAATTCACTTGTAACAACAGGGAACAGTTTTTTAACACATGCTCTATGTCAGGCATTGTTCTAACAGATTACGTGTTCCAAACAGCCTCATAATAACTTGGTGCTGTTTTCAGTTTCTCATTGTACGGATGAGTCAACTGAGGCACAGCAAGGCAAGTGCCCACCCACTTTCCAGAAGCTTCTTCCTTTCTCCTGAAGACCCACTGCTGTCTCTCTCCTCGGGATTATCCAGTGCATCCTTTTCAGGACTGCTGCTCTCTTTGTACGGCTGTAGTCTTCTGCTAACCCTCAGAACAATAGCCTGAGGATGGGGGTAGGAAGGCATGGAAACTTCTTCATGTGTATGTGCAGGGGGCACAGGTCAGAGGCCCAGAGAGGACAAGGACCCTGCTGGTCAGCATGGGGGTTGGAGTGGGGGCTGGAGTGGGGAATCTCCCCCTGCTCCATCCCCCATCTCCGCCCACTCAACCCCTGCATCCAGAGCAGCAGGCCTGCCCCACTGAGGAGACCTGTATTCTCCCCTGCAGACACTTTCCAATTTCACCTTCCTAAAGTTTTCATTTTAGCCATAAGTCTTCTCAAATGGCTATTGCTCCAGAAGCATTTTCAAAGAAATGAAAACCGTGTTCACCAGGGTGAGAAAACAAAGGCATTTTTTCTCGGTTATAGAAAAGAGGAGACGCAAATCCTTCCCACCCAGAGAGCACACTCCTGTTGGCTCCTGGTCCAGCTTTCTGGGTGTTCCCACCATGTAGGCTGGGGCCGGGGGCAAGGCTGCCTTCTGACTATGCTTTCCCCACTCCCTGTGCTTGCCTGCTAGCCTCTCCAGAAGAGCACAGCCTGGGGGAAGGAGTGCCCCTCCTGAGCTCCATCTCCTCCTCCTACCACATCTGACCCACAGGTGGTCCTCACCACTAGACCCATGAGGCACACGAAGTCTACCAGAGAGCCTGGAGCCCAGGAGAGATCTATAAGTGACAGCTGCATTCAAACCCAGACAGAACCTGAGAATCACGTGCTCCCTTAATCAGCACGACAGGGCAAATTCTGGGCACCCTGTGGTGGCTTAGCTGCAGCCGAGGAAAGAAACCCACCCCTTCACTCAGAGTTTGCAGAAGGCACACAGACATGCCTCGAACTGGCCCTAACTCAGACCCAGGCGGACTGGTCTTGTGACTTCAGACACAACCTGAGTAGCTCTTGCGATGGCTGTAGGGTGCCTAGGAAGACCCCTACACAGGTGGGAAGGACTGGCTTAAAGGGTCCCTGGGACTATAGAGGCTGAGACAAATGGTAGAACGGGCGCAGTTCTGCAGCAGGAATAGTTTCTGTCTAGAGAGCCCCTCCCATGTGCTGGTGGCATGTACACGGTAGCTCTGTTCATCCCGGGGACCCTGACATGCCCTCCAATGCAGAGAGGAAGAAACTGAGCCCTTTGCCCAACAGCTGGAAAGGTCATTGGATCAATGTGCCAGAAGTTCATTCCAGGTGGGACTCATTAGCCTCTTTTCCACGTGACAACATTAAAGTGGCTTATTTATAGTCATACCAGAGTTAGTTAATGATTGAATCTGCTCTACATATTAGATCTTGCTGCCTTCAACCCCCACTGGTTACTTCTCACAGCACATTCAAGCCCATGCTGTAGTACCAGGACCCCAGCACCTGGGCCAGACCTACCTCCCACAGCCCACCAGCTTGGCAATAGAAATTCACCTCCAGAAGCCAGCAAAGATGCTGGTACCAGGGCTGGAGTCCTCTTTATAGATCAGTGTTTGGGGATCTTGGTCTGCAGGAAGAGGGACCTGGTAACAGAGACACAGAAGAGGTGCTCCAGAACACAAAGGAAGGGGCCAGGACTGAGGAGACTGCCCAGAGGGAGGCAGAGATCAAGTTGTGGTTGACCTTGAATGCATGCCCAGGAATGCAGACACTATATCATCCTTGGTGTGGGGGTATTTCAACCACGTGGAGTGAGCCTGGCAGGGCTGGGTTTGTGGGCTAGAAGGAGCTCTGTGCTGGATCTGAGGAGGACAGGTGGACAGACAGGCTGGATCTGCACAGGGAAGGATCAGTGTCCCCGTGCGAGAGGAGTAGATGAGCAATAAAGCACTTTAAGTGTAGCCTGTCGCCCATCTGTGCACTCCTAGCACAGACATTTATTATTCACCTGCTTTATTCACTGATGTGTCCGCAGCCGCTAGAGCAGTGCCACAGGCTAGCACACCTAGTAAACGGTCACTGAATAAATACGTGAATAAATGAATAACTGGGGAACTGCCGGGGTCAGGTGGGGGTGGAGAATGAGAGTAGCCAATCTCAAGGTTCCAAATTACAGTTCTCAGAGGGTTCATCCCATGGCCTGGGCATGACCCCCACCCAAGTGGGTGGGGTCAGGGCAGCCCGGTTCCTGAGGCCTAGCCCCAGAACCTTGAGGCCTGGATGGAGAGCAGATGTGGGAAACTCAGCCTCCAGGAGTGAAGGTGAGTTCTAAAAGTGGGAGAATGCCCTCCAGGCCAGGCCACTTGACCCCACCTCTGCCCAGGGCTTTCCAGACGAGGACCTGCCTGGTAGGCTGAGTCAGGCTCCCCCAAGATGTTAACATTCTAGTCCTCAGAACCTGTGACTTTACATGATAAAAGGGACTTTGCACATATGATTAAGGGTCTGGGCATGGGGAGATTATCTTAGATTAGCCAGGTGGGGCCTCTGTAGTTACAAGGTCCTTATAGGAGGGAGGCATGAAGGTCAGAGTCAGTGAAGTTGATTTGACAAGGCAAATGAAGGTCCTGAGTGGTGTGGCCCTGAGTCAATGAAGGCAGGTAGCCTTAGAAGCTGGAAAAAAGAGAGGCAAATTCTCTCCTGGAGCCTCCAGGAGGGACGCAACCCTATCAACACCTTGAGTTTAGAGTTTCTACCTCCAGAACTATAGGAGGATAAATTTGTTCATTTAAGCCACTGAGTCTGCGGTACTTTGTTACAGCAGCCACTAGGAACTAATATACCCTCCCTGCCCCTACCGTCCCCGAGTCCTTGCTGGCCTCAGGGGATGCCTCGGACCCCAGCCCTGGATTCCCTCGAGCTGCTATGACACACTAATCAATAACTTGGATAGTGAAGGCAGAGGCCCAGTACAGTGAGGAAAACACCCTTATCAAAGGAGATGTGGGGGCTAGAAATCTATTTTCCCTCTCACCAGCCCCAAACACATTGGGCATTCGAGGTTTATTTGCCATTACAGACAAAGTAAAAAGGGAGCAGGAGCCTGAGATTTTGAAGGAAATAGGCAATTTATAGGTAGCTGAGAAAGAACAGAGCTCAGGGGGCAGACACATTCCTGCCAGGCGACCCAGAAACAGTGGGGCGTGGAGGGGTGCGAACCTAGTTCCCAGGCCCCTGCCTGCTGCCTGCCTACCTAATGCCAAGGGGGGTGCTGAGATTCCCCTCCTGCAGCAGGCCTCTCCACCTGCACCTCTTCGGCGGGAGAGGCCAAGATTCTTCCTGAGTCTTTGGTTTCCTTATAACCAGCTTAAAGTCAACACCCCAAAAGGCACAGTTTGGGGGTCAGCAAGACTTCGATTCCCTCACGAGAGTTCCCTTACAAATCGGAAATGTCCTCTTACAAAGGGTACCTTTTACTCAGTTTTCGGGACTTCTCTCGTATTTGTTGTTTCTTAAAAATATCCAGCCTAAAACAATCGATATCCCAACAAGGCGTATTCTGGGGCGGCAAATCCCACTTGGCTTCAGTGCCCAGGCTCCCCACACTGAGTGGTGATGCCCAGCACCATCTCACAGGCAGGAGCTCGCGCGATGAGCCTGGCTTGCCAGTGGGTTAAAAAGGCTTCCTGGTCAAATACCTCCTTTCCTGCCAAACCCGCACCCTTGCTGACCCCCCTCACCAGATCGAGTGTCTCCCCTGTCCTCTTTGCTCCCATTCTTGACCTTTGGCATTTTTGGGAGGGGAGTTTTGATCATCACTGGAGAGGGCGTTTTTACTTCCACCTAGGGCAGCAAGGTCAGTGCGCCACAAGAACGTCCGAAACATGCAGTACCTGCCTGTTTAGTCAGGGCCCTGCCCCCTTCTCTCTTAGAGGGTCAAGTGAAAAAAAATGACAACCGCCAACACAACAGTAGCCAGTCGAATGAATCAAAATTATACCTATTTTCTTTTGTCAGATCGACAAAATATCTATTTTTCGGTGTGCTACAGAATCTCAGTAATTAGTCTACGTGTGCCAAGAGGTGAAAGGGGTTGGAGATCGCTGATCTGGAGGGCAGAGGCCAGGAGTGCCGCTGCTACAGGTCTGCCCGGACACCGGGCGGCCTGCCCCGCCTCCAGGGCATCGCTGGGCCCCAACGTCAGTCAGGTGAAGGCTGAGAAACCCTCGGGCCCACAAGCATCGATGTAAACACATCTGCGCACACACACAGGGACACACAGGGAATGCGGGCATCCGGGGACCTGCCTGGCTCCAGGCTGACCTCCAGTCCCTCGTTCACCTGAGAAGCAGGAGGAGCCTCTTTTCTCTCCGCAGCCAGAGCGACCCGGGGGCAGGCTTGTCAGCAGAGACATTAAGTGTTCCCTGTAATTAATTTCTCTATTGCAGCTCCATTATCAGATAAGCAGTGGACTCAAAAGAAAAGAGATCCTTTTGGCAATTACCCACTCAGGAGACAAGTCAGCCAAGGGAAAAGTGAAATGTCAATTTTGATGCTGGTACAATGGCCCAGAGCATGGCAGGCAGGCCCCTGCAATGCCGTCCGTGACATTTCCTCTCCCGGGAACTGGAGGAAGCTACAGAAGGGGCCGGCAAAGAGGAGAGAGCCACGGGCAGGTGGCACAAAGTCGGAGGTGGGGCCATGTGCTGGGAAAGTTGGGACAGAAATAGCCTGAAATGTACTAGAACTCTGCGAGCCCCATCAAGTGACAAGGAGCCCTCCCCGCTTCTGCCCTGTAAATACTCCACCAGGTCATCCAGGTTTGGTGCATTGGCAGGCTTCCCTTTAATGTGACAATTACCACCCTGTAGTTATCCCCTGGCTACTGGTTTCCAGGCCTGACCATCTGTGAAGTCCCCGGAGCGAAAAGAAGCCCTCACTCCCACCTCGGTCTCCTGGGCCTATCTCAGTCCACGTGTGACCATGGAGTCGGTAAATAAATGAGTCACTGAACAAAGTTTCATCAGATGAATCTGCAGAGCGTTGCAGTGGAAATCGGGACAAAAGGTCAAGGCCAGTTGACAGAGGCCACACTCACTGAGTCAAAGAGTTTGGGTTTCATTCAAGAGGCAGCAGGGACTTAACCAGGGGGTGTCCCATGCTAAGTCAGCACACGCATTGCAACTTTTCAATTCACCACCAACGTGTCCTGAAGTTTGTGTCGGGCTTTGGATTTGGTTTTCAGGGTGTGGCAGGAAACTGCTCTTCCTACCATCTTCCAGCTAAGGCCTGGAATTGGTCTCGGTTACCCGTGCTTGAACTTGACATATGTGATATGGTTTCAGCCTCGTAGTGCACCATGCAGTCAGAAAAAAACAATAAAAATTGACTAGAATTTTCCAGTGGGTGGCCTCTGGGAGGCGGGGTCCTTTGTATTCTCCAGTTTTGCTTTTATTGCTTGTGTTTTGTCCGCCTTTCCTCTAGTGCACGTGCCTGTTGACCTTGATGGCATTGTTGCCCTGCCCCTTCCGCCTTGTTGACCCGATAATACGAGAGACGCTGCTGGGTGTGTGCCATACGACGGCACCCCCAGGCTCCAGCTGGTGGCTTGGATGTGGACATTCGAACAAGAGGCGCCCAAATCAAAGCCTTTCCCCAGATTTCTGGAAATGAAACTCAGCTGTCTCCCTCCAGGTGGCTGGAACGTGCAGTGTGGGAGCTGAGAGCGGATTGCAGGTGGATGAGGCTGCGGGAGGGAAGGAAGCAGTGTTCCCTGAAGAGGAGCGGAGCCAGGAGCGGTGGGAGAGGCCTGCTCTATTTCAGGCTCCGGGCTCCGCGTTCTTGGGGCCCCAGCGAGTTCCTGACTCCTGGTTCTGAGAACGACCCCAGTCTCTTCTCAGTAAGTCCCCTTCGGCATCAGCTAGTTCCAGTGGATTCCTTCCATTGGTACCTCAACTCATTATAGCTAATAGGATTTGCTTTACTTTTCAGTCAGAAAAAAAAAATCGTGAAACAGGAGTATATATACTTTACATTTCTGTACCCTCTTACTTGGCCTCTAATTTTAGGTCTGGAGATTCACAACTGAGACAATCCCACTGAACCTTTCTCTGAGTGCACGGGAACACCAGTGCTTCCTGGGTCTGCTAGAAGAGTGACTTGCTCTGGTGACTCTTGCCTCTGTCACCTGCCCCTCCACACCGCCCAGGCCAGGAGCTCCCCTTTGAGGGCCAGCCCTGCAGGTACCCTGGCCAGGAACCCACCCTTAGGAGTTAGAGCACGGGGAGGCTGGAGTGAGCAATTTCCAGCTCAGAGTTGTGTCTGAGATACAGCTCTGCTGTGTGTGGGCTGTGTGAGCGTGTAAGCTACTAACGTCCCGACCTTCAGTGTCCTGACCTTTAAGACGTTGCCAATAGAGGGCCTCTGCCTCCTAGGACCTGGGGTGGGGGACAGGGTGGGAATCCAGGGACATGATGCTGTGATCTCACAAAAAGCTCTAGGTAAACAACAGCTCGGATGTTCACCTCATCTTCTTGGCTTCTCCCTTCGAGTAACGTCCACTTGAACCAGAACATGCTCCCTCTTAGCATCTTCTGCTCTTACATGCCTGAACACTGCATGCCCTTGAGCTGCATGATTCAAACATTTTGTTGGGATTCTCCTGACCTTCAGCTTTGAGGTCTGCCCAGGGCACACGTGCCTGCCTGTCTTGCATGACTCCACGGAAGTGTGGCCGTCAGCTCAGGCTTGTGCTACAGGAACAAATGACATCCCTCCCCCCAAAATATATCTTGGCAGGTTACAACTAAAGTTTATTTCTTGCTCAAATTGTGTTCATCTCAAGCTGCAAGTAGGGTGCGTCCCTGCTCCATACCCTTCACTCCGGGACTAAGGAGCAGCCGTATCCAGCACAAACATGCTCATGGCAGAGGGAAAGGGGAGAGAGGGAAACATGAAGACGTCCCACGGAGTTGGTACAACACACTTACTTCCACTTCCACTTCATTGGCCCAAGCAAACCACGTGGACAAGCCTTCTGTCAATGGGAAATATACTTTTCTTGCATAGATGAGTTCAAGAAAATACTTTGACCAAATAACAGTCTTTCCCTGGAAGGTTCCCCACTGGTCTCAGGGACTCTCTGGCTGGACATGCAGGGAAACAGTGGACTTCGGTGTTGCAGGCCTGATTCCCTCTGGGCGGGGGAGGCGGGAGGACAACCGGTCTTCCCTCTGCTGCTGTGTCTCTCCGGGCTCCAGGGAGCCTGTTGCCCTCATAACAACCATATTTACTTCCAGCTACAGTACAGATGTTCACATCAGAAAAACTGGAAGAAAATAATCCAGAATCTGACGTTGGTTTTCTGTGAGCATTTTTTGGTAATCTTCCAGGTTTTTGAGAATGAGTATTTGGTATTTATTGAATAAAACTGAAAATATATATTTAAAAAAATTAAAAGGTGTGTCTGGAAACAAAATGGAGGATGGATTCCAGGGGAGAGATGTTGGAGACAGGGGAGCAGGGAGGGCAAAGGTGAGGTCAAATCAGGGCAGTAGCTGTGGGGACCGAGAAGGGCTGTCACATGAACTTGGCCTTCATAGGACTGGCGATAAGGGGTTGAGAGGAAGGCTTCCATTGATTCCCTCCTTTGGGCCAGCACCGACGGACATGGAGGCCCGTCTACCCACAAGAAGGACAGGATACCTCCCGATGAGAAGGCCGCAGGTGTCCTCCTCGCTCGGGAAAGTCAGAAGCAGTCGCTTCCTTGAACCCTCCCTAACAGCACCGGTATCTTACCCAGGTCCTGACCGAGTAAGTGGGTCAACATCCAATCTTTAGACATTCTTTTATTATTTGGAAACTGTCCATGAACTGCCACCATCTTCCTTTTAGAAAACAAGGCGGGGTGAACACAGAGGAGCCATTGCATTCACCCTCCTGTCCCTGAGTGAGAAAAGTACACAAGCAGATCTTCCTGATGTTACAAGTGACCCAAGTTCTCAGGGCAAACAAGGTTGTCTTCACAGAGTGTGACCCTCAGCAAGTCTGGCAGTGTCTCAAAGATTTGAGCTCCGTGTTATGTAAATAGAAACTACAACACTTCATAGAGTTTGTGCACATAGAAAGCAATTATTTTTGCAAATAACACGATAATACCTAGCACAACGTTAATAATTATTGTAATGACAGAGCTATAATGGTGCAAACCATTTGGCAAGGTCCAGGCAAACCCCTATCAGCACAATCAAAATGATAAGTAAAAGCCATTTATACTTTGTCCATCTGTTCCACCATCTAAGGATCAGGAAGTTCTTTCTTGTGTCCAGCCTAAGTTTCTCCACTGCAGCTAAACCCATAAACTAACACCCTGCCATGTGACAATGGCTTTGGTCTGGAATAAGTCCAGTGTCATGGGAAGAGCATTTGCTATGGTGTCAGACAGGCCTACTTTACAACCACATGTGACCTTGGTCACATCACTAAAATCTCTTGAGCTTCAACCTCCCCCTGTTCAAAATGGGGGCGATTTTATCTGCCTTAGAATCCTGTTTGGAAATTATTTTGAGCGTGATATATGCAATGCATCTGGCCCGTAAAAGGCATGCATTATATGGGAGCTCTTTTCCATGTATTTCTAATAGATTTTACCATTTGAGGAAAATCATATTTCTTTTAAACTCAAGAATTCTTTCCAGCTCATTATTTATATCCAGGACCATTACAGCTATTCGGTGTTTGGGCCCCTCTGTCTCCAGAGACATCCCATAATGCCAATTAGAAGTGCAAGTACACTGAGATTAAAGACTAGTGACTAGCAAAGCCAACGGTGCAGTTCCCCTCTTGACACCCAGCTTGCTGCTCCTAGAGTGTATTTCCAAATATCTGGAAGAAAGCATGACAAAAAAAAACCCCACATTTCTAGGGCCAAGGGACTCTCATTAAGGTCTTCCAGGGCAGGACCGTGTGAAGGCCATCGGGGGAAGGAGGGTCCATGTAGGCGGGAAAAGACATTTACATGAAGGCTGCACGCGCCATGTTGCGACTCTTTATTAAAATAGAAAGCTGATGACAGGAAACCAACGGTCACACTTGGAGAGTAGAGAATGCTGAGTCACCAAGTGGAATAGCCAAAGACAGGGGCCCGGCTGACAGGCCCGGGCCCACCCCCATTTTGTTATTACTCGTGAACTCAGGCTCGTGCTGATAAGATTGTATTCAGTTTTCCTTTCAGTTCTGTTCTTTTGTGTCTCTGGGGTCCCTTTTCTCCAACTCTGCAGGAACCTTTCCCAAAACCACAGGAACAAGACTAAAATGACCTAATTTAATTTAGGGACCACAAGTATGTTTCCTACTTTCTCTGAAAACCACTTTTCTCCTCAACAAATGGGGTAAGTAAGACATGCCTGCTTCTGAACCTCATCTGTCTCCTGCCCGTCACCACTGCCTCGGCTCGGGCTCATTCTCTCTCCTGGGTGAAGGCAGCTGCAGCCCACCTTGTCTCCTAGCCTCGAGACTTAGCATCACAGCTCCCGCCTACCCACCCCCACCCCACCTCCAGCCCACTCTCCATTCTCCAGGCTGTTGCTACGGTGGCATTTCAGCAAGGCCATCTGACCACGCCAAGCACCTGCTATTTGTGTCTATAATAGAAGGGACTGACCTCCCTCCACGGGAACGGAAACTTGAATAAGACCTAAGTGAAGACATGGTGTTTACACACTGCTCATCATTCCTGTGTCTTCTTATTTCTTTTCTCTGAGACTTCCTGTCTAGTCATATGGCACATTTGTCCCAAACCTCTGGGTCTATGCCTGTGCTCTGCTCTCTTTTCTAATTCCTACTAGTGGAGAAAGAAGCAGCTTAGAAATCTACTCTTTCAAGGTGCCTTCCCTGCCACTCCAGGTTTGCTTCAGCACCTGTCTTCTATGACTCTAATGCACTCTGCCCTTGTACTGCCCCGTGCTCCTGCCACTGTAGGGTGGTCTCCCATGCTGGCCGAGCTCACTGGGACAGGAGTGTCACTCTCATCTATGCCTCCCCGGTGCCTGACGTGGCCGATGGCAATAGTGAGCACCAAAGTCACGGTTCACCAAGGAGGGAAAAATCCGTATTTAGCCAACTGATGCACGCTGTAACAGACATACGCCAGGAGCTTGGCTATCCCAGAGTCTGAAACTAGAAGCAGACAAATAGGAGAATCCCTCTGGGCAGATGCTTTTACAATCTTCAATTTGGGGGGAGGTAATTATTTATTGAGTGGTTAAATTTGGTAGGGTCCAATTACAACATGGGGTGACTCAGACACAGTCTGTCCTCTCTCTCACCCACCCCTGAATGACAGCTCAGGTCAGTTCAGAAATGACTGGAGTCCCAGGATAATATCGAACCACGATAGACCAAACCATGACCAGACATTTGAGGACCCACCTTGGGCTCCTGTCCTGTACAGTCCCCTGCAGACTCCTTCTCCTGGGTTCCACACACCTACAGGTAAGAAGCTGTGTCTGCCTTGCCTCAGTTTACCCCAATACCCAGGGCCCTTGTCAGGTTCTCTGGCACTCCTGCTCTGAGAGCCGACAAGATGGTGAGCTGCCTCTTTCCCAACGCTCTGCCTCCTCCGTCCACGGACAGTTCTCCTGGACCCCACTCTCTAGATCCACCTTTCATCTCCAAGTCCCTCCCGCCATTGGCCCTCCCCCGTGAAACCCGGGGTCACAGGGTCCATCCTTCTGCCTCCATTGCATGGGGCTCACACTTCTCTTCTGAAAGGTGAGGGTCCCGATCATCCTTCATCCTCGACTCTGGGGTCTCATCCAAATTCTGAAACACCAGGAAAAAGCTTCTTTCATTGCTATTGATTGCATTTCCATGGTATCAGGGAAGAGAGAGATGGGAAATTTGCTTTGTTGAGTGGCATAGGACGGTATGTTGGGCTGAGCTACAGGATGGCCCGTGATGTCACAGCAGCCCGGTGACTCCTGCAGAGTAGGATGGGCACACTCCGTATCAGCGATGCTGCTAGTGGTCTCGCAGAAGCGGAGTGGTGACTATCGCCATGTACTAGATCTGTCTGGTAATAACAGCTAAAAATGTTGATGGCATCTGTGCACATACAGGTGTGCACGTATCTGTTTAATGCACTGAAGGACCTTTTGGTACCATTAGGTTGCACTGCAGTTAAAAACACCTACACTCGAGAAATCCTAGTGGTACGGAAAATGCCAGGTCCTGGGCATTCCAGGGAAATATTCCCTGTGGGATGGACAAATGGACCAACAGCCACAGAGAGGGAGCTGGGCAGGTGGGAAGGCTTCTCAAAGGGATGGGAGGGGCTCAGGAAGGTTTCTCCGGGGGAGCTGGGCCAGCAGCTCCCGTCTAGGAAGGGAAGCACAAGGGAAATCAGGGCCCGTTTCTCAGTCTTGGGACACGAGAAAGAGGCGAGAATGGCCGTTGTCCAAGTCCTTGCTCCATCAAGACCCCAGGATCTCTGTTTCAAGCATCTTCTCCCACCTGGTCCTCACAGCAGCCCTGCGAGGGTATTAACAGATTTTTTTATTCTTTTGATGATGAAGAGTAAGATGTAGAGAGACCGATTAGCTTGTAACAGAAACAAAGCTGGGAACTGCACCCAGGTCTGGCTGGGCACCAAGGCACAGGTGCCATTCTTGGTGGGCAGGGGCGGCAAAGGCCTTGGGAAGCGAGCTGGGCCTCAGGACAGCCTCGACCTTCTGCACGGTGCCCACCTTTGTTTGCCAAGGAAAAAGCTGTCACTCCCCACTGCTCGTAAAAACACAGACATGTCAGGAGTGGCCTCACTAGAGAGCAGCCCAGGCTGGCCCTGCTTCTGGACTTGGAGACACCAGCTCCCTGGTCTTGGAGCAGGGCAGGTGGGCAAGAGGTTCTTCTTTAATGGTGTGTTGGGGACCTGGGCTGTGCTCCAGGTGTTCCTGTCACCAAGAATGTTTGTCAGGTGATTCAACCCCGGAAAACTTCAGCAGCTTCACAAAACCATCGCTGGGGCCCCAAATGGTCAGCCCCATTGAGTCACAGTCCCTCAGCCCTGAGAGTGGCCCAAGGAGAGGATTTTCTCTCCAGAATAAGCCCTGCTGATTTTTGCTGGGGTCTGTCTGTCCTTCCAGCAAGGCCAAGATCAAGGTGAGAGCAGGACCTGCAGGGAGGGGAAGGTACCAGCCCAGGGCCCTGCAGAACAGGTTGGGTGGACACTCATGCCGTGGCCAGCTCTCAGGTCCAGTTCCTGCCCTCGGGGGCCATTGTCCAGGAGAAGACATAGACTTGGGGAAAAATGGGTTCACCTAGCCATTCAATGATTCTAAGCTGTTCATGAAAAACAGACCGACAAACACACCTTTCTATGCTCCGCCTCCTGGACTGTGTATCACAACCCACAGTGATTAATCCAAGGGGCCCAGGCTTCAAGTTTGGCTTCTCTAATCTCAAAGAATTAGGAAATGATGGCAATAACAATGGTGACACTTTATTGAGAAGGTACTCTGGGCCAAACATTGTTGTAGTTACGTTACATATGTCGCCACATGTCAACTTAATGACGACCGATGAGCTGGCTGCTGGGACAATGACCCCTGTTTGTCAGATGATGAAACAAAGAGCAAGTTGTCTTGCAGACTGGCTGGCTGGCTCCCCCGCTGTCTTCAACCAGGAGCCTTCTCAGGCCACTGTAGGCTCCCTTCTCTGCCACCTGGTACAGCGCACGGAGCCCCAGTGGCCCACTGAGGCCCAGGGGCAGGCAGCAGGTCCTCCAGACACAGAGCGAGAAGAACCCTGCTCCAGGATGCTGCACTCTGCCACGGGTATCTAACATCGCAGAGCAGTTACAGCCCTTGAGGTCCAATGCTCAAGAACTGCCACACCCCAGACACACAGGCCCCACTGGGGCAGCAAGGCCCCGGGACCAGCTCTGGGCCGGTAGGAACCAGCCCGGCCCTGCAGAACGAGTCCCTCTCAGGAGTCCCTTTGAGACACATGCCCATGTCAGAAGTCTCTCCCACTAGGGGCAAGGCCCACCTTTTGTTCTTTTAAGATAAAGGGTGGAAGGCTCCCATGCAAACAGCAGCCTTAGTCACCAGAGCTGAAGGGGGGAAGCAGTCCCCACCACTGGTGAGGGGACAGACTGCGTGTGGGACCCACACACCATGGGGTGTGTTTAGTCCTTGGAGGAAGGAAATTCTGACACACGTCACAGCATGGATGAACCTGGAAGACACTATGTTCAGGGAAAGAGGCCAAGCACAAAGGGGCAGATGTGCTGCTCGGCCCCGCTTCCATGCGGTGCAACACCACAGTTAAATTCATAGAGACAGAAGGGGAACGGTGGTCGCCAGGGACTGGGGGGAGGGGAGGACAGAGTGTCAGCTTGGGAAGAGGAAGAACGTTCTGGAGATGGACGGCAGTGGATGTGCCTAATGCCCCTGAGCTGTGCACTTGAGCATGATTCAGAGAGTAAACTTCATGTTACGTGCATTTTTACCACAGTTAAAATGTTTTACAAATGGGAAAAGAAGTGAAGCAGAAAGAGTTTTCGGGCATCATGTGAGTTTGTGCTGTGACCATTGATTCTCCTTCCAAACAGCATTCAGCGGTCACCCCACGGGTTCCCGTCCTCCGCTTTGGGAAGTCCTTTTGATCCATCAGTCCTGGTAAATGTCAAATGACAAGGGCCTCTGCTTTAAGGAGGAAAGACCTAGAAGGTTTTGCCTACAGCTGGGCATTTGTTTCCAAGTGGCTTCTGGGATGTGGACCTGGGGAAGCTGGACCATACCCACCGCCCTCACTGAGGGGACAGACACATGGTGGCTCCCTCTTCCTGTCTAGGGCACAGAATCAGCAAGTTGGCATGACATTTCACTGGAAATCTCATAGAATCTTCATCAGCTTTCATGCTCCCTTTGTTGAAAAAATATGACTTTTCCCTCTTTTCAGAAAAGGTACCCAAAGACCTTGAGAACAATAGACTACAAGCACAATTCATTATTTCCAACTTGACACATGAGAGAGAAACATGTTATTAAATGTGGGAATCAAGCCTCAGGCCCCTCTGGGGGATCTGATAGAGGCTCCCGGATGGAGGAAACCTGTCATTGTGCCCTGGACTGTCCTCAGTTCCCCAGAGACCGACAGAAGTCGGAAGGTCTCCCATCATCTCTGAAAGGCCACTGGGTTTGGGCACCAATGGCTTGTTCCCTGAACAAGATGGCGACTTGACTCCTCCAAGTCCAGAGAGAGAGTTGGCTTTAAAGGTCAATTTTGTTACTGTGGGGGCTGGAAAAATAGTCACATTGTATCCCTCCCACCTTCTGAGGTGGTTCTTGCTGGGCCAATAACCAAATTAGCGGAGACAGATGAACAGGAGAAAATCAAAGATGGATACGTGAGTGCATATGGGGAATTCACACAGACGTGATAATTCCATGAAAATTCCAAAGACGGTGGGGCGGCATTGGGTCGATAAGACACTTTGGGCAAAGGAGAAAGGGGAGAAGGGTGTTAGATTTCAGAAGTGAGAGTGGGCGACTTGCCAGTAGTTGGGGAAGAACAGAACCCCCGTGGCAGGCATGCACCTCCTTCTTGCTCGGCCTTTCAGATACAATGGGACACGGAGTACGTAGCTAACAGGCCCCGGGCTGAAGCCCCTTGTGTATTACACTTAATTCAAATTAGGCACAGCAGTGTCCGAGCATCCCCTTCCTGAAGCAAGCTTCTCTGTCTGAGTCTCTTGGGCAGAAAAAGAAGAGGGTCAAAGGTCCTTTCTGAGTCTTGTTTCTTAATAAACACCTTACAGTCAATATCCCCTGAAGCAGCTTCAGGGCAGCAGGATTTGGGTCCCTTCACCACTAAAAGAACATCTTCATTTAAGCCTTATGGGACACCCTTCTAGAAATACAAGAGTCACATGACCTGTTCCAAGGTCCCAGTGAAGAGGGCAGCTGGGGATCACTCGGGCTTTGGACACTACAGAAACCTTCGCGGATGGGCTGTGACTGAGTTCGAAAAACGAGGAGGTGTAGGGCCAAGGACAGGGCTGAGATGGCGGCCACGGGGCACACCCTAAAGGCAGGTGTTCCATAAACCAAGGCGTGAGGTTTGGCATGGGGAGTTCTGTGCAGAGCTGAGCTGGGGCAGCGGTTGGAGATTCAGCAACCAGGAAAAGGGGCGAATCCCAAAGCCCCCTGGCCGATGCCAAGGGGCACCTTCACTTCCCTGGGGGTCTTTGTTTTCATGCACTTTACAGCGCTTGCCCCTGTCTTAGGTACCAAAATCTCAGGCTCCTCGTTGATGTTGTCTGAAGCTGACATTCTCCCCACCGCGAGCTGAATAAATAATCTTTTTAAACCTGGATCTATCGTGATGTTTTCTTGCTTAAAACCTTCAGTGGCTTCCAGTGGCTTTTAGCTGTGAACCCACTGGGGGACAGGTACCTCTGGTGTAGAGGCTCTGCTAGGGTCCAAGGAGTTAGATAACATAACAGTTCTTAACATTCCACCGTGCTTCGTATATGGGGGAGAGCTGGGGGGGATGCCTTCCCGAGAACCCACAGGAGAACAAGCCTTAAGCAATAGCCAGACCCAAAAGGACAAAGCCAACTCATGACAAGGACGGTTGTGGGGAGTTTTCTGTCTGTTCTGTTTCCTACCACATCCCAGCCCCCGGATGTGGACATAGAAAGCAGAAGAAAGGCCAGGCAAAGAGGCAGAATAGAAGCCATCCACGTTCCCATTGGCCGCTGCAGGCTTCCTCTCGAAGCCACCAAGGCCTGAGGAGGGAGAAGATTTGGCCCCAAGGCAGCTGAGAGTTTTAATAGTTACATGGGCTAGGGGTGACATGGGATTTTTAAATCGAGACTTAGAGTGAGGCAAGTCTGTTATTTTCTGTGCGTGGAAAAATGACGAGCCCAGAAGAGTCTGCACCCAGGGCCAGAACAGAGTAAGCTCAGCTGCCCGGCGTTTGAACGCCGCAGCTCGATCTTCATTCACACGTGCCGCTTACTCAGAGTGCACACCTGTGCGTGCGCACACATACTGAACCCATCTAGGAGTGGAGAATTAGATAAGACCTGAACTCAACACATGAGAAACTCAGGTTTTGGGGGAATCCAGCAGCTGGGATAGACCTGTACATCAAGTGTGGTGGGGGCCCGTGGCAGAGGGGGCTGGGCGCTCTTGCTCCCTGCAGCAGAGACTGTGTCTCACGAGTGTCCCGAAAAGCCCTGAAGCCCAATATTTCTCTTTCGGTTTCTGGGGTGTAGGAAGACCATGTGCCCGATAGAACACAGGAGTCTGCGTTCACTCACTCCGCGAGCCTCAGTAGCACGGGAAGGCAAAATGTCCAGCTGTGGGCCAATGAACTCTCTCCCTCCCAGGGATGTTTCTATTGTCACCAGGGACTTCTAGAGACACAAGGTCCAGGAGCAAAAGCAGGAAACCCAGAAGCCCTGGTTGGGAAGTTTTCCAAATTCACCACTGCCACCACTTCCCAGGTGAAATGGCTGAATTCACTTGCTTCGTGCTCTTTTAACCCCCACTTAAAACATCTGAGGCTGCTGGACCAGCTCTGGACAGTTCTGGCAGGGGTTTGGAGGAGGTCCTCAAGAGGGTGTGACTCCCTGTTGACCAGTGAGCTGGACCCAGGCCATCGAAGTCTCCTCACCCTTGCCCTGTCCTTAGAACGTGCTCTCTGCCTCCTCCCCCCGGGTCCCGCAAAGGGAGCTGTTCCAAGGACACAGTCTGGAGCAGCTAAGGGGCTGTCGGGTCCATGTGGACAATGTATGGGACCGAATTCCAGGCAGGCTTTTCCATAAACTCTGCAGATTCTGGCAGGCAGTCCAGAGATTCATCTTGCAGGAGCCTACGACAAGCTCCCATGCTTATCAGCTCGGACACCTACCAAGCAGGAGTGTCCTCCCCCTTCTCCATCTTTCCTCGCGCTCTGTGTATGGGACCAATTGACACACCATCTCGGGGAATTCTCTTCCCGAAGCAGCTCTGGAGGCTGTGTCTCCCTGTGGTGGCCAGGCCCGCATGCTGGTTTCCCAGGTGGCCTCACAAAGCAAATCTGCTCCTTGTCCACACGACAGCCCCTAAGCATCAGGATCCCAAGGGCAATCCTCCCTCCTGCCTTCCCAGCTGCCTGTCCCCTGGGTTAAGCTACCTCTGCTCTTCAACTGTTATTTTAAAGCACGGTTATGAATCTCCAGGGCACCCTCTCCCCTCTTGTGAACGCTTCAGTGGGCCTCTCTCATGAAGTAAGTTTTCAACTGACAGTGGAAAGAACCATGTAGAGAAGCTTCCAGAGATGGGGGGAGGCAGGCACGGGGCCCCCGAGGCAGCAATGCCCTCCTGTGCTCGAGGACCAGCTGGGGCCACAGGTCCCTGCAGAACACGCACCAAGGGAAGTGTGGTCAGGAGTGAGGTGGGAGAGGGCAGCACTTAGTCTAGGGAGCTCTTCGCAGATAAGGACCTGGTGAGATTCCAAGTAATGGAAGGGACCTAATTTGACTTGTCTCTTAGACACTTCGCAAGGACTGCAGAGAATGGATCCTGGAAGAGGCGAGGATGACTCGGGAGGGGACTGAGGAGGTGGCTGCCGTGGTCTGGGAGCTTTGCTTTCTAATGTGTCCTGGTGTGTGGATGCTGGAAGCTCGGGCTGGAGGCAGGGGCGTGGGGGGAGATGAAGTCACAGCAGGGGCTGGGGGGAGGAATCATACCACCGAGGGCTAACGGGATTTTTCTTTCCATGCTTTCCAAATGCCAGACACTCTTTCTCATGTCTTATGCAGGGGCGTCCAACCTTTTGGCATCTCTGGGCCACACTGGAAGAAGAATAGTTGTCCTGGGCCACACATTAAATACATGGTGACAGGTAGTCACAAAAACATCTTATCATGTTTTAAGTCAATTCATGATTTAGTATCGGGCCTTGTTCATAGCTGTCCTGGACTGCATGTGGCCCCCAGGATGCAGGATGGACACCTCTGTCAGGACACAGGAGGTCATGGGGTTTTCCCAGGCAGTGGCAGTGTTGTTCACGTGCGGGGTCTCTGTGGCGTCAGAGCCAGCCCCATCAGGTCAGAGTTAGGTGTGGGGGAGGGAGCAAACCTGTCAGAGTTGGGGATCAGCCAAACGACAGGGAGCCATGGATGGTTCTGCAGCCCCCTCCTGCCATGCGTGTGGTACTAATGAGGGAGACAATGGGGTGGATGCCTGCCCTTGATCTCTGGGGCCGGGGAGAGCCGGACCTCCTCAGCGCTTCTCAGGTGGCAGACAAGCCCCTTGGAGAACTTGCCGGGCTAATTAGTATTAGCGGTGGGTTTGGAGGACAAGTTTATATACACACGTCCCTGGAACATTCCCATTGGACACATCCTTGCTGATGAGTGTTAATTAGGACTTCTAGATCGCAGCTTGGAGTGGAATGGGAAATGAGTTGGCACGGGTTGATTCAGTGGACAAAAGAGACTGTCCCTCCTTGAAGTCTCATTTGCTTCTAGGTCTGGGCAGCTGGATAAGGTCTGCGGCAACGCCTGGAGATTCCCAGACTGGGAATGTCCGGCTGTCTCTTTCCAATTCAAAAGACTAGAGACTCCCTCGGGGCTCCCAGATCTTGAAGGGCAAGGAGGTGAGATGAATTCTGAAAATTCAGTCCCAGGATTTCTGTTCTGGCCTTGACAAGCTCTGAGACCTCAGGGAAGTCATCCAACCTGTCCAAGCGTCAGGGCTCCCGTGTGGAAATGGGAATGAGAAGACCAAGGTGCCTCACAGACTTGGTGTGAGGGTCAGTGGACTGAGTGTTAGCTAAGGGCCCAGTGTGCCAGTGCCCCCCGAAGTCTTACCTCGATGTGCAGAGCTCTCCAATGTGGGACCCTCACTATCGCCTGGGCACACCTGTTTTGGACATGGGGTCCCCCCTGGTCCCCAACCAACAATAGGATGCACAGGTGTGTCTCCGGTGCCCTGGGGTTGGAGTTCTGGGCTTTGGGAAAACGAGGCCTTCCTTCTCACTGCCAGGCAAGCCCCTCCAGGAATGAAAGGCCACACGCCCAGGGATGCAGGGCTGTCAGTACTGTGCCCTTTGATTTAATCCAGCAGGGGCACAGCTGGCACGTAAAGCCCGCTTCTACAGAAGTGGGATCTTTCACTGATGGTCACCTATTAGGATTCTGTAGCAGCCACTGTGAGGCTCCACCCACAGCCCCTGCCCCGGGGAAACATTACCATTTCAAGGCACCTGGCTCCTACCCTGTTTTCACTCTCAGCAGCTCTGGCCCCACCACTCCTTGGAGGGCTGCCCGGAGGCAGCAGGAGCCCACTTGGCAGTTCTGTCAAAGAGCAGAGAGCCTAGAAGCAGCCTTGAGCTGATGGACGCAGGGGGATCAATACTCCAGCTCCGCTGCCCGCAGGCAGGGCAGCTCTGAAGCCTGGCCAGCTCCACCCCCAAACTGCCCTGCAGGGCTGAGCCGCAGCCACCCTCTGAGGGGCTGCACCTGGTGTCACAGCCTTGCGTGACCTCCCATCCCCAGGCCCTCTTCTTCTTCACACCCACAGCAAGGCTTTTAGGCAAACACTTTCATATGAATTATTCCAGGGTCTGCTTCTGGCAAACCCAACCAAAGACAGAATCAAATTCAGATCGTAAGTATAATATTTAGCACCTACCCTGTTCCAGGCACTGAATTAGGTGTTTTGTTTTTTTTTAAAAAACCCACATTATCTCATTTAATTCTCACAATTAACTTTTGGGGGCTATCAGAGGTAAGAAAACTGGGGCCAAGAGATTTAAGCCAAACACCCCAAATCACATGCCTGGCAAATGATAGGTCTCAGCTGGGCATCCAGGACCCTCATGTCTGCCTCTCTCATGAGGAGGGGGTGTGGTGGGAGGGAGGGAGGCTGAGCAGGTTGCCAGGTCTTCTGCAACCACAGAGCCAAACTTTTATTTGTTCTATATATTGGAATTCCCAAAGAATGTTTAATTTTTAAAATAAAAGGTTCTGTTTTAAAAAGAGCAAGCTGGAAATCATCACAGAGTATGTGCTCCGCGGGGCAGCTCTGAACACTCCTCGAAATAATGAGTGGAGACCGCTCAGCACAGAGCTGGGCACCCGGCGCACGGCTGGTAAACGTGAGCGTCCAGGATCACGTGTTTGTGATGTAGCACGCACCCGCAGTTTACGTGTGCGTGTTATAAATGCGCCATCTCTACTTTAAGGAAACAAATGATTTATATGTTTTCAGTAGATGGAAATACTCCCGATGTCTAGTGGTTAGAAACACGTTGCAGAAACATGCATATATGCATTATTTCTATGTTATATTCAGAGCGTGTGGAAACGAACCCTTAGACTCTAAGTGCACCTGTGGTTTCTGGGATACGTGTCCTTAAAAAAGGTAAAAATGAGCTTGACTCCCCCACCTCCCCCCTCCCTTGACCCCCCCCACCTCCCCCTCCTTGCCTGCTAAATATTTGTCAGGAAGTCCAAGGAACCTGGCTCACCATCACCAACTCCTTCCAGCCCTTTGCCAAAGGGATTTTTTTTAATCAAAAGGAATTTCTAATTCACTGCAGGGCTCACTCAGCGTGCTGAACTTAGTCTGTTTGAAATGCCACTTCCCTGGATGACAGGGGCTGGAGTCTGGTGGAGAATAAAGCGTCCCTCTCAGCCTGTCCTAGGTCTGCTCTTCAGAAGCCACGCACACTTGGGCAGATCTCAGAACTGGAGATGCGGAGGCCCCCGGAAGGTCTGCCAAGAAAGAGGCTCGGGTCAGGTATGCTTGAAAACAGACGACCGCCCACCTGAAACGACAGGGGAACGGAACCAGCGGATTTCGTTCATTCCACAGTTTCCTTAACAAATATTTATCTGGGTACCTGACTTTAGTTTAGGATGGAATGCCTAAAAACAACTCGTCTATGATCCCACCCTCCAGGAATGCCCGGACTGGTGGGGGAGCAGACACGTTGCAGCCATCCAGCTGAGAAATATGTAATGTGCGGGTCAAGGGCGGAGAAAGGACTGACACCTGGTCTTCCAGGAAGAACAGGAGAGATTCCCTTGGGAGTTAGCATTTTAGCCAAAACTAGCTACGGCTCCTTCTGTTACGAAGGGCTCAATCCCACCCCCCTCGGCTTAAACAGAAGAGCAGTGTCATGGGCCCGAGTAAGCACAGAGGTAGAGGTACAGGCTCTGACCGACCTGGGGGAGCTAGTAAACGTAAAAACCAGCTTAAAGGCCCTGAGGCAGGTTTCTAGGTGTCTCTGGGCTTTGTTTCCCTCTCTCAAGTCTCCCCTGGGGCACATCTCCCTAAATCGGGGTGACCAGCCTCTTGCGATTCCAGAGAAGAGCCGAGCTTCTTTCGCAGTAGCTCCTGGGCTGTCACTGGCCTGGCCTGGGTCTTGGGCCTCCCTGGGCCAACCCTTGCTCCCAGGGGGGTGGAAGAGGCTGCCTGGGCTGGCCTGGGATGTGAGGCCATCCCTGCAGTCAGAGCAGGGAGAGAAGGGAACACATCAGCCTTTCCCAGAGTGCAGGCACATCAGAACACTCCCTGAGGACCCTTGGGAGCCAGGCACTGTTCTGAGGGAGGACACTGCAGCAGGACAGAAAGGACAGAGTCCCTGCCCTGGTGGGCTGGCACATGAGGGTCACATGTCAGGGCACACGCAGTAAGTGCAGATGATAGGGGGCAAAGCGAGCCAAGGGATGGGGGTCCGGCGAAGGGGCAGTTGTCACCCCATTAAAGAGTTGTGGGGAAAATTCCCCGGGAAAAGCAGACAACGTTGTGCAGAGAAGCTGAAGGTGCAGTGGCCTGAGCCAAGTGAGTCTCTGGGCCATGAGGGACCGCAGCAGGAAAGGGCTTGACAGCTTTGGGAGCGGCAGACATCCCCTAGCTTGACCCTAGTGAGGGGTAGGGAGGAGAGCACATCAGAGGAGGTGAGGCGAGCAGAGCAGGCACACCTGAGAAACCGCAGTGAGGACAGCAGTGTTCCTGCCGAGGGCAGTGGGGGTCACAGGGACTGAGCTCCTGGGCCAGGTGGGGCCCGGAGGAGAATCAAGATGCTCAGATCAGAGAACCATGGGTGGGTCCTGGGACAGAAGACACGAGATGTCTCCCTGAGAGTCTAGGATGCAGCTCCAATGGGTGAGTGGGAGAGCCTGTGCCCCACACAGGGGATGGGCCTGGGACAAGACCAGGTGTATGCAGCACGCAGCAGCCACACAGCCTAGAATATTTAGAGAAAGACACTGTGCCTGGGGCAGAGCCACCACGAGGAGGGAGCCCTGGAGGGACCTAGGGAGTGCACGCTGTGCTCCAAGCCTGTACCCAGACACTCGCTGTTTAAGAGCGTCCCTGTGGAGGCAGGAGAAATCTCCCAGGAGCAAGTGCCCCTCTAATCTTCCTTCCCAGGAAACGTGCTAATATTAAAATGGCCACTCAAGGGGAAGATGATTTGACTTCAGGTTTAATTGAAGGACACTGGGCAAATGCAAAAACTGAGCAAGACTCAAGGGGAAATTTCCTGGAGATGATTCATTTCCATTTCCTTTTACAAACATGGCAAATTGCATATTAAAAATGCTGGCTGACGAATATTGCGAATAGATAACCATTTCTTTTCCTTCGCAGATTAGGGCAGACGGCATTCGGGAGTCCCTTGGCAGGGGAGGCCCGGAAGTCGGCCGAGCACTGCCCACGTGTGCGTGCCATCAGCACAAACAGCAGCAGCTCACGTGTAACCGAGTTTCCCCCACGACGAGCGAGCAGGGGCAGAGTCCTAGGGTCTCAGTCCCACCTGGCAGACACGTGACTCAGCGAGCACTCTGGGAACCCATCAATGTGCCATCAGCTCTGGGGGTGACATGGCTTCTCTTATGTGCCAGGATTGTCTTAGAAGCCAGAAGACATGGACCCAGCCCTCCAGGATAGGACGACCATGACAATGGTGACGACCTTGACAATGGCAACGGCTGTGAGCTCTGACCTTACCTTTATTTTTGTAGAGCGTTTCGCACTCGCTTGTCGAAGGGCTTTCTCCCTCCCTAACCCTTCTTCCCCACACAGCAGCCCTGTGCCGGGAGCGGAGCCACATCTGTATCTCGCTGGGGTTTTGATGAATAGGACTCGGTTCTTGTCCTAAAATTCTGGACCATCCAACACCCACACCTCTTCCCACCAGCTTTCTTCGCGTCCACTCTCCCGCTGCGAGCGGGGTTTTGAGTAGATTTAATTGTCAGAACAACCTGTGAGGTGCTGTCGCAATTCTGACTTGTAGGTCAGGACCTTGAGACAGATGACCTGAAGTGCTTCGAGGTTGCTGCCTGGACTTGGCCCCAGGCAGCCTGGGTCGGGAGGCCACGCTTGTAACCACAGGGCTCTGTGCCTGGCGTCTGAGGTGGAGGGCTGAGTGTGAGTGTCATTTCCAGCACAGACATTATCTTCAATCCGCACCGGAACTCCTGAGGGAACACCGGAACTTTCTCTCGTCAGTAGCTCCGTTCTCACAGGTAGAAAT
This sequence comes from Macrotus californicus, assembly GCA_007922815.1. Classification (NCBI taxonomy): domain Eukaryota; kingdom Metazoa; phylum Chordata; class Mammalia; order Chiroptera; family Phyllostomidae; genus Macrotus; species Macrotus californicus. The sequence continues at coordinate 380,311 of VMDR010000006.1, forward strand.
GTAGACTTGGAGACACCGGGCCCACGCAGACATCAGAGCTCACTCCCTCAGCAGATGCCAGAAGCGGGTCCAGCTTGGCCCCACTCCATGCACTGAAACTTTGTGCCCCCTCAGGATGTGGCATCTGCTAAAATCTCAACACAAAGTATCCAGATTCATCTTGACTTCTCTCCCCTCCAAGAGGGCCCTGAAGGTTTAGGTGGGGGGTGGGGGTTTCAGCCCCCAACTCAAATCGCCACTCTGGAAGCCGAAAGCTCTTGGGAGAAATGAGGCCACCAGCGTGTCCACCTCTGCCCAGGAATAACCAGTCTGGCCACAGTTCAATTAAATGGGTATAGCGTCAGTGAGAATGACTTCAGGGGCTACTGAGTCAGAGAAAAATCAACACGGCTTGGACACCGACCAGTTCCAAGTGGCGACGGGGGGCGAGGGGGTTTACCAGGTGGAAAGGACACCAGACACAGAGCGAAAGCACCTGGATCCCCATCCTGGCCATGCCACCTGTTTGCTCGGCTCTGAAACTCTGCTTCCTCCACTCTATAGTGGCCATCATCCCACCTGTCCGCAGGTGGGGAGGCCTTGGTGAGGACAGACATGGGAAAGTACCTGGGGCTCCATCTGCCCACAGCAGGTGCTCAAGAAATGCTAGTTAAGTGCAGTGGCCGAATCCAATGTAACCACGGAAGTTTGTCAGCTCACGAGGGAACATGTATTGAAGTTGCTCTTATCATTATGTAGGCAAGCAGTTAAACATTTTTAAAAAAAAAATTTATGTGCTGATTTTGGAGAGAGAGAGAAACATCAATTTGTTGTTCCATTTATTTATGTATTTATTGGTTGATCTTTGTCGTCCCCTGGCCGGGGATCAAACCTGCAACCTTGCACATCAGGACGATGCTCTAACCACCTGAGCTACCCAGCCATGCTTTTTTCACCTGGCCCTGTTTGTCAAGGGGCCTTAGCAAGCCAAACCTCACACCGGCTCCATCAGCCTCTCAGTCAAGCCAGGTGTGTATGTTGTTGGCTTGTATCTACCATCCTGAAACCCCACAAAGAAACCCAATTGCAGAAACCCTGGAAACCACCTGAGAACGGCCCACCTCTCAGTGAAAGGCTTTGGAGCCCTTCAGATCATCGAGATCTGGAGGAAGACAGCCAGGGCTGACACGGAGGCCACCAGCCGCCCAAGGTGAGTGGCAGGGGCCCAGGACTGGGGCGGGACCACCTGAGACTCAGACCTCGCTCTTCCACGAAGTGGCTGTTGGTCTTTGAGAGGCCGTTGTTTTCCCACTGGCTTTCTGCAGAGGGGAGAGGGGTGGGTGAGAAATCTGATATCCACCACAACAATTAATTACCATCTCGTCCAATGTGTGTGGCCCGGATGCGGACTAGGAGACCTCCCCCTGGTACAGAGGACAAGACAGGAGGGGAGGGTGAACAGCAAGCCCACCGCCACCAGGAATGCAGTGGCAGAGACAGCGCTGGAGCTAGTCCAACAGGGTCCAAGGTCTTACCACCCGAACACCCTCTTCTTGGTTCTTTCATCAGGACAGTTTTGAAGGTCAACTTTGACGTAGTCAGAGCTGATGTCTAAGCAAAGCTTGAATCTCAGTCCCTGCCACGTCAAATATGATTTATTTTGCCTTCCAAAGACAGCAAGTGTCAAGCCAAACTTCTGGGAATTTAATTCCAAGTCAAGAGGGGCCCAGGAGACCAGGCAGAACACAGCCTGTTCCCTCCTCCTGTCTCTCCAAAAATGGCCCCATGCTCCCCCCAGCTACCTGAGGGTCCATCCCATGTCTCTCTCCTGCCACCCAAATCCAAGGAGTCCCCTGTTGTTGCCCAGGCCCCCAGCCTGTTCCACCACCCTGGGAGGACCGGCTCCCTTTTGGTACCCTCATGGGATCTCCACCCCCAACCCCTGCCACGGCCCTGCTCCTGGTCTGTGCTGTAGACACAGTCTCCACTGTCCCCACAGGGGGTTTGTTCCAGACCTGTGTCAGATACCCTCACACCCCTGCTAACGCCCGCCAGTACCTCCCAAACACCGCAGAGTAAAGGGTCAGCTCCCCACAGAGCTGCCAGGACCCACCACAAACTGGCCATCCTCTCCACACCCAGCCCCACACAGGGCAATGCTGAGCTGCCCGTCTCTGCCAGCCTCAGGGCTTCCTGTCTCCATCTCTCTTCCTCCTCTCCCCAGAACACCGTGTCCACACTCATCATGTCACATGCTCACACGTCATCACCTGCCAGCTCCGTGTTGACCTTCAAGACTTAGCTTGGCGTCACCCCACAGGGAACTCCCTGGAGCCCAGTTGGGAGGCACCTCTCCTGTGGACTGGCAGGGACCCATCATGACTGCAAACAGGTCACCTACCCCACAGTGACAGCTCTGCCCTTGCCTGTCTCACCTACCAGCGGTGACTTCAGATTCCACACTGCTTTTCTAGAAGTCCTCAGGCCTCACCATGAAGGCCTCTAGATGAGGCCCCAGAATCTACATTTTTAGCGGGTGATCCCTGATTTCTTTGGAAAACATTCTTTGAATCTAGCGCCAACTCCCCAAGTTTAGACCAGGGTTCAGCTCAGAGGAGGTTCTCAGGGATGGCTCAAGGATACCACAAAGCTAAACGGTTCATTCAGAGTCCCTCTCAAGTCCCTGCAAGTTCCCACTCTTACTGTGTATCCAGTTCTCCACCGTCCAAAGGCAACAGCAGCAAAAACCCGTGCATTGTTCTGCAGGCTCGCTTTGTTTCCAGGCCCCAGGCCCCACGCCAGGCAGTCGGGTTTGTTGTGCGACTTTCTGTTGTTTGTTCCTGCTGCTTCTCAAGATTCTGGGCCATTCCAGGCTGTCCTGAGTGCCAACTAAACGCTCCCCTTATAAAATCAAGGGGCCAGGTGGAAGGGCAGCAGCCACAGGGCCATTTGGGTCTATTTAAAGGGTGACTCCTCTTAAAAAGCTGATGATTTGGGAAAGGAGGATGCCTTTCTGTGGCCACAGAGATGCCTGTGACTGATTATTATTAGACAAGTCTGAAACTGCAAGGTCAAGTGGAAAATACCTCTCATAAAATGATTGATGCCGTGAGGAAGGAGGAAACGAGCATTTGTCAGTGACACGTTTCATCCAAGACCAACTCTGTGGTGGCCCTGGGCTCTGAGCCGGACACACTGTTTCATGGCATCCTCTCACATGCTCCCATCTTATAGATGAGGAAACTGAGCCTCCAAGAGGCAAATGTGTTGCCTCGGACAATATGGTTATGGCATAACAGAAGCAGGAGAAAGGCTCGTACCCAGCTCACCATCCCTGGATGTCTTCCACCGATCATATCTGAGCTGGGGTGGGGGTCTGGGAGCCAGCTGCCATGGTGGGGCTGCCCTTCTAACTGAGGGGTGGAGGGGCCTCAGCTGACCTCTCAGGGCCAGCCTCTGAGAAGCTTGGAGCAGGTGAATGTGGATATGATCTCTCTTTTCATGAGGGTTATAATAAAGAGCTAAAACAGCTGGGATGATCCCTTAAAGGACATACGTCAGGGCTGGTGTAATTAAGCAACTATGAGACAGTGAGTAGAACGGGTCCTGAAGGGGGCTGAGCCGCAGGAGGACCTTGGCAGGGGCCTATGCTGTCAGGGCTGCAAACCTCCGAACGGAACCTCAGGGACAGGGAACGGGGGGCAAGGAGAGGAAGAAGGAGCCAGGAAAATCCCGGCCGAGAAAGGGATGAGGCAGATGAAGGAAAAGAGACTGCTTTTCCAAACTCTCAAGCACTGAGTCAACACTCCACCTGGAGAAAACAAGGCAAGTCCTGGGCCATCTTGGGTGCCAGAAGGGGACTAGGAGTGAGGACTGGCCTTTGAGGATAATCTCAGACTCCGATACGTGTGCATATGTGACACACTGAGGCCCCCCGGGAGCTCTGTGGAATGAGCCTGTAGTTTTCTCTGCCACTGGGGAGACCGAGATGCTGAGAGCCACAGTGATTTGCCAGAGGCCCCATGACAAACAAGGGACAGGTCACGCAGTTTGGGCTCTTGGGTCCTGATGTCTAACCTTGGGCTCTTTCTTGCTGTAACGCACCTGCAGATGACCACAAAGTGAAGGAGGTCCTTTCAAGCAGAGCCATAGCACGCTGTGCCGAGCCTCTCGTTCCTCATGGTGTGGCTGGTTCTCAACGCACATCCCCTGTGTGCTGGTTCCCAGGGCAGGATCTCAGGCCTCTGACTGGACCTGCCGAATCTCCGTCTGTGATTTAACAAGACCCCTGGGGGAGCCGTGCCCCCGTTACAGTGTGGGGCACATCTGCCTACGGGGTGTCATTTCAGAATTTGCAGGAGAATTTTTCCCATTGGAAAGGAAGATAATAATAGAAATAACCATCATTACTAAGCACGGCATTAGCCACAGAGCACTGCAAACTTTCCAAAATATCTGGCCATGAGAAAGCAATAAACCGCTCTGCCTGTCAGCCAATGGCTGACCTAGATAACATGTTTTGCTTTCCCAATGAGATCGATATTATTTGGACTGGTGTATTTACCCAGTTATCATTTATGACCTACAACAAAGCGAAACTGTTATTTCTGTTATTGCTTGTTTATTTATATTGCTGACTTACCTGGAACCTAAAAGACACTGAAGCTCATGCAACAGCTCAAAGGGCTTTCCTCCGAAGTTCCCTGCGGGCCCGCTGTGGCCTTGGCTCTGGCCCTCATCTGCAAATGAGAGAGCTATGTCCCCCCGCGCTGAGCCTGTCTCCCAGCAACGCTGGGGCCCAGCTCTGGCTGACTCCTGCTGTCCCCACTCACTAGGTCTTCTTTCTCAACTCCTTGGGCTTAGAGACTGCCGGGACAGAAGAGGCACTTGGCTCAGAAGAGTGTAGATAATACCGAGTAGAATCCTTCTCCCCTGTCCATGATGGCAGGGTTGGGGAGGCCAGGGCCCAGGAGGGGACCCAAGGGATCAGCTGGGGCAGGTGGAGATTGTGAGAAAACAGCTTTGAAAAACCCAGGGCTCTAGAGTCGGACAGAACTGAGATCGGACCCCGCTCTGCCTCATATTTGCTGGGTGACATTGAGTAACTTACCCACTCTGAGCTTCACTAGCCTCATCTGTAAAATGGGGAGAAGGATGCTGAGCCAGGGGTTAAATGAGATAATATGAGTAAAATACTGGATGCCAGGCCTGTGCCATACAGACAATCAGTAAGAGAGGGCTTGTCTTTCGATGATAGAATTGAGTTTTGGTTATAGACTATGGCATGCAGGGAAAGAGGTCACAAATGTCATGAAACTTCTGATTCTTAAAACACACGCATGCACATGTTTTCCTTGATAGATAACATTCAATATGGGATAACGGAAAAAATCAAAAGACACATGACTTCCTCAGACACGTAATGCAATATTAGCAGCCCACGAGTCAAATTCACCAGGGGCACATTTTTTATGACCCACAGATGATGAGACTACATTTTATATTTTTCAATAAAGTTGAAGACAAGTATGCTGACCTGTCTGGAGAACTGTCCTGAGGACAGACCCCTGTCGAGGACACACCCTGTGTCAAGTCACCTCCCCGGACAGCCTTGGTCTTCCCAATAAACCAGGAAGATGCCACTCCCCCATCTTACAGATGAGGAAACTGAGGCTTAGAAAGCATGCAAAATTTCTCCAGGGCCACAGAGCTCATGGGTAGCTGAGAGGGAATTGAGCACCACTGCCTTAAACAAACTACCGTATTTGCCATGTATAATGCACACTTTTTGCCCAAATTTTTGAAAGAAAAATAAAGATACACATTATACATGGGTGTAATAAGCCTGTGTATAATGCGCACAAATTGTGGGTGCGCGTTATACACGGCAAACTACGGTACTTTTGTGTGGACCTTCTGAATCCATTTGACTGAGTTAAATCCAAGTAAGAAAACCCCACCAATGCTAAGGGGTCCGGTCACTGGTCAGCAGCCCGGGGAAGTGAATACAGTTAGAGGGAGCTCCCGAGGCCCTAAGGCTCCCCCACCGAGGCTCCAGGCAGCTGAGTCTGAAGTCAAAGGCCTGGGTCAACATAGGAGCCAAGAGCGGAAAGACCCCAGAGGCTTTGTGGATTATTTCCTCAATTAGATTTATCTCCACTCAGTTACCAGAGTTGGGGCCCCACCTGTGTGCAAGGCCTGGTGCCTGATACCTTGAGAATGGAAAGGTTGGAAGACCTACCACCTGCCCTGAAAGTGAGCAGAGGAGAAGAGACCACAGAGATGAGCTGTGTGCACAATGAGGTCAGGTGTACTGGGCGGAGCAAGGTGAAGCCCTGCTGAGTGGGTGGGGAGAGAGAGACCCCAGACTTGCTCACTGGCCCTTCCTTCCTTCCCCCTTCCTTCTTTCCTTCCTTCCTTCCTTCCTTCCTTCCTTCCTTCCTTCCTTCCTTCCTCCCTTCCTCCCTTCCTCCCTTCCTTCCTTTCCTCCCCCCTCTCTCCCTCCCTGGGGAGAAGGCCTAGAGCAGGCTCCAGAGCAGGGTGGTGGAGGTAAGCGGGTTGAAAAAGCTGATGGCAAAGTCTCTAACTGAGCTTGTGAGGCACAGTGGAAAAGTCATGGCCAACAAGGCTCCACTTGGTCTGTATTTTATAATAATACAGTCAGAGCAAGGGCTTAAAAACACAAGGGAGTGAGGGGGCTGCAGACAGCTCTCCAGGGTGCCCATGGCACAAAGTGGAGTGAGGGCTGAAATCCAGCTCACCTGCTCGCAGGCCCAACCGTGTGCTCTGGCGCAGGACTGCACCTCCCCAAAGCGAGGGGGGCATTTCTTCTCACAAAAGGGCCACCCACTCCCCAAATTGTGGGCTGCACCCACCCAGCACGTACCATTTTTTGAAATTGCAGAGACTCTGAATAAGCTAGGAATGCCCTGGCTGTGCCTAAGGATTTGGAGGGGGTCAGGCCCGGGCAGTCTTGGGGACTGATGCATTTTCACCTTTAAAGCCAGAGAAAGACGAAGCCAATATCCCTCCTGAGGTTTCTCAGGTGGGGGAGCTCCAGCCCATGGATGCACTTGTTTGGGGCCACGTGACTTGTCAGGGGCGCAGTTCAGAACAGGACTGACCCTCAAGTTCCACTGTCTTCCCTCTGACCCCCGCAGCCTCTGGGGGTGTCTTCTGAAGTACAGGGGTCAGGATGAGGGAGCAGGGTCCTGAGCTGCAGGGTCCTGAGCTGCAGGATGGTGCCATGTCTTTGTGACTTCTTGGAAACTCAGCTCTCTGAGTGTAGGGTGTCTCAGAGCCGCCATAAACGGCCATCACCTTACTATGGAGTACATTCCACGCTTGCCCAGCTAGGAGCGGAGGGGCAGACCAATAGCCAGAGTAGCAATAAATTGGGGTGATTTTCCAGCCAACTTCTCATTTCCAATACAGTGCTCACTGTCCCAGGTCTTTGTTATTCCTGTAGAAGGGAGCTGGGGTAATGTGTGTTGGGAGGAGGAGAATAAAGAGAGAGATTTACAGGGAGAGTCCCTGGAGTGGAGTGTGCTGGGGGGCGGGAAGTTCATGCAGTCCCATGGAGGGGGCACTTCTAGACACGGATGCGTTGGCATGTAAAAAGTCACCGAGTCTCACACTGGAGATTTGTGCACTCTGTCTAAGTGGTACCACACAGCAAGAGCCGACGTCCCTTCCCGTGTCTTCCCACTCTAGGTTGTTCTCACGGCTCGTCTGACCTCCCTCACCGTACTCCGGTGTGGAGTGACGACGGCAGCTCATTTCTGCCACTTGTCATTATAAGTTCAGACAGTCTCCAGGACACGCTGCTTCTCTCCCCGAAAGCGGTTCATGTTAGATTTGAGTACATGGGATGGTCTGGAGCCTGCTAGTCACCACGGAGATGGGCACATGAGTGTCCTGCTTGCCTCCCAGCCCTGCTCTGCCTGGGCATCACTGATTGAGGCGGAGTCCACTGACTGCTGATGAGCTAAACACCAGGCTGGTGGTTGGATTGGGAGGCTCAGCTTGGTCTGGACTGCACTTGACCCTGAAGGAGGGTGTGCAGGGCACGTCCTCCGGATTGTGAGCACGGCCCCGTGCAAACCTTGATTAAATAGTCATAACGCTGTTTGAAAACTCCAGTAGAAGAAAGGGCAGACCTGTGATTTATTTCCATGCTACTTGACGTGAGGTTGCTTCCTCTTAACCCTGGGAAATGAAACATGTATGTGTGTGCAGGAAGGCAAGCACCCCAAATATCTTCTCTCTTGGAGCCCGTTTGCTCCCTTTATCTATTGAGTTGTCGTCTGAGCAGAGGACACAAACAAACGAGTATTCTTTAAAAATGCTTCCCAAACCCTGGCTGGTGTGGCTCAGTGGATTGAGTGCCGGTCTGCAAGCCAAAGGGTCGCTGGTTCGATTCCCAGTCAAGGCACAGGTCTGGGTTGCGGACCAGGTCCCCAGTAGAGGGCATGTGAGAGACAACCACACATTGATGTTTCTCTTCCTCTCTTTCTCCCTCCCTTCCCCTCTCTAAAAATAAATAAATAAAACCCTTTAAAAAAAAACGAGGAGCTTATTTGTGCAGGGGTTTGGAGGAACCAGCATGGTGTTTCCAGAAACGAGGGCAGGGCTGTGAGTTCTCTGTGAGCACCAGACCTGGCCTTTCCCCACCCTGGGCTCATTGCGGATGTTAGTGAAACGTTGGTTGAATTAAACTGAGCACAGAAAAGCTAAAACAAAAATAATCTGTCTCCACCGAGTTCCCCTGGAGATGAAGCCAGGCAGGCACAGAGCTCAGCCAGTGAAACTCCAAGACTCCAAGTCACTAAGTCATTACAGAGCTCCTATTATAGACCGGAAAGCCCTGCGTTCAGTTAACACCTCCGGTTTGTCAGAAACCACGCTAGGCTCTGGGGCAGCTACAAAGTGGCAAACCAGAATCTTCGTGTGCCAATGACTCAGGAAGTGGACAGGCAGATGTCGTGATAAATACAACAGTGTGCTCACTCCCAAGGCTCGTACAGAGTGTGGGAGGGGCATTTTGGCCCGTCGTTTGGGGAAGGTCCAGAGTAGTTGCAAAATAATCTTGATTGAAGTTTACAAGTTCAGAGGAGGGGAGGAAAATGGGCATGGACTATTTTCCTATGTTCCTAGCATTGGTACACAGGGGTGGGTGAGAGTAGGCTTACAGCTGTGAGTATGAGAAACAGTCTAATCTGCTGTCATTATTTATTATTGTACTATTTCCATGTGAACAGCTGCGGACCTACTTTTGCCATGCCTTGCATTTTCCATACAAGAGTGAGTCACAAGACCATTGCAAAGGAAGGGGTTCCCCTCATTTTGCAGGTCAGGAGTCAGAGGCTCGGACAGGTGAAGCTGGCTCAGTTAAGGTCATAGAACTAGCAGGTGGCAGGTCATAGTTTAAAGTACAATTTTCCTGGCACCAGCAGGGGTCATGGGGTGGAAAGGGGTGGGTGGGGGTTGGGGGCCCAGCCCAGTAGTACTTCTTGCAGTTCACACTTTACCCCCAGGATCCAAATAAGGGGTGTGGGTAGTCTGAGACATCAGCCTTTGACCTCTGGGAGTGGGATCCACCGGACAGGCTCCTCTCCTTCCCTCCCCACCCCATGAACAGTCTGTCCCCTGGCGCAACAGCTCAGGTGACAGTCCTCTGTCACAGCAGCGGTGGTAAGCTGCTCAGGAACACACCCTCTGACATGTCCCTCCCCCCTCCCCCCGCCTGTCTCTCCTTTTCCTTCTCCCCATCCTCTTTGAAATTCTTCTCTCTGCCAGAGTAGTAACACACCAGCTTTCCCTTAGCCTTTGCTCAGCGGGATTCTGAGGGAAAGCAATTTCACTCTCATTATTATTAATTAGGGTAGCTAAAAGGCAAGAGGGAGGAAAGAAGGGGGGAAGAGAGAGAGAGAGAGAGAGAGAGAGAGAGAGAGAGACAGGCAGAGAGAGCACACTGGCTACGGAGGTGGATGTGAAAGCAGAATGATGAGAAGCCTAGGACTGGAAGCCAGAGCAGCGGCTCTGCGTGTAGGCCTCCTCGCGGTTGTCTGGCACTGCAGCCTCTCCCGTTCAGGACCAGCCTGCATTCGGGCCGGCAGCTCACTGCAGTCCGGCAACCGCAGGCTCCTCATCCGTAAAGCACAGATGATAATTCTTACATCACAGTTTTTCTGCAAATGTCACTGGGGCTGATACGTATCAAACAGCTAGAGCAGTGTCTGATACATTGTCAGCATTATTTGTGAGTTTATGAAACATACAAATCAACAAATACCTCCCCCTTGAATTTACGTGCCGGACTCTGAGGAAGTCAGGGAGACAGCCTGGGCAGCAGTGTCTTTAGCACCAAAGGGAACATTTGAATGAATTATCAAGTATCTGATCAGTTCTGATCCTGATATTCTATTGAGAACCTGGGCACCAACGTGAATCCAGTGCTGTTGTGGGTCACGGGTGGTCTTAAGATCCTATAAAAATGGTGTTAAGATTTGTACAAACTATGTTGTAGGGAATCTTCCTAAGAGCTCTCTGAGGTTGCAGTAAATCCCCTATATTTAAAAATGAGACACAGAAGGCTCAGAGAGGGTAAAGAACTTGTGTATAGTTGCACAGCAAGCTGCAGGGGAGGGTACCAGCGTGGAACTGGCGGACTTGCAAGTGCCACCATGCACCATGCGGCCACCCCGACAGCCTGTGGACAGCGTGCGACTGAGGGATCTAAGCTTTGGTGCCCAGGGTGTGGGCAGTGCACTGGTCACCTTCCTGACAGCTTGCAGATTGTTGAACGGAGGTCCCCCTGCATGTTTAATGGGTCATAACAGAAAGGGTGATGATTGCCCAGTCGTCTCAGGGGTAAGTGTGGGGGGAACAGATTGAAATGTGTGCTGTGATAGGAGGGTCTGAGTAAGGAATGAGGGCCCTATTCTGCAGGGAAATTGCCAGCTGGACTGGGACTCGTGTGTGTGTTCCACGCGTTGCATCTGGCACAGGGTGGATGGCCAGCTCAGGTTTCCATATGGCTACTTCGGCTTTCCCAATGATTTCTGATAGACAAATGTTTGGTCTGGGGTTAAATAATTTTTTTGCAAGCTGCTGTGTGTGTTACCATAAAACACATCATATTTTATTAAAGAAACTGTTGCATAAAATCATCAAGATATGGTTTCTTTTCTCACTTTCATCGGAGAAGGGCAATGGGGGGAAATTCAGAGACTTTGGCTTCCTTGGTAGGTCTGAAAGGGGACAAACCTGAGAGACAGGGTGGGGGGACAGGGGGAGGTGTTGGGGGAGAGAGGATGACAGCCATCCACCCACTAAATGTCATCTCCCTGCCTTGGGTCTCCTGTCTGTCTGCAGAAGTCCAAACATTTCCCTGTAGTCCAAGTTAGCAACATTTGCTGTGAGTTTATTTTGACATTGTCACACTGTCCCCAGGGAGTGGTATTGACATGCTTTTTTTCCCCTGTGGTATCACAGGACCAGATTCATTGCTCCTGGGTATCACAATCACATCATCTTGACACCAAACCCTGACATCTACAGGTTCCAAGTAACGTGCTTCTGCTTCTTGGGGAAGCTCAGATGGCCCCTGGTATTGGGGCAAACAGAGCATGACAGCCCATCTGTCTGGCGGAGATCACTTTATTTAAGGCGTGGTAGACTTGGACTCAGAGAGCTACACAGACAGATAAGTGGAGGTGTTTATTATTCTATTTAACGCAGAGTTATTTGATTACCTTCTTCAGCCCCTCATGTTACACATTGCAAGCCCAGCAGGGAACAAGGAAGACAGTTCCTGTCCTCACAGAGCATCATGGAAGGGGGAGTGCAGCCACTGGACCAGTGTTCCCCCAGCGACCTACTTATAGCTGGGATTGCATGCTGACAGCCAGGTGCAGGGAGGGACAGGTGGCAAAGAGGAGCACGCAGTCTGGAGAAGACCGTGCTCAGTAGGCACTCAGGGTCAGCTCTGGGTCAGGCTGGTGACAGTGGGCACAGGTGATCCATGGATGCACACCCTGCCCACCAGGAGGTCACTTCCGATGAGTACAGAAATGGGCCTACGCGTAGGGGCCACAGGCTGTAGGGGAAGCCATTCAACAGCACGCATAGGAGAGTCAGGGCCTGTGTCAGGGAGTACTGGGTATGGGCTGAGACTGGGAGGTGGACAGTGAGTGTGGGGGCAAGATGGCAAGAAGGGAAGGACACGCACAAAAACACGGAGACACGGACAGCATGAAATGAACAGGTGGGGCAGAGGCTGGTACTCGGGAAACATGAGCCGTTGCGCGATGAGAGAAGACGGAGCAGGGCTAGGGGTGGAGTCAGCCAAGGGCCGTCCCGGGAGGTCGGCATGCCACGCTGAAGGTGCCACTTTCATCCTGTAGATGAAGGCATCATAGCAGAGGTGGTGACAGGTTCATCATCTCAGGTCCTGAGATGGTGGCGGTGGCTTCTTCCCCCTGTCCTGCCCCTTCTCCTCCTCTTCCTAAATTAACTCTTAGCGAAAACATTGTAAACGTATGAGTTTACGCCTCTGTCTTAACAAGAAGAGACTCTTGTGAATATCACGGACCCCCCTTGGATAGTTGCCCACAACCCTGATGGCTGGGACCGCGGCTGTCACTAAAGAAGGAACTCAGAGCGCACGCCAGGAGAAGCCGGGAGCACAGCTGCACCTGGTGGTGGCCCTGATCCCCAGAGGTGATCTGAAGCTGCTGCAGCAGGTGAAGAGGGCCCGAGGGGCCCTTTTCCCCTGCCCTGAGGATATCTTCCTTTTTTAAAAAATTCCGAATTGCTTCAGCCAGGAAACAGAACCCAAAAAGTCCAGTTAAAAAGTAAGGAGGACGAAAGGAATTAATGGGGAAATGTAGGCTCATTCACATAATTGAAAGGAAAACGCATCACCTAGGTAATCATCATCATCACCATATATCAGGCACCTACTTACGATATGTCGGGCTCTATTTCAGAGCTTTCTGTTGCCACTGCAAGAAACATTCAAACCTGTAGAGAGTCGGTATGGGTTTATTTGAGCCGAATCGATGACAAATTGCCAGGAAGCAAAATCTCAACGGACTGGGAAAATGCTCTGGAAAATGGCCATTTCGCCACTTATTTTACACATCAGAATCAAGGGGCAAGACATGAGGGGGTTACAGGAAGCCCACTTGTGACAGATTAAGAAATGGGGAGAAAGCATGGGAGGGGGAATCTCTGGGATTGGACAAACAGTACAAGAAATAGACACCACTTCTCCGTGGTAGGGTAGAGCATGGTCAACAGTAACAGTCAACAGGGGAACCAGGAGCAATAAGGGGATTTGTGGTGGGTGTGCTCTGAGGGGTCTGAGAAAAAAGGAAATTACCCTGACATTCCAAAGGTACGTTATCTTGATGTAAAAAGACAATAGATTGACCTTTCTAAGGAAAGATAGGAGCCTAGGATGTAACGCCCCCTGCCTCCTGACCCACTTTTAGTTAGGAAGTTTTCATTTCAGACCATCCTCTGTGGTTACTTTGTGTCTCTGAGTTTGTGAGGCCACCACGCAGGCCTCCCCTGTGCTGGTCAGGTTTAGAATGTGGTCCCTTTTTTGTTCCCAGTATGTATTTCCCCAATGTTTACAGCAATACGAAAGAGGTCACTAGTATGAGGCTGATTTTATGGATTAGGAAACAGAGGCTCAGAGAGGTCCAGTAAGGACCCCAGGGTCACACAGCAGGGCAGTGTTGGGGCTGTGATCTGTTCACAAAACCCAGTTTCTGAACCCACTCCTTCTACCTCGATGCTAAGAAACAGGAGGTGGGAACGTCCAATCCTGTGCTCCGGATAAAGCACTGTCTTTTCAGGGAATTGGGGTGTGTGCTGGGCCTAGCTTGGGACACCTGCCACTTGGTGACTAAGGAAGAGGAGGGTCCCGGGACCAACGGGCTCCGCGGACTACTTGGGATGAGGGAGAGTCATTTTTCAAAACAAAGGCGGACGTTGGATTCTCTCCAAGATTTAACTTGGAACCACAAACAAAACAAAACAAAGACGGCCACCACTCAAGGAAAAAAGGAATGATCTCCACTGCCCGCTTATTGTAATATGAATAAATAAAAATAGAGAAAGGTTGTAGTTGTCAGTGTGAGTTTTTATTATTATTGTTATTGTTATTATTAGGTAGCTTTTACAGACAGAAAAGTAAGATTTTTTTAAAAAATGTATTAATATAAAAATCATTTAAAAATCCATTTTTTTAAGGTCTTTGAAGTGAATTTTAAGATCTCTTTAAACATAGACTGTATTTTAACAATTACTTTCAAGGAGTCTCTTCTTCAATGTTTAACAAGACATAAATAGCTGGAAACAACGGGCCAGATGATAATTTGTTACCCCTCCAATGTTTAAACTGACGCTGTAGGCACACGCCTTCCTCAGGATTCGAGACAGAGAGTGAGTGAAGCGATACTTAGACCTGTAACTAGGTTTGAAGACTCTCAAAGAATGAAGATTCTTCTAAACAATGACATTTGATAACCGTCCTAGCATTTTGGTGAAATTTTTCGGTGAAAACTCACAAGTCCAAATGAACCGACTACTCAGTTACATTGTTAAATCGGTGTTATCAGGCTGATGTCTCTAATCTGTCAAAACTTCTTTTTGGTTATCATACCGCATACCTCAGATGCCAAACATGTGCCAGGACCCCCGCAAGTGTGATCCCTTTCCCATCGCTGCGTAAGTCTGAGCTTCCCCTGCACGCTACAGCGTTCAGCGCCAGCGAAACGAACTTTTCCTCCCTGTCACAAGCAAGTGTCATCCCCAACGTCTGAGCTCATCGATCAGGGGTTTTTGGCCAGAACACAGGTCTGAGGTGCAAGAGCAGTTTTTTTTCTTTGTGACACTTGGCATGTTCTGTCTTTTTTCCAGTTACTATGGCAACAAGCAACTCTGAGTCCACAAATTTTTGCACGTGGGATGAGTTTCTGTGCGCTGGCCCTGATGTAGGCTGAGCTATCTCACCCCTTTTAACCCTGCTACGCAGCCTGCTCACTGTCCCCAAATACTCGTTTCCCTCAGCATGTGTGCCCAGGACAAAGACTACATTGAGCAGTGTCCCTTCCCGTGCAGTAGCTGGGGGTGGTCTGGGGAATGACAGGGAAGCAGGAGTGCTGTGGGCCATCTGTAGGACATGTCCTTAAAAGATGCGGGCATGCTCCACCTCCTTCTGAGTGCCTGGAATGAAGATCTGATGGCTGGAGCGGAAGCAGCCAAGTTAGACTAGGAAGTAAACTTAGGAATGGATGATGTGCCCTACTGTGGACTGGCCTGGGTCCCTGATGCTGTAGAATGCCACACCAGCCTAGCCCACCAGGATTCATACAAGGAGAAACTAACTTCTACCTGATTACTGCCGTTTGGCGTTTTCAGCAGCCAGACCTAATCCTAACGGCTACAGATGCTGTGACCTGATTTGCATAGATGGATTTCTGAACCCTTCCAAGTCAGCTCTCCTACTGCCTGAAAGTCTGCCTTCTCCCGTGTCTGGCTGGGGACCGCAGGCCTCAGGCATCCTGATGACTTCAGTGATTTTACGAAATCGACACTCCGAATTAGTAGCACATGTCACATCTTTTAAGACTGAGGCCATAGCTTCCAACGCAACCTCAAGGTAAATTTGGCTGCCTCCAGAATCGTTAAGTGCGCCAACCATTCAGTGCAAGGAGCCAACATGAATTTATATTTTATGAGTTTGCAGTTCAAAATCTATGTCAACACCAAAATATTTAGTAAATCAGCACACATAAAAACAGCAATAGCTGACTTACTGCACACTTTCTGTGTGCATGTTCTATTTAATAATCATTTAACTCTCCCAACTGTCATGGAGGGCTGATGTTTTCACCCTCCTTATTTTAGACATAAATAAGTTGAAGCTAATTGTTTGGCCCAAGTTCATATCTGCAGCTTCAAAAACCATGGAGTGACAGAGGCCCTCCCTCATCCACGCCTTCTCTTTGTTGTTTTAATTGCCCGAAGAGGGGAAAAAAAGATGTTTGCAGGTTTGGCCTCAAGGAAATGTAACCTATGAAAAGACAAAAATACAGAGGAATTAAACAAAAAAAAAATACAGGGCTTCTTTTTTGTTCCTCAACAACATAGGTGGATGTTATCTTCATTCTTTGAAAAGCTGGAACACGTATCCCAAATTTAGATATTTAGGCTTGGTTTCAGCTGGTTGAAAAAAATCACCTGCTCTCTTTTAGGGTAAAAAAAAAAAAAAGGCAAATTCAAAATTTTAAGGCCACCACTGTGAGCCGATAGTTCATTAAAAAGAGAATTCCAAGGCTCTCTTCCCTAGAGAGATGCCATTGGCTTCACAGATCCTTGAGATCTGGCAACTCCCAAACTGCGTAACTTTCCCTTCTCGTTAATAAAACATTTGCAGGGATGTTGATAAGTATAATGTGCATATGAAAGATACTTAATAATGGCCACCATTCATTGAATGCTTACTACATGTCTGACAATACTTAGTAAAAAATTTACAGCGTCATTTTTTTATATATAATCTTTCTCCTTAAAATGAGCCCCAGAGGCAGGTACCACATGTGCATTCTGCAGATGAAAACCGGAAGATTCAGAAAGTGTTAATTATCTGACCTGACAGCTGCCCCCCCCACCCCCGCCCTTGGCACTCACACAGAAGAGTCCAGGGCCCCGCCCTCTGCCTCTGTGCCTGGCTGTCTCATTGGATAACAAGCCAGGACCCTGGGCCAGCCCTCTCTATTTGTTCCCTCCATTTCCCAGGACACGGTGCTGGTTTTTAAATGTCATAAAGCCACGACACAGAACCTTTTCTATCCCTAAAGAGCCTCACAATTTCTTTTCAAGAATGAAGGCGTGAACCTTGGCGCCTTGGGCAGATGTCAAATCCAGTAAGTGCCTTCTGTTTGTTTTGACTTACTCGGAAGTAGTGAACAAACATCACGGAACAGAAGGGTTCCAGTTGCATGTGCCCTCAGAGATCACCCAGGGCAGTGGTGTCAACCTCGGAACAATGGGCCCTAGTGGCAACCACGCACAACTTCAGCCATCTTTGTGGGCTCCCCCTCTTGTCCCTTCTTGTGTTTCCCTCCTGAAGTGCTTTTCCTAATGACAGTTAGTCACTGGCTTTGTCATGTCTTCAGTGTCCGGCTCGGGGCCCAGCATGGAGCACGCAGCCAGCCAGCACCTGTCTGCTACACGGGCTAACGCAGCACCCGACGTGGGCGCCCCGCAGTTCCCTCACGCATGCCTTGGACACGCTGCTCTAACTCAACCTCCTCATTGTCCAGACAGGAACATGGATGTCAAAGCGAGAAAACTGTCCCAGGTCAGGTGGTTACAAAGTCGCAGAGCCAGGACGTCCAATCGACAAGACGGTCCACGGCTCCGTGGGGGTTTATGGCTGAGCGGCAGAGTGCCAGGCTGTCCCCCCCGCCCCTGCAGCTATGAGACAGAAGTAAGTTGTCATAAAAGGCAGGTTCCCTGCATTCCAATCTCTGGGAGTGGCACGCAGGAGCCTTGCTCAGCATAAGTCCCCGCAGTCATCCTGGTGCACAAAGACCTCGAGACTGGACTCTGAGGCTCCCTTATCTGGCTCCAGGAGTAGCCCGAGGCTCCATCAGTGGTGATCATTCTTCTGCTTGGGGCGCGGCTCAAGAATTGCTGACCTGAGACTTTATCTATAGAGAGTCATGTTCTCGCATGAATTATTGATTCCATAAGCATTTACCGACAGTCACTATGTCCCCAGGGCTCCATCCTTGTCCGTCTTTTGTTTTCTACAACATCCCCAGGTCATCTCATGCACACCTGGTCTCCACCAGCACCTGTTCCTTGTGGATGTTCTGAGTCTACCCCAGTCATGAAAAACACAACTGCCTGGAGCTGTGCGGCCTTCCAAGCGGGGCTGCAAACACTCTGCCACTCTCCCTTCAAGAGGGGGAGTCTAGATCCCTTCTCTAAGTATCCGGACAGGCTTTGTGACTGCTAGAATAGAGCGCAGTGAATTTTGGAAGCTGGGTTATAAAAGGCAAGTACTCCTACCTTGTTCTCCTGGGATGTCCCCGCTCAGAACTTAGCCTCGAAGCTTCGAGAGGCTCACGCCACGTGGCTGTGCTTTGGAGGACAAGGCTCGCTGAACCCAGCTGTGTAGTCAACCCCTCACCCATCCCAGACATAGGAATCGGAGGCCTCATACACCTCCAGCTCTCATCCATCCAGGCCCCCCTCAACTTCAAGTCGTCCTCGACATGGCAGCGCAGAGACAAGCCCTCTCTGCTGGGTTCCATCCACATGCCTGACCCACAGAGCCCAGGGTCATAGAGCCATATCGGCTGTTTTTTTAAAAAAAAGATTTTATTTATTTTTAGAGAGGGGGAGGAAAGGAGACAGAGAGGGAAACATCACTGTGTGGTTGCCTCTCATGTGCCCCCTACTGGGGACCTGGCCTGCAACCCAGGAATGTGTCCTGACTGGGAATCGAACCAGCCATCCTTTGGTTCGCAGGCTGGCATATATCTGCTGCTTTCTACCAGTAATTTTGGGGCACGGTTTAGGATGCAGGATTGGTAACCAGAAGCAGCTGCAATGGAAAGCCCCACAAAAAACTGCAATGTGACAACTGAAAAGGGCACTCACCTCCTTTTCCCTCCTGGGAGGTGCCCTCTACTCAGTGTCGGTTAGGGTTGCCCTGGGTTAAACGTAACAAATAGGGTCCAGTGTTGCTGCATATTTTGGGATCCAGGTTAAGATGCTGCCTGCATTGAGTCCACGTCTCAGGGATGGCTTCAAGAATCAAAGATTTGTATCTTTTAACCCCATTGTGCTCGGCCTGCTCCTGTCATCAAAGATGGCTGCTGCCTCTCACGTGCGCCTGGGTGTGTGTGCTTTCCAGAAGGATCTGTGCTGTGTGCGGAACACAGGTGTGACAGGCATGGCAGGACACTCTACTCCCATATGAGTTTGTGGGTTGGGCTCCTAAAAGTTCCCGTGTTCCTCACGTTCACTGTTTTTGGCCACTGCTTTGTGGTGATTTGCTACCGCAGCCCTAGGAAGCTGGCGCCTCTGGGAAGATGGTCCCTGGGACAGGGATGTTGGGAAGCCATGGTCCTTTATGGGTCTGGCCGCCTCCAACAGCAGCAAGCTCTGTACGTTGATTTCAAGGACATAACGACATGTAATGTAACCAGAGTGTGCAGGCTGAGTCAACTCCACTTCTGCGCATTTGCCTGAAGATAACAAAAATGCTAGTTCAAAAACACAGAGGCACCCAATGTTCACTGCAGCACTATTTACAATAGCTAAGATACACAAGTGACCTAGGTGTCCATCAATAGAGGGCTGGACAAAGAAGATGTGGCCCATATATACAACGGAATATTACAAGGCCATAAAACAGAATGAAATCTTGCCGTTTGCAACAACAGAGATGGACCTAGAGGGTATTATGCCGAGTGAAATAAGCCAGAGAAAGACAAGGACTGGATGATTTCACTCACACCTGCAATCTTAGAGAAAACCCACAAATGAATAGACAAAACAAAGCAGAAACAGACCCACAGAGAGAACAAGGAGTCGGAGGATGAGGAATAAAAAGAAACAAACGTGGTTCACATGCAGTTGGGAAGAAGCTCTTCAGGGAAACTCTTTCCTAGAAACCCAAGTGTCTTTCTCTCATCTTGTCGGTCCCAAGGGAGATGACATCTGCTTATTCCTGAGCCAAATTCTGGCAAAGAGACCAAGGTGGTCGAGATTGACCAACTGCTGATCAGCTGGCTCTGCAGGCCCTCGGGTCTAAGGTGAGTGTGCAGTGTGCACGGTTCTGCTGACTCAAACGCTCCCAACATTCTCCGGGTAAGAACGGGGCTTTGGGGTTATGCCCTCCGTCCTCTGTAATGTGAAATCTCCTGCGTGGCTCTCCTCCACCTGTTTGCTGGGCTTGCCGGCCCCTGACTAGGGAGGCCTGCCAATCAGATTCTTCTTCCAGAAAAACTGAAACCCACCGTGGATGATCAGTGGAGAGTGAAGCGGAAAGGATGGCCTGGGTGTGGCGGGGCTCGGGCCACAGACATGACAACTTTTAGGGCTGACCTCAGGACTTAACAGAAGCTTCCGGGCTGGGAGCGAACTGAGCTGGCAGGGGCAGGGGCAGGGGATGGGGTGGGGAGCAGGGAGCCAGAGAAACAGGCTGTCTCTCTCCTTCCGGCTTCCTACTTTCAGCTTGAGTCGGCACAATCGCACCGTACCTCTTTTTATATAAGGGAAGCTGGGCCAGTTCCTCATAGCCCCGAGATCCCTAAGTAACACACTGTCCGAAACACAAAGCATCGCATGCCAGCAGCTTGGAACTCACCTTTGACGAGGCAGCCCTCTGCTTTTCTGCACAATCACCCAGATGGCATCAGAACCCATTAGGATCTTTCTACTGGGATGTGCCAGGGGCGGGGGTGGGGGCAGGATGAGATCAATTTCCTTAACCATTGTTGCAAGAGCTTTGGTGTTGCTCAGAAAGCATGGGGGGATGGTGAACATTAAATCAATGTCGGGGCTCCCCAGGAGAACTCAGTGTGCAGACTCCCCCAGGAATGACTAATACCAGTCGTCCTCCGGCAGCACGTGTGGGGAGACGTACTCAGGGTGACAAGGAGGAATGCTCGTGTGCACGCACATTCCTGATACGCAGCCCCCAGGTCTGGGCTCCTGAAAACGGTCCAGGGGAGGCAGAAGTACTGCTTTCCTGGAATGTCACAACTCCAGAAAAAAAGGGAGAAGGGGACAGGCCCTCTCTGCTACCTCCTGAGACATGCACTGTAACAGGAAGGAAGAGGGTGGGGAAAAAGCCCATCAGCCATCTGGGAAAAGATGTGTCTGATGTATGACGTGTCTTTATATAGACACGGTGATGATTTATGCATGTCTCACCACAGAGTCACTCAGGAAGGTTTCCCTCTCGCCGTGGAGTCACTGAGGGGAACTGCCAAGACCCATGGGCTGAGGCGAGAGGCTGACTGGTCCTTGGCTGCAAAGTGGAGCAGCTGGGTGACCTGGGGCCACTGACTTGCCCCCTCTGGTCCTCTCCAGATGCTACCAGGATAGGAGCACAGTCTTGGATCACTACAGCACTGTCCACAGTAC
Source organism: Macrotus californicus (assembly GCA_007922815.1). Lineage (NCBI taxonomy): Eukaryota > Metazoa > Chordata > Mammalia > Chiroptera > Phyllostomidae > Macrotus > Macrotus californicus. Next base: position 401,476 of record VMDR010000006.1, read on the forward strand.
TTCTCGGTACGTTATATAATTTGATCTTGCAACAAAAAACACTGCTTTATGAATTCATCCAGGAGCCCTTTACTGAGCATGCACCACGTGACAGGCGTCCGATGGGTGCCGCCATCAGCAGGGAGCGAGACGCCACACGGTCCCTGCAGCAAGCTGAGTCGAATCAGAAGGCGAAAGCGCTGGCTACCTCATCATGCAAAGCCACAGGGCGCTGCAGGTCCTTGTCCCTGAGGGCAGCAGGATGACCACTCTTGTGTTTCGAGGATGACACGGAGCTGGAAGATGCCCCGAGCCACACGTCCAGGAGCTGAGCCTGGGATTCCCAGTTCGAAGAGGTGGGAAGAGGCAGCCTGGGAGACAACAGCGGACACTCCCCGGCTCCCCTCCTTCCCCACATGAAAGCATTTTGGAAAAATACCAAGTACGTTGAACACCCTGCCTCACATCTCAGTAAGAGCAAAGTCCACGGGATGCTTCTAAGGAGACCAAGGGGTGCCCTCCCTCCTCTAGAACTGAAATAAAAACCATCGGGGTCATGAAACTTTTCTCTCAGACTCACAGAGGACAGCAGACCTGGCAAGCTCCCACACCCCTCAGCACTTGGCAGCAGGCCTCGAAGAATTTTTAGATTCACATGCTTTTTGTTTTATTGTTTTGTCTCCCCGCCCATTTTCACCCTCCCCACCCCCTCTAAAATCCGTCTCTCTTCTCTCAGTATCTCTCCTTGTCTCCCCCAAGGCCTCTAAGTGTTCCCCAACACCTCTACCCATCTCCAGGGTGGGCCGTTTACAAACTCTGGGCAGGGACCTGACACGGAGAAGTCCATTATGAACACAGCTCACTTTTACTGAGCACCTACTGTATCTTCGGTACAGTTTTAAGGGGCTGACATGTATGAATTCCCTTAGCCATCACAACAGCCCCAGTGGACATTTTCACACAGGCAGAAACCGAGCCGAGTTGCGCACAGGGCCAAGTAAGCGCAGGGATTCTGTAACTAGCCTCCGAGCTCACACGCGGTGAGCGGCAGCGCAGTATTTGAACCCAAAAGTCTGTTCGGGCTGCCCTGGCCTGAAGCCCGGGCTACAGTGTCTCCCTGGTGAACGAGGGCCTAGAGACGTTTCTCCGCGTCCACTGCAAAAGACTGACTCTCCCCTGAGCAGGGGAAGCTGGAAGCATTAACGGACCCTTAGGCCAAGCTGAGCCTCTTCCCTCTTAGCATTCCTCAGAAAAGTTGCGAAAGACGCGAAGTCCAGTAAAGAGGACTAGACCTGTACGACCAGATTATTTTTAGGGCCTGTTAGATCTTGTGTCCAGCATTTAGCCTCTTAGACTGGCACTCTGCCATTGGTCAAGATGCCTCCCATTTCCCCACTTCCCTGGAAAGGTCAGAGGGCAAGGAAAATTCCTCAAAGCTACTCCTAAGAGGGCCTGGTCCTAGAAGCCCCAGCCCCAGGCCACCTTGGGGCCAGCCCCTCTCTGGGCTCCCCCTTCTTTTCGACACGCTGCAGCTTCCGAATCCGGGAGGAAATAAAGAAGGCAGGCAGGCAAGCCGGGAGGGAACCGGCCGCGGCGGCTACTCAGTGGCCCTGAACAGGGCCCAGCTGGGCCTCACACGCACCCCAGCCCCGCCGCGATCCCCCATCTCCTTAAATCCCACCTCCGGTCCCGCGTCCTCGAGCAAGCGGTGCCTCTGCACGGCCGCCAGTAGGGGGATCGGCCCCTTCTAGCTCCCTTGCACCCGAGTGGGGGTCCTCAGGGCACCGTCACGTCCTCCTGGTGGTGGGCGCCCGCCGCCTGCTCCCTGGGGCTGACCCCACGAGGCCCTGCGCAACCCGGACGCCCTTCCCTAGCCTTGCCAGTTTGCGGGCGGGGGCGGAGGCTGCGGCGCGAGGTGGAGCGGAGCTGTCCCCGCAGCGCCCCTCTCGGGGAGGCGACTCGGTCCGTGCCGCCTCCGGCGTTTCCCCGGCCGGGCTTCGGCCGAGCCGGCTTGGATCCACGTGGCTCTGGAGCTCTATATTCGGCTCGCGGGGAGCCCCGAGCCAGGGGAAAGCCGAGCGGAGCGCTGGTGGGAAAAGGCTGCGGGGGGAGGGGCAGCGCGGGGCCGAGGGGCGGGCGCTGGGCGGAGGAAGGGGAGGGCCGAGCGGCCCAGGCGCCCGCCCCGCTCTGGCGCCCCAGCTCCGGGTCCCGGGCGCCCGGCCTGCCCCGCCCGTTACACCCGGGGGAAGGTGTTCCCGAGACCGCTCCCAGCCTCTCCCCGCCTCCTCGGCTCCAGCCCCCGCCGGCGGAGCTCCACTATGCCAGACAGTTTCGACACTTTGCAAAGACAAAGACCAGAGGGAGGAGGAAGAGGAGGAAGAGGAGGAGAGAGAGAAGGAAGGGGAGATGTGAGCTGGGAAGGGGGCGAGTGTTTGGGACACTCTCCGAAGCCCCTCTTCCCCAAAGCCCCGGAAATTCCAGCGTGTCCCCCGCCGCGGTGAGTGAGCGCGCAGAGCCGACCGCTGCCGGGGTGCGCAGGGACTGCGTCCGTGGAGTTGGGGCTCGGGCAGTTTCGTGTGTGTTCTCCGAGTGGAGGGGCGATTGCTCGGACCGGGAACAGAGTGGTGGGGAGGGGCCTAGGAGGGTGTGACAGTGGTAGCGAGAACGAAGACCCCAGACGCCAGGAGAGAGACACACGTAGGGTGACCCTTCCCTCGCTCAGGCATCACCGGGATCTTTGGGAGGAGGCTGGAGCTCAGGAGGCTTCAGTTTTTACTGCGAGAGATGCCGGGAAGCTCAGCGGGGAGCCTACGCCAGATCCTGGGCAGCGGTTTCTGGGGTGCCCCTAGTGACACTGAACACTCAGGGCCGGGCTGGAGTATCCCGGATCCGGGCCGCGGGTGGGAGGACACCCCACCGGCGGCTGGGCTCGGGCAGTGATCCCATACAGCGGTCGCGGGACAGTATCCGGATCTAGCTTCCAAATCTGCTGGGAGCAGGCGCAGATCCGGGAGGTGGCCATCGCTCCCCGGGGACTCCAACAGCCCACGTTTCACTGGATACGGTGAAGTTGGCGCCCGGGACGGAGCAGCTGGACGTGGCGTGTTGGGCAGTGAGGGGCTGGGGTGGGTGAAGCGGAGCCAGGGGCTGGGGTGGCGCTGGTGGCAACGCGAAACTCTGAGTCCTCCCTAACCCCATTAGGCGCCGCAGCTGCAGCGAAATAATTTGACAAAAGTTAACAACTTGTTTGCATCTCCCTGACGTGTGACCTGCCCGGGGCAGGGACCGCTCCTTCGCAGAACGCAAGGGGGCGGGAAACCCTGACCCTGGGACAGAGCGCCCCCGGAAGGGGCTAGAGCTACATTCCGAACTGGGACGGTGGCGCAACTTTCAGCTGTTTTTACTACGCGTGAGTGTGTTTGAGCATGACCTTGAGAGAGAAATCGCCGCTGAACTTGAGGTGGGGGTAGAGGCTGCGCCCCGGCTTGGCACAGATATGCCCGAGCGCGCCTTCATCTAACACCGCACCCGTGGCCTGGTCTCCCGGAAGGGTGTAAGGATCCTTTCGACTCTGTTTCTTGTCTGGAGCCCCGAGTCTCTGCTCCCTCCTATCCGGGGGTCTCTGCTAGCACCTACCACGGGCCAGGCTTGGTGGGGGCGCACCGCGAGTGCACACGTGCGCTTCCAGAAGTGTGAGTGGTTGGGGGCTGGGCCAGCCACTGCGTCTGGAGGGCTTTCCTTGTCCCGCAGAGGGAGACAGCCCTGGCCCTGAGGGCAGTGACCTCCTGGCTTTCACGTGGCCACCTCCGGGGACCCCTTGCTTCTTCTGGCTTATCCTTCTTGTGGGTCCCCACGCCCAACGGATTTGTGCCGAGATGGTTTCCCCAGGGAGACAGCGAGCGCCGACCCTTGCTTTGCGGCTGTGTGCGTTTGTGCGTGTGGTGGGGAGGCTGGCTCTCTCCAGCGGGGAAAACGAGATAAGCAAGGATTGTAGTTGTCCAGTCGTCACCACCGCGCCTGGCACGTAGTAGGTGCAAATGCTGTTCGCAAAGCCTCTAAGATGGAAGGCGCTGGCAGGGGCCTGGACATCCCCTCCTCTCCTTCTCTGCCCTATTTCAAGTGTTGAATACACACTAATCCACCTCGTCAAGCGCTCAGCTTCTGGACGTGCCTTGAGCACCTACTACACGCTGGGCTCAAAGCCGGTCCATTCCTAGAAGCTGCTGGCAGAGCCTCCTGGTTTTCTTTTCCGGGAGCTACAGGAGAGCGCCGGTGAGGTTAGGAAAAGACAAGGTGCACTGCCCCCTGCTGGCTGCTGGGGAAACTGGCGCTTGGCTCTGCGGTGGGGAAGGGGCGCCAGCGGCAGGGTGTCTGGGGTCATTCCATTCATGGTGCCTCCTTTCGCCTTCTCTTCCTGCCCCCACACACCAAGGCACCATGGCTATTTTTGAAACCTGTCGTCGGCTGAAAACAGGGACCCGAGTTCACCATTGCATGTCCCCTGCCTCTGCCCAGATCTGGGAGTAAAGTGAGGGGGGTGGGGCTCATCTAGTCACTCTCTCTCTGACTTTGGGCATGAGCCTTAATGTCTCAGGGCCTCAATTTCCATATCTGTAAAATAGGGCCATCACTACTACCTTGCAGACACGCTGTGTAGAATAAATGTCGCATATAACTGTGAATGTGTGTGTAAATGTATGTATATGGGGGAAAGGAATTCTAGCATAGAGTTTTTGGTTAGATAAATAAATGACAGAAGGAGTAGGGGTCTTCTTCCCCCGCCTTTGAACAATCTCACAAGCCTGGAAACAGCTGTGCTTGCATTGTGCCAGACCTACATTTGCTGTCCAGGTTTTGCCCCTGGGGTGAGGCCAGGGCCTGGACAGAGCAGCGTCTTCCCCTGAGATCACTGCCTGGGAGGCCTCAGCACCTGCCACCAGCGTGGGGCTAAGAGGAAAACAGGAAGGGTTCCCAGTGATGGCAGAGGGTTTCTTTAGTGGGTGTGGATTCTGCCCCTAGAAGCTCTGCACCAGCAGGTCAAAGCTAACTTCTAGCCACTTCCTTGCTGACCTCAGGGCTGTGTTCCCTCTTGGAGACACAGGCTGGACATTCCCCTGGCTAGGCTGCTGAGCACCCCTCCTGAAGTCAGGACCCTCCATGGATTTGGCTGGTGGAAACCTTTGGTCCCCTAGGAATGGGGGTGGGGTGGCAGGAAGGGCTCACGGAGCCTCAGGTTTGTGTGGGGCTTTGTGCCAGGTAGGTCTCTGCCTCCCCTCTCCACCAAGCAGTGCACCCCCCCAGTCCGCAGACCAGGGCAACACTTGGAGGCAAGCCGTCGGCAGCCCCCCTGGAAGGGGCCTCTCTGAGTCTCCTGGTCAGTTAACCTTGCTTGAGTCCTTTGCTGGGTAGCAGCTGCTGACTCAAAGGAGTTATATTTGGACAGGATTTTGCCTTATGAGATCAAAACCTTAACCCTCTCCCCAGGCCCCTCCCACACTATAAAAAGCAACCAAGAAATTGGAAAATGAAATCCACCAGTCATCTCGACCTTACACTACTTTCCAGTGAGGCATGCGTGCACATGTGCACAGGAGGAGCTGGCCTGGGCACAGAGGACCCTGGAGCAAGGCTTAGGTACACTTTGTTCTGTTGCCGAATCCACGTGGGACCTTCAGCACCCACTCAGATCTGAGGGTCTGAGACTCTCCTGCTCTGATTTGAGCACAGGATCCCAGCAAGCACCTCGGTTCTATTCCCAGGGCCAGTTATTCGAAACTTGGCAGCCAAACGGTTCCAAGCTCTGAGTCTCAGTTTCACTCTCTGCAAAATGAGAGGCTCGGAGCTCTGCTTCCGTCACTTGGGGGGCATGAAAGCCTTTCTTTGTGCAGACAGCCCCCGCCTCATTTGCTTCTCCCTCCAGCACATCCTCAGAGCCCTTCCGGTGTTGCTGGCATCACAGCCAGCCCGGGGCCACCCTGTGCCCGGCACCTTACACTCACGAAGCACCTGAGCTAAGTCAGTCCCCAGCAGTTCCCAGCCCTGGGGCCTGAAACCTGACAGCTGAGGTGATTTTTGGGGACTCCCAAATGGTACCCACGCAAAGAGGAACTGTGATGGCTTCACCAGGACCTATTTCGTCCGTCCCCACTCTAAGAGCTGAAGATGTTCTTCCAAATCGTTTTGTTCAGCTCTTTCATGTTCCTGCAAAAATGCTGAGGCCTGGAGGGCAAGTCACAGAGCTGGTTGGGAGCACTGGCCAGTCTATAAGCCCCAAAGCCCTTGCTCGGCGCGCATCCCCTTCCCTGAAGCCGCACTCGCTTTCCTTGTGGGAAACCAATGGATACCTGGAAAGCCTGCGGTTTTGTTGTTTCTTTGGGCTTTGTTGTTGGTGAGATTATTTGATTTCAGCTGAACCAGCATTTAGTAGGGACTTGTATTCCAGGCACCACACAGGTGCTGGAGATGGACAGATGGAAAACCACGCGGTTGGTCAGCCCTTGTCCCTTGACCCTGAGGTCACATTGCTGGTCCTCCTGCTTGCGCAAGAAAAATAAGGTAAAATAGCAGATTGCCCGTAGGTGTGTTCCTCATGGTTCTGCGGAGGGGGGGGGGACCTGGGGATTTTCGGGGTTCGGTGCTTTGGCCCCCTTCTCCTGCAGTACATGCTGATCGCAGGTTTTGGCTTCTGTGGGATCCATCCTTGCTGCTCTCGTCCCCATTGTCAGGGTTGCGTGCTACTTGTACATTTCTTTCCCTGGGGACACAGACATTTACACCTGGGTGGTGGAGGGGGGAGATGGAGTGCCCTGGTGGACAGTGCTCAGCACCCTGAGCCCATCCTGTGTGGCCTGGCCACTCAGCAGCAGGTGTGACATTTGTCAGAGATGAAGGCACCTGCAGCGGACTCAGTCTCTTGTGGTTAACACTGAGACGAGCGAAACCAGGGACACTTCCTACAGAGTTGGGGGACCCAGGCAGGAGACCCACTGCCCTGGGACTCAGAATCCCTAGGTCCCGTTCCCAGTCCCTTTTCACTTGCTTCTAGCTGGGTACCTTGGATGTGTCACTGAGCCTCCTTGAGTCTCCATTTCCTAACGAGCCGGTGGCAGTGTTAAGTTCCCAATCTGCGTAGATCCCAGGAGAGTTGGGAGGAGCCCACAGCAGGAGGAGTGTGAACCTGCCTTAGAGATAATAACGTTTCGCAGCATCTACTTTTCATTGAGCGTTCTGTGTGTGTCCAGGGCGGGTGGCAAGTATTTTAAATGTTAGATCCTCCTGGGTTCCAGTTGGAAACATGCACACCGAAATCAACAAGGGGTGTGGCAGCACCAGGGATGGTTACCATCTCCCCAAAAGAGGTGAAGGGAGGGTGGGGCGAGGGTCACCAGCAGAGGAAGGGCCTGTCTGGAGGAGCTGATAGAAGCCACTGGAAGAGATACAGAGCCGGGCAGGGAGGAGCAGGAGGCTAAACTCCGCCACCTCGCTCTGTTCTGCCTGCCCCCCACAGCCCCTGGGCCACCAAGACCTGAGCCCACTCTGGGAGGTGGGTAGCCACGGGAGCCCCCAAGGACAGAGGAGAAACCAGAGGCAGGAGAGGAACTTGCCCAAGGCCACACCGTGGGGGAGGCTCAAGTTTTCACCCAGTGTGCTCCGCAGCCCCCCGTTAGCGTAGGATACTATAATCAGACCCTTGGGCTTTTTCAGTAGTGCCATGTAATGGAAAGCAGAGCAGCTCAGGATTGTGGTTTCAGTCCAAGACGTATCACTCTCGAATCTGTGAGCAAATCACTCGCCTTTTCTGTCTCGGTTTCCTCACTGGCCATGCAGACGACGTGACGTGAGGGTAAACCAGAGTTACCCTGCAAACGTTGGCTTTTCTTCCCGGGAGGGCGTGTGGAGGGCCCGGTTGCCCTCTCAGCTGTTCACTGTTCAAACGGACGCAACGCCTTTTTACGTGAAAACTTTTTTCCTTCCAAAAATATCTGATTCTGGAGCCTTAAGGGAATATAAAATACAAGCTAAAGATTATTTACAGTAATTCAGAGAGGTGGAGGAGAGAAGAATGTGAGTTCCAGATTGTTTGGCAGAATTAAAAAAGGACTTTTGGAAGGTTCGCTTTTGGGTGTCCAAGAAAATACTCTTTCTGAATCTCGCCAGATACTTTTAAGAAAATCAAACCCAAATAGATATCATTGTAATAGATTTTGCTACATTAAGAAAAAATCCATTTGAATCCACATTGAACTAACAGCCGGAACGGGCTAAAAATTCCCTTCATGCATATTTACTCAGTGGAGGGCTCCAGAGAAAACCCAACCAGAAAAAGCAAACCTGCCTACTTCTGTGACTGAGAGGGTGGAATCACTCCAGAATTGTTTCACGCTCAGAAAGCCTAAAACAACTCCACATGAAAGACGAGAAATCCATCTAATTGGGCATTTACCTTTTCGGAAATAAAAGGCTCAGTGGCAAAAAAAAGGAAAAAAAATGCACACACACAAAATAACCTCTTTTCTTAGAAGACTTGACCAGAGCCCAAAATAAAGCCCCTGCGTTTGCTTGGGCAGCCTGTGGCGACCTGCCTTCTCTCTCTCCCTGTGTTGTGGACTGTTGCCGGAAAGACTTCAGCACCCCCAGGGACACCCCCTGAACTCCGACCCCTGCCTTTGCAGCCGTTGGCGTTTGCAGCCCTGACCCTCCTTGACCCTCAGGTCGACTCTGGGGTGAGGGCCCTGCTCGTGGTGCATATGAAGTGACATCCCCAAGTTCACCACCTCTCTGTCCACCCAGATCTTCCGTATGCCAGAAATAACCTTCTTGTGAAGTGGGTCACCCCAGGGCAGGAGTGAGCCCACGTGGTCACCGGTCTGGCCGCCCCGCATACATCTCCCTCAGCTCGCCTCTCAAAGCCCCACCACCCTCCCTTCCCACCTTGAATTGCACAGATGAGGAAGCTGAGGCTCAGTGAGGTGACCCAGGCACATGCCTGGGAAAGAGCAGATTCAGGCCTCTGACCCGGGGGAGCCGTCTCCTTCACCCGGCTCTCGCTGTCTCTACCTCACCCCACGGTCCCTCCATCTGCTCGGCTGAGTCTGAAACAGTGACAAAGAGACACACATCCACATCTCAGCATCCTGATATGATCCTGGAGCCACCTTAAGGGGGCCGAAACTTTGTCATCATAACAAGGGGACGTAACATAATGCACCCCAACACCACACAACACAACACAGCATCACATCATGTAACACCACGTAAGATAATGCCACGTAATATGGGACAACAACCCCCGCTACCCTGTGTGGCCCACGTCAAGGAGCTGCTGGTAAAACAGAACCAGAAGCAGACTTGGCCAAACCCGTGTCCGCATCAGGCCCCCAGGTTCTGCTGCTGGGACCCAGGTGGGCAGAATACAGCGGCACCTCCAGAAAGGAGCTTCCGGAAATACCTCAAACATTTAGTGAGGTTTCCTGCTATGTCGTTGTTTTGCACGTAAACAATTTTTTCCATAGCGGAGGGAGTCAGCAACTCCAGGGAATAAAGGCAAGGAACCCAGGCACGGGCAGGATTTATAAGAGAAAGGGAAGGCGGGACCTGCAGGCAGCTTGGGCACAGGGATTCTGGCTTCCACGTTTTTTGGAGGGTGAACGGATGAAATGTCAGCCAGCAAAGAGGTTACTGTGTGCGTTCTTGCCTTGAGTGGGGTTTCAAAGGAAATGATTTTAGTTGATGAATTTTCTAGAGAACCACAAGAGCTGACCTGTGCAGGCTACATGACGGGCTGCCTCTGGTTTCCAGGTGCTGCCAGCGCCACCGCTGTGGCCAGGATGCTTGCTTTCCTCCTCAGCGTTGCCCGTGGCCTGAATCAGTGCCAGATCCCTGGTCTTTGCAACAGCCCTGTAAGGGACCAGTACTTTTTTTAAACCCATTTTACAGACGTGGAAACTGAGGCTCAGAGAGGTTAAGTCACTTGTCCAAGGTCACACAAGCTGAAAAGTGGCAGAGCCACACTTCGTAACTTCCTCTTTTCTGCCCAAAGCCAAAGATCTCAGGCACCAGGCTGTGCGGGTCTGTATCATCCTGTGTCTCTCGACCCAGGGAGCCTGGAAGAGCCGGTGTGGGGGGCAGTGGGCAGCCCCCCTGGAAGTTGCAGATGTGAACACGGCACACTGGCTGTCCAGGCCCAGCCCAGGATGTGCGCTATCCCGCCCTAGGTGCATAGCAAATGGGCCCAAGTTCTGTGCCAGCCTTTTTGGAAGGAGGTCCTGATTCCTCTGCACGTGCTGTTTCCCCAGCGTTGTTCCAGCAGCCTCACCCTCCCAAAGGCTGGGGATCCAAGCCTTTTCCCTGGTTTGCCATTCGGGGTGAGCTGGATGGGTTTCTTTAGCCCTTGATGATCTGGCTGGATTTTTAGAACCCCAAGTGGTGCCTTGCACGGCTGACGGCAAGCACGCACCCTTTGGCTTGTGGCTACAAGTGGAATTGGGACAGCCACACGGTGCCCGGGGGGGAGTCAGGAAGGACTGTGAGGCTGCCAGGGGGTGGGAGACAGGACCCTGAGCACGAAGGCTATCATCAGACGTGAAAATCTACCCAGCTCCCTAAACAGGTGCCCCTTGGGCACCTGCACCCAGAAAAATGACAAGCAAGTTGCTGTTGCAACATTGGAAAACCCCCTTTAGTAACTAACTAACATCTTCACAATGGACAGAACGATTGGTTGCTCTTGCTCTTTGCAGATGCTGCTAATCCTACCACCTGGTGGAGAGTTTAATGAATCAAGCCCATTGCTTGGGAACCACATTAGCCACCACAAACAAAGGTCTTTGTGGGGCGTCTTCCTGCTTGTGTATCTAAAGCACAATCTTAATATTAAACTTCAGTCTTCGGGCAAAGAAAAACAAATTAAAACGAAAGGAACAGATTAGAAGACAACGAGATAGAGCGCTGCCACCCAACAGAAATTTCACATGGAAACCACGCCTCTTGTACGGGTCTGAAGCATCAGCTCTAACGTGAAGCCCGCTCTTACTTTTCCGTCTCTGCCTTTGGCGGGGACCAAACTGAGCTAAGGCAGAAGGGCCCATGCATTGCAGGGCTGTGTCCGTTAAACTGGTGTCTGTATAATGACAAGCTTCCCGACACAGAGACAAGGTGGCCTGGCCCTGGGGGCAGTTTTACGTGTGTGTTTTTTAGTCAGATGGCCCCTGTGCCCTTGACTTTGTCACTAGGGTGAACGGTTTTGACTATCGGAATATGTCTGCGTGGTCGGAAACCTGCCCCTGGGGTGGAGTGAAAAAGGTCTTCTCTCTTTTTCCGAACGTGAGCCACGCTGTCACAGCTGTGACCATCCCTGGAGGGGCCAGTGAGAGGTGTGTGTGAGTTGACTGACTGACAGCATAGTCACAGAGGTGGTGCACTTGGAGGGCATGAAACAAGGGAGAATTGTACGGTCCTGGCATTTGCCAGGAGGCTGAGGCGTGCCCTTGCTCGACCGTCGCCTGCTCCAAGACTCCGTTCGGTCGTTCCTCTCCGGAGTCACTCCCTGATTCGCTCCACGAAAGCACTGGTTTGGCCGCTTCCTCGCTGTGCATCCTTGAGTGAGTGGCTTGACCTCTCTGTGCCTCCATTTCCTCTGAGCAGCTCTGTTGGTTTTTCGATTCTGGCATCGGTCTGTCCTTTTATCTTTCGTGAGGTATTGGTCATTCCGGGCTCATTTAACCTTCTAAAGAGGCTTTATGGTCATTATTGTTACAGGGATTTCGACAGTTGAGACCATTGAGGCTCATTGAAGTTTGCCGCCTGAAGTAAGGTCCCCCAGGTGGGGAGTGGCTGAGGGAGCTCCATGCCCCCTGCATTCACTTGACCCGGGCCCGCGTCCCTCCCACCTCCTTCACTTTGTTCTGCCAGCCAGGCAAGAGGCCAAGAGAACAAAGTCTCCCCTTCGCTGAACCATAGTTCAAAGGGCTATAAATAGGACAGTTAATGGTGGTCACACTCACCACCGACAGACTTTGTGTGACACCAGCCGTGGCCTTTGGTCCAGGGTTGCCATGGTCAATAGAAATTTTCTTTTCTTCTTTCTTCCTTTCTTCCCTTCCTTCCTTGCTCCCTTCCTTCTTCCTTTTTTCTTTCCTCTGACCCACCACCTTGCTCAGAAGCACATAGCTGGGCCTCCCGAGTGAGGCTGCAGTTGCCTAGAAAACAAACGCACGTCGCCCGCCCTCCCTCCCAGATCCAAGAGAGGAGCCCAGCTCCGGGCAGACCCATCAAAGGCTCGTCAGGCAGAGGGGACTACCCAGCCTGCCCACATGTCCCTCCTCTGAAGCAAACCCAGTTTATCCAACAGGACGGTTGGCCTTGGGGGCACCTCCTGTTCGGGGTGGGGGTTCTCAGGGGCTGCAGGGACAGTGAGAGCCTGGGTGAGAGCAAGGGCCCACCGTTGATTAGCTGTGGGGTCTGGGGTGAGTGCTTGACGTGTTCTGGGCATAACCCTGCCCAGCTCTTCAGGCGGGAGTGGGGATTAAGAATGACACTGGAGAGGGTGGAGGAAAGCCCCAGGGCACAGCCAGTCTCCCCGCTGGCCGCAGCTGAGTGTGGGGAGGGCCGATGCCCAGGGATGGACCCCAGGGAGGAACCCGCAGACCCAGTCTTGTGACTAGAGTGACCGTGGGTCCTACATGACCTGCGTTCTTTCGGCAATCAGGCGTGGTCCAGGGCTTTGTCCTGGAAGCAGGAAGAGATTCAGTCAGACCCACGTTTTAGGAAAACCGACCGGCTGCCATTGTGCAGGTGGTCCGCGCAGGCGTTATTGGGAGTCGTGTTTGTGGTATTTTCTCTAGTGTGAGAAACTGGTGACTTCATCTCTCTGGGGTTGTGGAACTGATTATATGTTTCAGGGCTGAAGGCCTTGAAACTGAAAGCCAGGTGGAGATGTCCATCCTGGTCACCGAGGGAACTGGGGAGCCATTGATGGCCACAGGCAGCTTAGTAACGGAGACGCATGCTGTCCCTCCCATCAGGAACCTGTGAGACTTGAAGTGGAGAGGACCACCTTCTCAAGCCCAGCCAGTCTGGGTGGTAAAGAGAAAGCCTGGTGCGCAGGATGGACCTGGCTTTGACAGTTTCAAACTGTGTGGCCTTGGGCAGATGACATCACTCTTTAGAGCCTCAGTCTCCACATCTGTGAAATGGGGGCGGGACTGCCACCCTCCAAGAACTGCCATGAAGATGGAATGAATCGGGCACTGGAAAAGCTTAGCATGGTGCTGGCCTTGTGGTCTGTAATTATTCCCTGGTATCTGTTACTAATAATCACGTCTCCCCTGGCAAAGCAGCCAGACCTCAGCAGTTAGCCTCTGAACTCGGAGATCCATGGGTTCTGAGGACTCCGGCGTGCACACCCCTTTCAGAGAGGGATGGCACATGCCAGAGGATGGCTTCTGCAACCTAACAAGCGTGCATTTCCTGCCTGAGTTCTGTTCTGGTTCATTTTCAGACGCGCCAGTCTGGCTTCCTGAGTCTGGGGCCACACAGCCTCCCCACCTCCCCAACCTCCTCCCTGCCCCCACTGGCCAAGGGGACCGTCCCAGCTGCCCTGCTCTGCTTTCTGCCGCCCTCCGCAGCAGCTCTGTTGTTCCTGATTCCCACACCCAGAGTCTCTGTCCCCGCACCCTGTTCTCGTCATGTGCCCGGCATCCTGGCACACACAAGATTTTTCCATCAGCCTCTGATCTGCCCTGTACCTCCCATTCTGGGTCACCTGTCCCCTTTGCAGACTGGTCTGGCCAGACAGTGTCTGTCTTGATCTCACTCTTCATGGTCACCGTGTTCTAGACAGGAAGGAGACCACCCACTTGTCCACTTACCACCTCCCACTGGGCACAGAGAGGCCTTGTTCCTTGCCTATGTGCTCATGTCCCCTCCCCACACAGTGGGTTCCTCTCGGGCAAGCCCAGCAGTGTACTGCTGTCCCCACCAGGGCAGAGCGCTGTCACAGCGCGGGAAAGGCTCATTGAACGCTGATGGGAATCGGTTAGTCCTGGCCTGATTATAGAGCCCAGGTAGGAATTAGTTTATCATTCAGGCTCCACTCTCTACCGTGACCTTCAGCAAGTCAGTTAATCTCTTCAAGCCTCCGTTTACACACCTGCAAAAGGATGCAAATAATAGTACACACATCACAGATCAGTGTGAGGGCGGACTGGGGTTGAGAGTACAAACAGCTTAGTTTGGCAGAGTGCCTGTAAGCACTTAGAAATGGTATCTGCTACTGCTCATTACCACTAGTTTTACCTGATTATTATTATTATTATTACTACTATTATTATTAAAGTTTTCCTAGTCACTTTGTGTTGAGTACCACCCTGCAAAGTATTGAAGCAGCTGCAGTTTCTGCTTTTCCAGGGAGCAAACCCACACTCAGTGAAAGGCTGTGTTTCTACAATCACGCAGCTGGACCTGCTGGCCTCCCCGGTCCGCACACCCAGCCGCAGCTGCACTCTTTGGAACACGGCGTGACCACAGGCCTCTGAGCAAAGATACGTGTGATTTAAAAGCGCAGCAGCGACATTCAGCCAGGCCCAGGGTGGACAAGTACGCAGCTGGTCCCTGTGCTCGCGGAGGGGAGGTGACGATTTGTTAAGCAAACTGGCTGTGCCCCTCCAGGGCTGCATGAGAGTTTTACTTCCAGTCCTCTGCTCTGTCCTGGGAAGAGACAAAATTGGGGAACGGCACCTCTTGTGTGACTTACTGCGGTGTGTGGCACAGGAGAGACGAACATCAGATTGCGCGAGGTGGGCTGTGAGTGGTGGAGTCCCTAACGGGGCAAAGGAGGGATAATTATAGATCCGGAATAGCAGAAGGAACGGAACTGCGACTTTTACTGGAATTCGTCCTAATCTCCTGTGTACCAGCTAGAGTTGCTGGATGTTTTCCTGGCCTCTGAGTCTCCCGGTTTGAGCCCAGCAGCTCGCTGAGGAGGGTCTGGGTCACTGCCTGGTGGTGGCCAGTTTGGTGGGTGCATATGAGAGGCTGGAGGGGCTGGGGCGGGGCCAGAGGCAGTGAGCGTGGTAGTGAGCCCCGAGCTGGAGCTGAGCCCTCGGCCCTGCCCTCCGGCCATATGACCTGTGAACCTGCCTCTCTGGGCCACGGTGTGCTCCTCTGTGATCTTGGGAGAGTCACAGGACCCTTTCTGGGCCTCCCTGAATGTGGGGATTATGTCTGATTTGTCTTCCTTGGATGGCCCATGTATATAAATGCCCTGCATCTGTTTTTAAGAGTTGTTGTTCTAAATAGGAAATAATTGTGGAAGGGCTGGGGAAACGGGAGGAATAGAGGAAAATGAGGAGGGCAGGGGGTGGTGAGCAGAGCTGCCAGGTGGCATTTTAGAAAAATTTCCAGGCCCCATGTCACAAAGCAAAGGACAAGGAGAGTCTAAGCAGCTGATGAGGTGCTCCTGGGATCAGCAGGCTAGGCAGTGGGGTAACAGCCTCCTGTGCATATTCAGCGCCCCAGGCCCTGCTAGAGGAGCGGAAGGCGGCTGCACTTGGGTACAGTCTAGTCTTTAAAAGCCTCGTGGTTACCCAGCTGGGATCATGAGATTGGCAACTCTATTTTTAAAAGCCAAGAAGACAAATGACAGAATTGCCTCTGGTTTACGTTCTGTTCCAAGGTGAGTCTTAGGCTCTAACCAAAGGTCACAGGTGCCTGGCTGTGGAGTCAGACACTGAGGCTCAGTTGGGAGCGGGGCGCCGTGTGTCATTTCATTGGCAGATTTCCCCCTTAGATCATACGGTACCGACCAATTATAATAGGCCTCCCTATATGGGCGTGTGTGCCTGCAGGCTTTCATGTGATGGTGAGCATCAATTATTTAGTAAGATGTAGCACACGTAACACTCAGCCAGAGGTTCCTGGTCGTGGTAAATCAGGCACGTCCTAGAGATTCATCTGTTTCCTTCCTTCCTTCCTTCCTTCCTTCCTTCCTTCCTTCCTTCCTTCCTTCCTTCCTTCCTTCCGTATTCATTCATTCATTCATTGGTCATTATTGTTTCCTGTACCCATAAGCTGTCCAATGGGGGTTGGGGTGGGGAATCTAGAGATAAGTAGAATACTGTCCTCTCCCCCCACCCCTAAGGCGCTCAGTCTAGTCAGAGTAACCAGTAGTAGGATTGAGGTGCTGTCTGACCCCTAGTAAGTTTTTGGTAAATGCAAGCATGAAGGAACAGGCAAAGGAATGAAGACAGGCAAGTGAATAAAGGGAGCTGTCTCTACCCAGGCTGGTGAGGTCCCTGCAAGGAGGGTTCTCAGAGAAATTGTCTTGGAGCTTCAGCACAGGAATTCTTGGGTTCGTTCTCTTTTGATTTTCCCCCTCGTGGCCAGAGGTATACTAGGTGGTGATGGGGGAGTGGTGAGTAGGACAGATACATGCTTGCCCTCACGGAATTGTCAGGCGAGTGACAGATGCTTTGTGGGAACAGAGAACTTTCCAGAAGTGTGCAGTGGCTGTACCCAGCCTTGTCCGGGTGGTGAGCAAAGCTGTCCCTGGGAAGGGCCACTGACACTGAAATCGAAGGCTGAGTCGAAGGTACAGGGGGAAGGGGATGGCGTGAGCCGGGGTTGGGGGCATCTGGGTGACTATTTGCAAGGATCCCGAGGGCCGCTGCTGAGGGCGGGGGTGGGCATTGTAGGAGGCAGCATGGCCGGCCAGGTCAGGAGGCTGGACAGGGTGCACCCGCCTTCATTCTTCTCCCAGACAGCAGGGGCCGAGAGGAAGTTCCACTCCCACAGCTCTCCTGCCCTGGACACTTAGCCTTAATTGCCCTCCGTCTGGCACATGTGCATCTTCTGTGCAAACACCCCGCCCCTGCCTGTGAGCTCCAAATATAGAATCTGTTTATAGTCGACACCAGAGCCTTCGGGTGCATCGGAGGTCAGTCTGTGGCTAAAGCCTGTGGATTGTACTTCTGAGATAGTTTTGGATCTCCTACTCCTCGTCTGCCCACAGCCCTGCCTGGTCCTCACCCGCTCTTGACCACCCCAATGTGGGCCCACCTTTCTTTCTAACATGCGTGTTGATGGTGTGATATCGCTGCCAGTGTTGTAAAGATAACTTGGGGGTTGTATCAGTTAGCTTTCTCTGCATAACAAAGAGCCCCAAACCCCGGTGCCTTAAACAACAAACATGTGTTATTTCTCCTCGAGGGTTGACTGGGCATTTCTTTGAGCCTGGGCAGCGTGGCGGGGGCTTCCCAGACCAGCTTGGGGGCTGAGTCTTGGGCTTCCCTCCTTGTAATTTCTCATCCCTTGGGGGAGGGGGCTAGCTCAGGCGTGTTAATGTGTTGGCAGCGTGATTCATTCCAAGCAGCAAGATAGAGGAAGTTCCGAGCATAAGCACTTTCTAAGCTTTCGTTCGGTCCTGTGTGTTGTTGGCTCCTTGGCCACAGCAAGTTACATGACCAAGTTCAGCGTCAAAGGGTGGAGAAATCAATTCCACTGCAGAGGGGTGTGCGCAGAAGGTGGAGGGAGCGAATTGGGGGCCCTTACTGCTGTCTTCTATCCCGGTGGCTAAGATGAAGACTTGGAGCTGGGCAGAATGGGGATGTCCTGTTTTGGTCTGTTCTCTGCCACTTACTGCCTTTGGCGTCCTGGGCAAGTTGACTCATGTACACTGTCCAAGCCTCAGCTGCCCATTCGTAATAAGGGAATAGTCAGCTTGGCCCCTCGGGGATTTCGTGAGAGGATCACATGAGAAAACCTGAGGCCTGCACACTCCTCAGTGAAGGAGCTCATCCAGGAGTCTGTGTTTATTCCCAGGTGAGGTCTTCCAAAGCCGCGCCCCGCCGGGCTCAGCCCGCCCGTCCCAGCGTCGGTCCTACCGTTTCACGTCTTCACCCTTGTTCCTGGAGACATGTTCCTCAAGGGCTTTTTGTTTTTGTTTTTCAAAACAGCATCTCGCTGGTACTTTGATGGAGAAGCAGCTAAAAATATCCACTCTTTTTCAAGTTCTTCTTTTACCAAGTTGGTCATTTTTTCCTCAGTTCTCCTAAATATCACTCACAAGCCTATGGCCCACGGGCCCCCCATGGGTTTGTCTGTTTGTCTGTCTTCTTCAGCAGGCTGAGTTCCTTGAGGGCAGGGATTATGATTTACTCGCCTTTCTGATTCTGGCAGTGGCTGTGTGCGTGCAACAAAGTAGCTATTTACTTAAAAAATATTTGCCGTGCAGTCGTTGCGTAAGTAGAGGAAGGGTTGAATGCCTGGCTAACGATCTTGAGTCATCTAAAGAAGGCAGTGGAGCGAGCAGACGTCCACGTTCGTGACACTTTCCTCCTCTGTCCTTGCAGCTGGCACCGTTCTCAACCTCAGCCTTTCTGACCTGGAGGTGCCAACAGGAGTCATGCGCATTGCCAGGGGCTGTGGTGGGTGGTGGCTTTGAGCTTTGTGGCCAGGACAGTTCCACTTGGGGACCAGAGATGGACCGTCCCTGAACCGACTGAGGTAAATGACTCCACTAACCTTCCCTATAGGAGTGGCAGGTGTTACTTTTTCTGGTTCCTTCCTTGGATTATGCTGGGTGGGAACGGGGCCGTGTACCCCTTTTCTTGGTCTCTCAATAGCTTGGCCTGCTCTCCCGGGATAGTTCATGAAGAGGGGAAAACGCAGGGCTCTCCAAGTATTGGGCAACTTATCTTTTTCTGAAAAGGAAACTGGAACTCATGAAAACTGGTCAGTAAAGGCCTAGGTAGGGAGCATCCTTCTGTGACCAGTGCCCGCCATCCCCAAGGAGGCCTGGTGTGTCCTGCAGTGAGAGTCAGCAAACAGCTATGACCCCCAGGACAGATGTGGCCTGGACATTGTTTGTCAATAAAGTTCTCTTGGCACCCAGCCAAGCTCATGGTTCAGGCCTGTCTGTGGCGCAGCGGCACACTATGGCGGTTGTGACGGAGACCGTGTGGACGCAATATTTACAGACTGTCCCAACAGAAAATGTGGGCCAGCCCTTGGCCTAGAGTTGGGCTGTCCACATGTCGAAGCCACTCCATGTGTGGCTGTTTCTATTTTGATTCAGGAAAATTAAATAAAATTAAAAACTGAGTTCTCAGTTGCACTTCCCAGTTTTCAGGTGCGAATAGCCACAGGTGGCCCGTGGCTACCACGGCAGGGCCAGCAGAGACCCTGGGGTGCCTAACTCGGCTTGGGCGCAACTGCATCCGTTGTGGGAGAAGGAGGGTTGGGTGTGTGTGTGTGTCTATTGTACGTGATTATTGATGAGCACATTTACCTATCTACCCACCTCTCCGTAAAAATGCAATTACTTTTAAAATGTCTTTGAGCTGCCGACCTGTGGTCTCTGCGTGTGAGTCCATGTAGAAACGCAGGCACCTGGGCCTTAGGATTCCTTAGTTTTATGTATAAAAATGGGTAGATACGAGCTTAAGCACTCCCTAGTCACAGGCAGCCAGAGGCATTTGGGGCCTCCCGAAAGGTGCGGACACAGCGCAGCAGTGTCCCCAGGGGATGGAGAATTGTGACCAGGGAGATAAGAAATGGGAGAGGAAGAAAATAGCTAAGGATCGCTGAGTTCCTCGGAGGGAGATGGGAAGGGGAAATCCGAGGTGGCGGGGCTGGGAAGGATTCTCTCCCTTCCTTTCGAAGAACCCCTGGGACAAAGCCTCGATGATCAGGCCGTGTCTGCTCTTGGAAGGGCGAGCAGTGCGGACCCTACACAGCACAGCCTTATTTGGAACACGTTCCCCCCGCGCCCCCCCCCCCCCCCCCCCCCCCCCCCCCCCCCCCCCCCCCCCCCCCCCCCCCCCCCCCCCCCCCCGAGCTCCCAGCAGGACCCACGCAGAGTACACGCCGATGACTGCTGATTTCTTTCACGCGTCAACTGGTACTTCCAAGCTCTTTCTCGGTGCCCAGCCCTGTTCCAGGCAGACAAAGACCCCTGGAGTTCCCACCCTAGCAAGGAGTCGGGGAGGGGAACAGACTGAGGGAAGCTGAAAAACACACATGTATGGACATCAGGCTCGGGGGCAGGCAGGGACTGGGGGCGGACGGCTTAGGTGTGGTGGCCCAGGACG
Source organism: Macrotus californicus (assembly GCA_007922815.1). Taxonomy (NCBI): domain Eukaryota; kingdom Metazoa; phylum Chordata; class Mammalia; order Chiroptera; family Phyllostomidae; genus Macrotus; species Macrotus californicus. Next base: position 421,542 of record VMDR010000006.1, read on the forward strand.
TGGCTACGGAGCCCAGTCACGGCGCTGAGAAGACATAGCCAGTGAGGGGTGAAGGCGAGCAAGGTGGGGCGTGCAGTTTGCCGATCAAAGGACAGGCAGAGGGCCCAGGCCGGTTTTGTCCCTGTGCATCCTTCAGGGTGGAAGAGTCACAGGCACGAACCCTTTCCCTGAAAACTCAGGCATGTCCTCCTCCAGATCCACGTTATCAGCTGGCTCAGAAGCAGCCTGGGGCCCGAGGCATTCCGATTAGATAAGAGGACATCCTGGCAATTTGGAGTGAAAACCTCCGGGAGAGCTGGTGGGAGTTTCCGCCGCTGACAGCCTTTGAGAAAGAGCCCCAGTTGCTGGAACTGGGCTGTTTCCCTGGAAGAGAGGAGACTTGGGCCAGATATGTGGAGGGCTGTCACGGGGAAGAGCGCTTACTTCTGCTGCAGGGTTTTGAGGAGGAAATCCATGCAGAGTGAGTGAAACTCACCTTTCATTTCAGGCTGTCCTCCATCCCTCCCTCCCTCCGTCCCTCCCTTCCACAAACACGCCTAAGTTCCTGACCCCGGCCACGCCACGCACTGGAGGCAAAGCAGGATGAGACAAGCACTATGTCCTCAAATGTTAACAACTTAATGACGAAAACAAACAAAAGAACAAGCCCGTGGTCTGCACAGAGGCACTGCTGGGTTTGCCGAGGCTGCAGCTGATACGTTGGGAGTTCTCTCTAAGAAAAACTAATCAGAGTTATGAATTTAAAGGAAGATAGAAGCCCTAGATAAGTGGGGTGCCGCTGAGGGGCCCTGGAACTTAGGCTTCCTTGCCGTGGGCCTGGCTGCCTCGGGGTTTGGGTGCTGCGGGGTGGGTGGGAAGGCCTTCTCTCCCCAGGCACCTGGAGCCCCAGGGGCTGGCTGGGCACCAGGGCTTGTTACTGGACAGACATGTGGCAGAAAGCCTGGCGGTGGGACTTCTGGTAAGTCCCTAGTGGGTGGACTGACCTTCCGTGTCCTCTGAGCCCTTGTTCTTGGGCTGATGAGTTAGGACTGAAGCCTTTTTCTTCTTGGCGTTTGTGTGTTTGTCAGTACAGCCCTAATCCAATAGGATTGGTGGCTGAACTTACATGCCAGCTTCCGGGGCTGCGTTGGACTGGTGCGTCTGAGGGTCGGGAGGGTACGTGCTGGTGAAGTGTGTGCCAGCATTTGTGAAGGGCTGACTGTGCGTCGGACGCTAACAGCCCCCAAACGCGGGCCAGTTTAACCCCCGCGGCCACCCTGGAGGCAAGCTGCGCTGTCACTCTCCCTGTTTCACCGATGACGATGGAGCTGAGGCACAGAGTGGTTAAGTAACTTAGCCACAATGCACAGCTAAAGGATTAGTGGCGAAGCTGTGCTTTCAGGGCGTTTTGGCGGCATGTTTTTTTTTTAATAGCAACATACCGGAGACACCTTGAGTAACCAAGAGCTCTTACCAGCACGTGGAAATGCTTTATTCGGTGCCAAGGTGGCGTCGATGGAAAATAAGACCAGTGTTAACCGTCCCAGGGTGCCAACAGTACTTGAACTCCCTCTCACCTCTGGGCCCTCTCCCGGAGGGTCAGGGTGGGCTCCTCGGCACCCGCATCCATTCAGTAGGTTTTTACTGAGTGCTGGTTACGTGCCTGACCCCGGGGAGATAGCTGTGAACAGCACGTGGTCCCTGTTCTCCCGCAGCTCACGGTCCAGCCTCTTCCCTCCACGTTGCTCTGACATGTCTTCCAGCAGCCCTCCTTGGTCCCAGTGCCCTCAGACCCTGTCCCTCTCTATCCCTGTGGCCTCATTTGTAAAGCGGACAAGGAGACCCACAGACCTTGGGTACCGGCTCCTCACATTTGGCAGCAGAAGGCTTCGCAGGTACACCTGTGTCGTTACCACCTTCTACTAAGGTCCGGCGCCTGGAGCTCAGCCCTGTGCCCCGAGATCCAGCCCTGGTTTACGGCTGGGCTGCGGGGGAGGAAGCCAGGGCCCCGGATTCTTCAGAACAGGCTTCCAGGTGGCTCTCCGCTTGCCCATGGTGTGTCCTTCACCCCACTGATACAGCGGGGCCAGTCTCACCCACCAGGGGAGGTGGACCCCACAGCGGTAGAGGGTTCAAGAGGATGCGCCCTGGTGTGACCAGGCCGGTGTGCACTCCTGGCGGCCTCTCTCCAGCTCTCGGGGCTGGGGCAGGTGCCTCATGTCTCTGGGAGTGGGAAAGCAGAGACAGTCCCGTGGCTGCCTGCGGAGGCCGTCAGGATCGAATGAGGTGACAACTGAAGGAGCAGGGCACCGTGCCGGGTCCGTCGTGAACGCTGACGAAATTGTAGACGTGACGCCTGGAGTGTCATTTGTGGCCGAGCCGCTCTGTGGTGGGACACGGGTGGGACATAGGTGAGGCCAGCAGCAGGGCCCCCACTGCCACTAGGTCGGCGAACGTGTCTGCCTACAGCAGAGATGTAGTTGCTTCCACGGAAGGATGGAGCCTCGGGGTGCCTGCGGTGGTCAGGCCCAGGGGCCTCGAGGAGACCAGTGAAACAGATAGGGGGCATCCCCAGGCGCCTGGAAATTTCCCTTGTGCTTCCAGAAGCCAACCCACAGATTGAGTCAGCCTCAAAACATTAATTTTTACTCACATCTGGCTGATGAACATTGGGGCTTTTACCAGTACCCTTCATTCCTGATGGGCATCCACCCAGCTGTGTCTGTCCACCTTCCAGGGTCATGTCACTCAAGGCTCTGGGACAGATTTCCAAATTCCAAAGCCGGACGGACAAGGCTCGTCATGACTGGGGCCTCACCGCTGTTCTCCCGGCCCCAGCCCACCTTCTGCAGATCCCTAGGGTCCTTCTGGGAGTAGCATTAAGAGTGAGGACTCTGAAGACAGTTGTTCTGAGTTCAAGTCACACTTCTGTGCCATCCTGGACAAGCCGCCTCAGCCCCCTTCCTCTGCCAGACGGACACAGCAGATGGCAACGCACCCACCTCGGGGGGTTGTCCTGAGGGTTCAGTCTGTGGGTGGACATAGAGACGCTTAGTGCCGATGGCTAGTCCTGTACTCGCAGCTCTCTGCCAGGGCTGCCTGGGCACCGCGCTCGGCCAGGACCCTGGGGCCGCCCCACAGACGTTCCCCGGCCAGAGTCGGGGCTCTGGCCAGGCCAGGCCCTGTGGTTCTTAGTATGGTTGTTAGCTGCACCTCAGAAATAACCATCAGGGAACTTTGGGGGAAAAAACCAAAACCCAGATTTATTACTCAAGTGAGGTCACAAATAGAGAGAGAGAGGGAAAGTGGGGTCCCTATGGTTTCGCTCTTGGTGAATTTAAAACAGAAGAGGGGAGGGAGGGCATGTGAGCGGAAAAGCAGAGTCACCCTCATGGCCACCAAACCAAGGCTTACCATGGGGGACAGCTTGAGCGGGGCAGCCCGGCTGCTGGACCTGCTGTATAGCTGTCTCTGCGTTTGCTCCAGATGGGAGTCTGCGAAGCGGGTGCCTTGGCAATCAAAAACCTAATCCAGGCACTTACATCATAACCCAAAGAGCTAATTGTCAGGGACTTACATTACAAACATGCAGACGTAGAGGTGTGGCCGTAAGTGTGGTACAGCTCTCCCTGTGTTCCCCGTAAATGCAGTGCCCTTCTCTTTACATGAAGTGACACCCTCCTTCTGGCCTTCCGGTTTGAACCATCCTTCAAAATGTGACTCAGGCATCACCTCCTCCGGGATTTCCTTGCCCACACTCGCACTCCGCCCTCTGGCTGCCTCCCCCACACACCCGGGTGTGTCTCGACCACGCTGTTTGTCCCAGGGGGCCTGCGTGAGGTCTGTGCCCCCTGTCAGTCTGGGAGCCTCTTGGCGAACAGGAACGTGTGATGCATTCTTCACGGGCTTATTGAAAACCCACCTGTGCCAGGTCCACCTTTGCATCTCCAGGACCAAGGAGAGTGTAAGAAGGCAGACACTGTCCACTCGCCTTGGCCGCGCTGAGCCAGCCCCGGCAGCAGGGTTGATCAACGCAGCTAGCTGACCGCTCTGCTGGGTGGACACAGGCCTGAGCCCCTTGGGGATTATTTCTCTTTTTTGGCCCCCCTCAGGCATCAGCCAGCCTTCCATGCTTCCTGTGAGCTCTGTCTCCAGCTTTTGGGGAACTGAAAATGGGGAGTTTCCCGGTCTGAGGCCACCTTGGCACGGCTCACAGCTCAGCCTGGGAGCTGCCGGGGCACCTGCCGTTTATAGGTCTGTGTGCCTTAGGCTAAGCTGAGCGAGCAGACCCCACAGAACAGCCGGCTGCCCTTTCTGGTCTGGGCGGTGGGGAGGAGGGACACAGGTGAACCAAGGCCATCTGATCGGACGTCCATTTGGCAGACATGGTCCTGTGTACAATGTCCAGGGGCTGTGCAGGGAGGACACATGTCACCTTGCTGCTCAATATCCTGCATGCAAACACTTGCTTACAGGCAGTAAAAATTCACTGTGCACTGGGGAATCGGCCCTCAGCAAAAGAGGAAGAGGGCAAGCCTTGGGGGCAGGAGAGGTAGATTTGGGGTTGGCGTGCCTTGAGGCGCAGGAAGGGCCTCTAGCAGCCATGTCTAGGTGGGGCCAGAGCCGGAGGTTACCCTCAAGTCTGTTACTGTCAGCATTTAGCTAATTGTTAACAACAGAATGAGGAGCAAGGGGAATTAGACATAGGGTTGATAAACTGGGGAGCATAAGCGTGCTTGCCTGGCCAGGAAGCCACAGCTTCACAGCCCCGGGGACCACAGCATCGCTCAGCCAGGGGGCTGAACACATGCCCCTTCTCTCCAGGACCTGACTGTCGGGGAGCGCGGGAGGAGGTGCTGGACCGTGGTGGTCTGTCAGTCTAACTAGGGGGTGTAAACCCATCCAAACCCGTGAAAACTTGGAAAGTTGATTGGTCATTTTGAAAAAGCTTCTGGTCTTTTCCAGGCTAATACATTCCGGGGGGGGGGGCGGGGGTACGACACACACAAAGAAGCGTGCGCTCTCTCTCTCTCCCTCTCTCTCTCTCTCCCTCTCCCTCTCTTCCCCTCTCTCACTCTCATCTGCACTCACCCCTTGTGTTTGCACACCCCCTCTCCATAGCCATGTGACCCTAGCAGCCGTGCAGCCCACGGCTGTGGGGACTCCACATGCAGGCTCTAGGAGGGAGCCCGAGTACCGCAGCTCAGCCGTGGGCTGCAGCCGGGAACACACACAGCTAGCCGGGTACTGGACCGGACTGCACTTTAACAGGGAGCAGAAATTCTGGGCGGTGGCTCTTGTGTTGGTCACCAGAGTGGACTTTTTCCACAGCAGGATGGATGGAAATGGGCTTGGTGACAGCTCCTGACCGCGAACCTCATTCTCTCTTTCTCTGCTGGTGAAGCGACTGCCCTCCTTTAACCCCTGGACTGAGCACATCTGACCTCCGGGCAGGAATCAGAGAAGGAGCCCCGGGTGCGGGCTGCAGGGATGCTGCCACCTCAGGCTGCTCCGGAAGGCAGGCCTGTGCTCTGGGAAGGGCCCACCTCACACTGCGGTGGCGTTTCCTGAAATGCTTTTTGTCGGGAAGCTCTCAGTGGGAGCTGCACGAAGGCATTTGAAAATACACATAGGCTCAAAAAAAAATTAGAGGTTGGCTTGGACTGTCTCTCCAAGGCACTAGAGGGTGTGAGGTGCCTGGGAGGCGGGGAGGTCTCTTTCCAGAGGGCTGACTCCTTTGTCACCTGCTTCCTGCGCAGCGGGTCCTCCATGGGACACAGTCACTTGGAAGACAGTAGGTCCCCGTTCACTGTGCTGCTCCCCACTTGGCTTATTCATTGATTCAAGTGTAGACTGGGGTGCCTCCCAGTGCTAGGCAGGGCTCAGAGAGCTGGGGAGCTTCGTGGTAACTAACAAAGGGCAGCCCCTCATGAACCCTACAGTGGTGGGGGAGCCTCTGATCAACTTCAGTGATAACGGGCAGACCCAAGGACTTGCACATAGAAGATGAGACGCACTGAGAGGGGGGGTGGGGGACAGGCAGCATTTGTGAGTGTCACAAGGGTGACTGGGGCTGGCCACTCTGCAAAGACAGGTGGGCAGAGACCTGGAGGACTTGAGGGTATGACCCTCGTGGGTGCCTGTGGGGACAGCCATGGCCAAGCTCTCCCATGGGAGCAGCGAGCCTGGTAGGTTGGAGCAGCAGACCATTCAGGGGCCCTGCAGAGAGAGTGAGGGGCTGGCAGGTGGGTAGGCAGGGAGGGTGGGCCTCTGGCAGGGACTTCTTGGCTCTTGGGAGACACTGCTGCCTCCAGGACCCCTATGGCTGCCTCCCTGAGCTCCTCTGATTCCTCTGTCTTGCCCCTCGGGGAAAGCACCCTTGCTCCTGTCCCCATCCCTGGGCCTGGACCTTCTCTTCCAGGAGCCCCTGATGTTCCCCAGTGACCTCTGGCCTCACGATCCCAACTCCAGGTGGAACTTAGTCCACCTGCCAGGCTGAGACCTGCTTAGGTCTCCCATCCCCCACCCCCATCTGCCCAATTGGGCCACTGGCTGGTCCTGAGCACCACGCGAGCTCTCCTGCAGGGCACTTTTCATCCTGTCTCCGTGGGGACCAGCCTTTCCCCTGCACTGGACTGCTCCGTCCTCGCTGCCCCTCCCTGGCACTCAGCACATTGCCTGGCATTTGCATGCCAGCTTCCCGCAGTACATGCCAAATTCCACAGGGCGAGGACAGGGTCCCCTGGGCAACAGCAGCCAGGATTCTGCGTGTGTCACTTTCTCCACCGCAGTAGCGGTGCACCGGCTGCTCTGCCCCGTCGGGGCGCGGAACCCCGCCCCCCATGAGGTTTGCCCCAGAAGCCTTTGCTACCTAGCCTGCGCAGCGCCCCCTCGAAGCTCTGTGGCACGTTCCTGTGCCCTCTACCTGCACGGTGCCACCCTCACAGAACTTGCAGGGTCCACGTGCCCTTACACAGGCTGTCCCTAGGCCAGGAGTGCCCTTCCCCTGTTTCTTCACCCAGCAAGTTGTCTGCTGGACCTTATGAACCTAACTCCAGGGCCACCTCCTGGGGAGACTGTCCCTGGGCCCCATGTCCTTCAGTGCTGGCTCCTGTCCCTTTCTCGGTGGCATGTCCTCATCCTGCCACAATGGACCAGGAGCGTCTGATGCGCCAGAGGGCTTCATGTGGCCCTGCCCACAGGGCCCTTGCAGCCTAGGGCAGGGCGGCTGGCTATTACTATGAAGGCCACCTTTCCCGGTCTGTGGGCCCGGTCGTCTCTCTCTGGGGTGACTGCTCAGTCCTGCCATTGTGGAACAAACAGAGCCGCTGGCCATAAACTCCTTAGCGAAAGGGTGTGATCGTGTGGCAGTAAAACTCAGTGACTGGCATCGCGCTTGACGCCGCTGGGGGGGCCGCCAGGACACAGGAGTGAATTAGTGAGCCCCTGAGCCTGTGATCTGGGTAAGACCCTGCCTTTCCCCTCCCTGCACCAAGTGCTGGGGATGGGCTGGGTGGGCTCTCTGGGGTTCCTAGGCCATAAACCCAGTCCCCTCCTCCAGGGGCATCATTTCTGGGCAGTCTGGATGTGAACCCAGCAATTCGACACCAGAGCCCATTCATGGCCCTGTGCCATGCTGACATGCAACAGACAGGACTCAGAGCTGGAGGGGACCAGGTAGGTCAAACTCACCTGCCCTGCCCCTTCCCCCAGCTGAGGGTATTGCACAGAGAAGGGCAATAACCTGCCCAAGATCACACAGCATTCGGAATAGAGGCAAGACTTGAAGCTGGCTGGTTCCACTCCTGATCCAGTGCTTCATCCACAAGCCCAGACTCCTCTGGCTCGGGAGAACAGAGGCAAGGCCCCACCTTCCATCCAGAGAAAACAGCCTGCTACCTTATCCTGTGTTAAGAAGCAGCCCCTTCTCCAGGAGGCAAAACACGTGGGTGATTGACCGGGGCCTACAGTCGGCCAGATCTGGGTGCAAGGGCCAGATCTCAGGTGGGCTCGGGCAAGTCTCACCTCTCTGACCCTCTGGCTTCTCCTCTGGCAGCTGGGACTGCAAGGCCTGACACTGCTGAGTGGTTTTGCCTGGTTTGTTCTCAGGACAAAGCACAGTGACAGACCTGAGGGCCCAGCCAGCCCCATGCCCGTGGCCCTCAGCAGACTGTGGCTTCTGGTCCCCGCTTCCTCAGGCACTCCCCCCGGCTCCCTCCCCGCTCAGCTCCAGGGAGCCTGCGTGCACCCCACCCTCTGCTGTCTGCAGCGAACTCTGTCCAGCGGTCCTTCCTGTGAGTGGCCACTCTGACCTCATCTTGGTGGTGCTGCGAGTCCAGGAAACCGGGCCAGGCTGTTTCCACCCCGGAGGCCGGAGCAACTCACTTTTTCATTCTTGCCCTGTAATTGCGGGGTTAGACAGCAGTTCCTCTGTTGCCCGGAAGTCCCAGCACTGTCTCTGCGTCTCTCTGACGTGTAATCGTGTCACGGGAGTCCACAGCAATTAGCCCCTGGCCCTTAGTGGGTGAGTTTTGTATGGAGACAGACGTCTGGGTGAAAAGGAGGACATTGGCTGGTTGAAACTGTACCATTAGTCAAGCCCTTCAATGAGGCCTCCACATGGATTTGGTGGCCCTGGGTGGTTGGGGAGCTTCAAAAGTCTCCATCAGCTCTTTTCATCTCCCCGCCCCTCGATCTAGCACCATCTGCAGGGGCCCAGAGCTTGGTTGCTGGCTGGGGAATGAGTTGTGGGACAGGGGCCAACAAAGGAGGGGCGGGGGTGGTAGCGTCCCCAAGACTCCAGGGCTGGGAGAGTCGTCAGGTCCGCAAAGCCGGGGGCCGGTCGGGTCCTCAGCTCCAGCGTTTGCCGAAATGCAGGCTGCCTGGAGCCCAGGGTTCGGACTCGCGATCAGCTGGAGGTGGAGTGCTCAGCCACTCCCAGGCTGGGTGGTTTGGACAAGTTAACCTCTCTGTGTTTCAGATTTTCATCCGTCAAATTGGGATGATACTGACTCACTCAGCCCTCATTACAAACAGACATATTTTGAGTGCTCATAACCTCTTGCCTGGGGAGAGGGCTGACCACCCCCCACCCCGGCAGGCCTTTAAGGAGGTCCTGGGAGTCCGTGCGAGTTGGCCCAGGCCAGGACAGGTGGCTGGCCATGCTGATCTCCAACCGTGACAGGGCTCCTCCGATGCTTCACATCAACTTCTTACCTACCTCACACTGTCCCTTTGAGGGCGGTGCTAGTTTTGGCACCAACGTCTTGTCCCCGCTTTATAGAGGAGGGAGGGGCAAGGGCACAGAGAGGTTAAGAGACTTGCCCAGGGGTGCCCAGCAAAGGTTTGGCAGAGTGGGATTCAGACTTGGGCAACTTGGCTCTGAGTCTCCGTGCTTGACCACTGGGCTTACTGTCGTTGGCAGGAGCAGCAGCATCGAGGCGCTTGTTTCCACGTGACCCTGGACTGTGGCCGAGGCGCACACTGGGGCGGGGCTGGGTCTGCCTGTTTTTTTGGTGAATGCCAAATAGACCTCACAGTCTGGGCTCTGTGGTGTTGGGAGGGCTGAGCCACCCCTGCACCAGGAAGGGCTGAGCCCCCCTCCCCCCAGGAGGCCTTGCAGCCTCCCTCTAGCTTGGTCTGTCCCCCACCCTCCCTGCACCCAGGAGGCCCCTGCTGCTTTCTGGGGCCACTGAAGCAGGCGGGGAGCCTGGTGGGGGCGGGGCACAGATCCATCTGTTTGGAATTAGATGCTACTGAGCACTGTTGGCCAGAAAGCAGAGTTTGGAAACAGGCCGGCAAGTGTCTACGCGTAGCCGACTGTCCTCTTGAGACTCCATCCTGGTCTCTTCCCTCCACCTCTCTTTTCCCAGAACCTTCTCCAGGCTGGGGGCAGACAGACACAGGGAGGCCTTGTCCTTGCCCTGCGAGGATGGGAGGAGGGAGACCGTACTTTGGGGTCACATCAGGGAGGACAAAGGGGACCACCACCACCAATAATTGCATTTGCCGTGCGCTAGCAGGGTGCCAGAGCTCACCGTTTTAATCCTTGGGCTAGTGTTCGGTTTGTCTCCAGGTTACTGATGAAACCTGGGCTGCTGGGGTTAGCTACCAAGACCCCGCGGTCACCGAGTGCCTCTGCTGGAATTTGAACCCAGGCTTCCCGCATGGCAGCGCTGGGCTCCCGGCCCAGCTGTGGTGCGAGGTAAACTCCTCCGGGGTTGGGGGTTGCGAATCAGAAGGCCTGAGTCCCGTTTCCTGTTTGGTCCCTTACCAGCCGCTCAGCCTCACACAAGTTGGTTCACCACTCCAAGCCCCAGGCAGGTTGGTTAACCTCTCTCAGCTGTGACATATAACGCATATGACACTGTGGCATGTCCCCACAGGGTCAGTGCAAGGAGCTCCAGCCACAGCAAGCCGGTGACAGTGCTTTCTCCTAGAGGCTTTTCATTTGGGGGCTGGGTGGGGCCCTAGGGAGCCCCGGAATCTGGGGACTGTGGTCCCAAGCCCTTGTTCCCGGGAAGCCGTTTTCCTTTTTTTGAATTTTTAAAACTCGCGGGGTCTGTACCCTCACACGCCCCGTTCCTTGGCTCCCTCGCTGGTGTTCTAGGTTGCTTTCCATTGTTGTCTGCTGGGGCGAAGCCTCTGGAAACAGAAGCCCAAATCCCGAGAGGCTGTCTCGTTAAGTACAGCCCTGGGGACATGGCGAGAGGGGGTTTCGGAGGCGCCGGCATTTTTCAGTTGTTTTAACGGTGGTTTAATTTTCTGATCATAAAAAGTGGCTGTGACCACAGAAGAGTGTAAAGGGTTAGGGTGGGGCCGGGTGGGGGGGGTGATGGGATCCCACAGGAACACCCCTCCCAGGAAGTACTTATCTTAGCATTGTAGAGCATTTCCTGCCTCTGTACTTTGGTTCCTATTTTGCTAAAACGGTAATTCTAATGTGGTATAATCGCCTTTGTTTTCGCCATTTAACAGGGCAGCAGATGCCTTCCGGCGTTATTCTTCCTGAGCACTATGAACGATGTGACTTTTCTGCCACGTAACTGGCGTCTGAATGCACACCGATGCGCTTAACAACTTCCTTTAGGGTGGGGCATGTGGGGGCCCTCTGGCGTTTAGCTATTAAACATGATGAACCGCCTTGGGCAGCACACTCTGTCTGCATGTCTGCGCGCTGAGCCACTCTGGAAGAGAGTCCTGGAAGGGGGGTGACAGGGCGAGGCAGAGCCCTTCTGGAGGCTTCGGGCTCAGGACTGGCCTTTTGTGATAGCTCTGAAGGGGGAGGGGGGGACAGTGGGGGGCAGGGCTGGCTGGAACAAAGCCTCCTTTACAGCTGGCTCCTGTTTCTGCCCAAAGGGGATCAGAGCGCATTTGCAGGGACTCAGAAGAAGGGGGCGAAGTGGGTCAAGCGCCACATCTTTTCTTTTTCTTAAACATTTTAATTGAATTTATTGGGGTGACCTTGGCGAATACAATGATAGGGTTTCAAGTGTCCCTTTCTACAGCACGTCACCTGCATGTCATGTGCTTGCCACCCCGGGTCAAGCCTCCTTCCGTCACCACTTGTGCCCCATACACTGTTTTCTGCCTCCTCCCACCCCCTCCCTCTGGTAATCACCACACTTCGTGAGTTTTTTTTGGTTTTAGTTTTTGTTGTTTGCTTAATCCTTTCACCTTTGTCACCCAGCCCCGCCATCCCCCTTCCCCTCTGGCAGCTGTCGGTCTGTCCTCTGTCTAGGAGTCTGTTTCGGTTTTGTTTTCAACATCTTTTCTGGGTACCTTTGAAGAAGCCCAGAGTCCCGATGATCTGGCAGGGGGTCCACTCGAAGCTGGTGTAACTAGCAGGACTGGGAAGACAGGAGTGACCAGGCGTGGAAGTGCCGTGATGCTGGCACGGGCGGCCGCCTCCGGCGGTTCATCGTGCAGTGGGCACAGCACACGCTGCCCTCTTTTCATGCCCCTGCTCTTCGTCTGTGGACGTCCACCCACTGTGCACGTTCCCGTGTCCCTGCTCTTCGTCTGTGGACGTCCACCCACTGTGCACGTTCCCGTGTCCCTGCTCTTCGTCTGTGGACGTCCACCCACTGTGCACGTTCCCGTGTCCCTGCTCTTCGTCTGTGGACGTCCACCCACTGTGCACGTTCCCGTGTCCCTGCTCTTCGTCTGTGGGCGTCCACCCACTGTGCACGTTCCCGTGTCCCTGCTCTTCGTCTGTGGGCGTCCCACCTGCGGTGCGTGAACTGCTGTGCCTATTCTCTCTGCAGCCTGGGGGTTAGGACACCTTCTTCCACTTCCCTCCCGCCTGGTGTAGGCGTCCAGCGAATGCGTACGTGACTGGAGAGCGGGCGAAACGTAGAGACCTGCTCAGAGGTCCCAAAGCATGACTTAGAAGTTCCAGCACCGGGCCACACTGATTGGCTGAGTTCTTGGTGTGTGCCTGGCACATAATCCCAGATACCTCCCAGGCCACCCTATGGGCGAGGGGGCTGTCTTAGGGTCCCATGTGTTTCCTGACTCCTACCACCTGTCATTGGAACAGGAACATTACCCCGTGTTTTTAAAAAAGTTCTTTGTGACCCAGAATTTTTCTATCTTTAACATATGAAAGAACATCCTGGAATGTGTTTGACACTCTCCGTGGCCCTTTGTACGGCTGCAGTGATCACCCGAGAAAGGAATTGCTGGGGCATTGTCACGCACATCCGTTCACGATATGGTCTTTCCGGTAAGTCAGCTGGGCAACTGCTCGGCGAGCTGCCTGCTGCGCAGCCCGGCACCAAGGAAGAGATCAGAGTCACACACAGTAACCATGCTGTTCACTCAGCTTCTATTGAACACAGGTTCACTCAGAGTAGAACATCAACACACATCACACTAACAATCTAAGAGAATATGACACACACACAGAGCAATCAATGGGGGATAATGAACCCCTGTCCCAGAGTCTCGAGTCTGTGGGTCCGGGAGACAGCACAGAGAGGAAGGGAGCCATCGGTATCTTGCAAGGAAGGATCTCCAGAGCCAGGTGGGCAGGAGGGCAGGTGAAGTCTTCAGTCCAGCAGGACAGAGGCTTCCACAGCTGATGCCACGGGACATCAGCGTGGCGTGGAGCAGCTCTCTGGGGTGTGGGGCTCAGCTGTCTCTGCAGTGGTCTGGAGCCTGCCTCAGTTGTACCCTTGAAGGTGGTGCACTCCACCCTTCTGGGTCTCTTGATAAGCGTTTTGTCACCCCTGCTGGCCAGTGGGGAATTTCCCCGGGAGCCCATCTATGGGTGGTCCTGCTCCGCAGACCTGGCTGTTCTGATCACATAGGCAGCCATCTTAGGTGTGCCTCCTTGCCACATGTGTCTAGCATGACTTAGGTGGTTTCCTTCTTGAGCCAAAGTGTCATGGTTGACTGGCAGCCAATTTGGTTGACATGAGTGACTCCACTGTGTTTTATATACTTTATCCTATCTTGACCGGACCAACGACATTTTATTGGCCCTGCCCTCTACAGGCAAGGAGTGTGCCTCTGTGTAACTTGTCCCAATACTGCCAGGTGGTTCCCAAGAGCAGATGACTAGTCCCCTGTCCCATTAACAGGGCGTGAGCTTCCATGTCTGCAAAAACACCTGACACTTGGCATCACAAGGGCTGTGCATTTATGCAGGCTGATAGGTGTGAAGCGTTGTCTCATCCTGTTTTTATTTGCATTTCTCCGATTGTTGATGAGGCCCCAGTCCTCTGTGCCTCCCCTAGCCTGGCCCCACCCTCACCCCCCCACCAGTTGACTCTCTTTTGCTTGCCTTTCTCTGTTCCCCTGGCCGCCCATGTAGAATAGCAGGCTAAGGTCGAGATTGCAGACCTGGCTGTGGAGTCTCACCTCACTGGGATCGAGCCTGCTCCAGCACCTGTAGGCTGTGCCACTTCCACTGGGGGCCTTTCCCTCTCGGGGCCTCGGAGTCTCCCCTGCCAATCAGGGAGGAAACTTGAGAATTAGGTGAGATCATTTATGTGGTGTTGGCACCTCATACGGCTGAGCAGTGGTGGCTGTCCGAGTTGGGGCCCTTGCAGTCCTGCTTTGTCATTATCAGTTTGCCTGACGGGCCTCCACAGCCTGGGAAGGCCCCAGGGTGGGGCTGCATGCCGCACTTCCTTCTGTTTTCAGCTCCCGGCAGTGCTGGGCAAACAGACCTTGAATGCGTCCTGTTAGCCTCCCGGAGGAGAGTGAATTGTCAAATGATAGGTCGGCCTAGATGCCTTCCAACCCTGAAATTCTATGATCAGGAAATTACCCAGGAAAAAGTTCCCCTTGCTGGGTCCTTTCTAAGGTTTCTCAGTGGGACTTTATTACACACTGCAGGTAATTATAGGAGGCTTTGGTGGCGGAGAGCTCTGCGTGGCCTGATGGCGGCGGGGTGCATTTTGGGGGCTATCATCTTTCCACTGTCCCCGCGATCGGAGTCCTGGTGGAGGCAGGGCCTCTCCCTTCAGCTGGGCGGTGGGAAGCAGCTCTGGGGGACCCAGCCTCAAGCTGGTGGCCCTTTACTATCTACCCTGGGGGATGGCAGGCCAGCATGCAGTGGCATGTAAATAATACCTAGAAAGTCATGGGGAACAGGAGCAGAGGAGAGCTTTAGAACGTCCAGTCCAGGGGTCACAGTTTCCTATGCCCACAGGGACCACATGAGGAATCTCAATGGATAAAGAGGCCTGGGTAAGGCAATAGGGAGTAGTGGGGCCTGTGGCAAACTGGAAGTCTGACTAGATTGGTTCTGATGAAAGGAAATGACTGCTGCTCAGTCCCAGGGGAATGTGAGCCCAAGGTCCCTGGACCATTCCTCCCTTTATGAAGGGAAACTAAAGTCCAGATTTTTGGTGAAGTTTTCTGATATTTAAAAGTTAAAGCTAATTGAAAGTTTTGTCATTTGCAACATGCCACAGACAAAACATCCCATGAGGCAACAGTTTCCTGAAGCAACAGTGTCCATATGCTCTGATTTAACACAGCATTGGACAGATTGGGAAACTGAGGCTCAGGATTTGGGGACTTGCCAAAAATCACCAGAGAGGTAGTGACCCCAAGGGATGTGAAGCACAGTCCGTTGTGGCTTAGTCTGGGCCTGTTGCCTACTGGTGAAGGGCTCCTCACCACCACCTTTTCCCGAGGAGGAAAGAGACTTGCTCAGAGTCACACGGCATGTAATGCCGAGTCCAGTTGGGCTGCAGCTTTTGGGCCCTCCACTCTGGGACGCTCCAGCCACTGTGCTGCCAGAAGCAACCCTGGAATGGCCCCACTGAAAGCCTGACCGGGAGCCTGGCGCAGGCCAGATTCTGACTCACTGCCCATCTGCAGAAAACGGCTCGCATGCCAGTGGGCAGGAAGCTACGGCCGCCCAGGGAGACCCGTTTGTGTGTTGCTGAGCTAACACTTTTAGCCCTGAAGGTTGCCTGGCAACCTGGATTCAGGTACTGACTCCGCCTTCTGCCTGCTGTGTAACCTTGGACAAGTGACTGCACCTCTCTGGGCTCACCTGCACAGGGGCTGGCACTCAGGGCATCTAATACAAGGTTGTTTGGAGGGTCAACTGGCTCGATCCCCATGAAGTGTTTGGAACAGGGCCTCTATAAGTACTAAGTAAACGTTAGCTTTTGTTTGTAACGGGCCGAGCACGTAGTAGGTGTTCGGCGAGGACAGTCACCCTTCTGCGTTCGTTACAGCTTGCTGTTTTCACAAGGACCACACTTCATGCATACCTACTTCTCCGTGCGCCTATAAGGAAAGCCCCAAGCCCAGGGAACCTTTCATTTTCGTCCTTAGTCAGCTTCGGCTTGCTGAGAATTTTCTGAATGTTTTAAGCTTCCAAAACCCCCGAGATGAATGTCACTGCCAAAATGTGCACGGGTACCACGGACTGAGTGCGGGTGCTGGGTGGTGACGCTGGAGTTTTACAGACAGAAACTGACAAGGTTTCCCTCTCTTCGCCCTCGATCTGCTGTGGCTCTGGCTACGGCCACTTCTGTTCATCACTGTGAAAAAGGTCACCGGTTCTTTGCGGGAATCCCGCAGTGTCAGAACTTGGGAAGAAAGAACGGGAGAGTGGTCAGGATGTCCACTCACCTTTCATTACGTCCGACAGGTGCTCCCCACGCCTCCCACAGCCCGTGTGCCATTTGGTGTGGGATGCAACGGAGGCCCGTGGAGTTTTCACTGGCTCACACCTGGTAGGCGCCTTCACGTGGAAGCCCAGAGACACCCTCTGGGAAGTGGGGCTGGTGTTCAAAAGGCCACTGATTGGTTTAATTCCTGACTCTGAAATAGCCAATGGGAAATGGGATCTTGGCCTGGGAGCTCCAGTGGGGACAGGTGTGCAGCCGGTTCCCCAAGGACAGACCTAGCCCAGAGGAAGTGACTAGAAAGGGACATCGGGAGGGATCTGTCACCTTTGCCAGTTTGCTGGGTGACAAGCCACTGTCCTGGGGTGACATGATCAGGCCCCACTTCCCTCTCTGACCTCATCCGGTAAAAGTGTCCTGTAGGCTCAGCAGCTCCCCCCGACACAGGCCTTCGGGCTGAGTCCGAGCTCGGGGCTGCCTGGCGATGTGACACTGTCTCACCCCTCTGCCTGAACTTGGTCCCTCACCCAAAGCTTGGGTGGCCGACTCACTCGGACGCTCCCTGGTGCTGCTTTCGCTGTCACCCAGCGTCCTGCAGGAGGTTTACCGCTCTGTTTGATGTGATCACTGTGTAGCACTAGCATCCCCATCAGGGCCGGGCACGTTCTGGGCCCCGGAGAGCCTTTGCTAGATGACTGATGGCTTCTGGTTGTCTGTTCTGAAACCAAGAGTCTGGGCCAGGCAGTTGAGGAGCCTCTGTGTTCTCGGAAAGCTTCTCCGAGCTGGAGAGCACTTCCCTTCCTGAGCGCCTCGGCTCTGGCTGGCCTCGCACAGGGCTCTCAGTTCCTTCCATCAGAGCCGGAGGCCAGGATGGAGCTCTGGGGAGGTGCACGGAGGAGGGGACTGGGACAGGCCGGGGCAGACGTGGCACAAGGACGTGTCCCCAGCTGGACTCGACCTTCAACCTGACCCCACGGGGACCCTGGAACACCTGCCACAGGGCTGGTTCCACATTGAGGTAAAGGGTCCTCGTGTAGCCCAGGTCTCTCAGCCACTGTCTAGGGGCTGCCTGGGGTGGTGGTCGCAGGAGGGGGTCACCTCCCAGGCAAGGCATCTCCTGTCTGGCTGGGGCAACCCTGGCAGCAAGGGGCAGCTAGGAGCTGCTAGCAATCCACAGCCATAGCAGCTGAGGGGTGGTGGCCCACCCCAGAAAAGGCCGTCCCATAGCGTCCCCTCTACAGGGACCTGGCACCACCACAGGTAGCCTGACCCCACCACACCCCCACCCCTGGCTGAGGAAAGGAACACCTGAACCCTGCCTTTGAAGGTGAGGTGACTCCCAGGGTAACCTGCTACCTAAGGCAAGCCCAGCTCCTCCTGGTTACCAAGCCTGCCCCTCCGTGCTACAGCGGGTGAGGCACTGAAGGACGCTTAGCCATGAGTGACAGGCTGGCAGTCCCCTAGCCACTGCATACATGGCCCCGAGGCTCACCTGCGGTGAGGTGTGCTGGGCCGTGTCCCACCAAAGCTCCCAGGTTGGTGGCAGGAGAAAGTGAGCAAATGACACATGTTGCTTGTTCTGGAAAGGAATTACTTTTAACTAAACTGTATTAAGATTTTTTAAAACCCTTCTTACATGTCATTTCTGTGAGACAGTCAGAGGCAGGCCAGACCCGTCCTGGGCACCAGCTCCCTCCTGCTGCCCGGGGCGGCCCCTGTGTAATATTAGCACCCATGGGCCTCAGGTCATCATCCATTATTGACGTGAAGAGGGCAGTGTGCTCGGGCGAGAGGGACAGGAAGAAGCCCAGGCTGTCTTGAGCATTTAGAGAGTTCTTTTTACCCCCACCCCCAGGGGGAAGGCGTTTTGTGTACCTCACAGGTAACAAGAGCTGAGACAGCGTGTGGCTGAAGCCGCTGTGCATCCACAGGGTGACATTAATACCAAGGGTATTATTACCTTCTGTCGTTGTTGTTTAAGGTGGGCCCCCACTCAGCATTCAGGAAAAAGGCTAAAACAACGATAACACCTCCCTAATTCTCAGCTGCTGATTCCTGCCCATTAGAATATTCAATTCAGACCCAGCCCCACCCTCTGTGGTCCGGGACTTGCCTCTGGCCCACCTGCACCGGCCTCTGAAGGGCTTTGACTTGACTGACAGGCTGCCAGCCGCCCCCTGGCGCTCACCACCCCTGGGACCCGGCCAGGCTCCCCCATCATCTGAACCTCGATTTCCTCCCCCATCCCACAGGAAGCCGGAGCTACCTGGGGACCACTGTGAGGTTTAACGGCCTCACCCGGCACCCGGTGCAAGAAAGATCTCAGAATTAGAGCACACCGTCCTGTCCTCTGATCTTCCGCCTCAAGCAGGAAGTGGTCCAAGAGATCAGGCAGTGCAGGGCCTTTCATGAACAGTTTGTAGCTCGAAGCCTGAAGTTCAGGTCTCCTGACTCTCACCCAGCGCTCTGCAGGGGCAGCTGTTCTGTCCTCACCCAGCGGCTTGACGGGCTCTGTCACTTCACGTGAGCCCTTAATGTCTGCTCTGTGAGCCTGAGCTGAGCACGCTGCAGGCGCACCATGGTTACGCCTCCACTCCCTGTCCCTGCGGTAAGAGTGTGCACTTTTTTCTCTCTGTTTTTCAGATGAAGAAACAGAGGCTCAGAGAGGTTAAGGCACACCCCGAGGTCACACAGCTGGTAAGTGGCAGAGCTGGGATTTGACCCAGCTCTCCTTGGCTCCAGAACCAGTGCTCTTAACCGCCTTGCTTTGTCTGCCTTAAACTGTGTTGAAATGATTGTCCCCCTTCCACCCCAGTGGGGAGGACTTGTGACTTGGTGACTGTCGTGTGTCTCCCTGTGCCCCCTACGGCACCCAGGTCACAGTGGGCAGCCCATACCTCTAGGAGGGCTAGAAGGACGTCCTGCGTAACCCCATGTGGTCGGGCAGTGCTCAGGGAGTGGGAGGTTCATCCACTCATCAGAAAGCTCTGGTTAACGGAGGGCTCCCCTCTCTGTGACGGAGGTTTACCGTATTCAGACACATCAAGTCACCAACTTGGACACAGGGAAATGCATCCTGCCCCGATTATAAAGAAGACGTACCCCGTGGATGTATCTACAGGCAGTTTTGAGGATGGACGTTCTTGGTGATTTGGAGAGGAGGACCCTTGACTTTGTGGCAGGAAAGTGGACAGGGAAGCAGTGCAGGTGGGGTCCAGCATGGAACCCCCATTCCTCATCTAGTTAGGCGCCCGCCAGGGGCTGACTCCCCCATCAGCCTCTCTTCCGTACCGCTGTGTGCCTCTGACGGTATTTGGGTCCTCCTGCCTCTCATGTCCCCTCTGTGTCACCACCAGGGGTGCCTGAGTGCTGCTCCTCATCTTTGAAACCCACCCTTCTTTCCGGATGGTTTCTTAGAAGCTGTTTCTGAGAAATCTTTGAGAATGAGCCAGCCCCGCTTAGTGACATGGCTCCAAATGAACCGCCTGACTGGGCCTCTGAAGTCTCCAGAGACACCCTGTGGGACAGGGGCAGGAAGAGGGCCTGATGGCGTTCTGGGGCCATCGGCATGGACAGTGGGTGTGGCTGTTGAGGGCTTTGTTTTTCAAACCAATTTGGGGGTGGTGAGAAGGCTCCACGGCTGGGCCTGGGGCCTCCACCCCCCCGCTGCAGCTGGGAGAGCTCCGTTTCAGCCGCCGCTTCCTGCCTGAGTGTATGGGCTAGTTTCAAGGACGTTAGAAAACCGCTACCTAACAGCGAGTGGTAT
The DNA here is from genome assembly GCA_007922815.1 of Macrotus californicus. Classification (NCBI taxonomy): domain Eukaryota; kingdom Metazoa; phylum Chordata; class Mammalia; order Chiroptera; family Phyllostomidae; genus Macrotus; species Macrotus californicus. The sequence continues at coordinate 441,387 of VMDR010000006.1, forward strand.
CGCCCAGAAGTCCGGAAAACAGGTTCTAGGTCTGGCTCTGCCAGATCGCACTGTGTGGACCGTGCCAGGCCCTTCCCTTCACTGGGCCTCAGTTTGCCTATCTGTGGAGCAAATACAGCTATGGCTCCATAGGCCCTAATCAGCTGGGGTAGCAATGAGCTTTGATGATGCACATGCAGATTTTTTTTGAGAGAGAAAGAGAGAGAGAGAGAGAGAGAAACATCGGCTTGTTGTTGCACTAATTTATGCATTTAGCTGTTGTTTCTTGTATGTTCTTGTGTATGCCCTGACCGGGGATCAAACCCGCAACCTTGGCGTATCAAGACGATGCTCCAACCCACTGAGCTAGCCGGCCAGGGCCTCGTGCAGGTTCTTTAGTGGACAAGGCAGAGTCATTGACACAGAGAAGGGGGGAGGTGTGTGATATTTGATACAAGCACCCCCACCGTCCACAGTGCCCTGGTCAGGACAACCCCAGAGCCTTGTGCACACCGGGTTCAAGGATGAGCCACCATTCAGAGGCCATTCCACTCTTCCAGGGAGGTCTCTCTGCCGCTGTGGACTGTCTGGGAACCAGACTCGCAGGCCCTGTAGTGGGGCTGGGTGCCCGATCAGGTGCTGTGTGCCCCACATCCTGCCCAGACACAGAGGAGCCCGGCACGTGGGACTCCCACTTTCCTGCCGTGCTTCTGGGCGGCTGCACAGATGCACCATGTGGTCTGTAGTATTTTTGGTGTGTTGTTTTTGCAAAGGCCAAAGGAAGTCCGCATGCCGAGCCCTGTGCTCCCCACCCTGAGGACAGCTGATCTGCTCACAGGGCACTGGCAGAGCTCAGCTAGGAGAGGAAACCTCCGGACACGAGGTCCAAAGGTCAGAGGCGACCCACGCTGAGCGGGAGACTGTTCACGGGCTGTTCCTGCTCAGGGCTGATTTGAGATTGCTGTTGTGATTGTCCCCATTTTCCACAAAGGGACCCTGAGGCCCAGCCGTGACCAGGGTGCCCCTTTGACCGTGCACAAACCAGAATGAGCCTCTGCTCCCTGGGTTTGGGGCGCTCGTCACTCTGCCTTCGGAGCCCGGATACGGGGCGGGCAAAAGCAGGTTTTCAATTGTTTGTGTGGAAAGTAGTATAATAATTAATAAGAGTAATAATACAAGAATAAACACTTTTACGTTCTCACAACTGGAGACCTACGTTTGCCCGTGCCTGTCCTGGTTGAAGGTCCACCACTATTCCCAGTTGGGGGGGTGGCCACAGAGGAAGTCCCTGCTTTCCTGGTGGGGGGCTGACAAACAAGGAATTCCAGACACAGCAGAGTGTCATTGTATGCTTAAGCCTGTGAAGGAAAATGCAGCCCAGCAAGGCAATAGTGATGATGATGATGATGATGATGATGATGGTGGTGTTTTAGAGTGATCAGGGAAGGCCTCTCGGAGAAGGACATTTGGGCAGACCCAGGAGTGCAGCAAGGGAGCACGCCGCCATGTGGATTGCAGGGTAAGAACGTTCTAGGTGGCAGGAACAGCATGTGCAAGGCCTCAGGGCAGGGAATATGCTGCTTGTAGCATCGCACACTCTGATTCTGATTCTCTCTGTGTTTGCCTCCCCACTCTCCCCCCGACCCAGCTCCTACTCTGCATTGTCCCCTCCATCTGTCCCCTCTAAGTGTCTGTAAGGGTCTGATGGGGGTAGCAGTTGTGTAGCAAGAAAAATTGAAAAGAATTGAATGGGGCAGAAAGGAGGTGCGTCTCCCACAGGAAATGGCCCGTCTCCTTCCCTCGGCCTCTCCGTACATTCCACTCCCGGGTGGCGTTTGAAATGGTTCCTGTGTGTTTCTGGTGGAAGGACGTGTTCGAACTGGGACTGTGAGTTTTTAGCGCACTGTAATCCACTGTTTCGGGCCCTTCTTTCCAAACAGCGCCGGGACTTGGATTCCAAAACCATAGAAACAGAGTAAGAAATTGTGTTGGAGCTCACTGCTGACCTCGAGCTGACCACAGAAAAGGAGGCTCCAGTGAGCAGAGCCCGGGGTGCAGGCAGGGGCAGGGGCAGACCTCGGTCCAGCCATGGCCAGGAGCAGGCTGTGGTCCTGGGCAGGCCCGTCCCATCTGAGGGGGTCAGTTCTCCCCGCCATCTGTGCTGGTATTGGGGCCCGTCGGCCCCCAGGCTGGGCATGCTGGAAGGGACAAGCTTGGGGAGCTAAGCTCTGCAGGTTCTAGTCTTGGTGCCACCAAAGACTCATTTGCCACCCTGGGCAAGCCCCACATCCTCCCTGAGCCTTGGATCCCATAAGTGGCAAAGGAAGCAGAAAAGTGAAGCCCTCCCTCCTTCCTCTGTGACCCTGAAATGCCCCAAGCCCTTGCTCCAAGGCAGGCTGCGGCCAGGCCCGGGGACAGAGCCTCCTGGCAGCTTCCCTTTGATTTCGTAGAACTGGGGCCCCAGGAGAGGGGCATGACCTTGGGGTCCTGCCTCGGGCATTCAGATAAAAGCTTCGAGCAGTTCTCACTTCTTCCTGATCTGGAGAAACACATCCATGAGCAGAGGAGCCTCTGTCTTTCCTCGGGGCCCAGAAGGAGTTATTAAATCTTCCATTAACTGAATCTCATTCAGCTGGAAAAGTAATAATCAGAAAGCAGTTCTGCCTGGTTACAGGCCTGTGAGCTCCTTGCAAGTTTCCCGTAAGGGATGATCAGAAAGCTTCTGTACCATGAAACTCAGAGCCTGACCCTGCCTGCCTCCTCCCCAAAGAGCTGACGGCTGCCTGGAGGTCGACCAGCAAGCCCATTGGCAGTCAGCATCACTGGATTACCCATCTGTCTGTTTGCCCGGTAAATGACCCCCCATGGGGAGCCAGGGCCGAGGATACAGTCCCAGAGATACAGAACTAAAGGAGTCACAGTCTGTGCCCTCAGCGGTCAGGCTTAACTGGACCACATGCTCCAGCCAGTTGAATTCCAGAGAGTTCGCACTGAGCTCGCTCTCATGTCATAAAAATGCAAACATTAAGAAACTTTGACCTCTCTGTGCTGTGTTTTGCCCAGTGTCTGCCCCCAGATTCATCAGTTTAACATGTTCTGTGTTTACTGACAAAGGCTAATGTCTCTCTTAAAACCAAATCGCATTTTCTTCTGGTCCGTTTCACCTAACACATCTGAGTCTCACGGGGACCCTGGGGGGTGGGGAGGAGAGGGAGTCAGGGGTGTTCCTGGCGGGTGGCACTGGAGAGGTGACACTCACCAGCTGGGAGGGGGCACGAGACAGAAAGTCGCTCCATCAACGAGGACATGCTATTGATAATAAAATACTCTAATAGGTGGAAAATAGAACAGCATTGGTGTTCAGTCTGGGATTTGATTTGATTTCCCTTACAAGCTAGTAAGTTAGCCTATTAGTGTTTCATGGATGTTGGCGGGAGACATGAGACTCCCGGGTCAGAGACCAGTGACTTTGTCACTCATGGCACAGCGGGCAACGTGAGTGCTAGGCTGGTGTCAGCTCCCACTTCACCCCTAAGTCCGTGGGGGCCGGCCACAGGGCCCGGACCAATGCTGGCACCTGTTGTGGGTTTCAGGATAGACCAGGAACACGGAGCTTGGGGAATCCACTGTGTGTAGCGAAGAGAAAGCAAGCCATTCCTTCATGTTTCATTTCTGGCTGCAAATACAACCCTAACAAATGATCCAGACAAAGAGCCTGCAGGACATTTTATTCTTAGCTTACCTTGAAAATGCAGATGCATATGAGGCCCATGGAGGAACAGCTTTTGACACTAAGTCGGCATTGAAGAAGTTTGCACTTGAATCCTAGGTCTGGCGCCTACTACCTGTGAGATTAGGCAGATTGCAATATCTGGACTTATTTTAGCCTCAGTTTTCTCATCTGTAAAATGGGGACGATGCCTATCTTTCAGGTGATTATTAAAGAATATGTAAGACTACTCTTCTAGGAACTCTGTGGGGAACAAGAGAAAGTCTCTGAGCTCAGGGAGCTGAGTTGCAGGAAGAATCTCTTTGGCTATACATAACTATATCATGTCGGAAAACAGATACAGGGGAAAGGTGGGGAGGGGGTCCCCATCATGAATCAGGAATACAAATGGTTCAGGGCAAGTCTTTCCAGGGTGTGGACATTTGGCCCAGCATCCTGAGTTAAATAAAGAATATTTTAACATCTGTGGGCAAACCATTGTGGGCAAAGCTCACAGCCTGTGCAAAGGCCCTGTGGTCGCCATGCTTGAGGCCAGTGTGCCTCGAGCAGAGAAAAGCGTAGAAATTGAGTCAGACAGCAGGCAAGGACCAGCGCTTGCAGGCCCTTGCAGACCGTGGTAAGGACCTTGGACCTTCATTCTAGGTGTGGGGAGAACCCACTGGAGACTTGAGCAGGTAAGAGGCATGAGCAGAGGACAGTGTGGAGAGGATATGGAAAGGTGTGAGGTCTGGGAAGTGATTTTGTCCTCCTATGACCAAGAACCTACACTGCCAGTGCTTCATGCATCCCGGGGTCAGAGGTGAGGGGCTGTGGGGAGGACCCTTCCGTGCCTGCAGCCTGAGCTCAGAGGGAACTCTTTACGTTTCAGGGAAGAGGTGACTCAGTCCATACTTCCAGAGGCTGAGCTCAGGGCACAGAAGGGACTGAAGGGTTTGGGGATGGAACCAGGTCCGGGCATATCAGGAGGCTGTGGTTCTCCAAGCCCACCTATCCACCTGCAAACCAGGGAGAAAACTGCATTGGAGCCGACAGGGTGGCCTCACAAAGATAAGTGGGAGCTGAAGGCCATGACTGGTCTGCACCAGTAAGAGGAAGCAAGCTCGTCCTAATCTCTCAGCCTCTGGGCTTACGATTGATTATTCACCTTCATTGCTGAGAATAAAAGTGTCCGATGGGTAGCTCTGAGTCCACAACACACACAGACACCTGCCTGCAAAGTGCACCTGCCTGTATCTTCCTGATACAGGTGTTGGTCATTCACTGGGAGAGGGAAGGGTCGGGACCCCAGAGGGCAGCCCAGGACCCCAGTCAGGACGGCCAGGCGGCCCCTCTCCAGGCCTGGTGTCCCTCGCACGCAGACTTGGGTGGACCCTGCGGCAGCCCAGGGCGCTCACAGGTGAGGTCTGTGTTGGCCCATGTACAGAGGAGGGAGGTTTCAGGAGGTCACCCTGCTGGTGAAATCTAAGCGCTGGGACCCTTAGGGGAGAGCCCTGCGGGGGCTGTGTGTGCCCCGCCACAGCCAGAGACACGCCTGGACTTGGCGCCCTGTCCAGCCTCGGCCTCTCACCATTGTGTTCTAGGTGGAGATGAAAGGTGGCAAAATGAGCAGAACGAGAGATTTTGAGAGTGCTGTGTTCCCTGAGTGGGAGGCCCTTTGATGGGCTGCAGGGGACACGCCGTGCAGCCTTCCGCCCCCAGCCCTCTGGGACCAGGACAGAATGGCCCCCTCCCTGGGGTCCCCCTGGCCACAAAGGCAGTCACTGTCCTGGGGGTCAGCATTGCTCACTCTTTCCCTCTCTCCTGCCCGACTTGCCTCCTCCATTGGGTAGAGGGTGAGTAGCAGTTGTGCACACCTTTCAGGGAGGGGGGAGGCGGGGATAGACCGAGTGGGGGTACAATCCCCATGCCAATATGGGCAGGTGACGGGCTCTGGCTGGGGCTCCTGCTATGAGACCAGCTCAGGCTGAGACTCAGAGGGAGACCTCAGCCTGAGGAGCTGCGGCTCTGTGGCTGGACTGCTTGGGTCCCCTTTAAGCTTCACTCTTTACAAGATGTATGACCCCAGGCCTCTATTTTCTCATCTGCAAAATGGGCACATTAGTTGGTCCAGCGAGGTCAGAGGACAAAAGCTCTTAGACCTGCTCCGAGAGCTGTCCCCGGCAGTCAGCGCCAGGAGCGGCCCCTCAGTGGGGCTAATACAGGGAGCCAGCAGAGGGGCTAGCAGCCCTTGCCAGGGCCAGACCGCTTCGCTGCGACCTTGGGTTCGCTCAGCACTCCTCGGCATGGGTTGCTGTGTTTCTGTTCTGAACACCAGGGCCAGATGTGGTGTGGTGTGGTCAAGTGGCTTGTCCAGGGTCACACAGCCAATCAGGATTTGGAACCGCAACCCCCATCAACGTCCCCCTTTACACCTGGACCTGCGCTGTCCGCCTCTAGCCGCTGTCGGCCCAAGGAGTGACTCTGAGCAGGTCCTTGGACCTGCCTGAGCCCCTTTGTCCAGTAAGTGGTAGATGATGAGCCGCCTTCTAACCGCTAATGATAGATGGTGGGGGGTGAGGCTGGGGGGCCACCAGGCTCCAGCGGGCGTGGAGAGACAGAGCCTTCTGGGAATTCCCCCAGTCCCTCCTTTCCCCTACGTGGCTGAAACACCGCAGGGCCAGCCGCCACCGCAGGCTCAGCCAGGCCGACACAGGCTCAACTTGGTTGGATCTCGAGTCGGCCCCCCACAGCGGCCGTTGAACAAGTGCCCTCGGCCCTCGCTGTGAAAGAGGATCACCCTCTCGCAGAGCTGTTGTGACAGCAAAGTGAGCACCCTGGGAGAAGTGCCCAGCTCAGTGCCTGGCACACAGCTGCGGCCACTAGGAACAGGTCCCCGAGCTTCCTTCCCCAACATGTGTTTGCATGGGTTTCTTCGGGACTCACCAGCTGTGTGTGCAAACAGGGAGATGTCAACACCAGTATCTCACTCTCTGTGTGGCTCCAAGGACCCCTGCTCCTCCAGACTCCGGGGACACCTCCCACACCCTCCCACCATGTGCCTTGTCACCGCTGGCCCTGCACTCTTGTCTTCTCTGCTGCCCTGGGCTGCCCGATGCTTTCTCCTATTTCCTGCTGGGGCCTCTCCAGGGCTGGCTGGGCTCAGCTCTTCTGGACACTCCCGGGACCCTGGGGTGCGATCCCAGTCCATCTGCTGCAGACACTGTGTTCCCAGGGCCTCCAGCAGCCTGCCCTGCCATCCCTTGTCAGCGAGACAAGGTTTCCCTCCTTCCCAGAGTGTGGGGCTCAGGATGGGGCAGGGCCAGAGTGTGCGGGGCTGGGTGGGGGGCTTTTCTGCTAAGCTGTCCTTCCTCCCTTCTGAGGAGGGCTCTGGCAGGACTGGTCTATGGCAGTTTCATCCCAGGGACCCCACTGGACACCCTGACACCCCTCCAGCCCCAGGGTGCCGGGGCTGGTTCGTGCAGATGCATGCCTGCTGTCTGGGGCTGCAGCCCACCTCAGAACATGTGGGTGGGTGCTGGACCCCTTGCCATTTGCCTCCAGGTTTATCCTGAGATCTGAATCCCCATTCGGGGCGTCACCAGAGTTATGTCCCTTCGATGCTTTTGGGAGCCTTCTGGATGCCCCTGTCAATCCTTAGAGTTAAAAATCTCCCCATGGAACCAGGGGTCTGGGAAGGAAGTTCCCCTTCCAGCCCACACCGGTGCCATGAGCCTCCACTCCAGACCGGCCAGGACCCCAGCCTCTCACTCAGGCAGGAGCTGGTAGAACCAGGGACAGGCCCCCGAGGTGAGGTGTGGTGGGGTTCACAGTCCTGAACAGCTTGTTTTTTGCCACGGCTTCCACACCCCCAAACTGGGGAAATCCCTTTTCTCCTCCTGGAGCCGCTGCCGGCCTGGGCGTGCCTGCCATCTGTGAGGCTCCCTAAATTCCTGACCGCATTTCACGCCTCAAATGTCGTGTGGGTGTCTTCGGGCTCCGAATTCAGCACCCCTGAGTCTACACACGTAAGAAAATTTGTGATTTAAATTTCTTTTGTGCAGCTCACAGCGTGAAAATGTATCTGGCCCTGTGTCCTATGACCCCGACCCTGGTTAATTGTGTTTCTGGGGGCTGCCCCTTTAAACCGCCCGATCTGAGCCTGGATCTGTGCTTCAGGAAACCTTTGTTTTCTCCTCCAGCTCCCAGAAAGGGGTGTGTGAGAGGCGCTAGCGCAGGGGGAGAAGGGTCTGCAAGCCCCAGATGGGCTCTCCCAGCATGCCAGTGGGTATGGGGACGTGGGCAAAGGGCCAAGTCAGTGCAGGAAGGAGTGGAGAAACTGAGGCCCCAAAGGAGACAGGCTTCCCCAAGCACTGAGAGAGGGAGGCGGAGCCACTCTCCATGCCCCAGCAGTGTCATGTGCACCCCTTCTGCCCAGACTCCACGTACTAATGGTTGCTCCCAGCCCGTCAGCGGCTCCCCATCGCCTTCGTCCCAAATCCACATTCCTGTAGACGTCCATAACCTGGGTCTACACACCGTGACCACTCTGAGGGGCACCCAGCTCTTCTTCACTGTGCCAGGTGCCCCCATTACCACTGCCACCACCGTGTGCTTTGGGGAGCTGCCTGGTTTCCCATTCTCTTTGCTCTCCCTCATTGTCAAAGCCCCCTTTCTTCGAGGCTCCTCCTCTCCCTGGCCACCTCCGCAAAGCTTCTCTGTCCCTTCAATTGTCACCAATTGGCCACTGTGGCATCTCCAGGACCTGTGGCATTCCCTTTAGAGACGCTGGTCCCTGGTGAGCAGAGAGTCACCTGTGTGAACGGCCATGCCCACCTGTCGGGCTTCCCTCAGCTAGGCTGGGTTTCTCTTACGGGATGTTTTCCGGAAAATCTGGGTCTGGCCCAGGTGGTCCAGGTCTGGGTCAGCTTCGGGATGACTCAGTGGGTGGACCTCAGGTGGAAGAGGAAAGGGGGGCTCCCGCCTGGCTGTGCCAGGCCCTGAGCTGGGCCCCCACAAACTCTGTGCAAGGCTCATGCTGCATCGCCAAGTAGGGATGGTCCCCATCCCGATCTGCCAGTTCAGACGTGGGCTCAGGGCCAGGGACAAGCCCCCCAGGACCCCACTCGCGGGGCTCTGCCAGGCTGTAGTCCGGCTCCTTGGCGGGTGGCTGGCCTGCCCTGGGCCTCTGCTGTCACCTCCAAAAGACGGAGCTGCACCCAGTGCTAGAGCTGTGGCTGTCACTGACTCAGGCAGCTCGACCCCTGTGGCGCTCAGACTAGGGCGGGGAAGAGAAAGCCCTCCACCCGGGGTGTCTGTCCTTCTAGATTGATAGATGAGTTGGTGCTGTGTGTGGCCACCTGAGAGGCAGGGATGGCTTTTAGCCTCCATTGTACAGTGAGGGACTTGTCATGTCCCTGGGGCCACCCACTGAGGGCTCGGTGCTGTGCAGATTTTCCCGTGCAGGGTCCCTCCCCAGCTCCCAGCCCTCTGCACCCGTGGCTCTGTCTGCTCTTTCTTGGTTGGGTCTCAGTCCCTGATGCCTTCCTAACTCCCTCCCCTGGGAGGTGTCACGCTAGGGGAGCCAGGTTTGTCTTGGCGTTTGGGCACGGTTCTCCTCTCAGCTCTGACACCCTTATGCTGTGTGGCACTGGAAAAGTCTCTTCCCCTCTCTGAGCTCAGCTTCCACCTCTGTCAAATAAAGCGGGGTGGAAAGGATGAGGGTGGGGTGTCAGTTGTGCTCCCTGCAGGAAGAGGGAAACCACTGGGAGGGGACTTAGTGATGGGACCCGACGTTCAGGAGCACTCGCGACAGGCCAGGCCCCCAAACGCTTCACCAGCACCGACCTGCGCCCTTCTTGGCACAGCCCTGTGAGTACCCTGTGTATGGATGAAGAAACTGAGGCAAAGCATCAGGCAGCCTCACAAGGCTGGGGTGGGGTGGGGGCCGGTGCAGTAAAACAAGTCAAATAAAAAGTTGCATCCACGACTACCGAGTTAGCCAAAACTAAGGAACCAAGGACCTAGACCAGAGGGAAGCACAGAGAAGACAGTCATTATTCTGCTCCTGCCTTTCCTTTGAAGGCCTTTGCCAGGACTGGAGGTGCTTGGATCCAGAGCCTGGGAAAGCAAGCCGAAAACAGCAGCTGCAAGGCTCCAAGACTAGGCTGAGCTTTGGCAATCTCCTGGTGCAGGGGAGACAGGAATCAGAGGTGACAGCCTGCAGGGAAGACGCACCTTGGTAGGCGTCCCAGCCCTCCTTTGAGAAGGGTGGTGCCTTATCAGTGAGGGTGCACCAGAGATACCCACCGTCTCGGGGGACTGAGGGGCGGCCCCCTTTGTCCCAATCCCCATGCGGAACAAGGTGATGGGCCCCTGCTCTACCTGCCCCTCAGGAGGAAACAGCTTTCTCTCCAACCAGAGCCTCTGCATTTTCGCCGCACACGGGACGTGCAGTTCTCCAGGCCGCGGGAGAGTCAACCAGATGACCAAAGAGAGGAAGCAGGCGATAGAAATAGACCCACGTTGTCCAGATGTCACCGGCTGAGACTTGGACGTTCGATTCACTGTGAGAATTGACTGCAGGAAGACAGACGACAGGGAGGGCTTCGCCGGAAACTGCAGCTCGCGCCAAGATCGCTCAGATGGCCATGCTGGAACTGGAAGGTACAAGAAGTCAGTCGACGTAAGGTGCGATTCGGACGCAGTGGACACAGCAGAAGAGCGGGTGAACGAGGTGGTGTTCGCCTCGAGAAGCTGGAAAGACAGCAGAGTTCAACCCCGAGGAAACGCCGAGAAAGCAAATAGTAAAGGGAGCGGGTCTCGGGCTCTCCGGACGGAAGGACTAGCCGTTGCTACGCGGAGGCGTTTGGAGGAGGCAGAGGCCTGCGCCGCAGTGCGGGCCCCGTCCCCTTTCCTCGCAGGAGCCACTTGCCTTCTCGGACCTCAGTTCCCCATTTCAGGGAAATAAGCGTGACGCCCCATTTTGCCCAGCTGGTGTTTGGGTCACGGGCGAGCGGCTGTGACAGGCCCGTATGAGAAATGCTAATCTTCCCGCCAACCCGCAGCGTTTGCCCCTCATTCTGCCCGCGCCCACCGGCCAGGGGGCTATGCGAGGAGCAGGGAGGACACCCAGCCTTGTGCTAACTGCCGCACGGTCCAGCAGGCGTGCGGTCAACACTGGAAAACCCGCGCACTGTTCACTCATTTGGCACTGTTCACTCATTTGGTGCTCCAGGCGTTTGAAGCAGCCCCTGAGTGGCCAGTCATTGCCGCCGTCTCTTTGTTGCCAGGGGAGTTTATCTTCCTTAGGGCTCCACCTTAGGGAGACCCACACCTTCTGAGTCCTTGAATGGGTGCTGCTGGTGACCCTGGTAGACTGTGACATGTTCTCTGCACCCCCTCCTGCAGACAGGACGGGGAGCCGGGGCCTCCCCCTCCCTCTCCTCTCATTCTTTGTTTTGGGAAGGCGAGGCCCACTTGGCAGGCAGAGACCCTTGGCCCCTGGCATCGTGGCCCAGGCTCCATCTCAGGGACCCAGGGCTGGGGTTGCGCCTGTGTTGCGGGCTGCCTCCCTGAACAGAGGACAGGGAGGTCACGCATGCCTCCTTTCTTCCCCGGGGAGGGGCCTGGGGAGGGTGGAGGGGCCTTCTTGCTTTTCGGCTGTGGTTTTTTCCCAGGGTTTTCAAAAGCACTAATTGTTACCAGCCCAGGAGCCTCTGCTGGTAAGTGGGAGCCCAGTGAGTGCTGTGGCCCAGGAAATGTGGCTACCGGGCTGGGCCGGATGGGGGGAGGAGGGTGTCGCCACCCCCTGCCCCGATTCTGCAGCTCAGCCTCGCCCACGGTCTCATTCCACCCCTGGCCTCAGCTGAGCACATTTGTTCTCTCACGGAGCCAGGACGTGGTGGGGACCCAGCCTCTCATCCAGAATCTTATTTAGTCAGTGTCATTTATTGACGTGAACTTGTCTCTGCCCTTGGCAGTGGGATGCAAAGTCAGGGAGAGTGTCATGGGCCCCACTCACCCCAAAGGCAAATGCAGCAAGACCCTGTCACTCCTCAGCTCAGACCCTCCAGTAGGCTCTGCATCACTCAGAGGAAACCTAGTCTTGGGGACAGCTTCCACAGCTGCACCTCCCTCACCCCCCCACCCCGCCCCCATGTGTGCCTGCTCCTCTCCTCCATGCTAATCAGACACACCAGCCTCCTTTCTGCTGCCTTACAATCATTTATCATGCATCTCAGCCACCTAACCCAGTGCCGGCCCAGCCCAGGGCCCGGCAAACACACAGTGAGTGAATCAGATGGGTGGACAGGTCTTGCTTGATTGACAATGCCAATATGTGAGCCGAATCTCTATTATCAGCCCCATTTTGCAGTTCAAGGAATGGTTCAGAGAGGTTAGGTATCTTATTCACAGTCACACAGCAAATGGGTGATGCAGTGTCCTCTGCCTGTGCTCTCTCGCTTGGAGGTCTGAAGTGTCAGCCCTTGCCTTTTTCCTTTCACTCACGTCTTCATTCCTGATGCCATGTGTGTGCCAGGTGACAGGGCCACAATGAGACTCAGTTTCTATCTCATGGAGCTCTCAGCCCAGGGAGTAAGGAGACAGATGAGTAAACAGGATGGGCAGAATGGAGCCAGGATGCTGTGGATGCCCAGAGAGGCCCCTCCTCGTGCCAGGCGTGGGCAGGAGGCGCCAGTGCCAGCTCAGCCCTGGAGAATGAGTGAGCACCCAGCAGGGTGGGACAGCTTTTCTGCACAACGGGCTCAGCCTGGGCAGGAGCCCAGAGGCAAGAGCAAGTGTGAGCTGTGGGTCAGTTGTGTTGCTTCAAGTTGCAAGCAGTCTGCTTTACCCAATAAAGGGGATTTATTATCTCATGTCACTGAAAGGTCAAAGTGTAGGGCAGGCTGCAGGAGCGGCTAGATCAAGGACTTGACAGTACTTACCTGGTCTGTCCAGCAACCCCCTCTTCCATGAGCAGGCAGAATGGCCGGCATGACTCTCACTGCCACATGCCAACATCAGACGGACCAGAGCAAAAGAAAGATTCTTCCTTGTGGACAAAAGTCGGGGGTTTCACCGTGATTGGCTAGAATCAGGGCACGTTCTCATCCCTGGACCAACTTCCAGGGTAAGAGGGGTGGGAACCCTCTGCCGGCCAGGTTAAAGTGGAAGGAGCCGGCCTTGGAAGGTTAACCTGGCTCCAGTGCTGCTTCTTGACGGGGGCGGGGGGTGCTGGGGGATGGCTGGAAAGGAAGGACCGAGGAGGTCACCATTAGGTTCCAGATACAAGCCAGATTGTTAGGAAAGCAGACAGTGGAGCAGTAGGCAAATCAGAATGGCCCTGCCGACTGAGCTGAGGTGCTGAGGAAGCTGGAAGGAGCTGCAACGCACCTCAGGCTCTGGATGTCTCGAGGCAGGCGTTGTGCGTGTAACCATTTCTGAGCAGCCTCTCTTTCTACCCAAAGGTAATCTCCATTCCTTCGAAGAAAATACACTCTGCGTGTTGATGGTCTACAGGTTGAGGATGGGGGAGAATTGACCAGACAAGTAGAGATGGGGGCCCAGTCCAATCAAAGACCAAAAGGCTCACTCATGGTCAAGGGCAGATGGGTGACCACAGCTTTCTCTGGATGACATCAGTGAAGTCTGGGGACTTGTGTTATGGGCGTCTGAGGAGACCCTGTTTGCTTTCTTTGATTACGAATGCTCCCCTTTCTTTATACCACCCCCCCCAACTATGTCCTCTGGAGACCGGTTAACAGGCAGGAGGCCACCTTCCGAGCAGAGCCCCCACCCCTGTTCCCGGTGCCCCAGCCCCTCCAGGTTCATGGAATCAGAGGATGGTGGGTCTGGATTCAGACCTGCTTCTTCTTCCCCCCGATATCATGGGAAACCCTTATTTCTAAGCTGGCAGTAGACTTTGAGGATTTTCTGAGTAAATAGATTGGTGTGAAGAACGTGCCTTCGTGTCCGGCTGTTAGTGGGTCATCCAAGAACATTCATTCGTTGAAAAAGGAAAATTAAGGTTGAACGATCGCCTGATACCGGAAGCCCAGGAGCTATCATTTTATCTTATCTTCCTAAACATTCTGTAAGTGGATGTGGCATCACCCCATTTTACTGAAGAGGAAACTGAGGGCCAGGAAGGTCAGCGAACCAGAGTTTGAATTTGAACTTGGGCCATGTAAAGCCCACTCTGGGGCTGAGGATGAATGGTGGAGCCTGCATGCTGGGTGCCCGGAGGCCGGGACGAGCCCCTCGGCACCCTTCACGTTGTTGGCATTAGGGTCTAAAAGGAGTGTGGGGGGCGCGTCCTCCATTCCCGAAATTGGGTTGCACGCTTAATTGTACGAGGAAGGGTGGGTGGGACACCCATGCGTCCCTCACCAGCCTTGCAGAATAGGTCTCGACGTCCCTCTGTACATGTGCACACACCGAGGCTCAGCAGGTAAAAACGGAGTCCCCCGCCACATCGGCTTGACAGCAGAGCCGAAGGCAATAGAATTCATCCTGGAGGAGGTGGGGACAGAGAATGTGTGTTTTTTTTAATAACACGGTCATAGAGTTCATCCTGTTCTCTTCCTCCTTCTCCGTGCAGATGAGAGACAGCTCTGCGTGCCTTCATCAAGCCCACTGCCTGACCGCCACCTCTCGGGTGACAGCGTGGTCAGACAGTTCTAATTAAGGACCATCACACGCCATCCTTTCTGGGGGACAGTGACAAAGACAGCTTCCTTCTGTCCTGCACCGTGAACCTTCCTTCCAGGTTCTCGTCCCCGAGGGACCCGACACATCACCGAGATTAATCGCCCCTCCACCCCTCTGGACGGGAAGGGAAGTCACTGGTACTAAGTCTGACGAACGTTTCATCAGGGGACAGCACCGGCGGCCTGTGGTTTGCTGACGAGGCAGGCTGCGTTATTTCTGGGAGAGACAGATTTTGTGCAGGAAGAACCACTCCAGCCTGAATGGTCCTCTGGGTGTCACAGGGTGGAGTCCGGTGCACCAGGGTGCCCGTCAGCAAGAGGAAGGGAAGGTGGCCGTAGCAGGGCTTGACCCTCCAGGAGTCCCTGCCCGGCCTTGGAATCGAGCTGCCATCTCTGGGGGTTCTTTTCTGGGTCCCTCCTCAGTCGGGCACGATTTCCTTCCACCCATCCCTGCGCGTCCTCCTCAGGATAGCGGAGATGGCGACCATGAGGAGAAGGACCCTCAAAGTCCTCACGCTGCTCGTCCTCTTCATCTTCCTCACCTCCTTCCTCCTGAATTACTCCCACGTCATGGTGACTGCCAGCTGGTTCCCCAAGCAGATCGTCACCGAGCTCTCGGAAAACTTCAAGAAGCTGATGACCTACTCCCACAGGCCCTGCACCTGCGCCCGCTGCCTCAGCCAGCGCGGGGTCTCGCCCTGGTTTGACGACCGCTTCAACTGGTCCATGCAGCCGCTGCTGACGGCACAGAACGCGCTCTTGGAGGACAACACCTACAGCTGGTGGCTGGTGAGAGCTGGGGTAGAGTGGGGGCCTGGGGGTGAGCGGGGGGCCCCGACATCTGGGCATACACCTGGGGCCCTGCCGGGCGCTTTGCAAGAATCACAATGTTTGTTGTTCCTTCAGTTGTTTGTTCATTCAAAAACTACTTACTGAGGATCTGCTGTATATAAGCCAGGGCCAAAGGTTCTGGGAGGACACTCTGGCCCGAGCACTTTGCGATGTTGAGGTGCCCAGGGGCCCTTCCTGGTGGGGACCTCCACTGGGGCCGCTACCCCAGAGGTTTTCGGAGTGTGGTCCCCGTACCAGCTGGGGCAGCCCTGTGGCCTGGGAGCCTGTTGGACGTGCAAGGTGTGGGGCCCAGCCCAGCCCGACTGGGTCAAGATCCACACAGTGCAGCGACCCTGGGTGGTGACCCATTCAGGAGCTTGGAGCTGCCCCAGGAGGTCTTACCAGAAGCAGGTGTTTAATCCTGGATTACCGCTTTTCCTCTATTGTGTTAAATAATATTAGCCATTTATGAGTGTACATGTTCGTGGCTTTAAGTACCTTCACAGGGTCACACAAGCATCACCACTACCTAGACCCGGCCCTTTGTCATCATCCCCCAACACCCTGTTCCTAAGTCCCCTTGCCCAGACCCTGGCAACCACCATCCCACTTTCTGTCTGTGAACTTGACTCCTCCAGGAACCTCATGTGAGCAGAGTCACACACCGCCCTTCTGTGTCTGGCTTGCTGCACTAAGCATCTCTCCGAGGTCCACTCAGACTGCAGCATGTGTCAGAATGTGGCAGAACTTCTTTTTTAGGACGGGGTGATGTTCCACTGTGGGTATACTCTGTGTTGTTAAATCTGCTCGCCTGTGGCTAGACAAGTGGTGGAGCCCCCCCACCTGAACTCTCCACGTTCCCCGGCCAGAGGCAGCACAGCCAGCCTGACCTGTCTCCTTCGGTCCTCCACCCACAGAGGCTCCAGCGGGAGAAACGCCCCAGCAACTTGAATGACACCATCAAGATGCTTTTCCAAGTGGTGCCGGGGAACGTGGACCCCCTGCTGGAGAAGAGGTCGCAGGGCTGCCGGCGCTGTGCTGTCGTGGGCAACTCGGGCAATCTGCGGGAGTCCTCGTACGGGTCCCAGATAGACAGTCACGACTTCGTGCTGAGGTGAGTGCCCGGCCCCTCGCCCAGGCCCCCTCTGGGTCTCAGCCCCCATCTGTGCACAATAGGATGGGGATGGACTCACCGGGCCTCTCTGGAGGCAGGGAGGGCCAGTGGGCCGGGAGCTTGGCCCCACGAGTTCTGGCGAGACAGCAAGATTAGCTCGAAGACTCTCATTTGATCTTTAAAGTTGTTCCCATTTTGCAATCTAGGCCATACTATAACTATACGCTTTTCATGTAAAATATATTTTCCTGCCACCGAGTAAAATAGATATTCCAGGAAGGAGTCCCCCCCATCTCTTCTGGGTTTCCTGTAATTGCTGTTCTCGGAGCCTCAGCATATACCTGGAGGTCAATGGGGACGTCCATGGTGAGGGGGACAGAGTCAGGTTCAGGGTCAGACAGACCCAAGTTCAAGGCCGCCACCTGGTCACTCTGTGTCCGGGGACAGGTTCTGTGGGCTCAGATCTCTGTGACAGTGAAACCCCCGCCGGGCATGACAGCATATAATTTAACGGGGTGTGTCGCCAGGCCACAGCAGTGCCTGTGCTTAGTAGGTTGTCAGTGGTGGTGACGGTGCAGCTCACTTGAGATCGTAAAAGAGAAAAAAAACAACAAATCTTTTGAGCTGGGTGGAAATTGTCTCCACTGGACAGACAAGGAAACTGGCGGGAGGATGACGCCGGCCCGAGGTCACGGCTGGCCCCTAGAGTCGGTGACCGTGTGAACAATGCGTGTTCTCTCCCTTCTCCTTCCAGGATGAACAAGGCCCCCACCACAGGGTTTGAGGTCGACGTGGGGAGCAAGACCACCCACCACTTTATGTACCCCGAGAGCTTCAGGGAGCTGGCCGAGAACGTCAGCATGGTCCTGGTCCCCTTCAAGATCCTTGACCTGGAGTGGGTGGTCAGTGCCACTACCACAGGCACCATCTCCCAGTAAGCTCCTTTGGGCCGTCTGGATTGGGGGGTCCATTGCCTGGCCCCTCACTGACCCTCCTCACTGTGTGGGTGCCCCCAGCCACACCTCCCCACTGCTCCCTGCCCCACAGCCCAGCTCGCGCTGTTCCTGTCCCCGACTGCCTCCCTCCACACACTTCCTCCTGGGAGGCACCAGCCCCACAGGCCGCCTCTGACCCTCCGCTGTGCGGGCTCCCTCACCTCCCATCACTCTTAACACACCCTGGATTTCGGCCTTTTCTCTCCTCCTGACCTGCAAGTGGGCTAGCACGTTGTGCTTCTCGGGAACCCTGGCAACTCCTGGGGAAGGGCCCGAGGAAAGGGCTCAGCACACCTTACTTCTGCCCCTATTTCTGCAGTGCCACCTGCTTCTCGAACTAAAAATGGCCCTGGATGGGGTGGGGAGCAGGTGGGGAGATGGGGTGCCAAGCGCGTCAGCGCTGGTGCAAGCCACCTATCGTGTGCTGCCTTGAGACTCGGGAGCTCACACCTTCCGGGCACCCGCTTGGCACTGGGCACAGGCTGCGTGCCATCTGACCGAATGGCCCCACTAGGCGTTACCCTACCTCCCTCTGCCAGGGAGGACCCCGAGGCGTAGCCAGGCATGGCGTCCAGGACCAGACTCTGCGCAGTCCGGCTCACTCCTGGTCCGCTCCCTAAGGCTGTACCGTGCCTGGAGAGAAGTGGCTTCAGTATCCAGATGGCCAGACCCTCCTGGTGTGAGGCCCAGTGAGGACCAGGGTGCAGGACATGGGAAGGGTCTGTGCCTTCAGGAGAAAGACTCTGATGGGAGGAGCCTGGTGGCCTGGGCTCAGGGCCCTGTCCTTTCATCTGGTCCCAGGGGCTCGGAGCCTAAGTTGCACCTGAGATCCAAAGTGAAGCCAGGTGGCCTTCATCTTGGAGGCGCCCAGACCTTTGCAGGTGAGAGGGAGGCAGTGTAGGCCTCATCAGTCAGCACCCCAACAGCGGGGTAGGTGTTCTGGCTTCCACGTGCTCCTTCAGGCTGCCAGGGGGCCTTGGAGCAAGTGTCCCTTCTTACCCTTTCTGGGAGAAGGCACAGAAAACAGCAGAAGGTCCTTGAATGAGCCAAGACCGCCCCCTGGTGTCTGTCCTGGGCCACTGCAGGGCTGTGGCAGGGAGGTGCTGTCCAGGATAATCGCAATGCCCCCTCAGCCTGGCCCCACTTCCCTCTCCAGCCTCCCCCAGAGCTGCCTGCAGGCAGCCCGGCCACCCCCCACACTGACCGTCTGTTCTCTCCCTCCCACAGCACCTACGTGCCCGTCCCTGCGAAGATCAAAGTAAGGAAGGATAAGGTGAGTGGCGGCTCGGGCCCTTCTGCCCTGGGCTCAGCCCACCTGTAAGGCTGTTCCCGAGGGAGAGAGCACCATCCCCGCCACCGCTCCCCCCCACCCTCTGCCACCAGCATCTGGCTGCCAGAGCCCCTGGGCACAGCTTGTGGAGGTCCCTGCTAGGGAGACTCACTGGGAAAGCTTCTCCAAGTGGGGGGACCGGGGCCAGCAGCATCACCAGGGAGACTGCCCCCAGGGCCGATCCCCAGGCTCACCCCAGGCCCCTCTGGGTTTCTGGGGGTGCCAAGGAGGCTGCAGTTTGAGAAACACCGCTCTACGGTGTGAGCTGCTGAAAGCCAGGCCTCACCTGTGTCTGCAGACCACACCTGTGTCTCCGTCTTCTCCTGGTGTGGGGTTGGCCCAGGCCGGGCAGAGGGCAGAGGGGTGAAGGAAGGGAAGTGGCCACCACACTGGTCCTTCGCCTACGCACTCTTATCCAGGTGGGGAGGTCGGGGTCAGGGAGGCCAGACAGCTTGCCTGGGCGCCTCAGCTGGGCTGTGGTGGCGACGGAGCTGCAGCCCTCGGCCTCCCGCACGTGCCTGTCCCGTGCGGCTGCTGTGCTGCGGTGAAGAAGCCATGTTCGAATCTGTGGGGCAGAGTGGGGGCAGGGGGCTCCCAGAGAGGCCAGGCTGAGGGGTCACCGGGTTCGAGCACAGTCCCCCTCCGGGCCTCCCCAGGGGCTGCATTAGGCTTCCTGCACGTGCTACCTTCTGCTGCCAATAAGTCCCCTCACTGTCCTCAAGGCAGCCATGGGTGGTGGGACCAAGGCCACACCTGATGCCAGAACACCCCCAGCTCGGCTGCCACTGGCCGTGTGGCATTGAGCTTGTCACGAAGCCTCCTGAGCCTCGGTGTCCTTGGTAACAGGAGAAGAGGGGAAGCTCGCACATAGAGTCATTTTAGGGACCAGAGTCCATTCAGGCCCAGGCCAGGTGGCCCGGGTGGCTCAGTGCTTGAGTTTTTCTGTAGGGTGACAGGTGTGTCCTTGTCCCTCCCTGCCTCATGCCGTTCCCTGGACCCTCCTGCAAGCCCACTGTCTTACTCATTCTCTGTCCTCATTGGATTGTCCTGAGATGTCACTGGCTGGTCAAGCCTCCTTCCCCCAGGGCTTCATTGCCTGTCTCCGCTTTATTCCTCTCCCTGGTCCCACGGTTCTTCCCTAGCATCTTCCCACAGAATGCAAAGCCCACAAGCACCGGGGCAGTAGTTTCTGTCATATGTACGTCCCCCCTGGCTGCAAGAGTGTGTCCCACCTGTAGGTGGTGGTGCCCTTCCCCAGCTGTCTCTCTGAGGGCCATGTGCTCCCCTTCCCCAGATCCTGATATACCACCCGGCCTTCATCAAGTACGTCTTTGACAGCTGGCTGCAGGGCCATGGGCGGTACCCGTCCACCGGCATCCTCTCGGTCATCTTCTCCCTGCACGTCTGTGATGAGGTACGCCGCCCTCCCCTGGGCCCGCTGGCCGCGCCGGGGTCCAGGGCTCCTCATGTCTGGTCCCAGGAGAGGCTGTGAGAGCGTCTGCGGTCAGGCTGACCTTGGCCCTGACCCCTGGCCACAGGTGGCCTGCCAGTGCCTCTCGTGGGGTGCTTTAGGGAGAACGCTCTCAGGAGTGAGTTCTGGCTCGTGCTGCGTGAGCTCCCCAGGCACAGCCAGGACCAGTGGGTGGAGACGCAGACTGGGGGCCAAACAAAGAAGCAGATTGTCGTAGAGATCTGTGTAAGTCTGCTCTTCCGACCTCGGGGCAGAATCCCAGTACCCGGGCCACACTGTTCCACCAGATCTCCTGAGATGGGGAGCCAGGCACCCAGGGGTTCCACTATCCCCCGGGATTGACAACCAGAGGTCTTGGAAAGAATGTGTTCCCCACCACAGACTTGCCTTGACATCCGCCAGGCGGAGCTGGGTTGCCATCAACAATCTGGGCTGTTCACCGCCACCCTGGGCAGAGGAGCAGGAGGGGGACATGGCAGCCCCCGCTTGCTCCCTGGTCCTGGGTTCAGGCAGGACACTGAGAGGTCCCTTCTTGCCATGTACAGCCTATCCCCACCCCAGCCTGCCTGGTTCATGGTGGGAAATCCCAGGTCGAGGGGTTGTCAGGCACGCCCACCATCCCTGCCTCACTTGTCTGTCACCATCCTTGTGTCTTTAGCCAGCAGCCTGGGTGTCCCTCCTGGAAGCTATATCTCCCTCGCCTCCCATCCCGCCTCCAGCCACCTGGTCACAGACCCTGCGGGGCCCTGCCGGGCCCTGCCTCAGAAATGCTGCTCTCATCTCTCCCCTCCTGCTCCAGGGCAGGCTCATGTCCACTCCGACATTGACCAAAAAAGCTACCCTTGCCACAGAGCTGTCCCCTGCCCCCTGTCTGTCCCCACCCCTCAAATCTGTCACCCGTGCTGCAGCTCAGAAAGCGCTCCTCTCCCTGGGAGCCCCTCCCCATGTCCCCTCCTGACCCTCTTCGATATACTTCCCACGACCCAACCCGTGTGACCTACGTCCTGCTCTGTGCCAGCAGAGTCCCAACATTAGCTCCATCCCTCATGGGCCACTCAGCAAGCACCTTCTGACATCGACCTTGACTTTTATTTAACTCCCTTTTGTGGCCAAGCTGCAGGGTGTTTGGGAACCTGGAGAAGGACTTCTGCAGTCCTTGGAGACAGTGTTTGCAGATTTGGGAAGGCCTGCAGGCTTCCTTTCTTAGAGGCTCTACCTGTTGTCCCGCTGTCTGGTCCTCACCTTTGTTGCCCCCCCACCCACAGGTGGACTTGTACGGCTTCGGGGCAGACAGCAAAGGGAACTGGCACCACTACTGGGAGAACAACCCGTCAGCAGGGGCTTTCCGCAAGACTGGGGTGCACGATGGAGACTTCGAGTCCGTTGTGACAGCCACCTTGGCATCCATCAACAAAATCCGGATCTTCAAGGGGAGATGACGCCGTGAAGGGTTACGGACGGGTACACCAGAGCATGCCTCTCACGCCAGCCCCAGCTTCTGGCCAGAGCCGTTCCATTCTGCTCCGGGGGCTTCCAGGGCCAGCCTCAGGGGTGTGCCCACGTGCCCCTCGCAGCCTCCTGCACCACAGCGTCTGACAGCATCTGTGCAGTTGGGTCACGTCTCAGAGCTGGCCGGGGCGGGGAGACCCCTCACTGCTTCGGAAGATGGGAGCACTCCCGTGTTTTGAAAGGAAGGACCGTTCCCCAGGGAGGATGGGCAGAGACCTTCCTCAGCCGAGGAGTCCGGGGCTGACTCCCAGACTCCGATTCTCACTGGGATGTTTCTGAGTGAGAGCGGCCTCCGGCAGAGCCACGTGGGCCATGTCACCACGGGGGGCGAGATGACACCTTACTTGCACGAGGCCTGACCTCTCTCTCACTTGGTGTGACAACCCCGTCTGCCTGCCCCAAAGACCCAGTTCCTTGGCAAGGTGTTTCCGACTCCAGCACATGTCTGCTTTCCAAGCCGATGTTCTCTTGGGTGATCGTCTGTCCTTGAAGCTATGGCTGAGAGCAGATCTGGCTACTTCCATGTGCCTTTGTATTTGGGGAGAGATGCATGCATTGACTGAAATGAGGCAAGCACCCCACCTCGAGAAAGGGGACCCCTGGCAACCACCCCCGTTGCTCTTAGCTGGGGACACCTTCTCCTTTCCTGGGTCAGCCCCCAAATCAGTTCAAAGCTCAGAAGCCGTGGAACATCATTCCTTTCCCACAGACTGTTGGACGTGGTGCTCGTCACCTCCAAAGCCCACAGAGAGAGAGGGTCTTCTCCCACCTGCATTTCCCCCAAGGGCCCACGCTCTGGACCCAGTCCCTGCTGGCCAGCTGCGTGGTGCCCCGGGGGTGGGGGAGCCACCCTAGGAATGTGACCGTTAGAGCGGGGGACGTCATACCTCATTCTCACTCTCTTTCTTCCTCCTCAACCTCCCTGATTATTTATTGATTTTCTTGTTCCGCTGACATCGTGTGCACTTTCTGGCTCTGTTGCTGGTCCTGGGGTTTCAGTGAAGCTGGGGAGTGGGGAGCTTACTGTATGCTCTGTGGGAATCCTCAGACTCGGGGGTTGGGGGTACCTAGGGTGAGTAAGTGCGTCAGGTTGGTGGGTTTGTGGAATGCCCTGTGCCTCCTTCTCTCCCAGGCCTGCCTTCTCTTTTCTCTTTGGGATCTTGGGTCCAGCCTCAGGCCAGGACACTCCAAAACCCTTGGGACTGGTGAGAAGTGGAGTCCCAGGCATAGGGGGAAAGCGATGGTTGGCTCCAGTTACTGACATTTCATCAGAGAAACCATTTTTTCCTGTTGAGAGCATTTGCCAAAAGGCCACCGTTACTCCGAGGAGGTGTGACAGGGCCCTTTGTAGTGGCGTGTGGGGGAGGCAAGGGACCTGCCCCCTCTGCTCCCTGCAGCGCCCTGGCCAGCCCTGTTCTCCTGGCCTCAGTGTCCCCCTCCTGCAGACGGGGAGAGAGGAACTGTGGCACCTCAGGGGCCACAGACGGTGTCGGGCAGTTCATGAGAGTCCCCAGAAATGGCATGCCACATTTTTTTCTGAGTCTGTATGTAGGAGCATTTTGCTGGGGAAAGGTTTTACAGCTTTTATTAAATTCTTAAAGATTCAGAATCCAGAAAGTGTTTTTAAAAACAAACAAACAAACAACCTATCCCAGCTGTAAAATCCTCCAAAACTTAAGACTCTCATGACTGATACAGGCTCACAGATCGCAGTGAGGACAGACCATCACAGCGCGAGCTCACAGCGGTACTTGATGGGAGATGTGAGGAACTCGGTAAGCGGCTGGTGGTTGGCCAATTAATCCCAGGGACAAACCTGATGGAAAACTGTCAGTGGGACAGGGAGCAGTGTGACTGGCTCCTGAGCTCTCTGCCCTTCTGCAAGCCGAGTCTGTTCAGCATGTCACGGGAAGGACAAGGAACCTGCCTCTTTGGGCTTTGCAGCCAGAGCAGGCGCCCGAAGGGAGGACACGCCACCAGCTGAGCTGCCTGCTGCCTGCTCCCTGTCCCGTCTCCCTCCTTCCCACTGGGCTGCTCAAGCTGTGGGATTTCTTCCAGCTCTGGGAATCTGGCTCTCCCATTTCACAGATGAGAACAGCAAGGCCCCCAGAAGGGATGTGACTTGCAGAAGTGAACTGATTGTGACAGATAGCACAAACCCAAACATTTTGAACAAAAACAGGATGTGACTGACTCCAGGGTGGGGGCTTCCCCAGTGAGGTTTGTCCTGTATCGCCAGGCGCTGTCCCCCGGGGCAGACTGCTGGCTGCTCAGCCTCTGGCCACCGGCTGTCTCCTCAGGTTGCCACAGGGGCTCCAGCAAGCTGTGGTCCCTGCCTCAATGCCATCCCTCCCAGGACGGAGACAGCTCTGTGCTCCCATAGCCCCAGCCACGACACCTCCTTGTGTCTCACTTGCTCAGCAAAGGGGACTGACCGAACCAAAATAAATGCCAGTCACTGTGGCTAGGGTTACAGGTGAATGTGCTGGTGGGTGTGAAGCAACAAGACCTGTACGGTGGGTAGGACCAGCGGGGGGGTCGGACCTGAGTGTTTCTCGTAAGGCATTCGGTGGTGCTGTGGGCAGCAGCACAAGAAGCAGCCATGCGGGGAGATTCTGGCATGTCCGCCACCTCCCAACAGTTGGGCTGCCTGGGGCCCAGGGCTCATCTGTCGTCCACGCTGCAGGCAGAGAGCTCCTTGGAGACCAGCCCAAGGCCCAGACGGGGAGCAGAGGTCTCCCTGCCTGCAGCAAACAGCGCTGAGCCTGAAGCTGTAGAGACAGGGCTGATGAGGAAGGGAGAGAGAGCCCAGCAGCATCCCAGGCTTTAGCCCCACCCCCACCCCATTCCCCCCCCAGGCTCTCCCTGGACCCCCTGCCCACCCATTGGGGTAGGAAGGAGGAAGGTTTGTAGCCTCTGGTCCCCAGAGCGATCTGGGGCAGAGCAGAAAGTGCTGACTTTATGCTTTGGAAACCCTCAGGTATTGCCGATCAAGCCACATGGGCAGGGCTTAGTGGGAGAAACCAGCTGAAAGGAAAGATATGCAATAGGGCAAGCCAGGCACGGTGGAGAGGGCGGGTGCCCAGGCTTGGTGGCTTCTCGGTCTCTGCTGTGGCCAACGGGGCAGCGAGAGGCTGACCCCGCCTCGACGCGCACTGGGCCTCTGGGTCAAAGGTGGAATCGATTCAAAATACTAGAACTGTTTGCTTTGCCCATGCTCTTCAAGGCAGCCTGGACCCAGAAAAATGAACTCAGGAAAGAGTCACCTAACCTCTCCGAGCCGTACCTGCCTCACCCATCACGCACAGTCCCTCTCCTGGTTGTCTGGGACCCCCAAGGCCCAAGTGGCCGCTGTCTGGTATAAGATGGCCGGTCGCCGGCCATGTGCCATCCAGATTCAGCACTGTCCTCTCCCTCAGACATCTGGGTTGTAGCTACTGGGCCACAGGCCACCAGCTGGTCATCCTCCCCTGGCGCCTGGGCTGACCAGTGTTGGGATAGAGTCAGCTTTCCTCCTGTTTGTCCTGGACAGCAGCTCCTGACCCCGGGTGCTGCGTGACAGCTCTGTGCAAGGGAAAGAAGGGGCTTAGGAGGAACAGCAGCGATGGGCAGAGCGCGTCTTACCCACAGCAGGGCATTGGCACTTCCTTCCTCAGCAAAGAGCACTGTGCTTCCTCCAGGCGGCCTCTCTCATGTCCCTCGGGACTCATGGTGTCTGGGCTCAGCCACAGTGCAGATCTGCCATCCGTGGCCCGTGGGCCCAGGCCCTGAGCCTGACACCAGCTTGGACCCTCCTCCCCCACCCCACCCTGCAGGATGCCCCCGGTGCCCGATCACATTAGCACGTCACGAAATTCACGTCAAAGCCAAAGCCTCCTGAGCACCTTTTCTTTTGGCGATCTTGTTTGGTTGGTTGTTGGTGTTCCTCGATTTTCCCTCCCTCCACCGCCCGGCCTCGCCCTCACCCTCGTGTTTTGCAGCCGAGCGTTAATCTGGTTGCATCTCACGTGAGGTTAGCGAGTCACCTTCCTCAGCCTCTGCTGTGTTTTATTTATTGTTGAACATTTCCAATGATCTGAATCCAAGTGAATTAAAAAAAAAGCTATTTTATCGTTTGGGGGTGTGTGTCGTTTTTCTAGGACGGTCGAGCCCCTAGGCCGCCCCTCACAGTTTCCACTGAGGAGGGATTTTCAGTCCAGAGAGGACACCAGGCTTCACCCCCTGGGCCTCCTGGGTTAGTGTCCACCCCATTGTGCCCATGTGGAGAGCTGCGCCTCTCCCTGCTGCGTGACTGCGGGGCGTCAGCAAACCTCTCTGAGCCTCAGCTGTCTGTGATGTGGGAGCCACAGCAGCAGCTGTCCGAAGGGGGGTGAGGTCAAGAAGAAATGCACCTCCCAAGGCCCGAGGAGATTCATGCCAGCTGCTCTGTGGGGGTCTGGCGAGGGGAGGAGTTGGTGAACTTAGAGGGGCCCCCTGCTGTGGGGCCAGGCAGCATTGCTCTGCCACCATGCAGGTGAGGTCTAGGGGAAGGAAGAAGCAGGAGGCCGGAGATGAAGAGCACAGAATGGGACCGGCTGCAATGGGGGAACAGGACATGATGGAAGCCACTTGGGGAAAGGGAAGAGACAGGCGGGAGCCGGACCCTGGGGAGGGGGCATGTCGCAGAGCAGGGACTGGAGTCCTGCGGGTGTCAGGGCATGGGACGTTTACAGAAGCCACTGTGAGAGCTGGAAAGCTGTGGGGACAGGTGTCTGAATGAGTGGCCTTCAAGATGGAGTAGTTCCAGGTGATGGAGAGGGGGTGGGGGAGTCATGCCCAGGATCTGGAAGGGCAGGTACTGTAATGTGTGTGGGCTGCACAAGGACACTAAAGTCACCAGGATAAGGACACAAGTTGGTTGTAAACACAATGTACAAAGTCTGCCAGGAAGGAGGGAAAGTAGGCAGCAAGGTGCTGGGTACCCTTGGTAGGAAAAGGCTAAGTACTGTATAGACAGATATAGCCAAGAAAAATTAGGGGGTGGGGGCATGAAGGCCAGAATCATCAGTGGGTACCCACAGAGCCATGGTCCTCACCCCGACGTTGTGGCTGGGAGCTGGACCAGAACCTGCCCCAAGTACATCTCAGAAATCAGGGCAGGGATCCTGCCTCTTTGCAGGGCCCACAGCCCCGGGATACCACACACCTGGCGCACAGAAGACCTTAACCAAAGGGTCGTGATTGCTATCCATCTACTCAGAGCCTCCTTTCTGGAGCCTTCTGGCAGGAGTGCTCAGGCACAACTTTGGCCACCAGGTGGAATGCCCTGAGACACCTTCAGATGCACAGACATCCAGGTTCAGCTTTCTGTGGCCCCCACACATTCTGAGAACTTCTTCCCCACCGTGTCTTATAGCAGCTGGACTGGCTTTCCTGAAACTTTGTCCAAAACAGGGAGGTATTGTTACAGATTTGTGGACCACTGGAAGATTCCTGCCCTTTCTAAGTTCCCCAAGGAGAGGGCTTGGCCGGATCATGGGCACCCGCAGGTCCCTGGAGTCACACGCCCGGATCCGGATCTTCTCTGTAAGGTGGGAGTGATGATTCCTGGTGTGTATGGGACTGTGGGGAAACTAAGCTATTTTATCTATCCATTTATTTCATGAATGCACAAATATGTACGAAGGGCCACTGGGGGCTGAGGGCATGGAGATGAGTGAGCCAGCGCCATTGCCACCAGAGGGTCACAGACTAGTTGAGCAGGCAGGCAGCCGGAGGCAACACCGGGAACAGCTGTAGATAATCAGTAATGACCACGGCTCCCTTTTGCACGCCATCAGTTTGGACTACACGTTTTACCTCTGTTAATCTCACTCATTCCTGCAACAGATCTGGCAAGAGGCAGGATTCTTGCTTCAGGACGAAGAAACTGAGCCTAGAGGAGGCGAAGCAGCTTGCCAGGGAGAAGGTGTAACCAGGCCTTCAAGAGCAAGGTGCTGAGTTCAGGAGCGCTGGGAGCAGGGGGACACTGGGTTCTCAGCTTTGCTCTAAGCCCAGGCACTTTGGAGATGAGCCCCCACAGGCTGTTTCGTCACAGTGGAGCCTGCCCTGCCCTGAGAATGCCCAGAGCTGCCAAAATGTTCCTTCTGACCTTGGCCAAGTGCAGACCAGGCTTCCTACTGATGGTGGCCACCAGAGGGCGCAATGCACCCACCGCCAGCCGATTTCTTTCCACACAGGGTTTGGTTGGAATGGAACCATGGGAGCAAACACACACACCGTGTGTAAGGTCAGAATTTACAAAGTCTTGGCATTAGGTATTATCGAGTCCAACACCCTCCAGGTCAGGAGATTAAGATACCTGCCCCTGGGCCAAGAAAACTGGGTAAGAGGAAAGTCCCAACCAAGTTTGAAAAGGTCAGAACCCCAGGCAAGTAGACCAGCTGGAAGGCTTTGTCACCCAGAACGGCTGGCCCCTGGCCTGGGCCGGACCCCCAGACCTGGGAAGTGTCACTTCCACCCCTTCTCCGTGACTCATTTGCTTTGTAATCTGAAGGGAAAACCTGATCCCTTGGAGCCTTGGTTTCTTGATCTTGAACTTGGAACACGTGGGCTTCAAGGTCACTGTGAAAGGGGAAGTGGGATGGGGAGGGCTCGCTAGCTCTGAATTGTCTCCACTTGGAGTCACCAGCACCCCCTCCAATCACAAGGCCACAGTGGCCCATGTGGTCAGAACAAAACTACAAGGGGGGCTGGGTCAGGGCCCCTGGGAGAGTCAGGGTCCCAAGTCTTTTCTGGACGCCACTGACCCAGACCCTGGCTCGGGGCTGGCGGGTGGGAGGCGCTGGTGCTGCCCAGTCAGTCCGGAGAGTCCCTGGGCAGAGTGCTCGGGTCCCTGGCTTGGTGAGCTGCGGGCCGACCAGGGCAGACCCCGGGGAGGGGCCCATGGCAGAGTGTGCTGGAATCGGGGCTGGTCCACCTCCTGCCTGCGGATGCTTGCTACTGCCCAAAGGGCTGGCGTGTGGACAGGGGGCCGCTGTCATCCCTGCCATCTGGCCCTCCAGTGCAGACCCTCCTGGGACAGCATGGGGGAGTGAGCTCTGTCCTATGGGCTAACAAGCAGAGGACGAGAGACTGTTTGGGGGAGATGGTAGGGAGTAAGTGCTTTGGGCGTCAGGGAAGATGCCTTGGGAAGGGGGTGGATCCTGCACATGAACCCAGCTGAGCCCATTCGAGCAGCTGCTCCCAGGTGCCGGCTTCTGCAGCCTCTCCTCCCCACTCTGTGCATGGCCTGAGACAGAGTAGCCAGCGGGTCGGTGACAGAAGGGCCATCAGGACTCAGGGCCCAGGCCCCAGCTCTCCAGATAGTCTACCATGTCAGGGTTCAGGGAGGGGCGGGTCCCTGGTGTCTGGGACCACCTGGGTCCCTGGAAGCCAGCAGAGAGCCCTGCTTGGGGGAGTAACACAGTGTAAGGAACTGAACCGGATGGTGGAATGGATTCCCAGTAGAAAGGCTGGGCTCCAGGGTGGGTGGGGGCTCTCTCAGGACAAGGGGCTCGACAGGTCTGCTCTGCTCTCCTGGAGACCCTGAAGGAGTCGAAATGTTCTGGAAGTTGGGGCTGGACTCTCTTACTGAAATAGAAGGTCATTTCCCTTTCCCTGTGATGAGAGGGAGGGAGACCATGAGAAATGAGGGGCAGGGGGAGGAGGGGAGGAGGGGAGGCAGGAGGGAAGAAGACAGAAGGACCCACTAGGTGCCCTCCTTTTCCCTCCTTGTTTATACAGGCGTATTTTAAGAGTTGATATCATACAGGGAGACCTATTTTTACATTTTATTCGTTGGTTATTTTGTAACCAGTGTTTTCTACATCAAAAGGTTGTTTTCTAATCACCATTTTCATAGCAGCGAGAACCTCTCTCCAGGAGACCACATGCCTCAGTGAGCACCCACTGTGCCCAAGGCCTGCGTCAGGAAAGGAGACAGCTGCCTCCTCAGGGTGGGGCAGGAGGGGCAGGTTTCAGGCCTTTCTTTGGGGAAAACTCACAATTAAATAGGCAAGCCTGGTGGGGTGGGAGGGAAAGAAAGAGATAGGAAGGAAGGAAAGGGAGAAAGAAGGAAAGAAAGAAGAAAGGAAGAAAGAAAGAAAGAAAGAAAAAGAAAGAAAAAGCAATGCTAAAACTACTAATATATAACATTAAAATATTTATAATTGGTATTAAAAATAAATCCTTTAAAAAAAATCTGTGGAATAGGAGAAAATGTTTCAGAATCATGTACCTGGTAAGAGTCTAGTTTCCAGAATATATAAAGATCTGTTCCAACTCAACAAAAAGACAAACAACCCAATTTAAAAATGGACAAAGGATCTGAAGAGACGTCTCCCCAGAGAAGACAGACACATGGAAAACACGCACATGCACACACACACGGAAACATGCCCAACAGCGTTGGTCACCAGGGAGATGCCCATGGAGCTGCGATGAGCTTGCACTTCGCCCCCAAGCGGAAGCTGCAATCAGAAAGATGGAAATGAGGACGGCCGGCAAGGATGCAGAGAAATGGCGCCCTCGTCAGGGCTGGTGGGGAGGTAAAAGGTGCAGCCACTGGGGACAGCACACTGGAGGTTCCGCCAAAGGTTAACAGAGGACCACTGTCCCTCTCGGCCATTCTGCTCCTCTGCCTGCCTGAGTGATTGGAAACAGGGCCTCACACGCAGGCCAGCTCCTTGCAGCACTGTTCACGTCAGCCAAAGGCGGAAACAGCCCGAGTGTCTGGCAGCAGAACGGCTGTGATGCATCCGCACGGTGGAATAGTACTCTGCCGTCCAAAGGAACAAAGGACTGATGCACACTGCAGGGCGGATGGACGAGCCTCAGACACATCCCGCTGCGTGAATGGAGCCAGACCCCAAGGAACCCAGTTGCACAGTTCCGTTTGTGTGAACCATCCGGAATTTGTAAATCCTTAGAGGCAGAAAGCAGATTGGTGGTCCAGCACGGGGCGCGGGTGGGAGGGACGTGGGGAGGAATGGGTTCAGGGCTACGTCCTGGGGTGCTGCCAGCGTTTTGGACCTGGATGGAGGTGGTGGTTGCACAGCATCGTGAGAGCACTAGGTGACCCTGGCTAGTGCACTTGAATGTGGTGAGTCATATGTTAGTGGGTTTTACCTGGATTTGAAAAGGTTTTACAATAAATAACTCTAAAATAGTAAGAAATAAAAAATGTTTCTCACACATATTCTCATTTAAAAACATGGGGCCTATGACGGGGGCTGAATGTGTGTGGGGGTGTGGAAACACGGGCTGAGTCAGTAAAGGACTCGGTCAGAGCCTCACAGTGGCTTCGGAGCAGGAGGAAGAGCAGACCCGGCTTCCTACCTCACTGGGCCCGTGGCCAGGGAGGGAGACCCGAGCCCCCTCTGGGCTGAGCCCTGAGTCCAGCAGGCAGGGATTCTTCCTGAAGCCTGGACGAAGGGGTTCAGGTTCCACATCCTTCCTGGCAGCCAGGCCTCAAGGTCAGCAGGGAGGGAAAGAGAGAGAAAGGGAGAGGAGAGGATCAGGACCAGGAACAATGAGAGAGAGGAGCTGAACCCGCCCTCTGCCCACTGGCCTGCAGGCCTGCAGGGTTTTCTAAAGAAATCCGAGCCCATAGAATTGTTCCAGAAATAGAGCTGCGATTGCGTGGTGGGTCCTGGAAATTGGACTTCCAGTGACATAGACGTGCTTGCCTTTACCAGCTAAGCTTTCCAAGTAAAGGTGGCAAATTCACAGTGCTGCCCCTCTGGGTCATTGTTGGGCAGGCAAGGGGGAGTCTGTCCCCCTGGCACACGCAGCCTGGGAGCCAGAGGGTTAGAGGGAGCAGGGCTTCAGCAGATGCCTCAGATTCTTCCCAGGGCTCCCACCCCATGAAAAACCAAGTCCCAGCACCCACCCACCCCTGCTCCCAACTTCCCGCCCCTGCCCCTGACTTCCAGATCTGCTGTACCCCTGGCTGCGGCCGGTTGCCCATTGCCCCCTTCCGTGCTTTCGCACTAGGTGTCCAGACTGGGACAAGAGCAGCTTGCCGGACCCCTGGGAAGTCATCGCTGTCCTGACCAGGGATCGAACCCACAAACTTCCAGTGTCCAGGACGATGCTTCAACCAACTGAGCAATACCAGCCAGGGCGCAAATCATTTCTTAGTATATTAGTATAATATTTTCCCAAATATTGCACAGCTTGCACACACAGGAAAAAAATATTTGTTGTTTATCTGCAGTGCAGACTTCACTGGCTGTCCTGTGTTTTATCTGGCAACCCTCCCTGCATGTAAGGCTTCTTGACCTTTCTGACAGAATTGTACGAATTCTCTGTATTAAATGTCCTCTACTGAACTTCCTGCTCGGGGATCTTTTGTTGCTGGGTCTAACGTGAGCCAGCGGCATATTTCTGGAATCCTAAGTTTCCTCCTGCACCCCTGCCTTCTATCCACCTTCCAGCGCCTCGGGAATTCAAAGAAGAAAGGTGGAATTCAGCCCTCACATTAACTGAGCATCTGTACGTGCCAAGCTCCCCAAAACTTGGCAGAGATAAAACCGTTTGCTATCTTAATTGCTGGCATCAAAACACCCCTCAGAGAGAAGTCTTGTTTAGGAAAATACCTTCACCAACCACGTGGGGTGAAATTGGAGGCCCCAAGGGCAGAGACCAGGACAACAAAAGAACCACCCGCCTGCTAGGCTTATAAGAAAGTGAGAGAAGTCTTTTTTGCCTCTGAGAGAGCAGGGAAGGGGTGCTCTAGCACTGTATAGCAAAGCATCCCCAAACCTCGCCCGTGAAACCGTAGGTTTATAATGCTCAGGACTTGTGCAGGCGGGGAACTGGGACAGAACGTGGCAGGGCGTCGTCTTCTGTCGGCCCCAGGAGGCCTGGGCCTCAGTCTCAACAGAATGGCTTTTGTCAGCGTGTCAACGCAGAGGTTGGCACCATAAGGGCATCCGCATTCACTAGTCTAGTGGCTGACGAGGGCTCCGCGGGGGTTGGGGGCTGTAGGCTGGCAACCAGAGCAGCCCGCATGGCCTCTCCGTGTGGTCTGCGCTTCCTCACAGTATGGAGGGCTCAGGGGGGTTGGAGTCCTTACAGGTCAGCTCAGATTTCCAAAAGCAAGCCACATCACCTTTTATGACTCAGGCTCAGAAGTCCCGTAGCTGTTACTCCCTCCATGTGCGTTTGGGAGGAGTCTCAGGCCTGCCCGTGTCAAGCAGGGTGGGGAGCAGGGCCCCCTCTTGACCAGAGGGTGGCGCGATCACATGGGAGAGAAGAACCCAGATGGGGAAATGTTGTTACAACCCTCTCTGGAAAAAAAGCACAATCTGCCCCGACCCCACCCCCAGACCCGGAGAGAGGAGAGAGAGAAGGAAGGAGGGGAAATGGAAAAGTGATTAGGATACACTGTGGACGGCAATGGCAGTGAGAAATGCCCTGGCAGAGGGTGGCTCACTTCACTTGGAAGTTGCGTGCTTCTGTCTTCTGTGCCTTCCCCAAACTTCAGTCAAGTATCTCCAGAGCCGCACAAAGGCCTTGGGCTGTGTGTGTGTGTGTTGCACAGGAAGGAAAACTCCGAATGCCTGTGGATGGGGGTCTGAGGAACCCACTGTGCCCCCCCCCAAATAACGGCCCCTCTCTAAAGATGTCCCCATCCTGATCCAAGAACCCCCAGAGTATGTTGCCTTACATGGCAAGGGGGAGTTGGCAGCTGTGTGATTAAGTTTAGGGTCTTGAGGTGGGAAGGCCATGCTGCGTTTCCCGGTTGGGCCCTCTGTAGTCACAGGACCCTCATAACACCAGAGTCCAGGACAGAGACTGAGAACAGGGTGATGCGCTGCCTTGGGCACTGCCAGGGGACAGCGGCCGCCTCTAGAGCCTGGTAAGAGCAAGCAAACAGAGTCTCCCCTAGTGCCTCCAAAAGGAACCAAGTCCCGCCCACACCTTGACAGGAGCCCCAGGAGACCCATTTTGGACTTCTGACCTCTGACCTCCCATCCCCACAGAACGTTCAGATACCAAAGTCATGTTGTTGTCAGCCCTGCTGTTTGTCCCCGCAGCCACACGGAGCTCGTACACCATCCCCCAAGACAGTGCTGTGGGGGCATGGAAGGTTCCAGAACTTCTTTTTAGCTGTTAGCTGTTTCTCTTGATGGTCCTTTCCTCCCCTTTTCTGTTTCTCCACAAATATTATTCACGAGAACTTTGAGGCCAAAAAGACCCGTGGGCTCATCTTGGCTATGTCAGAGGATGTTGACCCATGTCCCTGACTTCACGCCAGCTTGAGGGCCGGGGTAGAGGTGGCAGCCGAGGCCCTGGGTCCAGGGGAAGAAGAAGCAGCCAGCTCTCCGAACGCTGGGGCTGGGGGTGGGCCGAGGGACACCCTTTCCCCACCCTGGGCCTTAGCAGGACTCAAGGGGGAGCTTTTCCTGAAGAACACCCGCTGTGGAGCTTTCCGGAAGCTCCAGGAGTCGGCGCCAAAGTCAAGGGCCCTTTCGACCGCCAGTGTTCAAGCTCCCTGCCAGCTGGGCCTGAAAACAAGCCCAGCCTTTGACCCTTGGCCATTTTGGCTGAGGTGGCCGTTTTGGCCTCCTCAAGGCTGCCGGGCAGCTGGCAGGCCTGCCGAGCAGGGCCAGTTAATCAGTAGGCCCTTGTTTGTCCCGCCTGGCCTTTCGTGACTTAGCACCCCCTTGGCCTACTTATGAGGGTGTGCGATATCAGCGTTTAATAAAGTGTAATGAGTAACCCGGGCCCCCAGGACTCCACACCTGCCTTTGATAAACACAGCTGACCTCCCCGGGGACTTTGGGCCGGAGGCAAATCCCACGTGGTTGAGAACTTGTGGCCTCCTGTGGGGCTGGGGGCTGGGCCCTGATGGGGGGCTGGTCTTGGGTCCAGCACCCAGTTCTTACCCCACGGTGGGTCACCCAGCCTCTCCGAGCCTCTGCGAGGGATTCACCTAATTCTATTGCTTAGGAAACGGAGACCCCAGTGGGGGACTTGCCCAAGGTGACAGCCGGGAATCCAAACAGGTCTTTGTAACCGTGTCTGTGCCCAGAACAGGCCCAAGCCTCGAAGGAGCCAGCCCTAACCTTTCGGGCTCCCTCCCTGCGTCCCTAGGCTCTGGGCCCTGATGGCAAGAAGACCCAGTGCTCTACACTGGGCACCTACAGCCAGGTCATTCCAGAGCACAGGTGGGGAGTGTACCTCGGCCTGAGAGCAAGACCCGGGCCCCTCCGGGAAGCTGGGGCAGCGTGGCCATGTGGTTCTGCACAGCGGGCAGCGGTAGAGAGCAGGAAGTCCAATGGTACCGTGACAGGAAGTGACACAGCATTGGAGCTGGGGGATTAAGGAGATTTGTCCTCGAAGAACGAATGGATCTCTACAAATATAAAGAAAGGGATTTCCATACCGTGGACATTGTGATGCATCCTTTAAACATATTGTTTTATTTAATTCTTGAATATGTGTTGCTCAGAGAGGCCACCTATCAGAAAGAGGTATTCCCCCTCACTCTCCAGCTCAGCACTGAACTCAACTTTTTGTCATTTTGTTTTTTATTAAAGGCATTTATTTATTCATTCGACACATATTATTAGGTCCCTCCTATCTACCAGGACTGAGGATAACATGACAAGCAAAAGTTTTAATAGCTCGTGCTTTCCTCCCATTAAGCCATGAGCCCGTGAAGACAAGGACCCAGTCTGGCCTCTTGGGACAAACGGTGTGCGGATTGTTAGGTCCTAAAACCACGTCTTAAATACGCAGGAATCTTACCATTCACTTAAATGATTGGTAATGAAATCGATGGTGGTGGGAGTATTTACACCACAGAAAGCAGCAGAGGCCACAAACCAGGTGGCTTTTTTCTTCTGGAGCAGAGTGTGAATCACCGGTACACCTTCTTCCCCTCTGTGTCTGGGCCCATCCGTCATGAGAACTGGGTAAGCACTTACTCAAATTGATGCACACACAAATCTATCCCCGTGAAAGAGGCATGCACTAGGCCCATTTTTCAGCTGAGGAAACTGAGCTATCAGAGCTTTGTCATTTGCTCAAGGTCAGACAGCTTGTAGGGGTGAAGCTGGAAATCAGACTCGGATCCCTGGGGTCTCTGCTCTCAGTATAGCATCTCCACTGCAGGAAAGAGGAGGGGAGGGGCCCAGTGAAGCGAGGCGGGGTTTGTGAGATGGGATCTGGGTTTCTGAAAGTCAGGACCAGGCCCCTGAGAAGTGGAGGCAGAAAATGCTCTTGAGCCTGTTGTTGATCAGTTTTGTTTCCAAAAATATAAATGTCCACCTGAGGGACCTGGAGTCCTTCCCAGCCAGGCCTGTTTAAAGCCGATTTGAGGTGTGGTCAGCTGACGCACCTCAGGGCTGATGGCTTCACTGTACGCAGCTGTTGGCAAAGCCGTGGCCAGACCTGTTTGCTTCTGTAAGAGCAGGTGGCTCATGAAGGGTTCTGTGTCACTGGGCCAGCCGTCGGCTCCTCCATCAAGCTGAGCGCTCCCCGAAGCCGCTGCTACCAGGCCTCGGTCAGCTGCGTGAACCCCCATGCCATCAAATCTGCCCCCGAGTAGGCACCTGACAGGTGGCGTGAGTGAGTGAGGTTGTGTGTCTCTGGGGTGGGTTCAACAAATAGCCTATGTTTGTTCTGCTTTGAAAGTGACATATAGTTAGTATAATGTTATCTTGGAAAACATAGATAATTATAAGAAAGAAAATAAAAACTATAACCCAGCCACAGAGAAAGCCATGTTTATCGTGCTGGTGTGTTCTTTTAAAAATAGGTGTGTGTGTGTGTGTGTCCCTAAGAAGTCACATAGTGCATGTACATTCATGTTTTGCTATTTTGTTAGGTTGCCGAACCTTTCATCAGAACCACCTCATGTGCTGGTAGAGTCCTGTAAAAATTGTTGCTTCATAGTCTGCTTAGCGTGTGGTCGTATGGACTTACCAACACGTATTTTATTTCACTGATTCCCAATTTTGGACATTTATATTTTTTATTCTTATAAATGTCACTGGGCTGGTGACTTTCTACACGAGCCCTTGCCCAGATGTCTGTTCTGTTTCTGTTTTCCCTTTTGATCAGGGTCCTGGAAGTGGGTCAGGAGGCAAGAGGGTTCAAAGTCACGATGAGGCTAACGTTCCTAAAAATGGGTTCCAGGGCCTTCCGGAGCAACACGCATTTGCGTTTCCACTTTCACAGGCCCCACGTAACCGGCGTGTGTTTCCTTGACGGCCTGAGTGGGGGAGCACTGCAGTTGGCTGTGCACCGGCCTCATTTCCTCCTGCCCTGCTCTGTGCTGGCGGGAGCCCAGGGCGTGCCCTCCGGCACTGACCCTGCAGGGGGCTCTGGCCCTGGCAGCCTCCTCAGTCCCCAGGCCCACTGCCTGCTCTGGTCCCCGGTGCCTCCGTGGAAGCTGTCACAACAGCAATGCCAGCCCTTCCACTGGCACAGGGCAGTGTGGGTTCCAGGAGGGCTGGCACAGCCCGAAGTCTTCTGAGAAAAGCCACAGCCCACCTGGCCAGTGCCCGAGGCCGACTTGGCACTCTAACTCGCCCCCTTCTCAGTGGGAGGCAGGACTGGGGGGACGGGGGCAGAGGCAGGGGTGAGGCCTGGCTGGCTCCCCGACCTGCCTCTTAGCTCACGTGGTTCCCAGTGAGGCCGAGCTGCGGCTGCTGCCTGGGCAAGCAGGGAGAGAGAAGAGCAAAAATGAAGGAGAGGAGGAAAAAGAGGTCCCTGCCCCTGGGGCCTAGACTGGGGAAGAACTGGGGTCATTCCAGGTTCTCCCTCAGAATGGACACTAAAATAGTCAACTGCTGGGTCTCCGGCCATACAGACACTGTGCCAAGCTTTGCCTGCAAAATGGCACCAAGTCATTCCAGGTGTTTCGGGCGGAGACGTGCTATGCGGGGCGAGGCCCCGATGGGTTAAGTCCCGTGCCCAAGGGCACGCAGCTGGGAGGTGGGAGAACTGGACTCACAGCCGTCAGAGCTCACCCACGGCCATCCACTGCCTGCGTGGGCTCAGCAGGCCGTCAGAGGAGGCGAGGAGGAAGGGCACACGTGCCTGAACATCCCAAGGTGGGTGGGGAGCTAAAGGCACTCCAGGTGGCAGGAGCAAGAGCTGCCAAGGGGCCCATGGAGGGTGAGGGCAGGACAGAGCAGAAGGGCCTTGTCAGCTGTGCTGAAGGGCTGGGCCTTTAAGTTGAGGTCAGCGGGGAGCCATCAAGGGTGCACACTGGGGGGTAGGGGTGGGGGTAGGATGTCAGTGCTCGATGTCGACCTTCAGACAGGTCACTCCTGCTTCAGCAGCGAGGGGACACTGGGGCCAAGGGAGAAGGTGCAGGTAAGAAATGGAGGAGGTGGTGGGAAAAGAGAGGGAGTGTGACATCTAGAGATACCTTCCCATGTTCAAGCAGCACACACTCACGACTCACCTGTGCCAGGTGCTGTGCTGGGTACCGAGGGCAGAGTCGACACTGAGAGGTCCTTCCACAGAGAGGTGGTCCTGGAGGAGACAGAAATGACCTCCCCATGAAGGCATCACCACCCCCACTCCACAGTGAGGGGGTGAGCTGAAGTGGGAGTGGCTTCCCAAAGGTCAAAACATGGGGAGCACAGGAACTTGAACTCAGACACAGTGTTCTTTCCTCTGGACACTCCTGATGGTTTTTGGCGAATGTGAAGTGCTGAGGATTGCTGTGGTCTAGTTCTGGAGAGGAAGCCAGAGACGTAAGAGCTTCCTCTGCAGCTGCGCCGTGGGTCCCACCTTGCGCCTGGTCTGTGCCTCGTGCCAGGTTGCTGGGGACGGCAGAGGAAGTTCGGTGTGCCCTGAGCTCGGGGGCTCACAGACTAGTGAGAGAGATTCAGAGTTAGACAAGCTCCTAGGGACTCTCTGACAGGCGCAGCCCCTCAGCACCAGAAGTACCTTCACGGAAGCCGGAGCACTAACGAGATCAGGGTTAGAAGGGGTGGTCTGCTTTGCTCTCCTCAAGCCCCCAAACCGGCACCGAGGTGGTCCCTGTGATCCGCCAGCTACCAGAAGTCATCCAATGGGAGTCACCCTCTCAGGCTGCAGAGAGAGTCCAGACCTGAATCACCCACTCATCACTCTCTTGTGTTTGCCTCGAACATTTTCCCGAAAGGCGGCTCAAGTACCCTGAACACTTGTTTTTGTCCCATCCAGCACCACGCTCTTCCTTTGAGGATTTGCAACAAGTCCAAACAAACCACCCTCTGCACATTTATCTGCTGTAATGAGTCAGAACTGCCGATCCAAGTGGAAAAGGAGCAGCCAAAACGCATCCCCCATGGAGCCAACAGACCACACGCAGAGAACACGCACCTCTGGGGAGCCCGAGAGAGTCAGGCTCCTGGTGACAACGAGGGCAGGGCGGAGCGGCCCGTCGGGGGTCCCTCGGAATCAAAGAGAAGGCTGGAGGGGCAGAAACCGGAGCTGCAGGGTCTCAGCCTTGGTGTCCCATTTGTCTCCTGTGGCCGCAGCAACAGCCTACGAGCGACTCAGGGTGCAAAGCAACAGACTCACAGCTCCGCAGGCCAGGAGTCCATGACCAAGGCATCAGCAGCACTGCATTTCTTCTGGAGATTTCAGGGGAGAATCCGACTTTTGCCTTCTCTGGTGTCTGGGGGCCCCCCACACTCCCTGGCTGGTGGGCTCATCACACATCGCCTTTGCCGCCCCCCTGAGCCCACCTCCGTGGTCTTAGCACTTCCTTCTGTCTCTGACTCTGACTCTCCTGCCTCCCTCTCTCAGGGCCCTTGGGATTGCACCTACCCATTTCAAGATCCTTCACTTAATCACGTCTACAAAGTCCCTTTTGTAGAATGACATATTCACAGCTCCCAGGATGAGGAATGTAGATGTCTTTGGGTGAGGGGGCCTTATTCAGCCAGCCGCTAGGCCAATTCCCGGACAAGTGGCCTCTGTCTATTTTCTGTCTTGGGCCACTCTGCTGGAGACCACGGTTGGGAGAGGCAGCCCAGTGGGCCTGGCTTTGGCCACAAGCCCACAATGAGGGTGAATAAGACTTTAACCGAAATTCACAGGCCCTCATCAGACTTAAGGGGACACGGAAGCTGGGCAGCCAGAACACACATTTGCTACATTCAAGCTGGGGAAGAAGAGGCTATGCTTCGAGGAAGGCATTGTAGCTGCCCGAATATCGACTCAGCCTGTCACGGCTGGACAGAGGTCACCAGGTTCCTCCTTGTTCAGGGGGAAAAGCTGATGTCCAAAGAAAGCATCATTCTGTCTAAAATCACCAGCAAGGAAGTGGCAGGGCTGTCGCATGGAGAAGTAAGAGAAATTTCTGGATTACCAAAGAAATAGAACACGGGTCAAGAACTGTTGCAAGAAGACAGTGTGGCTGAGTGTGAAGAACGACTGCCCAGTGCCACGCCACGCCTGCCATCTTGGTCACGCTCAGACGCTGGATGCCACGCCCGGGACTAGATGGTATGCTCTCCAGGACCGATGGCTTGTCCCAGAACATGCTGCCATTTTAACCGCAGGAAGGGGGGAAACTGAGGCTCGGAGAGATGGAAATACCCTGCCCAAGGGCACCCATCTAAGGTGGTCAAGTGCAGAATCCTCACTTTAAAAGGCTTTAGAACCTACACAGCAACTGACCAAATCAAGTGTTGAGCCGCTTTGTTTTTCTCTTCTCTGTTTTGTTTTCCATGAAATCCAAGGCTGGGTGGGTAAAGAAAGGAATTCGATACACTTTCTCAGGCTGGAACTTTTCCCAGAGCCCTGGGGGCAGAGAACCAAATTGTGCAGACACACCCTCTTGGCCAGAGAGTTCTTTAAACAGCCATTCCAGCGGCTCAGTTCCTGTTTGTCCCACAGCGAAGGGAGGTCAGAGTGGAGGGAGGGACCAGTGCTCACGGAGGGCAGGGCAGATCTCACTCCTGGGCATCCCTGAGCCGGGCAGGCGGGAGGCACAGAGCAGAGAGAGGTCAAGCTACATGCCTCAGGCCACACAGCAGAAAGAGCTGGTGCCAGATACAAAGTGGGTTCTACCAGGTCACAGGCCCCTGTGACCATCCTCCTGAAAGAGAAGTAGCCTTGGAGTCAAGGGTCTTGAGCCACATCCTTCTCTCCGGAGGCTAGTGGAAACCGCCCTCTCACCTCCGGCTGGCGGGGCCTGGAGTTCCCAGCGGAACATCTCGCACAGAACCCTTAGCCCCGGGAGCCAGGCAGTTGAAGCTTGTGAGCCGAGCAAGAGCCTACCCAGCCCTGTGGTGTTGCTCCAAACTGATGTAGAGGCCCCGTGGGTGCATCTGCCCAAGGACCCCGGGACACCGCCCGGGGTGGGGCCCCTGCTTCGAAAGCAGGCTCTGACCCGGGAAGGTGGGTAGGGCTCCCCTTCTTGGGACAAGTCACGAGGAAGGCACCTTGGTCCTGGAGCAGAGGCTCCT
The DNA here is from genome assembly GCA_007922815.1 of Macrotus californicus. Taxonomy (NCBI): domain Eukaryota; kingdom Metazoa; phylum Chordata; class Mammalia; order Chiroptera; family Phyllostomidae; genus Macrotus; species Macrotus californicus. The sequence goes on from VMDR010000006.1 coordinate 482,485, forward strand.
TTGACCTCCTCTGTTATCTCCCGATGGGTACGGCCATGCTTCCCGTCGGGGCTCTTCCCCTGCCTGCCTGTCAGCCTCACTCAGTGCCCACATTGCCTGGGCCACACTGACCTCCTTCCAGTTTCTCTGACAAGAAATCCTTCTCGCCCCAGGGCCTCTCCCAGGCGACACGAAGACTCGGGCTCTCAGCTGGGTCAGTGACTCCCTGTGTGAGGAGGGCTCATCGCTTGCCATCCTCAGTTTCCTCACCTGTCCCTGGGGAGCTTGGGGCTGCTGCAACTATTACCCCTCCATTCTCAAGTGGGAAGACCCTGTTATCCAAACGGCGGAGGCCAAGGAGAACTCCGTGATCCCCACTGGGTTCGCTGAGGGTCACCGCCCCTTCTGCTTGGGTCTTCCAGGGCCCCAAGAAAGAGCCACCACTGTCCTCACATCAGAGAGAAGGTGGGCAGGCGGAGCAGGGAGCAGAGCCAAAGTCACAGGGGAGTCCCCGTTCAGGAGTCTGGGGAAGCCCAGTGACCCTGCTGGGGGATGAATGATACCCCCCATCCCAAAATATATAACCACTGGGGACCTGTGATGTAATGAGGACTGTCTCAGCAAGATCGTGCTGGGTTAGGCAGAGCCCCAAATCCAAGGTCAGGTGTGTTTATGAGAGAAGGAGGGGGGATCTGAAGCACAGAGGAGAGCCTGCAGAGAAGGAGGCAGAAGCTGCAGTGATGGGAGTGCCCCCCACCCCCCAGAACAGCAGGGTGGAGGCAGACACCAGGAGCTGGGCTGGAGGCCCCCTCCCCGGCCTCTAGGGGGAGCCACCCCGCTCACACCTGGAGTGCAGTGTGTGGCCCCAGGGCTGTGCGAGGACTCTGCTGTTGCTTTAAGCCACTGGGTTTGCGGTGACCTGTTCCACAGACACAGGAAACGAATGCAGGCCTCTTATCACAGCAGGGCATTTGAAAACATACTCTCAAATGCCTAGGGTGATAAAGGAAACCGAATGCCAGAGAACTCCCACCCCCGCCCCTGCACCCCTCCCTGCAGGCCCCTGGTGAGTCCCCTTCCCCGCTGTGGTCCTGCGGTCAAAGAGGAAGTGTGTGAGGTGTGAGTGGGTATCTCTGCATGTGTGTGACGTGTGAGGAGGGTCTGTGTGTACATGTGTGTGATGTGGTGTGATGTGATGTGTGTGTATGAGGTGTGTGGCATCCGTGTGTGGTGTGTGGTGTGTGTATGGAACCGAGAAGAGCCCCGCTGCTGTCCTTCTGGGCTTCTCGCAGCCCCTGTCCCCACACTGCCCAGTGGGCCAGGCACTGCCCTGAACCCCAGGGCCTGGCACTGGCTCAGATCAGCAGCTCTCACGGGGGCAGAAGCACAGCCTGGGGTGGGGGAGGGGACATTCAGTCTCCACAGTCCAGTTGTGGGCCCGAGCCTCTCTGGCCTGTCTCCATGGACACCCACCACCTCCCTCACAGCCCCATGGAGAGGACACCTCTGTGGCTCCCAGAGGTCTGGCCTGGCCTGGGGTCCCCTCCGAGGACCTCTGTGTCCCACCCAGCAGACAGGCAGGCATGAGTGGAGAACCTGCAGACGACCTGGCCGACACATGCCGCAGCCTGGTCTCTGCCGAGCAGCCCCCATCTGGCCCAGAGCCTCAGCTGGACAGGAAGAGAGGACTGTTCACTGTGTCGTGTTAAAAATACTTCATGGGAAGTGACATTTCCCTTCCGCCCAGGCGGCTGAGCTCAGGGATTCCAGAACGAATGTCCTCAATGCAGGGGCTTAAAACCAGGCTCCCCACTCCCAGCTTCCAAATGGCTCAGTTCCGTCTCCCCAGATGCAGCAGGGCTGGGGGGCACGCTCCCATGTCCCCAGATAAAACCCCAGCCCCTCCCCACCAGCGCTGAGGCCCCGTGGGTCTAGCTTCCCTCCCTTCCATTCTCATTCTCACCCACTTCCTGGCCCCATTCACTGCCTCTGAGTAGCTCAGGCCTTTCCCTCCCTGCCCGCTCACAGGCTGAGTCCCCTCCCGCCCAAGGCTCTGCCTTTCTCCCACCCCCAAACCTCAGCGTCAACATTTCCTTGCCAGAGACGCTTTTCTTTAACCACATTGTCCAAGTTGGTTTCCCGTTCATGTTACTTCTCACTCCCTCTGCGATCCCCTGCTTCCTCTTCATCGTGTGCGGGGCGATGGCATGAGAGTGTGTGTGCATTTACTGGTTTGTTCACTTGTGAGGTGCATTTGGCCCTCACGAGACTGTAAGCACGCCCAGGCCAAGGGGTATGTCTTTCTTGTTAACCAGCTTATAGGCAGGGGTAGTTTCTGCTAAGTAGCAGGGGCATGTGTCGGCCAGGATAAAATGGGTTATGCTGCAGGGACAAATGTCTCTAGATCTCAGTGACTCAAAGCCATGAAGGTTTCTCTCCTGCTCATGCTACATGGACACTGTGGGACACTGGGGACTAGGGGCTGGGGCCACACCATGATAATCCCTCACGAGTCAGGGTCCCTAGTAGAGGCCCCTGTCTTGACCTTTAGCTTTCTACAGAAGAAGGCAGGGAATGTGGAGAATCACACTGGAATTTCGAGTTTCATCCAGAAGTGACATAATTCCCTTCCTTTCATCAACCAGAGCAGCTCACACAGCTCTGAAGAAGACCCAGAAGGAAACAGAAGCGAAGTATTTTGCAACAGCCTCATGCAACGAGCCTGGGGCAGCCTACTGGAGGATGAGAGGCAGGGGACTAGTCACTTGGGTCACCTCAGCCTGAGGCAAGCCAACTGCCAGATATACAAGTGAGGCCTTTTTATACCAGCCTACCAGCCTACCAGAAAGCCAGGAGCAGCCACAGCCTGACCAGAGAATCACCATTACCCATCGGCCTGTGAGCAACAATAAAAATGCTGACTGTTTCCAGCCTCCCAGTTTGGAGTGGCTTGTTATGGAGCTCAGTAAATGTTTGCTGGATGAGCGAAGAGCTGCAAAGCAGCTTCTTTCCCTGCCGTGCCTTATCTGCCAAGTCCAGGCTGGGCCTCCAGAACTGGGCCTCCTGATTGAAAGTGTCAAGACCCCCACCAGTGGGTAGAAAGGTTTTGCTGGAAGGTCTGGGTTTTGCTCTAACTCAACTACTCTCGTAAATGGTTCTTGGCTAAGTCTCTTTCCTTTTGTGACTTGGTTTTCCTGGATGAAAATCAAGGGGTCCATTTTAATGTTCTCCAATTCCCTACCCCCCACCCTCTACCCCTCACCCAACCCTGCAGGTTGGACTCTTTTAAGCTGTCCCCTGCAGACTGGGATCTCCCAGAAGAGAGACCACTGAAATGCAGGCAGGACGAGATCTGGCGGCTTCCCAGTGCTGTCCTGGGCCAGTCTGATGGAACTGGAAACGACAGTTCCATCCCAGGGAGCTGGGTCCATGCTGCCCTTGGATTTGGGAGAACTCAAGCCAGGGGGAGATTCCACTTTCCTGACGGCTTCATCGACCCCTCAGGGGCTCACAGCCAAAACAAAACCCCACCAACATGTAAGCACACCCCCCCCCCCACAGATCCCAGCCCCGGGCCAAGCCCTTGGGGCGCAGAGGGGGCCACCCTAGACCCCAGGTTTGCAGGAGCCCTTGGTGCATGGCAGGAGGTGAAGCTCCTCCTGAACTTAGGGTTACGCCTTAATTCTGCTGCTGAGCCCATCCGCCGGGTTCTCCATTTCATTTACAGTATTTTTCAGCTCTCAAGTTTCCATCGTGTTCTTCTGTCTTCTGTTTCTTTGCTGAGACTTTCTTTCTTTTTAATTTTTAAAGCATGTTTATAATTACTCACTGAAGCATTTATGAGTGCCAATCTAAAACCTTTGTCAGATAATTCTGACATCTCCATCATCCTGGTAGTGGCATCTACCGGTAATCTATTTTCAGTCCCTTTAAGAATTGCCTGGTTCTTGGTATGAAGTGATTTTCGACAGAAACCTACCCATTTTTGTAGTATGTTATGGAGACTCTGGATCTCATTTATACCTTCTGCTTTTTTTCTGATGTCACCCCTGTGAGCAGCGGGGGATGCCAGACAAAGGTGGAAGTTTAGGCTCACTCTCTGGCCTCCAAGGCAGAGATCCTGGGGAGTTACTTGTTGAGTATCTCAGCTGGTCCCCATAAGGCCTTAAAAAAGAGGGGCAGTAGCTCTGGCTGGTGTGGCTCAGTGAGTTGAGTGCCAGCCTGTGAACCAAAGGGTCACCAGTTCGATTCCCAGTCAGGGCACGTGCCTGGGTTGCAGGCTGGTTCCAAGGTAGGGAGCGTGTGAGAGGCAACCACACAGTGATGTTTCTCTCCCTCTCTTTCTCCCTCCCTGCCCCTCTTTCTAAAATGCATAAATAAAATCTTTAAAAAAAAAAGAGGGGAAGTAGGTACAATTACTGCCCCAGCTGTGACCATGAAACTGAGGGAAGAAGATTCGTTACTTGCTCAATCACACAGCCACCATGTCACGTGACAAGGCTGGGATCTGGCCTGAGCGGATCTGTTTTTCTCTTTGGTCTCTCCGAAGTGGTCATGACCAGGCCGCAGGCATCGCTGAGGGCCTGGGACAGGGCCTGGGGCACTGTAGGTGCTCAACACATGTGACAAACTGAACTGCTGGTCACCAGAAACGCAAACTGAGCGGGGAAGGAAGTGACTACTCAGGCAACACAGGGAAGTCCTGGGCAGGGCCAGGCCTAGGGGTCCGTGCATGCTTTGGATGTCTGGCTCTCCCTTCGTCTGTTTTCCCATCTGAAAATTGGGGCTAATGAGACCTTCACGTTTCAATAAGATAGACGCATAAGATCACGTAGCACAGTTCCGGGGGGGCCGTAGGCCATCAATGTGTCTCCTCTTATCCCTGCTCGTGTGAAATCCTGTGCAGTCTGGAGGGGAGAGAACTCACTGTGGGCCTGAGGGACTATTACTCACCACAGAGCTGAGGCCCAGAGAGCCTGGGCAGCTCTCAGGGCCTCCCCAGGCCGGCCTAGCTCAGACTCTAAACTCGGTTCAAGGAGAGCCCAGAAGGGCACTGCAGCCTGAGAAGCAGGTTTTCAGGATAAAAGGCCCTGGGAAAGAGAGAGGGACTGGGCGGAGAAAGAGGAGGGACTGGGCGCTGGCCAGGCCTGCACTCCCAGGCCCAGAGCTGTTGCACCCAGAGCCAAGGGAGCGCTGGGGGCTTGGGTTGCCATGGCAGGGAGCCCTTCAGTCTTAGGATTCCTGAGTAGGTTTTCACGGGCCTGGGGCAGCTTCTCCATGAAATCCAGGCCCAGGTCAGGAGAAAGGACAGTCGTCTGTTGCTTTAGTGGAAGCCAAGGAATGAGGAAGGTCGTACATCTGGTGACAGAGGTTTATTCAAAACCTTTTCAAGACAGCTTGACTTCCAGTGGCTTCCCAGACACCCTACTGTCACCCAGTGTCTTCCCGTGGCCAGCAATGCTCTGGGGCATCCGGGGACTGCTGCGCTTCCTGACCCACCTGATGTTTCACCCCATCGCTCTCTAGGCCCACCCTGAAGGGCCCTCCCTTACCGCCCCCCCCCCTTCCCGGCACAGATCAGCTCTTTTCCACCAGAAGAACTTCCCGTATCATCTCCCCTCTGCCTGGAGTGCCATCTGTCCTCACTGCCCAGGGACAAGCCCATGGGCTTTAGATATCAGCTGCAATGTCATCCCAGACCCCTGCATCCCACTCCGCCTCTGCCCCAGGCTCCTCCTCAGCACGGGATTGTCCTCCTGGTCACTCTGAATTTTGTGACTACCTTCCTTATCTTCTTCTTCTTTGCGGTCCGAGCCCAGATTCCTTGAAGGTGGAGACGTCAAGTTTTGTGTTCACCCGTGTGTCCCTGCTGTCTAGCAGGGTGCCAGGGCACAGTAGTGCCCACAGATATTTCTTGAACAAGTGAAGGAACCATGCTTAGAAAATCTGCTTTTCTTGGAGGTCAGGGAGCTGAAGAGAACTTGCTAGAAGGGGAAATAAAGTAGGGCAGATATATAAGTAAGTGTAAGGAGACCCCGGACAAAATTGGGCATTTATTTCAATTGTATAAAATATTTCTCAGTGTTTATGAAGGACTTATGATGTGCCCACTATGCCAGGGAAGATGGTGAATTCAAAGACAGACCTTCTTTTCTGCCAGGACACTACTGTAGAGGGCTGAATATTTTGAGTATTGGCCCTGAAACCCACTTTGTTATGTAAGGAAATAAAACGAAGTCCTTGACCTACACTCAAGGGAAGAGCTATTGATACGTACATGAATTGCCTTTTATCGGGAAAGTGGTGATAAGATAACTGGAGAGGTTCAAAGAGTGACAGAAGACTTGAGGAGAGAAGGTGACTTTGGAGGCTCCTGCGGGTGGGGCGGGTCAATCCCTGGTGGACTCTGGCAGAGCCTGGAGCTGAATGGGGGAGGGGTGGGCGGGGACCACAGCAAGCTGGCACACAGGAGATGGTGGAGAGTTCACAGTGGTTTGAGTTGGGGTGCAGAGTAATCTGTGATTTGGGAGGTAAACTTGGAACCCCTTTCTGCTCCTGGCTTGCCTGGTTTTTACAGCCACGTGTCTGAGAACACAGAGGCTTTGAAGCAGGGGGGGAAGGGGTGTTCCAAACTGCCATCCAAAGGGCCCTTGGGCAGATGGGGCAGCCGAGGGAGAGACCAGGCCAGCCACACAGCCAGGGGAGGGGGAAGAGGACCAATTCAGGCTGGTTGTAGAAAAGAACACAGGGCCAAGGTGGTCCCTTGGGCAGTTTGGGGAGGAGGCAAGGCTGAGGGGCCCTTCTGGGACATGTGGGTCTGCAGCAGCACCTGCAGAACACGCCAGAACGAGATGTCCAAGCACTTGGACCCAAAGCTCAAGAAAGCACAGGCGGCTCTTCCAGAAGGAGATCTCAGGGCTGCTGTTGTGTCAACCGGCCAGCTCAGCTCTGTGTCTCACCTGCAGCCCAGGGCAGGCAACGCCCCTGTTCCCAGCCCCTTCTCCCTCGTTGACTGCATTTGTCCCATCACCTCTTGGCTTAGAGCCAGGACAGTCAGCCTGGTGCCAGGTAGGAGAACCTAATCTGTGGCCCAAACCCATTGACTCGGTAATTTCATGGGCCATCTATGCATCCTTGGATTTAAACAAAGGCTCCAAGGAAACATTGCACCCTGCGGCTGTGTCTAGTCCTGGGCTTTTTCTGGCCCACTTTCTTCATGTCTCATCTTCTGGAGATTAATGCACTTCCTCGGCACCCCCGTAAGAACAGGGGGCATGTTCCAGTAGGGCCCGTACCCTGACAGGTGAAAATGCAACCAGAGGCAGGTCCACAGGCACTGACCCCATCAGTGAACCAAGCACTTAACCTAGATTAGTTTGTTAATTTTATTTTAATTACTTTCTCTCAGACTTCTTTCATGTAGGTTCCATTCTCTTCTTTTTCTACAACAAGGAAATGAAATGGGGAGGGATGTGGCCGGTGCCCAGCCAGGAGTGACAGATAAGGTTACAAGGCAAGGCTTGTTGGTTTTTGACTCCACGATCTCCCTTCTCTGAAGGGCTGTCTGCCCCATTCGTTGTCTAAACTTGAATTCCTACAGATTAAAACAAGTAATTTTAACTTTCATTTTCCCACTGAATTATCCTATATTTTATAAGAATGACATTTACTTGCTGTGATCCCTATGATCCCTTGCTGTGATGACTGACGCACACAGCCTTCCCTGGAATGTCAGGAGGGGAAAGGCTTCTACAGATTGTTCCAGCCTGTTTTTCTAAATGTTGTGTGTGTATGTGTGTGCGTGAGAGAGAGAGAGAGAGAGAGAGAGAGAGAGAGAAAAGGAATCTCTCATAGGAATGTGACTCCTTACAAATAAGAAACCTTTCCAGGAAAAGCAAATCAACGTATATAGAGAAATGGGTTTCTTCTGTTGGTGGAGGACAGGCTGCCCCTTACTTAGCCAGTTACTTCTCCCAAACGAACCCTCAACCCCAGCCCTGTGCTCTTCCCTCCTAACTCCAAACATCCCTAACCCTGCCGCTGTGGTCCCATCGCTGTGAGTTTTCCTGTCGCTCCAGAGCTGACTTTGTCAGAGGGTGAGTCACACACTGCTGTGAGATGCCCCCCAACCCTGGACAGGGACCGTCTCTGGGTCAGGGACCATGTCTGTTCCTCTTTGTACCCTAGGAGCCCTGCTCACAGCCTGGCCAATAGTATAGACTCCGTTTACAAGAAATATCTGAGGTCAAGAGCCCCACAAAGGTAACATTGAATTCCTTTCTTGCGCCCACCTTGGTGAAACCCACCTGTCTTTTGAGGAAGCAGACCAGCTCTCCAGGACCCCAGCAGTTAGAACGGAGACCAGCGAGTAGAAGCTTGGAGAACACAATGTCAGAAAGAGCATTCAATACTGTCCAAGGACGAAAAGAAAGGCAGGGACCTTCCCGACAACAGCTATAGTTGGGCAGAGACTGGTGGAACACTCTTCCTACACAGATGATTGCAATATTCTTTCAACGAATCTTCACTGCGACCAAACCCTGGATAAAGAGGAGCGCGGGCCTTGGATAGTGACGGCGATGTTTCTGAAGGCACATCACTTTTCAGGACCTCGCTTGTCTCATCTATAAAAGGAAGATGTGTGGGGAGGCTTCCAAAGGACTGGAACTGGTCATCCCACCATGGCTGTCTTTGCAAAAAATCAACACACAGCAGTAAAAGGTCTTTCATCAGTTGTCCGTTGAGGCAAGGTTGTTCTAAGTTGAAAAACAGTGTCTAGAAACCTCAGTACTTCCATAGGAGAACTGTTAAATAAATTATGATATACCCTTACTGTATCTTCGTAGCTTAATATTGAAAAGATTAGGTTAGAGATCTGTGTACTGGAAAATCTGATCTTGATATATGTTTTTAAGCAATCAGGAAGTGTGGCACACAGCACAATACCACTTGGTACGCATGCCTATGTAAATCTATCCTTGCTACGAGCATAAAGAGACAGGTAGAAAGATGTGATTGTTAGTATCGGGCACGTCAAGAAGTGGGACTAGAGCGGGCAGAGTGTTATAATTAGATCCAGGTGCACACAATGGAAACCTCAAAAAAGCAGTGGCTTAAGTAAATAGGGGATTTTGTTTCCTCTCTCAAAAGGCCCAGAACTAAGGAGGCTCCATAGTCATCAGCTCGCTCTGTCTCTCTTTCTTCTGCACCATCCTTGACTGATGGCCTCTAACCTTAAAGTCACCCAAGGTCAAAGATGGCAGCTGGGGTTCCAGCAGTCAAGTCCAGGCAGGGACGTGGAGAGAGCTGTTCATGCCTCTTTTGGGGAGCTGGGAAGTCCTACCAATCACACCTGATTGCAAAGGGGGCTGGGGAATGTAGGGCTTTTTTTTTTAAAGCTGGCTACAATAATTGTATTGTATTATGTCTCGTCATACTATACTTTAGTGGGCAGCCCCAACAATACAAGAGCTGAACTACTAAGGAGGAAACGGGGAGTGGATATTGGGTGGGCAAGGAGTATCCCTGCCACAGGAAGGTCATTAACTGTTTAATTTTCACAGTGCCTGGCTAACTACAGTAGGAACGTGCTGCTGGCCCTGTGAAAAACCCAGTTAGGAAAGGTGTCGACCAGAAAAGAAAGGAACTCCCTTTTCTCAGCGTGCTTCGTGGACCAGCCAGGCATTTCCCCTGTTACCCCACTTCATCCTCACGATAACCCCATGGGGAACACGACCGCCCCTTCGCCTTTGCCAGAAGAGGAGTCTGAGAAGCAGAGGAGGGACACAAATGTCCAACAGTGTCCTTGTCACTGAGGGGCAGAGTGGGGACTGGGATCCAGGTGTGTGTGATTATAAATTCTATGCTGCCATCCCTGAGACCGTTTTCGGGATGCGGGAAAAAGCACACATACACACAAAAAACTAACTCCTGGGTAATTCTAGAACCCTAATCTTGAAAGGGGCTGGTTTCCTTAGCCAGATTATTAGGATGGGAGCAGGAGGGCCAATACCGGTTTTACTCTAACTTCTTCATCTCTGATGGGCATTACCCAGTGGGAAGGCTCAGGACGCCAAGCTGTTCTTCCCTCTAGCATGTTTTCATTTCCCAGCAACCTGAATCTTATCTTTTCTTTTTTGTTCCTCTTGTTGGTTTTCATGCCAACATTCAGGCAAAGACAAGGAGGCAAAAAAAAAGAACGCATTTTCTTTTCTTTTCCCCATTCCTAACTGAAGTCTAACTTCGTTAGGGTGAGAAGGATGAGCTTCGAGTCCTGCATAAACACCGGCTCCCCGGGACCATCGTGGTCAACGGGAATGTATGAGCGAAGCACGGAGGGGAGCCTTCGGGACGACAGCGTTCCAGCCAAGCTGCTGTCAGCTGCCTGCTGGGTGGGAAATCATGAGCGCCGTGGTGTTGTCCTGGAAGCACTTTCAATTCTAGGCAGGATGAGAGCAAACACAAGAAGAAGATATTGCATTGCTCCGTCCTCTGCCAGCTTGGGGCTTCGTTCTCGGTCTCTCTGTCTTACCGACATAGAGTTTCGTCCCTGAAAGGCAGGCGTTCCTCAGAGAAATGTGGACCTTCTTCAGTGGAGTGTCTTCACCACAGCGGGTTCCTGTTGGTCCTTAGGCCTGTTAGCAAGGCACTAGTGCTGCCCTCGGGAAGCCCAGAGGCCAGGCGGAGCTTCCTGCCGCCCCGGGGCCCGCCTCGTGCTAGCTGGGGGCTGGTGTCTCTGGCCTTGCTTGGGAAGGGGTCAGCCCGACCTGAGGCGGAACTGCACTGCAGCTGAGGGAACTTGGCCAAGGGCTTCATTCCCTTGGCTGGGTTTCAGTTGCTGAGAAATGGAGAATGGGGTTGTGTCTTCACCTTTCCTGTCCCTGTAGACTATTGTAAGTCCTTCAAGGGTGGCAGAAGGTATCTTACTCCTCTCTGGGCCAATACACAGTCGTTGTGAAAATCAGAAAGAAAACAATAATGAACCAAACGTTCTCCTATTAGTACCACCAAAGACTACGCCCTTAGCCCCGGGTGGCAGGGGGTGGGGGGTGAGGGGTGGCGGGGATGACTAGAGGCTGGCTCAGAGGCAGCAGGATAGGAACATGTTACTCTAAAATGCTCTGAAACATAAAAGCCTCAAGTTCAAATCCCGGCTCTACCACCTACCTGCTGTGTGACCTTCAGCACATGATCTGACCTCTCTGTGCCACAGTTTTCTCATCTAGAAGCGGAAATAGTAATAGTGATCAGCTCACCTGTGACTTGATTCAGGAAAGGTGCTTAAAACAGTCCTAACAATACAGACTCGATAAACATGAACGGCTGTCTATTGTTACTTATGAAGCAGCTTGGGGAAGCTTGGGGGTCCTTCCACACCATATTCCCTCCAGGCAATTGCCACTTCCAGAAAAGGTGGCTGCTTGTGTGGCCAAAGCTCAGAGGGGCAGGGTGACCATTCCGCTGCCCCTCACAGCATCCCAAGACCCATTGCAGCTCCTCGCTGCCCTCCCGCCTCCGAGTGGGATGTACAAAGTGGAATTCCAATGAGCCAATTGTGAACTGGGAAACAGCTTGTTCGAGACCAGTGACTGGGGCCAGGACCCAACCTTTGCCTCCTAATGGCTCGTGGTGCAGCCTCAGGCTCAGACAAAACACTTATTAAAGTGAGGCAAACACCATTTTCTCAGCAGGAACGATGTTATTGGATGAAATCCGAGGTCCCTCCAGGGCTAACTCAGGACACTTGAACTTGGTGTGTTTACTGAGCATCCTGGAGTGCTGGGTGATGTGTGGCTTTATCTCAGGCAAGTTGCTTTACTGAGCTCCTCCTGAATATCAGGCCTTCCGGTAGCTTCTTTACATACTTAATTCTCTCAGCAGCCTAGGCTGAAAGTGCCGGTCAGCCCTCCCAGCAGTTAGTTAGGGAATACACCTGGCCCTGATGTAGCACGGGGGTTGAGCTGGAAGATTCTGGAGTCAGTCTTCGAGGTCTGAGCTGTGGATCCTGTGGACTCGCTGACTCAGTGCCTGGGGCTGCCGACCGGCCCCCTGGGGAACTCGGCCATCTGCTCGAAACCTGCACAGCGTACCTGGCAAACATCATGAGCTCAACAATGACAGCGAGTGCCAGCGCTCGGGGACAGGGCCTGCATAGTCCAGGCCCCCAGGATAGGGAGGTGGCCAAGGCATGATGGTCTCCAGCCCGGAGGTGATGGTCTGGGGGAAAGGGGATGAAGCAAGCCTGGGGATTGCCTGGCATTGGGCTCCGGTTATAGAGGCCCCTGAGGCCCCACGAGGCTCAGGACTTGCCCAAGAACCCCCACAACCCGGAGGGGTGGGCCAAGGACTGTCCTCGGTGTACTTCATGCCAGCCTGGGCCGGTCCCCTCCACACACAGGTTCTCCACCCTTCCCGGCCCCGCCCCCACTCCAGATCGGGTGTGGCCTTTGCAGAACCCATTGGGGAGACCCGGCCTGGTTGAAGAAGACTTGCTTCCCCCACCATCTCTCTGAGTCTTGGTGAGCCTTGGTGGGTCTTGCACACGGAGCCTTTTGTCTTGCACACTGCAGGGAGTGGGAGCCACAGCCCCATAGCTGAGGGAAGGGAGCCCTGGGGCTGGGGAGGCAGTATGGGGAGGAAGCTGGTAGGAGGTGGAGAGGCTGGCCCTGGGTGAGAGCCTGGGAAGGGGACTCCAGAGACATGGAGGAGACAGGGCCTTGTGTGCGCTGCATCCTGAGCTGTGGCAGCTCCTCCCATGCCCACCTGCAGGAAGGTCCGCAGCACCCGAGCTACCCAGGGACGCTTGGTGCATGAGTCTTGGGAGGGAAACCCAGAAAGGAAGGGCGGGCGCTGTCACTGGGCTACTGTAAACCCCTCGAGAGTCCCTGAGCCTGTGGGTACATCAGCTCCCCCTCTGAAACATCCTCCAGCCCAGCATCCCTTCACCCTCTGTGTCCTCTGCAAGTCTGGCCACTTGGAAGTGGCCTCCACCCCCACCCCCTCACATTGCCTCCGTCCATCTGAACTCTACTGTGGCGAATTGGCCAAAAGGAACTGAAGCCCATGCCAGTTCTCAGGGCTAGCAGCCTTGGGTGGATGACCTATTGCTCCGTGTTTCTCAAGGGTCCTGTTTGCAGAATGGCAATGGCAATAACATCTTCCTGAGACACCCTTCTGTGGGTGGGGACACAGGGACAGCTGGGGCCTATGGGCTTCATCCTGACCACACGCTCTGAGGCAGGTCGCCCACGTGTGGCCCCCGTGATGACAGAGGGGGGAAGCGGGTCCCAGAGGGCTGGGGAAGGTGTGTGAGTCCACGGACTGATGGCGAATGAGAGGACGGGGAGCTGGGAGCGGACTGGGCTGTGCAGGCGCTGGGTCTGGGCCTTCCCCGAGGCTGGGGCTCAGATTCAGCCACCGAGTGCAAAGCATTGAGCTCTCTGCACCTCCGTCTCCTCCTCTGGCAGCCAAAGCTGAGTCTCGAGGAGTTTTTGGCAAGGCAATGACATCCTCTGTCAAATGCGGCTCATTGTGTCCTGCGGTGGAGCTGGCATGGGAAGTCATGCCAGCCCCCAGCGTGGCGCCCCGTTCTGGGTAAGCCGGTCCTGAAGCTCAGTCCTCCACAGGTGAACAAGTTTTGTCTTCCCAAGTCGATTGCAAAGGGGGAAGACTACTCTTCCTTCTGGACCCCCACAGGCCCCCCAGCCTGGGAGAGATGAGCAATGCTCTGGAAATGCTGGAAGCCCAGCGCTCTGGGAGGTGCCTGCCCTAGGCTGAGCCTTGTGGGAGGAAAAGCAGAACAGAAACAGCCTAGGGAAGCAAACATACAAACAAATCCACAAACAAGGGATGTGCTTGTTGTAGAGAGAGAAAGGGCCCATTCAGCCCTGGGCCCCAGGCCCCCAGCGCTTCCTCCAGGCCTGGAGCTCTGAGCAGCTCGCACATCTGTCCTGGGGCCTGGCTTCCCCAAAGCCACCTGTGACCCCTGGCTGCAGTGTGGGCTCTGGGGCTGAGTCCTGACACCTCCCAGAGTCAGGCAGGGTGAAGGCAGCACATTCCCCAAAGCTCTCGTGCTCGTGGGCGGGCTCTGCCCAGCCGCCTGGGTGGTGTCTCCTTCCCACTTCCTCTTCCTTCCACTCTTCTCTTTGTCTCCTTTCTCACCCTTTGCCTCTGAAGTCCCAGAGCAAGCAGTGGGTCTGACAGCGGAAACAGAGAGAATTATTCCAATCATCTGGGGGTGGGGTGGGGGAGAGGGAGGTAAAGTACTATTTATTGAGCACAGACTATGTGTCAGGAACCCTGCTAGGCGTTTTCATCTGCTACTCCTGGCGGAGAAGGAACTGATGCCCAGAGTATGAACAGGCTGGGTCTGACTGAGACTTCATTTTCTTTTCCGCACAAAATCCACTGGGTGTGGCGGTGCGAACTAGGGCAGAAAAGAGGAAAGGCTACAGTGAATGAGGAAGCAGCCAGCACATGGTAGGTGTCCAATGAGTATGTTCTGTGTCCCATCCCGGAGTCCCTACGGCGTGTGCTGAAGACTCGTTTAAGGGACGGAAAGAGAGAATGGCTGCTCTGATTGATTCATTTACGTCATTCAACAAATATTTCCTGAGCACCTACTGTGTGCCAGAAATGAATACAGCGTGATAAAGACAGCAAGTTTCCCTGCCCTCGTGCAATTTCTGTTCTAGTGTGACGCTAGGGAGAGAGCTGCATTTATCCGACGCGAACGTGCTGAGTGCCTACTGCGTGCCAGGTCCTGCTCTCTGCCCCGTGTGCTTTCACTTGGTCAGGCGAGGGAGCAGTGGTGCCACGCTGCGAGGGGGCTTGAGGAAAGGTGCCTTTTCCTCTGACATCTGCCAGACAAGTGGTCCTAATTAATACCCAAATCAGCAATAACAACAATGGGAATGGGCTACTAAAGAGACCCTCTGAGCCCAAGGAAGTCCCTGTTAGCAAAAATTACAGCGAACATTTACTGAGGGCTCACTCACATTGTAGAAACTGTGCTGCACGTTCCTGACGTCACCGGACCCCAGCACCCCGTCAGATAGGGCTGTGGGCTGAACTGCGTATCCCTCCATGTTCCTGTGCTGACCTCCTAACCTCCAAGACCTCAGAACGTGGCTGTGTTTGGAGACAGGGTCTCCAAAGAGGTGGTTAAGTTAAAATGAAGTCGTTAGCGTGGCCCCCAATCCAATGTGACTGGTGTTCTTATAAGAAGAGGAGATTAGGAGTCAGATGGGGACAGAGGGACACCGTGGAGACACAGGGAGCAGGAGGCCGTCTGCAGGCCCGAGAGAGGCATCAGACGAAACCAGCCCTACTGACACCTTGATCTTGGACTTCTAGCCTCCAGAATCACGAGAAAATAAATTTCTGTTATTTGAGTCTCCCAGTCTGTGGTACTTTGTTAGAGCAGCCTGAACAGACTAATACAGGTAGACACTGTTTCCCAATATACAAACTGATTCTCGGAGAGGTGATACAACTTGTCCAAAGTCACACAGCTGAGAAAGAACCCAGTGACTCGGGAACTCAGATCTGTCCGATTGCCAAGCCTGCATGCTCAGCCACACAGCACCAGGCAGGTTTTTGTTCTCCGATACTTCTTGGGCCTGTTTCCGAGACGTGTTTTTTAAATGCCTCTCTGTAGGGAAAGCGCGTCGGAGAGAGGGGCTGGCACTGGGCCCACCTACACACCCACAGACCTGCCCCTGGGAGGGCCCTGCAGCACCCTGGGCGGTGGGCTGACTGCCATCAGGCCCCAGCCCCTGTAGCTGGGATGAGCTGAAAGAATTCTCCATGCATTCTATTTTATTTTCTAAAACAGATCTTCTAGTCCTGATCTTCAGAGGCAGTGACCTTTGGAGAAAGAAAGAAAAATGCAAAATATTCCAGAGATAGTGCGTAATCTGAAAAGACAACTCTCTAGACCAGGGCACTACGAGCTTTTTCTTAAAGAGACAGAGAGTAAATACCTCAGGTGTGGAGGGTCAGGGAGTCTCCATGGCAACTACTTGCTTCCCCCATTGCAGCTGGAAGCTGCCAAGTGAATATGTAAATGAGTGAGCAGGGCTGTGTTCCAGGAAAACTTTATTTATAGATACAAAATTTGCATCTGACATCATTTTCACTGTCATGAAACTATTCTTTTGGGTTGTTTTTCTACCACTTGAAAATGTAGAAATCCTCCTGAGCTTGCAGGCCCTGTGGGAGCAGGACTGGGCTGGACTTGGGCTGTAGTTTGCCAGATGCCAGGTGGGTAATTGTATTGACCGTTTCCGGGAAGCAGTTTAAGACCATTAGAGCAGGGAGGGCCGAGTGAGCAAGGCCTACAGAAGGGGACACTGAGGCCCAGAGCTTGAGGTGACTTCAGGAGCTCTTGGGGACCCGGCTCCACCTCTGGCCTCCCAGTCTGAGCTCCTTCGCCCACCGTGAGGGCACGGGCCCCACCACAGAAGTGACGGGGTCTCTTTGCAACGTCTCAGCTCCTGACGAAAGTTGCAGGACAACCACCCGCTCAGGCTCCAGCGCTGTGAGTAAGAGTTGGGCTGAGGCACAGGGGAGAGCCGTGTTGTGGGATGGTGAACTCCCAGCTTGTGCCGAGTGCTGCAGGGGGCACTTGGCGGGTGTCGTGGCGTCTGCTCCATGAATCCTCAGGACGGCCCCATCAGGTTAGCTCTGTTACCGTGTTCGCTTTTCAGATGAGGCCATCAGAGCCCAGAGAGGTTGTGTCACTTCACCTGAGACACACAGCGAACAAGGGGCAACCCCAGGCCTCAGCCCCAGGCCCTGCTGGATTCATAGCTGGGTGGACAGTCAGTGGTGGCATGGCAAGTCCCCCACCTCATGCTGGTGGCCCCCCCCCAGGTCAGATGTTGGGCTTGGTAACCCGGTCCCCACCGACCACGGGGCTGAGCTAGTTAGCACGTTTCTGGTGCATTCACGGGGACATTTCTCAGCAAAAGTGGAACACAGAGGGCCAATGAGACACCCCTGGAGGCAGGACAAGGCCTCACCTTTCTGTCACCAGAAACTCAGATGGTATCATCACCACCTTCCCTCTCCATTCTGTTGAGACCGGTTTAAAATCAATCCTGACAAACAGCCATGTGGCAAAAGACAGGCTGTACGGGATGCCTGTCGCTGTGTGGGTCTGAAGCGGTAGCAGGAGAGCAGCCCAGAATCCATGATGGTCCATCCAAATGGCAGAGCGCTGCACAGCCGTTCAAGTGAGACAGGAGTATTTATAGTGATCGCCTC
The DNA here is from genome assembly GCA_007922815.1 of Macrotus californicus. Lineage (NCBI taxonomy): Eukaryota > Metazoa > Chordata > Mammalia > Chiroptera > Phyllostomidae > Macrotus > Macrotus californicus. The sequence goes on from VMDR010000006.1 coordinate 499,732, forward strand.
GGAGAGGCGCTTGCAGCACACTCAGAGGGAAAACGGGCTATACAGTCACGTGTCTGGTAGGATCTCATGTAAGTGAAAAATGTATGCTTGTGGGATGTACATGCACAGGAAAAGGTCTGGAATTTTCTGCACTAAAGTGTTAACACGCTGTTCGCTTGCGTTCATTCATTCATTCACTCCACTAACATTTATTCACTGCCTGCTATGTGCCAGGAAACACACTAAGAGCTAAGAACACAGTAAGAAATGCAAGAGAAAACTGCTGGGATATGGAGTGACTTTTTATTTTTAAATGGACTATATCTTTTAGAGCAGTTTTAAGTTCATGGCAAAACTGAGCAGAAGGGACCGAGGTTTTCTGTGTGACCTCTGTCCCCCCTGCACAGCCTCCCTTGCTATGAACACCTGCATTGCAGGGGTGCCTTTGTTACAATCCACGAACCTGCTTTGACACATCACAGTCACCCAGAGTTCGTAGGTCACATGAGGGCTCACTCTCGCTGTTGTTCATTCCATGGGTTTGGACGAATGTATGATGACACGTACTCACCATGATGGCATCACACAGAGCACTTTTGCTGCCCCCAAATCCTCTGGGCTCCGCTGGTTCCTCCCTCCCCCTTCATCCCTGGCAACCACTGATCTTTTTACTGTCTTCATAGTTTTGCCTTTTCCAGAATGTCATAGCGTTGGAATCAGACAGTATGTAACATTTTCGGATCGATTTCTTCCACTTGGTATATGCGTTGAAGGTTCCTCCGTGTCTTTTCATGGATTGGTAACTCATCTCCTTTTAGCACGGAATACTATTCTCCTGTCTGGTGGGACCACAGTTTATCTAGTCACTCACTGAAGAAATTATTTCAACATGTTATCGATACAAAACGCATTGAGATGGTTTACATTCTTTGTTCCATTCTACCTCTCTGAAATCTGGTGCGCATTACCTGCTGCCAGGACACACATATCCCAATTCGAATGCTATATCTTCATCTGAAATATTTGACCTGTAATTTGATATCACAAAATTTGCAGTTGAAAAAGTAGGTTCGCATACCCAACTTGGTCCAAACACTCTTACAAGTTTTCTAACATCTGAATTGAGTATCGGGTTTTACAGTTTTATTTTCATGAATTAAAATGAAACCAGATTGATCACTCAGATCCTCAGCTGCACTGGTCCCACATCCAGTGCTCAAAAGCCACGTGTGGCCAGTGGCTGTCATACCGGCACTAGTGTCCTATCGCTGCATGGGTGCCTTCATCCATTCGTTCATTCATTCGCTCACCACGCATTGTTGGGAGGCCCTAGTCCTACAAGCCTCAGTGAGAAGGAGCACAGAAGAAGCCATGGTTTTGTCCTAGGACAACATCATGGTGTCCCTTCTCTCCCCCACCAGTCACTTCTCCCTGTGCCTCAGTCTCCCTTTCGGTAAAATAGGCAAAAGGGGGTGGAGTCTGTCTGTGGACCCCCAGGGTGGCACCCCGCCCCTGACATGTGACTGCTATGGGGTAAGCACACGAGCTTGGAGGCAGGCTGAGCTGGGTCTGAGTCTCAGTGCCTTGCCCAAGTTCTGCCCTCTCTCGAAGCCTCTGTTTCCCTACCCAAGCCTGGGAGGATTGCGGGGGTAGCTTTTGTGGGGCCTTGAGCTCTGTGAGCCACTGGCCCCGCACTAACGCCCCGAGAGCGAGGGTGGCTGATGGGAGGGCAGGACAGATGTGTGAGGTCCCAGAGCAGCAGGGGTGGGACAAAGTCTGGGAGGCGACGCAGGTGCAGGTGGCAGAAGGCATGCGGTTGCCCCGCCCTCTGCCCTCCCCTCTCCCCACCTGCCCCACTGCCTGGCAGGAGGCCTTGTTCATGTAGAGCTGACTCACCCTGGGGCCTTGAGGAATTCCTAGGAGGGGTGTGAGGCTCAGCACGTCCCAACCAGGGCGGGTGGGAGCAGGGAGAAGGAGGGTGGCTTTCAGTGCCAGGTCCCCTTCTCTGGAAAAAGACATCATCAGCCAAGTGCCCTCTTGGGGTTCAGGCACCCAGACCCTGTCCCAGCCCTCCTGAAGGCCACAGTTCCTTGTGGGAGACAGACATAAGTTTATCCCGAGGCAGAGGGATGTGATCACCAGGCCGGGCTCAGCAGCAGTGACCCCGGCTGGGACTCTGCTCTCTGGGCTGCAGTTTGCAAGTTAGCAAAATGGGCATAAAAACACCTGCTGTGCCCTGTCCCTTCCACACTGCTAAGGGCAAGTGCTGTGCAGGCAGGCCATGGGCCCCCCTAAAGCCAGATGGAGAGATGGGTAGTGGCAGGGGGCTGGGGAGGGTGCCCCAGGAGTGGAGGAACCCAATTCTTGCAGGCAGCTGCGCCTGGCTTTGCCATTTGGAGGATGGGGGTTGGAGAACTTAGGGCCTTACTTATCCGCCCCACCCCCTCAATTGGCTTCTGTGCCAAATGACTGAGTTCTACCTTCCCCTGTGGCGAAGCTGTCCTCAATGAAATGAGAAGGTGGGTGTGAGGCCAGAGGGGGCTCCCTGACCACCCGGGGGGCTCCTCCGCTCGTTCTTACAGTCATCACTGTCAGGCATGCTCATCTTGTTCAATTAGTTTTGCATTTCATTTTCCACACTCTCAGCTCCATGAGGGACTTGGCTTTGTTCCCCACTGTGTCTTCAGTTCCAGAGCTAAATGAGCCCTCAGGAAATGTTTGTTGAATGAATAAGAGTGAATGGCAAAGGGCATGCTGAGAATGGCTGTCCATGGTCCCAGGAGGTCTTGTGATTCCAGAACAATCAGGAGGGTCCCAGGGAGACCCCAGGGAGGGTCCCAAGGAGGTGAGTGAGTCTAGGCTGAAGGAGCAGAAGGTTCCAGCAGCCTGAAAATACCAAAAGAGAAGAAGACACTCCCTTATCCCACGCATCCCCGAGGAGTAATTGACACCAGAGAGGGCACCCACAGCAGACAAGCAGGACTCCTGGACAGGTTCCGAGGGGTCAGAGTGCAGTGGACCCGCTTGGGTCTGGTGATGTGCGGGCTCGGCCTATGCTCTGCACTGACCACGGGGCCCGCAGTGCCCTCGTCTGTGACGTGTGTAGTTGAAAATGAAACAGGGGTCAAGATGAATGAACGTTATTATCACACAGAGAAGACAGCAGGTTGGGCCCAAAGGGTGAAGTTTTGCTGCCTTGGATGTTGGCTATTGTTGTTAAATTGAGGAATGACTTGGATGGAGCAAAACGCATAGAACGTACATGTCATAAATACATGTGCTATGGCTTCACACCATGAAACTACCACATGGATCAAGACAGAGAATCCCTGCTCCCCAGGGACACCCCAGTTACCCTTCTGGGTCGACATCCAGCCCTTCTGCTAGACACACCCCGATTCGGACCTCTCCCTCTGTCAACCGCCTTATCTTGAACGTCATAGAAGCAGATCACACAGTGAGAGAAGAGCACGCCGGGACTTCTTTCATTCATTCCCTAGGCCTTGCCACGCTGCTCACAGAGAGAGAGCCCCCACCTCGTGGCCCAAGCCCTGCCCTGCAGTCCCACAGAACCCTCCCAAGGTCCCTGTTTCACAGTGGAGGACATCGAGACTCAGACAAGCCTAGCAATTTGCTCAGTGTCACACAGCAGCTGGTGGGTGCCAAAGCCAGCTTCAGAATCTGGAGTGGCCTGGCCTCAGGCCGGGCCCGCCCACGGCAGTGGGAGGTCAAAGGGGTTCCTAACTGAGAAGGTCACCGTGAGTAGCCACGCCCCAGCCATGTCACCTCCTCAGTGAGTTTTATCTTTGCTGTAAGCAAGCCCCATCCACGGTCTGTGCGTCCAGGTTAGCACACCTTTGAAAGAAGCCTAAGCACCCTCAGGAGAGCACCCAGGGAAACTTCGGTCCCTGCCTTTCTTTCTCCCACCTCCGGGAACCCTTCCCCCTCGCATTCCCTTCTTGCTCTCAACTGCCTAAAAGAAACTGTGAAGCGGTCCTTCCAGGAGCTTTGGAGACCTTGCTTCCTGTGAGTGTTGTCGCTGTGGCTCAGACAAAGTCTGACAAAAGCCCTTGACAGGTTTGGGTGTTCTGATGCGGGCTGCCGCGAGGGGCCAGACGCCCGGAGAGCTCTGGGGTTGCACGGAGACAGTGAGTGGGCTCTGACCTCCAGAACCACTTCTGCAGGGGGAGCCACCGGCGGCCACGGGGGTAGCTGGAGACCGGGAGGACCCGGCCAGAGCCGTGCTGAACCAAGGAGCTGCCTAGGGAGGTGCCCTGGAGCCAGGGCAGACCCTGCCTTCTCTGGGCTCTCTGCACATTTCAAGGGCCTTCCATTGTTCTCCATCCTCTCTCCCCCTACCCCTTCCTCCTCTCTCTCTCTCTTCTTTCTCTGCCCTGCCCCCTCCTTTTACTTTCTCCTTCTCCCTCCCCCCACCCTCCCCAGAAGCACTGCATCTCCTGCCCACCTCCCTCCTGCCTGCGCCTACAACCTGTGATTTCAAAGCTCTCAGGGCCCTCAACCTAGTCGTTACTGGGTAAAGTGCTGGTTAACAAACAGCAGGAGGGTTTTGAAAACATTTTACAGCATGCACAGCCAGGGTAAGCAGGAACTATAATGACTATAATTCAGAGCAGAGAGTGATAAGGGTCTCAGAGATAACAGACCTACTTCTTCAGTCAAGGTCTTGGCCCTTGGGTGTCTCCAGTTCCCTGAGACAGAGACCCAAACAGGTAATTATGGATGTTGAGATAAGGGCAGTAATAGAGGCTGTGCAAGGATGATGTGGACCAAAGAGAAGCCAGAAACTCTGCTCAGACCCATCAGGAAGCTTCCGGTAGGTGGGGGTTGGGCATATGAGCTGGGGCTGGCAGAAAATGCTAGAGCCTGAAGAGCTGGCAGGGGGATGGGGGGGTGGCTCCAGGCTCAGGAGAGGCAGGGCGAAGGGGCAGAGGCACACAGTGGACTTACTTGATCTGGAAACAGCCAGATCCCCAGGTCTGTGCCGTCAGGGAGTGTGGGCTCTGTATTCGTCAGCACCCTGTGCTTTCTGGGTGACCGGGCAGGGTAAGCCACTGTAGCTGTCTGAGTGTGTGGGAGACTGGGGTGCATGTTCCCTATCCTCAAGGCTCCTGCCAGAGTCGAGGTGCTGTTGACGGGAGCCCCACTGCTCTTGGGAGCTGCATTTCCACTGGGGCTCCCTGTCTCCCCTACGGGAGGAAGTCCCCAGTGCCAGGGTCTCCAAGACTGTGGCATGCCGTCAGAGACATGCCAGCGTCCTCAGGACTTTCCCAGAGCCCTCAGACCTCTCCATGTCTAAGGAAGGGTGACAGCCACTGCACACTGAGTGCCTACTGTATACTGGGCGCTCTACAGGCTTCATCTCCAGCCCTCACAAGAACTGCAAGTCAAGGCTAACACCCCACTTTACAGTTGAGGAGACTGAGGCACAGAGACAAGCTATGTGCCCCAGGCTTGCACAGCTAGTAAGAGACCCAGATGAGGTTCAGACCCAGACCTATACCTGGGCACAGGGACACTCAGGAAATGTTTGAGGACCCCATGGCCGTGTATAAATGAAGAGTGGAGCACTCAGAATTTGAGCATTAAACCCTAAAGGTGAAGGGACAGGATACCAGGTGGTCCTGGCTGTTCCCCGACAATCTTTCCACTGTTGTTTGTTGATTACCTTCAGCCACGGGGAACTCAGTCAGGAAACCCAGGTTCTGGGCCTGGTGGTGGAACCCGAGGACCTAGAGGGAAGCCCCTGCCCGGGCCTGGTCTTCCATGTGGAACACTGTGCTGTACATCACTCCAATTCACAGACCCTGCCCCCTGCGTAAACGTGAGCAAACATTTTATTGTAGGCAGGGCACCTATGGCCAAGATAAGCAAGACAGGAGCCTGGCCCTACCCTGGAAAGTGGGTCATGGGAGAAAGAAGCAAATTCCTTCTGTTTTGTTTTGAATCGGGGTGGAGAAGGGAGGGGAGAGGGTGAAGTGTGGAGAGGTGCTTGCAGGGCGCAGTGTGAGAAAGGCAGCCGCCAAGAGGTTCTCTCTGCTGGGTGCTTGGGTGGTCAGTGAGTGGGTGGAGGGCTGGGAGGTTAGGGAAAGAGGACCCTGCCTCCGCCTGATGTGGAAGCTTTTGGAAGCTCCTGCCCCCCACCCCCCGCCACTGCCGGATGGACTGGAGCCCCCACACCTCTCCTTCCTTGCCTCCTGCCCCTTCCTCCTCACTTCCACTCTCCCGGAGGCAGGATGGCGGCCTGGCCCAGCCCTCCCAGCGGAGCACCGTGTTTCATGTTCTTCCTCAGCTGTCTGTGCCTCCTGGGACACGTCACCCCTTCTGCCCCTGGAAAGTATTCCTCGTCCTGCCACCTCCTCCAGGAAGGACTGCGGGCCTCCTCAGAGCCCTCCCCCTGAGCCACCTTTGAATGCAGTGAGGTGTGTGTGATGTCCCCTACCCTGACTGGGCTCCTCTTCCTGGGGCAGGTCTAGGGTGCCACTGTCCCCACGGTGAACAGGGACACAGAGCAGTGAAGACAGAGGCACATGTGTCCCAAGCACGTCAGACACCCCTCGGACCCACCTCAGACGGCCACACTGCACGGGAAGAAAACAGCATGGGGAAACAGGGGTGGCATAAATGTGGGCTGGCTCCTGGGACTTCCTGGCGGTGCCGCTTCTCCAAGGCCTGAGTGAGCCAGTGACCAGGAGGAAGAGAAACCAGGCTCCCCGCCACAGAGGTGGCAGCTGATTCAGTGGATGAGGGGCGGCTCAGTCTCTGTGGACCCCACCCACCGCCCTCTGCCTTAGGGGCCCCAGGGGCAGATAGGATCCTCGGCGACATCCCTGGAGCATGGAGCACGTGCCATTAGAGGAGTCACACCTTCCACAGCAGTTCAATCACACAATTTAGCGGAAATCTCATAAAAATCAAAATTGTTCTCGCAGGGCTTTGAAGCTGCCCGTGAATTGCAGTCCAGGGTAGACTCCTCGGTGCAGGAACAGGCTCGTGTCTGCCGCTCCGGGCCCGGCCCCTCTGCCTGGAGCCCCACAGGGCCTCCTCCACGAGGCCTCCTTGCTGTCACCCATGTCCCCTGTGGTCTGCTTCCTGGTCTGAACACAATGTCCTACATTCCAGGAATCCTCTCAGCCCTGGCCTCCCGACACCGCAGCTACTCAGCCAAGTGGCCCCAAGACCTCACAAGAGCTGCTGCCAACCGTGTCCTGTTCCAGCACGTGGGCCCTGTCCCACCTCATCTCCCTGCCCCCTCTTTGTCCTCGCTCCACTGCTCCAGCCACAGTGGCCTCCCTACTGACCCTTGAACATGCCGTGTTCCCAGTTCAGAGCTGATGCACCCGCTGCTCTTCCTTTCTCCCAGAATTACCTTCTCCCTCATGTGCGCATTGCCGTCTCTGCCCCTTCCTCACACATACCCCTTCCAGTGAAGCCCCCTCACATAAAATACTTAGCATCTCTCTGCGGAGGAGCGTCCCCAGCAAGGGGGCCTACAGGCCCTTCCCAGCCTCCAAGCACCTGCCACTCCGCATGTCAACAGGTGGATCCTGAACTGGCTTTGGGCTCTTTCCGCACGTACGATGGGTGGAAATAGCTTTGTGCCCGTCCAGACCTACCCTTCAGGAGCTTCAGTGTCCTCCTGCTGAAAGCCAGCTTCCATGGCAGAAGTGTGAATGGCTGAGGCCACCGTGCTGCAAGGAAGCCCTTGCTGGCCGTGCGTGCGTGCGTGCGTGTGTGTGTGTGTAGGGGGAGGCGGCACTTAACAAGAGAGACATGCCCGAGCAACCCCACCTGTCCAGCTGCCTTGGATGAGGAGCCAGCTCTGTGAAGGAAGGTGCCATCCCAGCTGGTGCAGCCCCTGAGGCTCCGTGTGCAGCGAAGAACCGCCCAGCCGAGCCTAGCCTATGTTACAGGATTGTGAGAAATAATGAATGGACTTCATCATAAACCGTCCCATCCGAAGGTTTTTTACACACTAATTAATAATTGGAAAACCTTCCTGGGTAGAAGCATCGCCAGCATGCGGCCCGGCACTCAGGCTGGTCAGAGGTCGGGCCCCCTCCGACCCCTGTGCTTTCCTTCTCTCCCATGTCAGCTGCCCCAAGCGACGTCACCTGAGAACGTGTAGAAAAGCGAGCTCGTGAGCTGCCCTCGGAAACTCTGGCAGGGGGAGCAGTGGTCTGTGTGTGTGCTTTATGAACAGATTTTTATTTTTTCAGAGCAGTTTTAGGTTCACAGCAGAAGGGAGCAGAAAGTAGAGATTCCCATATACTCCAGCCCCCGCACAGGCACAACCTCCCCCATTATCAGCAGCCCCACCGGGGGGGACCTTTGTTACAATCGATGAACCCACATGGACACATCAAAATCACCCGAGGCCCAGAGATTCCAGCAGCGGTCACTCTCGATGATGGACCTTCTCTGAGTTTTGACAGATATGTAGTGGCAGGTGTCCAATTTGACAGTGTCATGCAGAGCAGTGTCACTGCCCAAACACTCCTTGTGGTCCGCCTCTTCAGCATCCCTCCCACAGCCCCTGGCCACGGTGGATCTTTTTACTGCCTCCATGGCTTTGCGTCTTCCAGAATGTCCTAGAGCTGGAATCACACAGTGTGAAGCCTTCGCAGACTGCCTTCTTTCACTTATTCATATGCGTTTACAATTCCTCCACGTCTTTTCATGGCTCAATAGCCCATTCCCTGTCAGCTCTGATTAATACTCCACTGTCTGGGTCCATCACAGTTATTGGTCAGTCACCCGCTGAAGGACAGCTTGGCCGCGTGACCAGTGTTTTCACATACCCTGCAGGTGACTTCGATGTTTACAAGCACTTGGAAACAATATTTTTTACAATATAGCTCCACAGAGTTAATGCTGTAGCCATTCCTTGGCTGTTTTCTATGTCTGGATGCCTTTCTTTTTCCCTTTCCTGTCTCGCTTCTATTTGGACGGCCCCTAAAATGTCATTTCTTCCAGAAAGTATGCCTAGGTCCCCACCGACTGAAACAATAGCTCCCTAGGGCTGTCTACAGGGGGTGTCTGTCCCCGTTGTGCATTCTGGCTGGCTGTGCCTACCACCTCCCCTACCCCACCCCTGCCCTACCCCAGACTGTGAGCTCTTGCAGACAGGACCAGGTTCCCCCAGCCCCTGGCTCCAAGCTGGGCTTACAGTGGAGCGCAATAAATGCTCTAGGTTTGAACAGTGCAACAGGGCGGCAGTCTAGTAAGCTCCTTACTAGAGAAGCTAGCAACGTGTCAGAGTGATTTTTATCACATTCCCAGGAGCGACATCTTACAAACACATGTCTCTCCAGACCAAAATGCATTTCTAAAAACAGAGCTGATAAAATGATTTCTTTCTAACAGCGAGGAAAAGGGGGGAAAATAGCATACACCAGGCACTGTCCATCTGCCAGCACTGTTTTTGCTGTTTTTCTGTCTTATTATCCCTCACCATCCAGGTGGATATGTGAGACCCTTGCAGTTGAAGACAGCCAGGCTCAGAGGCGCTTGTTCTAAGTCACACAGCCAGGGCTTCCACCCACGTGGGCCCAGGGGCTTGGGACTGAGGTGCTCTTCCACTGGACCAGTCCACTTAGAGGAAGCACACAGTGGGGTGAGAAACTAACTTTCTGCAGGCACACACCCTCCCACCCTTCTTCGCACAGTCCCCAAACTGCCACCTCTTTTGGCGGGCGCCGCGTCTCCGGCAGTTTCTGTCTTCGGGAGGTGTCGCGGCAGGGAGGGGCTGGCAGAGACAAGTAGAAATATTCCTCATTCCACTGGCTGCTTACTGGGTCAGGCCTGATCTGGTTAGACTCCAACTCAGTTTATAAGAGGAAGCCGTAAAACAAATGGCGTGCCAGTGAGCAGAAACGAACTCCCACGACATTGCAAACAGCCGGGGGACAGGCAGCGTGGGCAGGGGACGCAGGCCTGGTTTCTGCGTCCTCATGTGCATGCCCTGTGTGCGTGCGTCGTGTGTGCATGTAAGTGGGTAAGTTAGCGTTCAGTACACCTGCTGGGTTACCTGGGCTGGAAATTCAGGGGCCGCCACTCACGGGGTGGCTCTTGCATTTTTCTGAGCCTCAGTGACAGGATCCACCTCTGGGTAGCTGTGAAGATTTAGCAATGCAGTGTTAACCAGCCGCTCAGTGCCCACCCTGGGGCGACTCGGCGGGTCTCCGTGATTGCCTTGTTGGATCTGGGGCAGGGTTTGCACACAAACTGCTCCTGAACCGTCCGTCGCAGCCAAACTGGGAGAGTTTGACTCCCAGGGCTCAAGAGAGAACAGTGTCAGGGGTGGGGTGGTGGGGGGTCAATGCGTGTTGCCCCAATTCTGGCCGTAGAGTTTTGGCTTCCAGGCCAGGTCTCCTGGACCCATCCAGACTCAAAAGCCCGGACCTTGTGGAGTTGGGGCAATAAATGTTCTGTGTTACGGCTGGGTCAAGTCCTTATCTGAAATCTACCTGCCGTGTTTTAGAGGATGCAGAGCTGGCCCCTGTCCAGTGTCCCTGCAGGGCTGTGAGGGAGGTGACACCTGGCATGTCCACGGTGGCCACAGAGTGCAAGTGCAAACTTGGGTCCAGACTCCAGCTCTGCCCCTTGGGCCGGTCCTCGCTTCCTCCAAGTCTCCATCAGTTCCTTCCCTAGGAGAAAAGGGGGAGAAGAACCCATCTGCTCTGAAGGGACCTGCAGGAATGCACGCTGCCTCCAGGTACAGGGGAGGCAGAGGAGGTGCCCGCAGAGGGTGGCCACTACCCCTCCACTCGTGCTAAGGCAGCGTGGTTAGTGCCCTGCCCAAGGGTGCTCGGGTGGCGAGGGGCAGAGCTGGGAAGCAAGCCCCAGAACTGCACAGCGGTAACCTCATCACTCCAACACCCCTGCCCCCCGACCTGCCCTGCATTCTACCCCCTCTGCCCTTAGGAAGGTCCCAGTCCCCCAGGGAGTAGAGAAGCCGCTCATTGGTGGCTGAGATCTCAGTGGGATCCAGCACCCGCAAAACAGCACAAGGCAAGTTTGGTGGGGAGAGCCCAGGAAGGGACAGTCCCACTTCGAAGGAAAGGTCCAAGCTTTCAGGAGGAGGCGGCACAAGGCGGGGTCTTGAAGAATGACCAGGGCTGGAGGGGCAGGGCTGGACCCTGGCGTGTTGGAGCCCAACAGTGCACTGGCTGTGGGGCGGCTCTGGGGACGGCTGCTGGAGGTGGCAAGGTGGGACTTGGCCACCATTGAGGGTTTTGTCAAGGGTGCACTGGGGGTCCAAAGAGGTGTTCCTTTCTAGATTCTTCCACATACCCCTCCTTCCTCTTGGTCCCCAGCTCCCTACCCTGTACCCTATGTCGAGTCCTGGTACCCCTGAATTGGTAGCGGAACCTACATTTCTGATGTTCTCTGAGGTAGGTACCTGGATGCATCTGGATACAGAGGCGAAACTCTGAAACATAGGATTAGATCAGAAGAGAGAGTTGCTTGAAGCCACACAGATGCTAGGAGACGGTCAGGATCCCAGCTCCTTTCTCTCTGGTTCCCAAATCCAGCATCTGTCCACTCAACACTGCCATGAAGGCCAAGGGAGACTGTGCAGTGAAGACAGGCCCAGGGAGGGGTGGTCGGGCCTCCTTAGTAACTGCCCAGCAGGGTAATGACTGCCCGTTAGCCAGCATCTGTGGTTCTTTGCTGTATGGCTTCGAAGGGTTTCAGATCGTTCAACTTAATTATCGCTGGTACCACCTGTACAGGAGCCACTGTTATTGTCATCAGCCTCTGTCTCACAACAGGGAAGCTGACACACCCAGTGAAGTGGCATGTCCAAGGGGACATGTGTGCTAGGACTTAAAGGCAGCCTGGATCCAGCTCACCGCCCTAATCAGAATAGTGCCTGAGGTTGGCCAGGCTGGGCCCTGCACATGTGGAGGCTGAAATCCAGCTTGAATCCTGCTCTCCGGGGCTGTGCCTGCCAGCTGCTTGGAGGAAGGGGCACCTTGGTGTAACCAACACACAAAGACAGCCAGGCCAGGCTTGTCCCTCTGGGAACGAGAGCTGCTGACCACATCGTGGCTTTTGTTATTTACGTGATTGATTTTTTTTTTAAATCATGACCTTCTCCGAGCCATATAAGAGAAGAGATGAAAAATGTCAAGCGCACGAAGGCTGTGAAATGGAGAACAGCTACCTGCCACAGCAGGAAGGCACTGAAACATCACCCACCGAAATGGCCTTCCTCCAGCAGATGGAAGTGCGCCCTGGGGCAGTGAGACTCAGCAGACCCGTCCGGGTGGTGTGTCCACATCATTGTCCCAGCTGTCCCTCTTCTAGGAATCAGTCTGGCTGATACTCCCATTGGCCTCTGTCAAGATCTCTGTAGAAGCATTGTCTATAAGAACAGAAAACGGGAGACCACCCAAAAAAACAAAGAGGAGATGGGTCAGATTGTGGGTCTGAATTTGGAGCACCAAACAGACCTTGAAATGAAGGAGGTGGATTTGCTTATAACAACAATGAATGGCACAGGATTTGCTTCGAGTGTAGAATATTTAGTACACCGTGAGACCATTTGCATAAATATTTTGACGTGGGTATACATATTTAATCTATGTTGAAGGCAGCCAAGCGTGGGATTAAGTTCAAGTGTTCTGGAATAAGACTGTTGGGCCCCGGCCTGGCCTCCCACGCTGACCAGGTGAGTAGGTGTGAGAATGAGTGAGTTACCTGACTCCTGTGTCTCAGTGTTAAGGGCTCAGACCCAGAGCCAGGTGTCCTGGTTTTGCCACTTCCTTCCTGTGTGACCGGGACCAAGTGACTCGCTCCTACTGTGCCTCAGTTTCCCTGTCGAAAAAAAACGAGCACGCTGATGATCCTTTCTCCACAGGGCTGTGGGGAGGATGGCGTAGATGAAAACACGTGACACTTTCTTGCAGCCTGGAGCCTGACACGCCCCCAGGAGTCTTCCTGAGGCTCAAACCTGGAAGAAGATGCTGGAACAATGTACACAGCCGGCCCTGGCTGTCAGATCTCCGAAGAGCATTTATTGTTGAACTCACACATTTCATAACATTTGAGATTTTGGGAAAAAAGCACTACTTTTGCATTCAGAAAAAGAAATCATGGATTTCAAAAGAAGACACTAGCAAATGGCCCTCAAGAAGAGGCCAGTGCATCCTTGCACTGTGTTCCCTGGAATAAAGAGGGGTGGACTCGGGGCCCAGGTGCAGGGCTCACCACCCTGGGTGGCAGTCCCTCCCTGTTCCCTTACCCTCCAGCACCCTGTGCTCCTCACTGTCACTGTTCTTCCCCTGGGGCTTGTCCTCTACTGGCCAGCCTCCCCCAAAGCCATGGGAGCTCTCCAAGGACAAGGATCACATCCGGCGCATGTCCCTGCATCCCCAGGCCTGGTCCAGAGCCTGGCGCATGGTGGGAGCCTAAGGAGGGTTTGCTGAGCACTGGGTCTCGGGTGTGCTACCCCAGGGCTTGTCGAAGGAAGTTCCTTCTGCAGCCTGACAGTAAACACATTCCCTTCTGACCCTTCAGGAATGCTCCTGGCACTAGTTCCCGGGTCAGGCCCTAAAAATGAACACTGTGCACTAATTACACAACAAACCAGTGCATTCTGGACTCAGCCTCCGGCGGCTGACCCTCTGCTTGGCCATGTGGTCAGCCAGCTGCGGCACAGGCTGTCCCAGGGGAAGGGACCTCCAGCCCCTCCGGTCCTGGGCAGCAGAGGCTGGGACCTCCGGGGCAGACAGACTGAGGACCTCAGAATGAGAGACCCGCTCTGCTTACCGAACAGAAAGAGTTTTATTTCCACCCACGTGTGCAAATGTGTGTGCGTGCGCAGACAAAATGGAAGCAAAGATAAAAAATATGAAGGACAGGGAGCAAAAGATAAAATTACCCATTCCTACCTAAAGTTTATATCTGGCTTTTATTTTCCCTCTTACAAATATGGAAAATTATTTCTTCCTTATAAAAAACCACCCGGACAAGCATGTTGCTAAGGGCGGCTGGCCTGGCCTGGGGGCACCACAAAGGGCAGTGGGGCTGGGAGCCCAGAGCTGTCCCGGACATGGGCGGCCACACCCTGCTCCAGCCTGCACCTATCTGTCCTGCAGGGTTGGGGGCCCTAGGGCACCAGTGTCCCCCCTTTCAAGTAAAAACCTGGAGAGCTGGATTTTTACTTAAAAAGTACCGATTTTTAAAATTGCTGCTGGTGGTGGTGTGTGCAGGGGGCGAGGGGTCATGAAGAAGGAAATGAACAAACAAACATGTCTCTGTGGTCCATATAAAGCCCTTGAGCTCCCGGGTCCTGAAGCTGTCCCCCTCCCCCCCATTTTACAGGTGAGCAAATGGAGGTGAGCGTACAGCCAGCTCACGGTCCCTGGGAGTCAGGGGGTGGTCCAGCTGGAGGTCTCTGGTTTTCCAGCCAGCCTCTGCCCTTGAGGCCCAGGGTCTGCACACCCCGGTGGTGGGGGGTCTCACAACAGGAGTCAGGCCCACCTGCCTGCCGTCCGATCCCCAGCCCCGCCTCTTTGAGAAAACCTCATGATAGTGGGTTTATGCTCAATGAGTGGTAGTGAGTCCCAGGCTGTTAAGTGGCCCCCACTTTCAGCCCCAGGAGGAAGTCCAGAGATATGGGACTCAGGCCATTACAGAGACACTGGGGTCAGGGGAGATGAAGGCTTCTCTGAAGTCGGAGTTCAAGGGCAGGGGGTCCAATGGCAGCTTTGGAGGTAGATCAGTAAGAAAACACACCAGGCTGTGGGTGAGGGTTAATTCGAAGCCTGGGCTGGGAGGAGCAGGACAATGGGAGATTTCATCATGCTAACTCAGAGCGGTGAGCAATTTAAAAGGCATGAATTATTTCAGGACGTTTCCATTTAATATTCTTCGGTGGGAGTTAACCACAGGTTACTGAAACCACTTACCAGGAACTGAATCTGCCTTGATCTTGAACTTCTCAGTGCGCAGAAGTGTGAGAAATGAATCTTGGTTGTGAAGCCACCCAGTCTATGTATTTGGCCACAGCAGCCTGAGCCCACTAAGGCAGGGAGAAGGAGGCCCACGATTGGGTGTCAGGAGACGTCCCTTGTTTGCTAGGTTTCCCATCTGTACAGGAGGGACAATAATCTCTACAGCGAAGGAGGTGTCTGCACCAAAGCTGACCAGCACTGGGGGTCCAGATAAGGATGGCTGGCTGGAAGCACCCCCAACCACAGCGGGGGAGGCAGAGGGAGCTTGGGGAAGGAATCTCACAGAGCACTTGTCAGGAAATGTGCGGGGTCTGGGAAGCACACATTTATGTGTCCCCTCCCTGGTTATCCACTTGCCTGCTTTGGCCCCATCTTTGGGGGAGTTTGATCAGTCGCCCAGCAAACGCACTTGGACATGGCCCTGTGCACACATACATTTGGAGCTGAGGCAGCACTTTTGCTATTCAGGTTTTTATTTAACTAGAAGGAAAAAATAGACACTTACTCCCTGCCCTCATATACCCTACATAACTGCCCAGCTGACCTTGGCTCCACTCAGGATCAAGGTCAACCAGGGCCTGTCAGCCCACCCTTGTAGAGACAGGAGCTGCATGTCCTTGTGCCCAGAGTGCTGGGACCAAATTCTTGCTCTACTTCTGGGGATGAGAAGGGGATGCTCATCTCAGTCTCATGATGAGGATTAAAGAAGATGATGGACATGCTGTGTGAGTAAGAACCTTGCTCGATAAGGTTAGCATCACTATTAACGACAAGATCCCGAAGCCCCTCCAGCAGCTCGCTCGCTGCCCTCCCAGACCCATCCCTCCCCCCCTCCCCCACCCTAGGTTGGGTAAGACCTCTCCTTGTTAATCTCCTGGCCCTGCTTGCCCCTATAAAGCTGACCCCACAATGAACATTATTATTGTTTTTGTTTGTGATAATGTTGAGCGCCTCCAGGGCAAGGACCAAGTCTCAGTCTTCAGACCCCAGGTCAACAGCCTTTGGTCCGAGCCAGTTTCTTAAATGAATGAATAATTGGGTGAATGAATAAACGAACTGCCAGTGACCTTTCCGGCTCCATGGGGAAACGCTGCAGGTCTTCACCAATCAATAGTGATCTGTGCCCTACTTTCCAAGTCACGCCCTAGCAAACGACCGCTGGGTTCGAATGGGTGACCCAGTGTTCAGTGGACCAGACAGCCTGGCAGGGCAGAGGCCAGAGAAGATATGTGGGCCAGGCCCAGGTGCACAGTGCACCCCCCATGGAGGGTGAAGCAGCATCACACATGCTTGTTGTGCAATGCCCCTGGAGTGGGCTGGCTGGGCTCCCGGCCCAGGCTGCGTCCAGTCCTCAAAGACGTGCCTTAAACTGCATCTGAGGGCTGCTCTGGATGAGTCGATGGGATGCACAACACTAGAGTTCAGACCCCGTGAAGGAGAACAGCCCTCCTGCCATGCCCAGGTCCCTCCCACCCCCTTTTTGAAACTCAGCCCTGGAAGGACCTGGCTCCTGTAGTACCACTGAGGCAGATGGCCATTTTCCTTAAGGATCTTAAAAAAATACCAAGACAGGACCCAAAGGGATGGTATCTGGTTTTCCTTGTCACTAGGTCTGTGCTTTATTTTTTTATTCCATTTTTATTTTTTGAGAATAGCGGAATGACCATTCCTCTACCTACTTCCTAAGATTCAATATTGTTCACATTTCGCTTTTCCTCTTGCTTTTCTTTGCTGGAGCATTTGAAAGTAAGATACAGACACCGCGATCACCTACTCTCAAATGCTTCAAATACCTTCTGAAAATAAGGGCATTGTTTTCACGTAACTGCACTCCACAATCTCTCCTGGAAAACTAACAATGCATTCCGAATGTCCTTTAATACCCAGTTTATATTTAAATGACTTTAAGAGGTTTTTTTGTTTTTTTGTTTCAAATCAAGTTCATACCATGCACCGCGGCTGATGCATTTTGGGCCCTTTTAACCGAGAAGTGTGTCTCCTTCCTGCAACCTCTGCATTTTGCATTTTTTGATGTTGACATTGGCCTCTGGTCAAGAGCAGACCATTCTCATGCAGAAGGCCCTGCACCCTGCAATGGTCCACTGGCCCTTCATCCGCCTAGAACTGGTTCCCAGCTGGGCCTGAACTGGGCCCCATTCAGAGCTGGCTGTGACTGGCCATCAGCGTCAGCAAAGGGACTCTCCCTGACACCCTCAGAGGTAAGGGGCGGCACATGGAGCCAGGACCCAGGGGCCCAAGCAGAAGATGTGCTTGTATCAAAGGGAAGCCAGCATTGGTATTACTCCTGCCCCTCACCTGCCGTGTCACCTGCTGTCCCCTCCTCCAGCCAGGTGCATTGCCTCACACAGTTTCTGCTTCTCTGTCCCACAGGCCCACTATCTTCTCCCCTCACGGAGGTCCAGGGAAAGCCCTGGGCACCCACTTTTTCTCTCCCCCTGCCCTGGTTCCATGTAAATCTTAGATGGATAAAAACTTTCACCATCACAAAGAAAAATAAAGAGGTGGATAAACCAATACATAAATAGGAGAAACAAGAGCAGAAATATAGGCGATAATATTGTACTTCGTGGAGGTGAGGATGAGCTTTACGTGTGACATCCAAAGCCAACACTGGACGGGCTGCTTGGTGTCCACACGACCCCGCACAGGTCTGCTGACTCCCGGCTCCGATGGGCCTGTGGATCTCCCTTCCACAGGGAGGGAGAGGCCCGGAGAAGGGCAGGGTCCCAAGGTCGGCTGCTGGGGAGCCTCAGATCGAGGCCTCCCCCTCCCAGCCGGCCACCTTTCCTCTAAGGGAGAAACAAACACACCCCGTACCCTGAAGAGCAAAGACACTTATTCTAAAGACTTTCAGGGGCAAAGGTACAGGTATAGTGCCTGCATCTTAGGGGCCAGGATGGAATGCACATCACGTGACACCCCTAAGTGACATTTATGTGCCTGATAAAGTCCACCGTGACCGCACCCCCCCCCAAGAAGGCGCTTCTTCTCCCATAGAAAAAAACTAATGAGCCCATGCCCTCTTCTACAAGCAAAGGCCCTTCACTGTCTCAAAGTCAAAATCCTGGATAGTGTGACCTTCTGGTAGGTATAATTTTAAGAAAATACATAGAAGGCTCTAACTTGAATGCAAATGAAAGGAAAATGATTTGTAATATAGTAACACGCAGTTCACTATGCAAAGGTTTGAGCAGGGCTGTGCTGGAAACAGAAGGAAACAGTCAGATCGCTTGTACCTGTACAAAAATAATTGCTGCGTGTGCAGTTACAAATGCAGGCCTGTGTGGGTGTGTTTTGCTGGTGACTCAAAGCACTTCTCTGAGTGACAGGATTTTCCCAAAACAGTAAATGGCTCCTGAGTAAACCCCAGAGCCAGAAAAGCACAATGTCTTTGATGTGCATGGCAGTGGCATCCTAGGAAATTCAGGGGACATTAACCCCATGCACAGCCCCTCTGAGCGTCTGTGCAAATGGACGCACGTTCTGGGCCCAGATCATTACAGGAAATTGCATTACTCACATGGATGTCTAGTGGGGAATGTTTAAGTGGGTGAGATGGGGGATCTCTGTTGTACAGTACATGAGTGGACCAGGCCAGGCGGGGTAGTTCGTCTCTGTAATTGACACCAGCCAGACCATGGGGTATGCGGGGGTTGGGGGGCAGCAGGTAAGTAATGACAATAAAAATAATCACTAATCACTTACTGGGATAATTTTTACTACGTGTCGGGGACTCTTCTACATGCTCCTGCTATATTAACTAACTGAATCCTCACAATAAAGTTGGTCCTACGTCCACGCCCATTTTACAGATGAGGAAGTTGAGGCAGGGAGAGGTTACCAGACCTCCTTGAGGTCATACAGGTGAAAGGTTTTAGCTCATGAGTACCTGCTGAATGCAAGGACTGTGTGAGGCATGGGGAGTGTGGAAATTACAGTGCTTAGGGTCCAAAGCAAAGAGAACTGCTGTTTATTGAGCGTCGATTATGTGCCGGGTTCTGTGATGGATGGCACACCAGTAATTCCTCCAAAATGCATCCTCTTCTTAGGAAGGCAGCCAGTTGGTCCAGGGCATGGGAAGGGGGCTTAAATATTCCCAAAGCCAAGAAGACGTGTGTTTGGCTGAGGAGCAGGCAGGGAGGGGGGTAGGGAGGAAGCAGAGGGAGGGCCTGTGCATTTGCCGGGACTGTATCGGTAGCTCAGGGCTTTCTCATTCCGTACTGCGTCTGTGCCTCACCAGCAATGGCACAGAGAGGCTAGGGAGTTTGCTCCGGGACACACAGCTACCAGAATGCAAGTCCAGGTCTTGGGCTCCCAATTCTAGGCTGATCCCTCCAGCTCCAAGCATGTCTCAAGAGCACTTGGGGAAGCTCCACATGTGGCCGACAACATGGGTGTTGACTCTATGAGACTTTGCCCCCTGACTCTGCTGCTTAACGCCTTTTGGGGTCTCGGCCAAGCCCCTCCTGGACGCCAGTCTCAGACCCCACCTGCAGAGTCGAGGAAGGGAACCTGCTCCTGGGGTGGCTGTCTGTACAAAGCCTAGCATGGTGCCTGGCACATATTCAGCACTTTCTACAAAGCAACTGCTTTCACATCACTGTCCTGGATGGATGGGTCGTTTGTATCTCTCCTCTTTCTCCCACAGAAACTGCCGGGAGAGGTGATAACAGCAGTGATTCATTCCCGGGGTGGGGGAACCTCGGTTTTGCACAACTTTATCAAAGAAGCTATAACTACACTTTTTTCTCCCCTTCCAAGATGCCGGCGTGCAGTGGAATGAGGATGCCATTGTCACAAGGTCACCGTGAGCAGGGTGACAAAGGGGTTCCATGAGCGAGCACCCACCATTCAAACCCTGGTTTCTGGCCTGGTGAGCCACGTGGTGGGGAGGCCGCCCCCTGCCCCCGCTCTTCCTGGTTTAGGCGGCTGTGCGCGCGGATCTCTGTCGGATCTACTTACTGGGCTGCGGAGAGGGTTAAGGACATGAACTCGCGTGCTTCATAAAATAGTTCTCGTTGTCCCCCCAAAGCAGGAGGCATTCTGTGTGCACTTCCAGCTGCTGTCAGTGATATCTCTGCACTGTGTGTGCACAAGTGATAACAAGCAGTTAATGCTCAACCCCTATCTCTGTGACCTTTATCAGTTAGTTTGCGACCATAATATCTATTTCACGCCTGTGACAAGCCTGCATAGGCTCCTCTGATTCCAGGCCCACAGGCCAGGAGCTGGTGCAGAGAAAACAGGCACTAACACTGTGGAAATGAGCAACCCCAGAGCATGCTGGCAGCCCTGAGTCAGCATCCGGCCCTGCCTCTGCACGCAGAGAAATGACTTTCCAAACACAAGTCCGTGAAGAACGTGCTCTGGGCCTAAGCTGAACCGTCTGGGAAAAACAGTCCCACAGGCATTTCCCAACCACGGGAAGAACCGCCCAGCTGTGTCCCAGAGGCAAAGCCAAAAGGAGGCCCCGGAGGTTCTTAGATAGCTCGGCTGGGGCAGAGGGAGCGTCTGCCCTTGTCCAGTCCGAGGTCCTGCTCCACTGCCCCTTGGGGACGCAGTGTGGCTGAAGGGAAATTCCAGCTCTGCCACTTGCAGCCACTTAACGTCCAGGAATCGTGTAGACTCCTGGCAGGTCACTTAAACTCTCGGAAACTCAGTTTCCTGATCTGTAAAATGGGTGTGCTCGTGCCTAGCTGGCAGAGTTGTTGGGAGGATCAGAAATAATGGGTATAGAGTACTTAGTTGTCTGTGTTCAGTTCTGGGTAACTTAACACAGGATCCACGTGCCAACATATCTTGTGCTTCCAATTTTGCCTGGAGGAAGAAGGTCATGTGGGTGACAGAGCCACTGAGATCCCCTAACCCAGGGTGCGAGGGCTCCCAGAGCAGGGGACCCCAGGACAGTTCCCATTGAGGTGTACCATGCAGCACAGGCACATGGGCTGTGGAGCCGCCAGCCTGGGTTCAAACCCAGGCTCTGCACTGTGAGCCCTACAGTCTCCATGGGGAAGTCCCAACCCGGGGCCCTCTGGCTGTGACTGTATTTGGAGACAGGGGCGTTAAGGATATAATGAAGTTAAAATGTGGTCATTAGGGTGGGTCCCAATCCAGTGTGACTGTTGTCCTTATAAGAAGAGATCAGGATGGCGACAGGAACCCACAGAGGGAAGACACTGTGAGGACACAGGGAGAAGACAGGCATCTACAAGCCAAGGAGGGAGGCCCCAGGAGGAGCCAACCCTGCAGACCCCCTATCTTGGAGTCCCCGCCTCCCAATTTGCGGGAAAATCAATTTCTGTTTTTTTAAGCCACCCGGCCTGAGGTACTACTTTGTTACTGCAGCCCCAGCAAGCTAACATAAGCTGTGTGACATGCTTTTTTTTTTACTTAAACTCTCTGTGCCTATTTTTTTTTCACTTATAAAAAGGGGGCTATAATAGTATCTCCCTCATCATCATGTTCCGAGGCTCCAATTGAGAAAGCACTCAGAACGGGGCCAGGTGCAGAATCGGCAGGCAGTGAGGGTAAGCTATGACTCCCATGATGGTGACCTTCCCCCTTTCCCCTGGACCTCAAGGGCAGAGGTTCTTTATCCACCCGGGGCAAGGGTAGACTATTTTGCTCATAATAGGGAATATTGTTGGACAAATGGGTGAATGAATGAATGAATGAATGCTGTTTCAAATGTTTCTTAGGAGGTGGCGGGACTAATTTACGATTTTAAATGCCATAAAATTATATTTTCAGTGGACACCTTTCTAATGTCTCACAGGAAATGCTTAAAGACAAAGCGAGTGCCCACGTGTAGAAATGGAGAGGCGGGACGGTGACGCTCATGGTCACCCTCACCCAGCAGGTGAGTCTTGCCAGACACCCCTGGGCTCCGGCTAGAGGCTTACCTGCACCTCGGGAGGCTGACGCCGTGCTCGTGGAAGACGTGGGTGACGAGGAGGACGTGACTGAGCATGTGGACAGGTGTGGGCAGGGTGAGGCGAGACAGCGATCCAGGTGGACCGCCCATGAAAACAGCGACCTGCACTAATGAGCGTTGAGCGGACAGACAGGCCGGTTCACCCGGGTGTCCCGCCCACAGCGCCGTTCTCTTTTGTCTGCTGTGTGTGAACCTTCTCCTCCTCGAGGCCCCCCTCCCCTTCCCACGTTCTGGTCCCTGATCTCTCAGCCTTCCTGTGTGTAACCCCAAAGCCAGCCTGTGTGCCTAAGAAAGCAATGGAGAAAGCTTGCATCAGTATAGAGAACCCTTTGGCTCTTAAATCTACATGATTGTGCCCAGAGTCAGGGATTGTGGTGGGCAAAGGTTTCCTGGAAATGGTGAGATTTAAACCCAGTTATGCTGGAGGTCAAAGTCAGCCACCCCAAGCCAGCCTGCCATCTGCCAATGTATCCCTCCATCTGGTCAACATTCATAGTAAGCATCTACTGAGTGCCAGCCAGGCCCTGGGTGGTGGGGAGACACTGGCGACCAGGACATTTTTCTCAAAGAGTAAACACCCAGAGAGAAGGGACAAACCCACAAACAGGAAGTAAAGCTTCAGTGTGATGTTGCCATCCCAGAACAGCTTCTTCAGGGGCACGAGGGGGCACTTTATCCCCGACGGCCCCTCCTGGAAGACCTCAGAAGGAGGGACCCACAGATGTGTCGTGTCTCCAAGTGGCAACAAGATTCCTATGCGGGCTGGGTAGAAAGCATTTGTGGAACACTGTCCGCACAAAGCAGAATTGCTCCCTGTGTTTTTTCCTGCTGATGGTTGGAGGTCACCACAGCTGTCCCCGAAACCCGATGTAGGTCCTTATCTGCTGCCAGGCAGGGTAGAGAAGTTTGCTTCCCTGTGTTCCCTGGGGAATTGCCCTGTGTTACATCAGCCCCATAGAACTCTCCGAGATGCTGGAGCCGTGTGCTGGCTTGTACTGTACTCACTGGTCACATGGGGCTGTTGAATACTTGAACTGTGACTAATTTTTCATTTAATTTCATTGGGATTATTTTAAAAATAGCCCCATGTGGTTCCTGGCTATTAGTCAGTGTAGTCCTAGGCATTGAGGAAGCCACCCACTGGCCCTGCCTCCGCTGCTTCCTGACATGTCCGTCCTCAAGGTTTGTTGTCTTCAGGAGCTGGTGCTCCATCCCAGGCAGGTGTGTGGTGGCGAGATGTCAGGGCACAAACGCAGATGCACAAGAAACATCCATTTCCTTATTATCTGGAACCCAGTTGAAACCAGACATGCCGCCCCCACGTTGCCAGTTCTGTGGGAATTTGGTCTTGGTTGTGAGTGGGGCACACCTCTCCCACCCAGGGCTGTGCAAAGTGTCCAGGGTTATAATATGGAGCAGCCAGGCATTGGGCAATACCAGCCTCCTTCCTGGGCACCAGAACCTTCTGGAGAGGGTGTGTTGAGGATACTGCAGCAGCCCCTTTTCCCCCTCAAGGCGCTAGGTCAAGGGTTCCAGTCCCTAGTAGAGCCCTAGACCTGTCCACCCCAGGTAGAGGTGGCTTTCCTTTCCACCTTCAAACTTCTCTCCTTCTTGCCGGTGTTACTGGCATAAAAGCTTGCTTGCTTCAGGCTTTACCAAAACAAAAGCCAGCAAGGGCTGTGCTTTGCTTTGGGCCCAGGAACCCCAACCCCAACCCCTGAGTTGGGAGAACTCAACATGGCTAGGTTTGTTTCCTAGATCCCTGCTGGAAAAATAAAACGAAGACTCCCACTACTTAATATTGCAGAGAGTTATACTTTCCCACAGAACGGTTGCACGCCATGTGGGAAAAAGAGTGAGAGGCCAGGAAAAGACATTTGCCACCGAGGGGCCAGCACGTGCAAAGAGACAGAGACCATTCAGCCCTGCAGCCACCAGATTCCAGTGTGGCAGCCCAGAGTAACTAATGCTAAGGGTGGCGGCTTACTGAGTGTCCGCTAGGTGATAATCTCTATCAGTCCTCGCGCCCAAATTCAAAGACAAGGAGACCGAGGTTACAGGAGTTTCGACAATTTGGCCCAGGTCCCCTGGGATGTAAACCCAGCCTCAATGCTTAGGAGTTTCCATTCCCAAAGCCAGCCTGGGACCAGATGAGGGGCAAGGGTGGTGGGGAGGTGGCAATTTGCTTTGGGAATAGGGGTGTCCCAGAGGGGAGAGGCCACGCCCTGAGCCAGGAGATGAGTCATGGGAGCCAGATGACTGAGAGTCTGAATCATCCAGGTGACTGTAGAAATCAGGAGGCCAGGCCAGCCCAGTCTCCCACACCCCTGGCCTGCCTCTGAGCACGCACTTCGTTCCCAGCCGCTATTAATGATCAGCCACAGGAAGCCTCCCCCCGTTAATGAGTAACGACATTATCTCTCCTTCAGAGAATACAGCCCCACTGCCCTGGGCAGGGCAGGGGGCGGAGACACCACCAGCAACACCCTTTTTCCCTCAGAGAAGTGGATTGGGGTGCGACTGGATTCAGAATCCCAACACCGGGGACCTGGGACCAGGTGCTCACTCTCTGGTGGTCAAGGTCCCCCAACAACAGAGAGGGAGCTGGCTCCAAGCATCTTCCCACAGGACCGGAAAGGCTACTGGTAGAGCTCCTTGCCTTTAGAGGTTACTTGGTAGTTCAGAAGGAAGAGTGTGGGTTTGGAGGCCATCCAGACTTGGTGGTTGAGGACAAACTTGGAAGCCAGGCTGCCTGGGTTTGAATCCCAGCTCTACCACTTACCAGCTGGGCCATTTTGAGCAAATGACTTAATGTTTTTTCTGCCTGGGTGTTTGCATTTATAAAGTAGGGATGCTAAAAACAGTATCTAATGTCTTTTAGTAGCTGTGGTGAGAGCATGATTATTACACGCAGTGGGTTTATAAGCGTTTCCAGTACCTAAATATTAAATAAGTATCAGCTATTCTCGTTAGACAAGAACACTCAGTCCACGACTTCACCTGTCTGAGGCTCAGCTTCCCAACTGCAAAACGGAGACGTAATAACTTCTTTGTGGCCAGGCGGCTGATTGCACGCAGTGATGTATGTAAAGACCCCATTGTTGAATAGATAGATACTCAGTCCCTGAAAGGCCCCTCCCCTCATTCTCTCGTAAGAACCCTCAAGGGAGACGTTCCGACTTTCCATCAGCCTCCTGGACAGATGGAATTCAGAGAGGAGAAGGGGATGAGGGAGGTGGCGATGGCAGGGGTGGGACAAGGATGGGTGCTGTCCTGTTCTTGAGGAGCTTGGCTACAGGGGGCCCTGAGTCACTGGGAAGTTCTCCCGGCCACAAGTAGTCTCCCATCTTGGATGTGTGCGTGACAAGCTGCAGTGACACCACCGAGGGAAAAGAACGCGGTTCTCCAAGAAGTTCCCAGACTGAAGCACAGTGTCTTCCAGGTGCTGTTTAATAATAGTGGTCACTCCAGGTGCCCGAACGCAGTTGCTGTTGGCACTGGCCCTCCAGAGAGAACAAGTTCTTAGGAGTCTGCGAAACTCAGTCCTCCCCGCTGTGGGGCCTTGGGCAAGCCGTATCACCTCTCTGAGCCTCAGTTTCCTCGTGGTGAAACGGGATGGTTGCAGTTGCTTGGCAGGGGCGTTGTAAAAACGAGAAATACATCAAGTGGCTAGCATGGTACCTCGCATACAGTAGGTGCTCAATGACTAGCCGTTTAAGAAATAGAGTTCATCCTTCTTTTCTACTTTTGTTATTTCTAAGTTGCTAAGCCCATGTCAGCTGAGGAGCCTGAGGCTCAGAGAGGGAGGTGGCAGCTTGACCCCCACAACTCCTTGTTAGGGGAACCAAGGACTTTGCCTAAAGTGGCCATTTCAAGTTTGGCTTCAAGTCTAGGAGCTCCAGACGTGGGGTGAGAGAGAGGAGGGCTCAGAAGGGATTTTTCTTTTTTAATCTCTTACGGATGAACATAGAGATGGGGCAAGCTCTTGAGATGATATGCTTTAACCATGGACCTCTCACTTCTAATCCTCGGAGGCCAAGTGTGCACACATAAATAAACGGGCTTATGCAGCGTCACCAGCAAACAATGAGACCGAGACACAGCGAATGTGTCAAGACGACGTCGAGACGATGACGAGACACCGGCCTTCGCCTACCAGATGGCAAAGGTTGACAGAAGAGGGACTCGCCGTCACTCAGCTGGTGGGACCCAACTCCCATCCTGCCTATTGGAAGTCATGTCGCAACAATGTACCAAAAGCCTCGAAATATGTGTACTTTTTGGCCCAGAGATTCTCCCCACAAAGGTTTTCACCCAAAATGTTATTGGAAGAGTACACAAAGATGGGTGTAGGGGTGTTCACTGCAGCTGAAAACCAGAAACACCCCGAATGCCCAACCACCTGCAACACGTTAAATGAAGGGTGGTCCCCCCCACGTCATGGAACGAATGTCCTGTCTCGTTAGGAATGACCTGGAAGCCTCCTGGGCGATGGCGAGAGTGGGAAGAGCTTCCATGGGGTGACCATGTGCCCTGTCCCGCCCCGGGTTGGTGCTGGATTCTTGGGTGTTCACTTTATAGTTGTTCTGTGACACAGTGCACTTAAAGTGGACGCGCTTTCTGTTCTGTGCATACCGTGTTTTATAATAAGAAAGTAAAAAAGAAATGTGTGACAGATTTCTTCAAGTGCAAAGATATTCCTCGTGTATGGCTATGTGAAGAAAGCAGGTTATGAAAATGTCAGTCTAGTATGAGAGCAGTTTAAATGCTGTCAGCCAAATACCTACTTATAATTAAATGCCATCATAAACCTTTAAATGGGTATTTACACACACCTACACACACCCACGCCCATATAAAAATGTCAGGAAAAACATATACTAAAACATGACTAGAGATTATTTTGGGGGGATGCTTTGTTTTCTTTTAATTTTTGTGATGTATTTTCTTGGATGTACATACGTGCCTATGTACGTAGTGTGTTTCTGAATTTCCCCATAGTTCTCCATGGGACATTTATTTCTGAAACACTTTTGTTCTTTTATTGTGTGAGTAACAACCATTTCTATGGCATGTCCCCATTTATAGTAAGCTCAGGATTAAAGCCAGGCCACTGACGCTACATGACATTGAATGGAAAGTCACTGTCTACCTGGGCAAATAGACATTTCACCGTGATACGAACCAGCACTGGCTGTTTGTTTTAGGCAGGCTGGGAGCCTCGGAGGCGGCTCAGCAGCTCTGTCCCTTGCGTCACCTGGCAGGCTGCTGGGCTTGTGGCAGCCACACTTCCTCTTCTCCTGACACTCCCTGTGCTTCCTCTTCCTCCGAGACAGCCATTACTTGGATGTTTCCATGAGGTCCGACAGCCTTCCTGTGTCACCAGCATCCTGTCCCGCAGCCACACAGCCTGTGTGTCCCTGGGGCTGCGACCCCAGGCTCGCACAAAAGGCTGGATTGCTTTGTGGTGTCAACCAAGTCTCAGCCTCAGCTTTGTCATCTGCCATAAGGGGCTAAAAGCACCTTGCTGTCCACAGAACGGGGTGGGGGCGGAGGGGGGGGCCTCCGGCTGAACAGTGTCTGTGCTCTGCATGGGTGAGAAGGAATACCACATACCAACCCGTGTGCCTGGGCGGGTGAATGCTTTGAACCCGGACAGGTTTTCAGGAAGGGCTTGCTGGCTTCCCCTCCCACCCCTCCCGTGCGTGCTATGCCCTGATCTTCTTGGACCTCGAAAATAGCAGTAATTCCTCCGGGTCCAGCCTGCTCCCCCCCAGAAATACACACACAGGTTCATCGTCTGGGAGCTCGGAGGGTAAATGCTTGTGCTTTGTTGCCCCGAGGGGCATCAATTGCAAAGCCCGTCCTCCTGCATTTGATGCTGGTGGTGGTCAAAGGCGCACGTGGCCAGAATGCCTGTGTGAGGGGAACGTCCCAGTCTCTGTCCAGAAAGAGGGAACTGCAGGCCTCCCTGCAGAATCAGCGCTATCACTGAGCGGTGGTTTAGGAGGCTCCTAGCAAGGGGTGAATGTGAGTCAGGTTTAGCTTCAGAAAGTATCACAAGTAAAATCAATAATAATGATAATAATGATAATAATAATAATGCAGTAGTTTCGCCTTCCTAGTTGTAATAACATTGGGCAGGATAATTTACTAACCACGATGGAATTGACCACCAGGTCCAGCAAAGGGGGACTGACTGAGATTTGATTTAACATAAGGAATGTGGAGTCAGGTGACGGTCCTTCTCTAACGTGGTTGGAGGGGACATGTCATGGCTGCCACAGAATCCTTCTGCATTTCCTCAGTCAGGTCCCAGGTGACTGTGGACCAGAAGCCGTCAGTCAAGAGCCTGGTGGACGCCGAGGGGATTTACTTAGACTCAAGTCTAATTTCCCTACCAACAGAAACAATTGTTTGCTCAGAGAGACAATGCAGCCTCAGAAGCAAGAGGAGTAGATAAATCTTAGGAAGCGCTAAAGAACCACCCTATCTCTCCTACACCTGGATGAGGGATGGTCATCTCAAGCTGATTGTCTAAGTGTGAGTTCACATCTCCGTGCTTCTTTCTCTTTCCCCCTCTTTTCTTCCATTCAGGCAGCCAACATCACTGAAGTTTTGTCTGCCTGGTGCAAGGTGGTGCATCCCCATGGTAGAGGACCTGCCGGCCCTGCCTGCAGGGAGCGCTGCCCTGCAGGAGCACAAAGCTGCAAAGGTGCCTGGCATGACTGGGCAGGGCAGATGGGCAGGTTCAGCTGGAAGGTGCAGTTGGTGCTAGTGCTGGTGGAGACAGACAGTCAAGCCAGGAAGGTGGGTGGACCATGAGTGCCTGTCAAGCATAGCTGCAGGCTCCTCAAAACTCCCAAGGCCTCTCAGAGAAGATGAGAGAAATTTCCCGGAGCTCTGACCTCCTCAGAGATGAGAAGGTCTCCAACAAACTGACCTAAAATTACCTGACAGCCTTCTGATTTAATCTAGAAAGGACCAGCCTGAGAACAAAGCCAACAGGGAGTAAAACTGATCTGGGAGATACCGAGAGCTAGACGGCCGGAGGTCCGGTGACATCAGGCCCTGGATCCAGCCGTGCCTGAAGCAATCATCATCTGTACTTCGCTGCTATGTGAGCCTCTAGGTACGCCCTGCCTTTTATTGCTTAAGCCATTTGAAATGATGTGTATGCCACATATACACTGAAGAGTTCTAACTAATAAAAAGAGAGGAAAGCACGCAATGCTCTGGGGATCAGAGGACAGTATGGCCATGCTCATCCATGCCTAATCTATCAGCTCCCTGCTTCCAATGTTCCTTTCTCAGGAAGGCTTTTCCAGGTGCTCTGGAATAGGTGAGACTGAGTCATATCGCTCCCTAAGACCCTACCTTCTTACTTAACACTCACAGTAATTGTAATTACATAGTTGTGTCATTTTTTATTCCTAGCACCTCACACAGTGAGTGATGGGTTGTAAATGCTCAACAGCTATGTATTGAATTAAAACAAAATGAATGCAGTTGGAAAAGAGCAAGGAGGATTTCCTGGAGGAGTTGACATCTGGCACGGCCTCAGAGGACAGTGACTCAGTCAGGATGGGCTGGGTCAGGCTGCGGCGACAAAACCCCTCAGAATCCTAGTGACAGCAGGTTCTTTTTCTTCCCCATGTCACAGGTCTGTTCAGGGTCAGCTGGGGACTCTGCTCATGCTTCCTCACTCCAGGCCCCAGGGGATGGGTCCCCCACCGTCCCAGCGATGCTGGTGGCGGTAGCGGGAACGGGGAGCCTGGAGTGAATCACAGGCTGGCTATTTAAGTTCCTTTCCGGAAGTGACACAGATCATTTCCACTCTCCATTCATTGACAGTGCAAGTCACATGGACATGCCTAACTCCAGGGAGGAGGGGCGGGAAGTGAGGAGCTGGAGCTCCTAGTGCTTCCCCCTGATGAGTGAAATCTCCGTAGGTGAAGAGGGTGTGGGAGGGCTTCCTAGAAGGAGAAACTTGCTTGGTCAAAGATTCAGAGGTGAAGGCGTGAGCGGTATATTCAAGGAAGAGCGATGAGTAACCCAGGGACTGGAGGAGAGAAAAGTCTGGACATGCGCAGAGCCATCTCCATCGCCACCGCCGGAGGGGCTGGTGAACTAGGCAGGTGGCCAGAGCAATGGCGGGTTTAGTTAGGCAGGACCTGTGATTGAGGTGGTCCAGGATGACAGCCAAGCATGGGATGGAGAGAACTGGAGAGGGCAGATGACAAAATGGGGCAGCTGCTGGGAAGCCAGACAAGAGCTGTGTCATCAGGGCGGCTGGAGCAGGCCAGTAAGCAGGTCTCCGACGATAAGCTACAAGCATGATAAATATGCAGGTACCATGTACTGGGGTGAATCTTGTCCTTCCCAAATTCCTTTTCACCCAGAACCTCACGATGTGATCCTATTTGGAAATAGGGTCTTTGCAGATGTAATTCGTTAAGCTGAGGTCATACTGGACTAGGGTGGACCTTTAATCAAACAGGACTGGCGGAGGGATACAGAGGCAGGGACAAGAGAGAAGAAGCCATGTGATGACCCAGGCAGAGACTGGAGGGAAGCGACCACAAGCCAAGCAGTGTCAAGGGTTGCTGGCAACCACCAGACGCTGGGAAGAGGCGAGGAAGGAGTCTTCCTTGGACCCTTCAGGGACAGCATGGCCCTGCCTGCCCACTGATGGTGGACTTCTGGCCTCCAACACTGTGAGACAGCACATTTCTGTTGTTTTGAGCCAGTCGTTTATGGTAATGTGTTTCGGCAGCCCTGGCCAACTGTTGCACACCAGGAACGGAGAGAAATTGATTTTGTATGGACCAAAAGTTGGACAGCTCTTCCTTTAGGCTCACAGTAAGAATTCTTTCCATAGCCTGGACAGAGGCTAGTATCCAATGCCATTGGGTTTTCCCCAGTGCCCACAGCTGGGTATTAGAGGTCAGGCACGCTCCTGGAGGACGGGGAGAACTCCCACAAGTCCAGAGTGGGAAGTCCTCTCCCTCCCCCTTTTGGAGCAAAGTCCAAACAAGGCAGCATAAAGTGGGGAGAGGTCAAAGAGAAGCTTGCATTTGCACACTTTTCAATCAGTATTTGCTTGATTGTGTATATGCGTCGGATACTGTGCCAGATGCCAGGGCAGACAGCGATGAGGACAACGATGATGACAATGATAATGATAGGGATGGGGAGGGGACTTGAGAAAGGTGGGTGGCCAGGGGTGGGAAGATGATGGTGCAAAGGCTATTGTTTTTCCTAACAAGTTTTGTAGAATTACTTGGCCAGGTGCATGGGGAACTTGATAAATTAAGCAGTGAAAAGTGAAAGTAAGAGGAGATGAGGAAGTGGGGACCATGTGCGCAGCAGCTGTTGACAGAGCCTGGGGAGTGCGGGCTGAGAGGCACTGGGCTACAGTAATTGGAGGGACACTCAGGATCGGGAGAGGATTGGTCCAGTGGGTCCTTGACTGTAGAGCGTGTGAACTTGTGGGCTAGACTCATTCAGAAGAGAGGGACACATGGGTGCTGGAGGAGCAAGGGGGTCGAGAGGGAGCCCAGAACCGGAGCCAGGAGATGCTGGGTTTTCAGGAACCAACTTTCTCATCTCAAAAGGAGGAAAAAGAATAGAGAGGGGCAGGGTAACTGACCAAGGGACCACACAGCTCCTAAGTGCTGATATCAGGGGTCTTCCCCATGAACTGCAGCTGCCTTTTGAGTCTCTCTGAATCCCAAGTGCTCACACATTCCAACAAAGGGGGTTGGGAATAGAGGATCGCTATGGTCCTTGCAGTTCAAACTTTCCATGATAAAATTTAAGGTGTTGCTAAATAGAAATTCCCAGGGGACAGTGATCCAGAAAAATCCAGCCTCATTTTGTGATGGATCTGCCGCACGTGCGCTTGCACTAAGCCATCTAATTCCACTGCTGACCAGTGAGAAAGAAAAGTCATTTAAAGAGCTCGATACAACTGTGACCGCATTTGCCTCCAAGAGCTGCTGCTGCCTCAGCGAACCAGCGTTGGGGGACGTGGCGGTGTGGGCATCTCTCATTTCCCAGGTGGCCACTCCCCAGACCGAGCATCCTCCACCTGCGTGTGTGCCCAGGGTTGCACCAAAGTCAGTCTTTCCTAGACCGTGGCCACCTCAGCTACATACACAAAATTGGCTACACCCAGTGCTCCGTGAGAGAAGCAGCGATCCCTGGCAACAGGAAGGAGAGACTGGCTGGGCTGGGCCTATGGGAGAGGGAGTGCAGGGTCAAGGGGCACCTCTGCAGAGTTTTCCAAGCTGATGTGGACTCTACAAGGGTCTCCCTTCACCCGGTTTTAGAACACTGCTGTGCTAAGAAACTGGCCAAAGTCTTCTTTTCTCTTCCCTGTGCTCCTAGGACCATCCTTCCCTCCTCCTTCCCCAAATTTGTTCTCCGTCCACTGTCTTCCAGAAATCTGGGGCTCCTAAGCACAAACCCAGCCTCCCGCTGGGCAGCTTGGGGCCTCTAGCTGCAGGTCTGGGTTGCTCTGTGTGCTCTGCTGTGAAGATTGCCACCAAGGGGCAGGAAAGGACCTGGCCGGGCCAAGTGCCCTTCTCCAGCCCACACACTGGGGTTTGCGTTTGCCACTGAAGGAGTAGGCCGGCTTCTCTAGGCTTCTGAATTTAACTCTCTGTATCTTTGGCAGGTAGCAAATCATAGATGCTCAATACATGCTTGTTGAAAGCCAAAGCAGTGGAGGTAAGGGGAAGGGAAGTATGGGAGGGGTTCAAGAAGGCTGCTGTACTGATTGCTGGATATGGTAGGGTCTTCAGACAATGGGGTGGCTGTGGAGGAGGCACCGTTTCGGTCATTGCATGGCCGTATCCCCATGTCTAGCATGGTGCCTGGACATAGCTGGTTCTCAGTCCAGTTACCAAACGGATTAGCTCAGCTCGCCCTTCTTGTGTAAATGGCGAACGGAGACTTAAAGCTCTTGGCTATGCCCTCGAAGGAAAGGACTTTGCCTTCGTGGTCCTGTCCCAGTGACAGAGTACAGAACCTGGCTCAGCAGTGACTCAGTAAATATTTGCAGAATGACAGGATAAGTAGATATCAGGGCCTCAGGAGGCAGATGGGATGCCCAGAGGACAGTCAAGTCCCCTGCCTTGAGCAAAGCGTGAAGAGATTCCTAGTGAGCCAGAAGAAGCAGCGTGGGGGAGAGGGACAGGAACCTGCAAATACGAGGGTGGATAGAGGGTCTGGGGACAATGATGACGTCCAGGCTGGGGATGGTGACATTCCTTTACTATGCAATGGTGTTCCTCCAGTGCGGTGTTTCTCACCAGGGCTGCCCGTTGGAATTACCCAGGGAGCTTTTAAAACTCCCTAATGCCTGGGCTGCACTCCCTGAGGTTCTGATTAAACTGGCCCTGGCGCTCCTGCTTTAAAGAAAGTTCTGTAGGGGATTCTAATATGCAGTAAAGGTTGAGAACACAGACAGTCGTTAAACAAGACAGCAGAGAACAGCTAAGGGAGGAAAGGGTGTTCAGTGTAAGTTCCAAGAACCGGGACAGGAAGGAGTGAGAGGCTTCCCAACCAGGCTCCTGTGGAAGACCAGAAGGAAGGGCGGGGAGGGGGGCGGGTCCCAAAAGGGCGGGTGGGTTTAGAACTGGGGAGGTGGAAGGGAAGGGGCTCGCTTGGGCATTAGGATGGGGTGGGCAAGATGCATGAGATTAAATGGGATGAATGATTTCAGCGGTGAGCTGATGCAACAAGGAGAGGGCATGGAGTGAGAATCGCAGTGCTGGTCGCGGGAGAGCACAGGAGTCAGCGCGCGCGCGCGCGAAAGAAGCTGAATAGGGCTTGGGAGCTAGACCTGGAAGAAGTTGGGGAGTCAGTCGCCCCAAAGGGATGTCAACGCATGGCGCGACGGGACTCGGAAGTAGAAATTCTGAGCGCAAGATGGGAGCCACTCGGTCACACAGGGACACATGGAAGTCCTCAAGCACATGCATGAGCGCGCACACGTACACGCACAAGCACACAAATGCATTCCCGGTGCACGTAAGCCCACTGCACACGGCCTCTCGGACAAGGGCGGGGGGACAGCAGAGTCGAACCGCAGCCTTAACCCAGAGATCCCTCCCGGCCGCGCCCCTGCATGGGCTTGCGCAACAGGCGGTGGCTCGGCGGGCGCTGGCCCAAAGCTGCCAGAGCTGAGCTAGGCGCGCGGGCGGGAGCGGGAGGAGAGACAGCTAGCAGAGCGCGGGCAAGGGGTGTGTCCCCGCAATCCACTGGGCCCGGGAGGGGCGGGGCCGGGCGAGGCGCGGGGGCGGGGCCGCGGTGCGTATAAAGTCGCCCTCCTCCCGGACGTAAACAAACCTCACCGGACTCTCGCCTCGGTCTCCGCAGCGCACGCCCATCCTCGCGGCTCTCCTCCATTCACGTCAGGCTCCGCCAGCCTAGCTCCAGCTCCTTTTACCTTTCTCCCTCTACCCTAGGTAAGCCCCATGCCCTGTTCTTGCGGGACAGAGGGGTTCGGTCGCCCGTGGGTGCTGCTGAAACTCCTGGACCGCGCTTTGTGGTCTTCCGGAGCTGCAAGTGCCCCGTAGTGCAGGCGTTTGGAGGGCTTTAGGGCGCGGACACCTCTGGAGTGGGGGGTTTTGATTAGGGAAGAGGAGGGGAAAAAAAGATGAGTCCCCGCGCTTCTTTCCTGTAGCTGGGGAGATGGGGTCCTGGGGGTCGTGGAGGTGGTGAAGAGCTGGCTGGGGAACACCTGGATCCCGCTTCTCAACGTTCTCCCAGAGTCGCCGCTGGCGGCGCGGGCCGAGGATCGCGCTGGAAATGGGAGCAGGGAGGGCCCAGGCGTGTGTGTGGGTTTGGGGGGCTGTATCGCTGGAGTGGGGTGTCTGGGAAAGGAGGGATTGTGCGCGAGCTTGTATAGAAGGGAGATGGGTAGACGCTGGAGATGAGGCTGGAGAGGGGGCGTGGGTGTGTCTGATTTCCAAACTGAGCCAGAAAGGATACGCATCTGAGGGGCGGGGGCAGATTGAGCCTCGAAGCCGGGGTGGTGTACTGTGGGGGGCGGGGTTCGGTCCGAGGTGTTTCTCAACTGGTACGACTAGCGCAGGAGGTAGTGTGTGCGAGCGCCGCCGGGCAGGGTGCGCCCCCAGATGCGGCCCCGGGTTGGCGCTGTGGTGGCGCGGGTCGTGCGGGCCTCTGGTGGCCCTGAGCTGGCTGGGGCTAGCAGTGGCGTCATTTTCGCCTCCGCCCACCCTCCCCAGCTTTCCTTCTCGCCCCTTACGCCCCACCCGCCTGTTCTGCTCTCCAGGGAAGAGAACAGCTGGAATTGCTCCGACTTTCCGGGGAGATCCGCCTCGGTCTCTGATTCAGCCTTGGGCAGGGCGTGTGCGAGGTGGTGAGGTCAGGGGGAAAGGCGCTGTCTCCCGCTGTCACATTAGTGGCCGAAGATGCGTTGTCTCTGCCTCTGTTGCCAGACACCCCTGCGGGTCAGGGGCAGCACCTGACTATGGCTTGGAACCGGGAGGTGTCTGGCAGCGGGTGTGGGGGGATCTGGTGGGGACCCCCAGTTATCTTGTTCCCAAGACCAACTCTTCTTCACAGATGTCCTGGGCACTTCAGTTTGTTTGGTCCCTTTAAGTAACTGAGAAAGACTGAAAATTCAGAGAACTCAACAAGCAACCACACAGGAGGGCTTCAGTCTCCTCACGGCATCCAACAGCCATGCTGAAGCTTCCCCTAAGCCACCTCAAACAAGCGAAATATCTAAACACAACCTTGTTTGGAAGACCTCCCAGCCCAGCTTCCTCCTGTATAGAAAGTTTGGAGTCTTTCCTAAGTTTCCCAAAGGGGAATGGAAATTAGCAAGGTACAGAGAGAGCCAACCCCAGCACCTGCCTTCAGGGGGCTCACCAGCCAGGGTGGAAATGTGGGGAAGACCCACACCCAGGCCCAGGTGGCACGGGGTGGGGGTCATGGTAGGGTGAGGTCAGGACATGTGAGACACCTGCGGAGGAGCAGTGCTCCAGTGTAAGGAGCAGAACCTGGAGTGTCCCCTGACGTGCAGCTTAGCTTTGTGGCACCTGGTCTCCTGCTCGAGGATGAGCTTCAGGGGGTGAGGGGGAAGGCTGTACTAGCCCCGCCCTGGAACCTGGCACCTGGCCCAGGGCCTGGCACTTGGGAGGAGTTCAAATACATACCCTGAGCGGGTAGCGTGGCTCCTTCCCCGGCGATTACTCAGGTTCCTGGTCCACCTTCCTGCTGTACAGATGGGAACTGAGGCCCCGAGACAGGGAGGCACTTGCCAAGGCCCCGGTAGAACTGGAACTTGCCGCCCCAGACCCCTCTGCTGGGGACTCCTGGAGGACTGACATCAGAGGGGTGACACATTGGATCTCCAGTGAGTTTCTGGGGAGGGAGCTTTCCAGACAGTATGTGGGTGATTTTTTGTTTATTGACTTATTTTTAGGGTAAGCCAGGTGTTCTCGAGTAACAAATCAGCCTAGGGCGATAGGGCACCGCCTGCCTGCTGCGAGGTGGCTGGCTGGATTCAGGCTGCCCCCTCCAGGTGGGACGGAAGATTTGAACAGCGCTGGGGGGCCCTGGGTGCACTGGAACCTCCTGGTCTGAGCGCGCCTCGGTGTGGATGGGGAAAAAAACCCGTTGTGTTTTTCTGATGTCCTGAAGCTGCACTTCTTCCAGGGGACCCAGCTCCAGGGCATCCCTTCCAAGGCCCTGTGCCTCCCAAAGACAGCCCAGGTGGCACCCAGGCATCCAAGATTCAGGCGGGTGAGGGGGGGGATGAGGGGAGGGGCAGGACATCTCTCTCCAGATCAGCTGCTGTGTCCCCTCTTCCCCTTTCGTCCTTGTCAGAGCTCTGCCTGGGATGCTTTGATGCTTTGGCTCCACTGAATGGTTGAGGAAACCGAGGCCAGGGAGTTGAGGGGACTCGCCTCTAGCCACTTGGCTCAAAGTGGAGGAGCCGGGCTTTGAACCCGGAGAGACAGACTGGAAAGCTTTTGTTGTCCTTCCTGACCACACACTGGGGTGACTGGAGACCTGCCAGAATGGGAAGCGTACGCAGGCAATTCAGGGCTTTCCCCGTTAAGTGGGAATAATACGGTGTCTCGTGAGGACCTGGAACGTGAGTGGAGTTAGTGCATGTCAGAGAGCTGACGGCAGTGCACGGCCTGTGGGGACCTCATGTAGGTGTCTATCGACAACCCTCACAATTGCTGTTCTCAAGGCATCTCCTTGGCTGTCAGTGTCAGGGACCTGGACCTGTCTTGGAGTGGAACCGGACTCCTGGATGCATTTCAAATGTCCCCACCTGCCTCCTGGGCTCAGTCTGGTCCCCAGCCTGCCCTCTTATTGGCCCTTTCTCTTTAAATTTGAAGACAGGGGCAGGCTGGATGGCAGTCTTGGTCGCAGAGGCTGAGGTTAATTCCCTAAACACTTGTTTGGCCTCCTGCTGGGCCAGCTCAGCTCGTGGAGGGAGGGTGTGCAGAGGGGTGGGGGACGCCGGGTGCCGGTGGAACCCAGTGCTCCAGGGTGAACGTCCTGGCCCCGTTTGTTGGCTTTCAACAAACTCTCTCCCAGGTCATCTAGGCAGCTCATGCTTGTCCTTTGGGCTTCTGGTTATCACACACATCCCCTCAGACAGTCGCCACGCAAATTGTTCCCACTGCCAGAACTCCACTGTGCACCTACCAGCAGATTTCCTGGGGCGGGGGTTGTTGCAGAGAAGGAGGTGGGTGACAATGACTGCTGACCCCTGCTGCTTCCTGCCGCCCTGTCCCAGATCCTCCCCTGGACCCTCCGTGGGGTCCGGGCTCCACACAACAAGGGAATTCTGGTCCCTCGGCAGCCTCGTGCCCAGCAGACAAGTGCAGTTGGCGGCCTCCTGCTCTGCAGTTAAATGTTTCACCAGAAACTTGTGGCCTCTCCTTTTTTGTCCATTCAGCATCGCAAGACTGTGAGTGCTCTTCAGTTTCTGGCTCACCCGGCCCTCAAGGAATTCCTAGTCTATTTGTCTTCCTAAGCATCATTTTACTGAGTTTGAGAGCCTTGGGGAACTTTCTCGAAGGTCCAAGTTGTTGACTGGGTTGATTACATAAGAGAAAACATTGAGAGTTAAGGCCGTCAACTTCCTCGCCCTCCCCAGAGCCTTGAGTTTTAAAATGTCCAGAAAACAACCAGAAGGCCTAGGAACTGCCTGGCAGCTTGATGTCAACATCTCCTTGGCAAATAAAGGACAAAAGAACATACCCACAGTAAGGTGGGGTGGCCAAGGCGTACCCCGAGGCTCCTTTCCTTGAGGTTCACACGGACATGGGGCTGTTCTCTGGAACCTTCCAGGAAGATGTGAGCCAGACAGCAGCGGTGCACATCGATCCCCCGCCCCACCCTTCTTTTCGGTTCTGTCCTGTAGAGAACCCACTGTGCTGGGAAGAACACCGCTTTCGTGTGGCTTTGAAACAGGTGTGTTACGGAGAGTACAAAATCTGGGCTGGCGGCTGATGGTCGCCATCCACGCAGACTTGTCAACAGTCTCCCCGAGCCGTCCTGTGTCTCTGCATCACTGAAGGACTCCAGGAAGCTGAGGTCCGCCCGCCCCTCCCCTCCACACCTGCACGCACCTCCAGGGAGTGAGTTTTCCATCCTTCCAGGGAAAAGAGGAGAGGAGTCAGGCTTTTAGGAAGTCACGTGGACCTTTGCTTTTGGGCCTCGGTCTCTCCCTCTAGGCTGGGATGGTAATGCCCACCCTTTCTCAGCCCCCTCCTTGAGAAACATATGGAAACGATGCAGTGAACACTTTCCTGAAGGACTGACCTGGCCGTTTCAGGAAGGCACTTGGGGGAGACCTACAAACAGGGGCTCTCCTGGGTACTTCGAAGGGACTACAGGAGATCTAAGATGTGGACTTTGCCCAAAGCCTGGCCTGTTCACGGTGGTTCAGTGGTGACTTTGGGGGAGGTAGAGAGAGAAGCAGGTGACCCCCTGACACGTCAGAGAAGCCTCCTTCCTCAGGGCTACCTCCTGGACTAAGTGTGGGCACACAGCGTGTGTGCATGTGTGTAGAGCAAGCAGATGTTATGGGCAGCTAAGCCTTTAGTGTTGTTTTAGCTTGTGCCAGCTGGATGCTCGGTGATGCGGGCACATTTCTTGACCTCTCTGGGCCTCTGTTTCCCACCCACGGAAAGGTGAATGCGATGGTGCCTCTTTTCTAGGGTGACTGTGATGTTCAAAGGAAGCTGGAGCCCAGGGAGCCCCATAGAAGCGGCTCCTGCTGCTGTCCTCGTGGTGTGTCTGTAGGGGGTCTCACCATGGCCTCTTGGGGCCAGTCATGCTGTGGTGGGTGTATCCTGGACACCTCAGCCCACGTCACGGAAGTTTCTCTGCCGGACACTGCCTCTGTCCCACCGCGCAGAAGTTCTAGGGGCCCAGGAGAGCTTGCTGAAGGGGGCGTTGGAGGGGCGCCCCTAGGTGGCTGGGTGGAGAAGTGCCAGAGTGGAGGGAGGCTCCCAGCTCACGGACAGGGAAGCTTCTGGGGTCAGGAGTGGAACAGGGACCTCCCAGCAGATCGGGCAGAGCTGAGCTGGGCAGTGCCCGGGCGAGACCTCTGGGTGCACGGGATCTTTGTGGAGCCGTCCCGCCTGGGCTCCCGTCTGCCCCAGGCTGCCTCTGGACCATGCGATATCTGTGCAACACAGGCCGCATGTCTTCCAAATGCAAGCTGAGGCCCACGGGGGTGGGGCAAAGCCATGTGGCAAGAGTGTGGCAGGGTCCCCACACCCTGACTCCTAAGTCAGTGTTCCTGCCGTGGCACTGAGGCTTTTGGGAACCACCAGCTCTGTGTCCCCTCACTGCCCTGGTGACTGGTTTGCAATCTCAGGTGGCCTCACATGCCTGAGATGCCTCCGCCCACTACCCTCCCAGGCCTTGGGGTCATGGCCTCCCCTTCTCCTGGCCAACCCCAGTCTTGGCTTGTCCTGGGACCCATGATGTGCAGCTAAGTGCTGACAGTCTCCTGGGCCCGTTGAACCGGAAAGGTATTTGCCCCGCCTCCTTGGACCTTCTGCACTCATTGCCTGGCCTCACTCAGGAAGAGGAGGCCCACGTGGGTCTGTTGGATCTGATCATTGGGGACTCATGAGGCATTTGCTGAATGTCCTCTGTGTGTCCCCCGCCTCTCTGGGCCACTGTGAGGCTAGTGGTGTCCAAAACACGGGCGGTGTTCTCATGGATGTCTCTGTGTCTCTGAGGCAACCAGGAAAGGGAACTGCCCTGACTAATTAGACAGCTATTTACCAGATTCTGTGCACCAGTGTTTAATTTAAGCCCCGCTGGCACTCGCTGGGAGCAGGATTATTGTGCCCATTTTACAGATGAGCAAACCGAGGCTAAGGGGGCAGAGTACTTGCCGGGGATCACAGAGCTAATAAAATGGTGACACCCCGGTCTGACCCTCAAGCCTTCCTTCTAGTTCCTGTCTACCTTTGACTTGTCTGACCTTGGTTTTCTCTGGATTTCCGCTGGGAGGGAAGTGGACAAGGCAGAAGTGGGGATAGGAACCAGTGTGGCAGCTGGTGGGATGACTTGGAGCCCAGTTTTTGGCACTGAGTGGGGTTCTAGTAGAAGGAGCCCTGTCCTGAGCTAACTCTGTGTGTGGAGGGGACCCCATCTGTGCTTCTTGGAGACAGGGCTGGCCGTACCTCCTCACCCACCATCCTGCACAGTGGAGTGGGAGGCCTGGGAGTTGAAGTTTGGACTCCCATGCACAGGGTAAGGGTGGCCTGGCCCTGTCACCCCTTCTGCTAACCGATGGCCTTGTCCCTTTTTAGTCTGACGTTCTGCACTGGGACTTCCCAGGAGGCAGTGGAGAAAGGTGTGGACTGGCATCCAGTGCTCGGCCTCAAGCCCAGCGAGAGAACTTGCTGAGCCAAGCGGGACCTCATGTTGCTGGGGGCTGACCCCTGGGTGTGAGCTCCAAGTGGTGCCCGGCGGGGGCAGTGGTGGGGGCCTCAGCCAGAGCACCCCAAACTAGGTCACTGCCCAGCTGTCCCTTCCTCCTGGCGAAGGAGGTCAGTGTTGCCTAGAAGGCCGTGTCCACTGTGAGAACCACTTTTTTGAGTGAGCCTCATGGTATTGGGGTGGTGAGTTTGAGCCCCAGAGAGGAAACTTTAGAGGACAACATGGCGAAGAAGTCAGGGTGAGCGTCAGAGGCCTCGTCCTCTTGGCCACACTGACAGTGCCATCTCAGGGCAGTCGGTCACTCAGACCCCTGGGACTTCAGCCTTCTGCCCGGTGAACTGCAGGGTGTGCGTGCGTGTGCGTGTGTGTGGGGTGTGGGTGCACACACACTGGATTAAACAAGAACCACATCAGACAGACACTCTCTGGATTTATTCCAGGGACTGCCCTTGATTGGCAATTGCTACCCGGGGGTGATTTTACCGCCAGACCCCATTTGGCCAACCCCACAGACAGTGTGTTTGGGTGGCGAGGGTGGTAGCTGCTCTTGGTACCATTGGGCTGAGGTCAGGGGGCTGCTGACCCTCCTCCCGTGTCACCAGCCTCCACCACAAGGAATGACCCGCTTGGTGTGAGCAGTTTGAGGTGGGAGCTGTGCCCTGGAGGTGCAGCGGTCATGGGAGCCACCTC
Organism: Macrotus californicus; assembly: GCA_007922815.1. Taxonomy (NCBI): domain Eukaryota; kingdom Metazoa; phylum Chordata; class Mammalia; order Chiroptera; family Phyllostomidae; genus Macrotus; species Macrotus californicus. Next base: position 541,309 of record VMDR010000006.1, read on the forward strand.
TGCCTGCCCTCCAGGATAGTGTAGCCCCGTGCAGGGACAGGACAGTTCCGACTAGCCTGATGAGTGTCAGGGGCTGGGGGACACCAGGGGCGGTACCTGCCCCATGAGGCTGTGAGCTCCATGGGGCAGGAGTAGGTCTGTTTGTTCATGGCCGTGTCCCCTACTTGTCACATGGCAAGGCTTCTCCATAAGGCTATCACTGGTACTTCACTCAGTGCTGGGCACCTGGAAAGCTAGTGCAGGAAGCCACCTCCGAATAAATCACTGTTTCAAGCTGAGCTTCCCGAACCCAGATGGTCTTTGAGGACAGGTTCTGTCTCATGGGGTAGGGAGTAAATGGTAGGGACGGGGAGCCCCAGGGGCTGCTGGAGGTGTCAAGCCCTTTTCCCTGGCTTTATCCAAAGCATGCCAGCTTCCTCCCGCTTTTTTTGGTAAATCTGTTTTTCTCTATTGAACTTCATTATAGGATTTCCTTGAGGCAGACAAGTTCAGGAATAAAAGTTTGCAGAGTTCTTTGGTCAAGACAACAGAGACAGAAGGGTTGGCTCTCAACTGGCCCAGGTCAGCAGGATGGGGCAGCCAGCTGTCTTCCTGCGCATCGCTGCCGGGGGGTGTGGACGGGTCCACAGTGCGTGCTCCACGGCCCCGCTTTGGGTAGCCTTGCTCACGGGCACTAACCTAGACAGTGGTCTGGGCCCAGCTCTCCCTACCAGGGCATTTGCTCTTATTAACTGTAGGCTGCCCCAGGCCTGCAGCCCCCCTGCCCCCCAGGGACAAAGAGTACAGAAGCTTCCTCTGCCGTATTCAGTCTCCCTGCAGATTCCCGAGTCCCAGGGTGCTTACTGGGTGCTCGCTGGTGTAGACCAGGGTGTCTCAGCCTCAACACTGTTGAGGTTGGGGCAGGTAATCCTGCTCTGGGGACTGTGCTGCGCACTGTAGGATGATTAGCTGATTATCAGCATCCTTGGTCTCCACCCGCTAGATGCCCGTAGCATATCACAGTCAAGACCATGGAAAAGGTCTCCAGACATGACGCATGTCCCTCAGGGGACAGAATTGCCCCTCCTTCTCGTGCACACTGTAATGGTTCCCAGCGGCCTTGCCTCTGATCCTCCTCATAACCCTGAGCCCGAGCAGGGCTCCATGAGGCTATCCAGCTCCCACATTCAGTGATCCCCAGATATTCAAGAGACAAGGGCCAGTTTTCAGCCTCTGCCTCAGTGGTCAGGGAAGCTGGGCTCCAGGAATGGAAAGAAAGTCTGGGGCAGAGAGATCTTACCAAAGACGTCTGGGGAGTCATGAAGGCTGGAATCGAGCCCTTTCCTGTTCCGAAGGACAATGAGGACCCTGGTGGGGACTAGCAGTCTAAGGTGATCCCAGCACCTGGAAGTCAAGGAGAGCCGACCGCACTGGGCCGAACTACGGCATGGGCTTGAGTCCTTACAACGTAGACCTGCTTCCATGCGTTTCACTCTTGTGGGTTGTGACCATTTAAAAGTGAGTTTAAGTACAAACCTTGCTAGTGAGCTGCATAACTGCTCATCTATCCAGCAAGTGAGTTGTGGCCCGACTTCCCACCTGGTGTGTTGGTAGGAGCTGCAGGGAGGCCAGGTAGTGAGTCAGGCAGGCTGCATGTCCTGGGAGCCCCCAGGTGGGGCTGAAGAAGGCCTGCTTGAGTCCACCCAGGGGACAGAGGGAGACCACACTCTCACCCCGGGTGCTGAAAGGAGAAGTCCTTTCACCCTCAGCAGGAAGGGCAGCATTCCCTGGACTTCTGAAAGGCTCCCTAGGCAGTGTAGGCGAGGTGTCCCTCGGGCCAGGGCCACGAACATGCTGAATTAGCAAGGCCAACTGACCTTGGCTTTTCATGCCTCCGGCCTCCGAGCTGGCCGCCACCCAGGAATGCTCACAAATATAAAACTGACTTTGTTTTCAGAATGTTCTGGAGCCTAGGCTCCAAAGGTCGCATAAAGGCATTCTTGTGGGGCTGGTTATCTACCGGGGGAGATCTTACTGGGGCCCCAGACCAGAGCATCCCTGGTGATCTGCCCCCGGAATGCCATGTGTCAGCACTGGGACTGAGGGGAGGTGGCCCAGGCTCTGTTACCGCCTGCCCTCCGAGAGGTGTCTCCCAAAGAGGATTTTTGTGGGTTCCAGGAGCCGGGTCTTTGGACCAGTCCATCTGGGCTGGGATTTCAGTGGCTTGAGCTCTCTCTGGCTGTTAGATCTGGGGCCATGGGTTTCTGCCCTGGAGTGAAGCAACGTGGCAGCCTCCCTTAGGCTGGTTTTCAGCAGGTTTCCCGATTCAGGATTGCGAAGGTCTGGGTCTGTGAGCCTAGGGGGCCAGGGGGATGGGAGACCTGGACTCCTTCTGTCACTTCCTCCTTCTCCCTGTCCTCTGACCCTGCCCGCCCCTCATCTTGGGTTCTTTGTGCTTCACCGAGTATTGGTGGGCATGCCATGCTTCTAGTTTGACTTTCCATCTGTAAGAATAAATATTTGTTTCTCCCACTCTCGGATTAAGCTCCCAGAAGTGTGCTCATCAATACATGTCACTGCCCAAGCCTTCCTCCCCGGGGAGTAGGTAATGGCAGCATCCCACCATTGGAACTCTGTTCACGCTAGCTCTGAGCTGTCATCTCCTGGTCCTTCTGCCCCCCGCCTGTGTCGGCACCAGTGGGGGCCTCCTCTGGGCCCCACCCTGCGCTGCTGCTTTGGCTTCTTTACTTTGAAAATCCTACTTACCATTAAGCCTGGCAGGTCCCTCCCCTCTGGAAGCTTGTCTCCCCAGCGCGTAGCCAGGAGCCTTGCACAGAGGTGGACATGTGGTGTCCTGTGGCCACCCCTCTGTTACGGATACTTTGAGGGTGAGAGAGGATGAAGTTTGCGCCATGCCTGCTTATGGTGGGCCTCCTGTGACCTTCTTTCCCCTTTTGGTTGTCAGCCCGGGGCTGCCTGACTTTGGGATCTGTGATGCCAGTGTCCTAAAATGCAGCGGGAAATGTCATGGGTGTGGGGGGTGGGCCAGGCCTGGATATAAGGACTTGGTTTTGAGTTGATCCATCTGTTTCATTGGAAAGGGAGTTGCATCCATCTATGAGCCTCAGCTTCCAGTCCCAGGGGCAAGGCTGGGCTGGCACTGCAGGTGGGAGGGGCCTCGTAACCAGGAATGGGTGACACGGGAGGTCAGAGCTGCTGGGCAGGTTTTCTAGCTTTGGCTTTGCTTCCTTCGGGAAACATCTCTCAGCAAGAAGTGCTAACCTCCTGGCCTTTATCCCCTCACAGGTAAGTGACAGCAGGGACATGTCTCGGGAGCTGCAGGACGTGGACCTTGCCGAGGTGAAGCCTTTGGTGGAGAAAGGGGAGGTGAGTGGAGATGCTCTTGGTTCCTCCCTGTTCACATGCAGAGTCACACATAGGTGCACATGTGTGCACAATGTGAACACGTATATGCAGACACACACATGCCCACTACTTCCTTGTTTCCACAAGTCCCCTTGTCCAGGAATGCAAAGGGACAAGACGTACCTGTTCAAGTCCCAGCTTGGCCACTAAGTGCTTGTGGCGGTGTGGGCGGGGCCCGTTGCCATTCTCCAGGGTTTTCTATCCACACCTCACTGATCCCATTTGCAAAGTAAGGGCACTGAACTAGCGTTCCTCTAAGTGCCCCTTTCCCCTAATGTCCTGTGATTCTAGAACATGCAACAGGAAGCCCACTGTCCAGAGGCCCTGGCTACCCCATCGCTTAGAAGTTAAGGTCATGCACATGCTCTGGAACCAGATTGCCTGGGTTCAGATCCTAGCTGTGACACTCAGCTGCTTTGTGTCCACCACGGGCAAACCCTTCAACGTCTTCATGTTCCAGTTCCCCAGCTTTAAAACAGGGATGCTAGGACTTATGTCATGGGCCAGAGTGAGGATGGGGTATGTTGATGATATGGAGCAGTGAGAACCTCGTCTGGCACGGGGGAAATGAGCCACGCCCGTGGGCTCTTGTTGCTAGTTATTCTGGTCGTTTTGGTCAAACCTCTCCTGTCAGCCAGGCCTTCCTGTTGGACACAGCAGCCCCTCCCCTATGGCCTGAGCAGGCACGATCCATCCTGGCCTGGCCGTTCTGACGATGGCTGCCACAAGCCTTTACGCTTGCTGTAAAGGTGACCTCGTATTTTTAAACTATGTTCACATCCCAATTCTCAGTGAAACACAAAACTGCCTGTATAACACATCTTTTTAAAAATGTAAAGCTCAGGCTCAAAAGTGAAGACACTCTAAGGTCAGCCCAATGTTTTCAAAACTAATACTTGACCTGCATGGCCATGTCCTGCCTGGCTGTCTCTGGGCCAGCCACAGTGCGGGGGTTCCTTCATGCTACCCGGCAGGGTGACTCTGTGGTTGGTTTAGATACCAAGTTCTGTGTTTGTTCCCATTTTACAGAGGAGGCGATTGAGCCCCATGGAGGTCAATTTGTCCTTGGTCACACAGTGACCATGTGTGGGGCGTGGAGCCAAAGCCAGGCCAGCCGCCTTGGTGGAAGGACGGTCCATGTAATTCCTCTGTGACTCTGGCGGTGGCCGCTCTGTTATAGGTCCGTTGTCAGAGACTTTGCATTCTGTGTTTCACAGACACAGAAACTGACCTCCGACAGGAAGGGGATTGATTACCTGGACAGGCGCACACTAGGGTTAGAAGCCTGGGGAAGCTGCAGAATGCTTGTGGTGATTTTACGTTCAGGGTCTGCAAATGTTTTCTGTAAAGGGCCAAATAGTAGCCATCTTAGGCTTCGCGGGCCATACCGTGTGTTGTAACCACTCGGCTTCACAGTGGCAGCATGAGAGTTGGAAGTGAATGGGAGTGAGTGGGCTTGCTGAGTTCCAGTGACACCGCCTACAAAACCAGGCGGTGGGCTGCAGCTTGCTGACCCGTGCTGCTCGCTATGCATGCCCCCAAATCCAGATAGCTCTGGTGGAAGATGGACTTGGGGCTGGAGACTCAGAATCGTGGGATTGAAGGGAATGCTTAGAGGTCTCTGCTCTCTGTGTCCACCCATGAGAGCGTGAATTTTAATCCAGACAGTGAGCATCCAGGGAAGAAATTTGAGGACAGTGACATGGTCAGGCTTGAGATTTAAAGGGGTAGCACACGGGTGACCTGTTAATAGGCAGTTACAGTCTGGACCACGCAAGCTTGTGGTCAGCTTAGACCTTCAGATCTTTTTTCACCAAGGCTGTAGTCCAAAAGGAATCCAGTTAATGTGTCTACTTTTCTGCTGGACTCTTCTTAGAGAGGGAAAGAAAAGTCTCTCTTTGTAAGGAGTTACGGAGGGTAGATGCAGACACAGGGCTCGGAGAAGCCTGTGTGTTGCCTTCCTTCTCTCTCTGCCCAAGGAAACTTGACGAAACTGACCAGCTCTCTTGTTTCTCTGCAGACCATCACCGGCCTCCTGCAAGAGTTTGATGTTCAGGCAAGTAGAGCATGTGGACTCCCGTTCCCCTTACCCACTCTGTTCTCTCTTGCCTTCTTCCTTCCTTTGGTTTGAAGTAGATCATTGTTCAGACGTTGGGGGCGAGGGGAGAGAAGGAAGCTAGTTTCCCACACTTGGCCCCTTCTCCCTGCGTGGAAGGTGGTTGAAGTTCTGGCCAAGTAAGCCTGTCACTCTTGTAGAAGCAGGAGGGAGACACAGTCCCTTCGACACTGTTGAGCTATGGGGTATGTGGGGGGAGGGAAATGGAGAGACCTCGGGTGGGCTGGGACCCTCGATGGGAGGAAAGAGAAGCAAAGGCTTGATGTTCTTGGCTCTACTTGGGAAAGCGGAACCAGCCTTCTCTGTGGCGTACTGGCTCCGTCCCTGCTCCGGGTTGGCCTCAGGGCGGTGGGGGGTGAGGGAGGTGGGTCTTAAGTTTTGTCCAAGAACAAACTCTAAGGAGAGTGGGCTGGCCTCTCTTGGCTGAGGGGTGGATCAGAACCTCAGGAACTGTGAACCCTGGACTCTTAGTTATCCCAAATTCTGTGTGGGCCCTAGGTGGTGCCAGGCCCTGGGGAGGAGACAGGAAGCCTTAGCGCGGTAGGGTCTTGTGGGCTTCCCAGAGAAGAGAAGAGCAAATGCAGGGAGATGTAAGCTGATATGCTCACCTGAACCTCTGCCTGCACATTGCCCAGGTATCCCCAGCTTCCAGCCCATCTGAAGTCTTCGTCCCCATCATCTGTTCTTACCCTCCTCCACCCCAGACAGCTCGGCTCTTCCTTCTGGATCTTGTATTTCAATGACCAGCCTGCCACCCACATCCAGAGGCTGGGAGTCTGGGTGTTGTCCTTGGAGGGAGGGGGAAGAGTGGGAGAGCAGTTGGAAACAGGGGCTATTGTGAGTAATGCGTGTACCAGTGTCCACCTGAGTTCGGTGTTCAGGCAAGTAGGGGTTCGCCCTTTCTTGGCTCTTTGACGCAGAGCAAGTTGCTTCAACTCCCCTCAGCCTCAGTTTCCTCATCTGTGAGGTGGGGAAAGTCACTCCAGTCTTGCTTAAGCAGAAAGAGGAGAGAGGACAATGTCAGGGGCCCTGATGTGATGTCACCCACATCAGTGTTGGGTCCATAACACACCCTGTGTACCAAGTGTGTTGTGAATTTTTTTTCCTCTTTTTTTGGCATGTACGTATGTGGTTAAGTACACAGACACTAAAGTCTACCACAGGAACCTTTCTCAAGCGTGCCCTTCGGGGGCAGTAAGTACGTTCACACTGTGGTGCAGCCGTCCCCAGCGTCCACCTCCAGGGCTGTTCTCATCCTGTGGAACTGCTCCTGTCCCCATGAGACACCAAGTCCCCGTGTCATTTCCCTCCAGTCCCAGCAGCCACCATTCTACTTTCTGTCTCTATGATTGTAACTGCTTTACGTACCTCATGACAGTGGAATCGTACATCTGTCTGACTGTGATGGGCTTATTTCACTCACAGAATGTCTTCAGGTCACCCATATTGCGGCGTGGATCAGAACTTCCTTGTCTTTAAGGGCGGGTTCTATTCCATCGTAGGCGGAGACCACATGTCGTTTGTCCCTTCATCTGTCGACGGGCGCTTGGGCTGCTTCCACCTTTTGGCTGTTGTGAGTAGTGGGTGTACAAGTATCTGTTTGAGGCCCTGCTCTGAATTCCTTTGGGTATAGACCCAGAAGTGGAGTTGGTGGATCATATGGCTATTGTAGATTTTTGAAGTCTTGATTATTGATCTGGAAGCAAGAAAACGTCGTTTATGTGAAGATCACCCCTCACTTGTGTGTTGTTGTTCATCATCTGCACAGCCCGGTGCTGAGTTCCTGCTCCAGGCGTGGGTAGTTGGTAGGGCAGAGACCAGGAGTTCTGGCCCCAACTCCAGGGACAGGCTGCCTTGAAGGCCGCTCAGGCTGGGGTGGGCCAGGGTGCTGCACCCTTGGAACATCAGCAAAGTGGGGACCCAAAGACCCCAGAGGGAAGCCGCAGGGAGGAGCTGGGACAGGCAGGGGACCAGCCTGGGCTGAGCCCTCTCAGCTCAGGCACAGCTGTCCTGGGAAGCTGGGGCCACTCTTTCGATTGTGCCTCCTTTGCCTTTAATAATGTCGTCTTGGCATCGTCATAGGTGCTGGGGACATGTGGTGAGCATGGCAGGCATTGGTTCTTGTCATCAGGAACTGAAATTCCAGACTAAGAGCTCAGCATTAGTGAATGTGGGATGTACCCCAAGCATCATTCTGAGCATGTCACACGTTTTGCTCACCTAATGCTTGAAACAAGTCTTATACACATTTTACAGATGAAGAACCTGAAGTGCCAAGGGGTCAAGTAACCTGTCTGAGGTCACAGGGCTGGAAAGGGGTAGGGCCGGGGTGCGAATGCCAGCAACGTGCTTGACTGAAACCACTCCGATAGCAGGGAAGACAACAAACGTAAGGAAAATTAAGCAAATGTGACAATCCCAGCTACTGTAGGGACTTGGGAGATGCTAGTGCCAGCTGACATGATGGGGTGTGGCCTTAGGCTGAGGGATCGGGAAAGGCTTCCAGAGGAGGTGACATTGAACCGAGACCTGAATGCTAGATGGAGCCAGGCATGTGGCCCGAGAGATGAGGGGCCAACGGGTCCAGGCAGAGGCAGCAGCCCGTGCAAAGGCCTCTGGCCTGGGTGCTGAGCCAGCCGGGGTTGAACGAGTTCTCTCTGTGCACAGGCCCAACCCTCCCAGGAAATCACAGTGTTAGAGCTGGATCTGACTGCTGAGTGACACTTTGTCAAGGCTGGTTCCAGACTCTTTGTGTGAAACTGTTACTTTGGATTTGACTCCTGGATCTCGCTGACTCATGATATTTATGGAAGTTCCCCCAAATTTCCAGCAGCCTCCAACAGTGTGACTGTGGGGCGCCATAAGGCGTCCTTCAGAAGGTGCTGTGCAATGTGACAACTCATGTTCTCTGTGCCCTGAGGGGTCACTGCTCCCAGGACCAGGAACAGTGAATGACAGAGCCTTGATGAGGGGTGGCAGCCAGGTCTACCAGCCCAGGGACAAAAGGACAGCCTCCTGCATGCTGTGGATGTCAGTGTCCTCTGATGAGCCAGACCAGGGCCCAGGTGTTCTCCTGCTCCCTTGCTGAATATTTTGACACTTGTAACACCCCCCTACTTTACAGAAGAGGAAACCAAGGCTCTCCCCCAGCCAGCAGCTGGGAAGGGGCCCCATGGCACCCGGCTCTGTCTGACCCAGCCCAGTCCCCTCAACCACGATGTATCACTACAATGCTAAACCCGGAACGGCCAAGCGAGGCCTTGTGGCCTAGATTTCAGCTCACCTTTGCCCTTTCTATCCAAAACACATCCGCTCAGAGAAGTGATCTGCACAGAACTTTGATGGGCTGTGTAACCCGCTGAGGATGAGCTGGCGTGGGACTCAAGCGTCGATGTGCCTTCATGGGGACCTGCTCTCGTCGCTCCCTCCAGTTGGTTCTCACCGCACGTTGAAATGGCCCCTCTGGCCGGTTCCTCGGGAGTCCAGTGCAAGGAGTCCGAGCTGCCTCCCTGCCTGTGTCTGCGAGCAGCGCTCTTACTCCTTATGGAGCGTTTGGTGCTCCAGCGTTTGGACCGATCAGGCAGACTCATTCTTCCTTTTGCAAAGTAGTAAAGGGTGTGTGTGTGTGTGTGACTAGAATCAAAATACACCACATCATAGCCCAGGGCTCCACAGCAGTGAGGGGATGGGGGAGGGGTCTGTCGCTGGGTGGCCCATCTCAGGAGGAAGCTCAGCTGATAGAGCAGATGGCCTGTGGCCTTATCTCTCCCTGGCTGACATCACCTTAGGGTGGGCTATTTGTCTTGGCCTGGGTGACGTTGTGAATTGACCGGTGCCCAGACATGTGAGGTTCTGCCAGCTGCCCCAGGACTCTGCTTCGGGGCCCTCAGAGCACAGGGCTGGGCGGGCTGCTGGCCGGAGATGCTGCAGCCACAGGAAGGGCGCCGTGCGATCTGGCTGTGCAGAGAAGGCCTGGCACCAGGTTCTGAGCAGTTGTGTTTGCAAACCTGACGAGTGGGGTAGGTGGGAGTAGTTTGGGTTCCAGCTTACTTTCTTTGGCTAGAATTCTAGTATCCAAGAATATCCAAGCTGGCAGGTGCTTTGTGATCCAGCCCTACCCCTTCTGCTCCAGGTGGGGAGGCTTGGTTGAAGGCCGCAGAGGGGAGGGAGCGAATGAATATTTGCATGCTCTCTCATGGGCACAGGCCTTTCTTGCCAAGGTGGGGAGGCACTACCCTCCTTGGCAGATGGCAGATCGGTTTGGAGATGTTCAGGAACTTGCCAAGGGGCACTGCGGAGATAGCCCCAGGTTTTGGCCCGCCTGCCTCTTAAATATGCGATAAACGTGGGAGCTGTAATAGCTGATGTCTCTGAGCACTGACTGCGCACCAGGAACTGGGCTGGCCTCTTCCTGCAGCGTCTCATCTAACCCTCAGAGCAGCCCGGTGAGAGAGCAATTACGGCTGTCTTCATTTTATAGTGGAAGAGTGAGGCCCAGAGAGGGTTTAAGGGATTTGCTCAGTGTCACTCAGCGCTGAGGTAGACGATGAAATCTGACTCAGTCTCCGCGTCTGGAGCCAGAGTCCCTGTAACTCATGGGGGCGGGGGTGGCAGAGTTGAGCCCACTACCCATCATTTTTCCCGAGGCCCCAGATCTCCTCTCCTGTTGGATCTGCTGTTCCTACTTCCTTCCACCTGGATCTTTCTTTATTCGGAGGGTTTGATTTGATTTGGTTTCCATGGGATCTGTGTTTGTGTGCTCACCAGTGCTCTGCTGGCAGGGAGCTGATGTTCCCACAGGGCCCCAGGGTGCTGGGGCAGGAGGGTGGTGGGAGGGTCTCCTGAAGTCTGGCTCCAGCTCCAAGGTCAGGATCTGGGGGAACTGGGCCCGGGGACATTTGATCCTTGTTGGGGGTTGGGGTTGGCGCCAATTTCTTTCTCTTCTCTTGGAAGCAGCTCTGCTTCCAGTGAAAATGGAAATGGTGACCTTTCCTAATTTCTTTCTTTCGATACAGTTGCTTCTTGGTTTCATGCCCCCTGACTGAAGGTGGGTGGAACTCAGAGGCTTGGAAATCCTCCACCCACCCTTTCCCATCCTCACCCTCCTTACCACCCCCACCCCCAATTCCTGGGAAAGTCATTGGGACCCAGAGCAGACCCTGTGACAGATGGCAGTGGGGCTCATCTGGGTCAGTGCGAGATGAGGCTTTGCCTCTTCCACCCTCCTGGTGGAGTGGGGGAGGAGCGCCTTCCCCACCTGGCATCCCCGTGGTAGGGGTCCTCCCAGGTCTGTCCAGTCCAGGCCACCAGACTGACCTAGTGTGGACACCCTTCTCCTGGTGAACAGGTACAGGAGACAGAAGCAGGTTCAGGTCAATGCTATGGTTGCCAGCCTTGTGCCCTTGGCCAGGGGCCAGCCAGTTGCCCGACTTCCTGGGGACTCAGTTTTCTAATCTGCAAAACTGGGGGAGCATCACTGTCCCCAAGGTGTCACGAGTGTGAAATAAGCAACCTCAGACTTGGCACGCGGGCATCCTCTTTCCCCGTCCTCTGCTCTGTGGATGCCCGTCCCTCCACTCGTTCTTCTCCTAATCCAAGAAAGACATTACTCCTAGCTCTTTCTTCCCTGGAGAATTCTGCTCATTGGCACGGGTCCCGCTTCACACTGTATTCCCGGGTGGACACCTTGCTGCCCACAGCAGCTCATTTCCCGACTTTTAACTTCTTTTCTTTTTCTTGACGTGAAGAAATCTGAGAAAGGGAGGGAGTAGCCACGGGTCCCGCTTCTGGTCTTCCAGTGCCCCAGGGACCTGCTATAGTGCTGGGGTCAGGGCTTGGAGGCCCGAGGACCTAGCTGACCCTGAGTTCTACCTGCAGGTATGTGCTTTTGGCCACTAGGTTTCAGCCCCCTCAGCTGGCTTTCTTTTCTGTGAAATGGCTGCCCTAGCTTTAGAGTTTTTGCTCAGAGGGAGTGGCTACCCATATAGCAAACACTGCTGTGTTGCTGCCACACGCACACCCCTCCTGGTCATCCTTCACTCTTTATGTGCTCCTTACCCAACGGAAAGGAGAAGGTCCATGGCACCACCAGGCCTTCCCCTCCCCTGCTGTGGGCACAGGAGAAGAGCCAGGAAGATGGGGGAGGGGTGCGTTAATTTGCAAAAACATGGTGGTCTGGAGCCTCTGTTCTCATGGTTTGCCCTTCTTTCCTCAAGAAGCCTTGACTTAATTAATGCCGTGTCTGATTAGCCAAAATCAGCTTCCTTTGCCTTGTCTCACTGGGTGCCCTCTGCCCTCGGGCCATGCCTTGACCTGGGCTTGCTAGACTGTGGGGAGGGCAGCCAGCACACCGGCTGACTTGGGGCCTGTGTGAGCATGTCACCCTCTGAGCAAGTCCACAGCCTTCAGTGTCTCCCTAGGGCCTGCTGAGCAAGGATCACAGAGGGAGGCAACAGCAGCAGGCCTCAGAGCTCCCCAGGGTCTTTCAACCAGTCGACTTAAGCCATTGGGGCTGCCCCTGTGGCTTCAGACTAATCATCCCAGGGACAGGTGTCCATAACAATGGCCATGGAGGGAAATCTACAATTTGCAAAACATTTCCCCATCGTGGCTACGGCGGTTTCAGTCTTGGGAGCACTCGTCTCCCTGACCAGATGGGCTTGCTATTGACCTCATTTTACGGTGGAGGGAAGAACTCTCAGGGACGTCTGGTAGCGTGGCCAAGGACACATGGCAGACACATCATTGCCTGCCGTAGGTCATAACGCTCCCAAGCCAGGATTGGCAGGCCGAAGAGGTGGCGGGTGCTGTTTTTATCACTTGGCAGGTGGCAAGTGGTTTAGACACGGTGGATGGGTACCACTGTACCACTTTCCAGCTTATAGGTGGTATAGACCACAGATCTCTGGGTGCCTCCTCTGGGCCACAACCTGACGGAGGCAGAGCTGGCCTTTCCCTCTGGGAACAGGCGGTCAGCTGGGGGAGGCAGCTATGAAACAGGTATTTGTTCTTGTGAAGATGCTACAGGCAGCGAGCAAGGGACCAGGTGTCATGTGTCTGACACACCTGTGGCACCTTTCTGCAGTGTGGGCCGGATACACATTTGGGGAGGAGCGGCTGTTAGTTCTCTCTTCTGTGTGCTGGCTCATGGAGATGCTGGGAGATAAAAGCCATCTACGGTCTCATTGATGGGGGGGCCTGGCTCACTGCATTCCTCTTTCAAGAGTCATAGTGCATGCTACGTATTAAAGGTTTCCTTCCTTCATGTGGCTCCTGGCACAGAGTAGAAGACACATCAACAGGCACAGGCTTTGGAGTTGAACGGTCTCTGATTCAGATCCTGCTGCACCATTGCAGCTGTGTGACCCGGGGAGAGTTCCTTCCTCTCTCTCGACCTCGGTCTCCAGTGGACAGTCATTACCCAGCAGGTCCTGAGCACATGCTGTGAGCAGGCATCTGGGCCAGGGCCTGAGGACATAACAGTAAACAACAGAGGCAGCCCCTGCCTTTTTGGACAGATTTAGTTCTGGTTCCACAGCTGTATAATTTTAAGGCCTCCAGAGTGATGAGTCAACATCTGTTGCTCATCCCCACTCCTGGGGGCTGCTGGGGACATCCTCGATGCCAGCCAGAGCTGGATATCCCATACCTACCACCAAGGGGGTGCCCGGGCCACTGTGTACTGAGAACCCCCTTTCCACCAGAACCCAAGCCTGCCTCCTCTGCTCAGGAACCTGGAACCAAGGTGGCTCACTCTTTATCTTACAGGTGCAGACCTGGGAGCTTGGAGGGGCCAAGGAAGGGTGGAACTTGGATTTGAACCCTGATGTCCCAGGCTGGTGGGGACACTGCCTGGCGTGGACTATTTTTAGAGGGTGCCATGTGGGTCAGCTAGGGAGACAATGAAGAATGTGGTCCCCACAATGCACCATTATTCCTGCAGCGGCTTCCGGGCTAGGATGGGCCCAGCAGATGATCTGGGGCCCCCACTGGGGACTGGGCCATGGCCCCCAGGTCTGGATTTCTCCAGTGCTTGTGCAGGCAGGAAGGCGGGTATCAGGGAGGTGGGTGGCTCCATGTTCAGGGGACTTGCTTCCTACTTTCCTCCCTCCCTCCCTCTTTTCCTTCCTTTCTTTCTTCCCTACCTCCTTCCCTCCCTCCCTCCTTTCTTTCTGAGACTTGTCCCTCAGATTGACGACCATGGATTTCAAAGGACAGGGAGTCGACTTGGTCTGACCCTACAGCCCCCTCGTGGGTTAAATCTTCTTTCTCTCTGTCGGCTTCTGCTGCCCCTGCCCTGCCTGACTCCAGGACAGGGTTCTCCGGGCAGAGCATTGCCGCCCATGCCCAGGGCGTTCCTGACCAAATGAGAAGGCACTTGGCACTTCCTCAGCACACAGCTGAACATCCTGGTGTCTGCCTTCCGCATGTCCCACGTGACGGGCCCCTCTGTCTGCTGTCTTCCCTCAGGAGCAAGACATCGAGACTTTGCATGGCTCCATTCATGTCACCCTGTGCGGGACCCCCAAGGGGAGCCGGCCCGTCATCCTCACGTACCACGACATCGGCATGAATCGTAAGTTCCAAGGACCCATGGTTTTCTAGTAAGCCTGTTCCCACAGAAGGTGGGGGGAGAGGAGAGCCAGGGAGGGCTGGTGGCGGGGAGGCCAGCTGCTTCTCCCTTGTGAAGACTTTCTGGAGCTGCCCTGGGAAGAACTCTTGCCATAGGTTAGAAGAGTCTGGAATACACTGCTTGGGGGCACGGAGCTGTCTGTGTGCCTGGAGCTGCTGGGAACTCGGGGAGCCCCCACCGTCTGTCTGTGTGACAATGACTTCTTTCAACTGACGAAGACAATGGTTTTCAGTATTTTCAGAGTTGTGCAACCACCATCACAATCATCTTTAGCGTGTTACCACTGTGAAAAAAGCCCCTCTTATCTATCACCCCCATTTCCCATGCCTCCCAGCCCCTGGCAGCCACTAGTCCACTTTCCGTCTGTAAGGATCTGCCTGCCCTGGACACTTTACAGAAATGGGATCACACAGTGGGTTGTCTTTTGTGACTGGTCTTTCAGGATGTTTTCAGGTCCCCCCACACTGTAGGAGCTATGAGTACTTCCTTCTGTTCTGCCGACTGATCTTCCATTGTATGGACATACCACGTTCTGTCTACCCACTCGTTAGCTGATGGACAGTTGGACTGCTTCCACTTCTCGGCTGTCCTGAACACTGCTGCTGTGAAAGTGGAGACTGTGAATTCTTGGGATCACCAGAAAGTGTCACCATATGTGCGTTCCCCACTTTCCACAGATGGGAATGGAATGAGAGCTACTTTGTGTTAAAATCACACCGAACAGAAGTGGATCTCCCCGCGACGACTCGGAGGCACTTAGAGGCCCTTCTGGCCCAGCCTTCTCTGTAAGCTGGAGCACGGCAAGCTGGGTGCTTGCTTGGTGTTTGATTGACAGACTGCCTGATTTGCATTTTTGTTCTTTCCGTTTGTTAACACCTCGAGGCTGGAGATGACGGCAGTCACTGAAAACCATTTCTTTTCTTCACTCCTCATGCCTCTTTGACCCATTTCCTCCCCTGTGTGTCCCCCTGTGTCCTTTATGGATCAGATGCCCAGGGAGTAGTTCGACAGTGATCAGCTTATTTCACTGACTCTGGTGAGGAAATGGAATCGCCCGTGGCAATGATGCTAGCTGCCGTAACAAAGACCCCAAACCTCTGTGCTTAACACGGTGTATGTTATTTCTCACTCATTTAGCAACTCAGGGGGCACTCTGTGCGGCACCTTCCACGTGGTGATTCAGGGCCCCAGGCTCCTAACGGCTTCTGCTGGCCCCTCTGCAGCCGGCAGGCAGCTGACCGAAGAGAGAGAAACCTAGAGGGTTGAGTAGTAGGTGTTACAAGGAAGAGGCAGGAGTCACATGCTATTGGCCAGAATCTGACCACATGACTGCCTCTAACTACAAAGGAGGCTGGAAAATGTAGTCCAGCTGTGTGCCCAGGGTGAAAAGAGAAATGGTCTGGTAACCAACAATTAGGAGACTCACCCACAGCCACATTACAAGTGGGAGGTCCGGGCTTTGTCTCCTGTGCTCCTCCCCATTTGAAAATCTTCTGTGCCCTGGCCAGTGTCCCCGATAGAGGGTTTAGGAGACCCAGGGAGAGAGTGTCAGTGGAGTAGCCCCACTGGAAGTTTAAGGTCATCCACCAGCGGGTACAGTAGAGTTTATGGACCGTCCCCACCTCCCCACCCACTCTCTTTCCCCATGGCTCACTCTTGCCTTTTATCACCAGAGGAAAGTGGGACAGGGAACAACAGGTAGGCATTCTTTCTTATGAGTCCCATTTCCTTCTGCCAAACGGGAGCACAACAAACAAAATGAATATGCTTTGCAGGGAGTCAGCTGGCTCATTCTGCCCTGACTTCTTCCTCTCCTCTCTCCCCTGCCCGATCTCCAGACAAGACCTGCTACAATCCCCTCTTCAACTTCGAGGACATGCAGGAAATCACCCAGCACTTTGCCGTCTGCCACGTGGACGCCCCTGGACAGCAGGACGGCGCTGCCTCCTTCCCCATGGGGTGAGAGGGGGAGCTCGTGCCCCGGGAGCGGGGTAGGGAAGCCTTGCAGGGTGGAAGCAGGTGGTGGGGGGAGGCATTAGCCTGGCTTTTAATTTTTATTATTGTGGTAAAATACACTCTTCCGTGAAGCCAAGTCTGTGATAGAACCCCTCAGCCTCAGTGATATTTATAATCTTTATGTGGAGGGAGAGCATAGCAACCTCATTGAGTTGTTACAAGGATTAAATGAGCTTACAGTGCTCATCAGATGCCTGGGGCGGGACCTGGAACACAGGAAGCAATCAGTAAAGGGCTGTTTGACAAAGAGAAAGGTGGAGGGTTAGGGATGGAGACATCCTTGCTTAAGAGAGCAGGCTGTGCTCACTGTGGGTGCTATAGGGGCACTCCATAGGGAGTCTGGGCACATGGGGCAGGTTGCCACATGGTCCCCTTGCTTCAGGCCTGTTCCTGTTGGCATGGTTCATTTCCACTGGGGTCCCCACCCTTGCTAACTCCTCTGTGTGGCCTCTCCCAAGGTACATGTACCCTTCCATGGATCAGCTGGCTGAGATGCTGCCTGGAGTCCTTCACCAGTTTGGGTAAGAGTGAGGGACCTACTCCCCACCAGCCTGCAGGGAGGGGTGGCTTCTAGCGTCTGCCTTTCCTCTGGCCTCAGTCTGACCTGACCACTGACGTTTAGGTTGGAGTTTGAAGCTCAGGGAAGAAATTCACTTGGCTCGCTGTCCTCACTGTTTTCACATTCTTTTCTCTGCAGCCTGCTTCTTGCAAGTTGGGCTCTTCTCCTTGAGCGATGACATCATCTAATGACAGCCAGCTCCCGCCACCCCTCCACCCCGAATCCTTCCCTGCCTCCTCTTCTTTCCTTGCTTTGTCTTTCCGATGGAACGTTCTGGTCTAGGATGGCCTGATCCCTCAACTCTTCTCTCTCCAGGCCCTTCTTCTTCCACAGCTCATTTTCTTCTTATTTGAGCCTTTTATGTGATGATGACACCTTAGACTTCTTGCCCAGTCTATTTTCCTGCCAAGTTTTAGAATCCAAAAAAACAGCTCAGGAGCGGGAAGGAGCGGTGATGGGCCTTCCCATAAATGTCAGACGGTCTCTGAGTGCCCAGGGTCAGTCAGATGGGAAGTGAGGGAAGGGAACGAGTCCCTCCAAGGTCATGGCCTTCTGTTAATCCATAAGGCAGGGTGCGTTTCAGGTCACGAGGGCACAGGACAGCAGTGTGTCCCCACTCTGTCTCGCCTGCCAGCCATCCTCAGTGGTGGCCACGACAGACACTGGAGTGAACGAGGTTCCCTTGGGATGAGGAGTGGGGACGAGGGGTTGTGAGGGTGGTTAGGGCTCACGGCGCCCACCTCTTCTGTGACGTGCATTTTTATTTCTGCTCTCAGGCTCAAAAGCATCATCGGCATGGGAACTGGTGCTGGCGCCTATGTCCTCACTCGATTTGCTGTGAGTTCTTGGGCATTTTTTAAAAATTACATTTTAAATGAAATTAATTCAAGATGAAGGTAGGAAATTGGGAAAGCATCAAAAACCCCCAAAGGAAAAAGGAAATGACCCATCCTTCCATTTCCCAAGGGGGGAAGACCACAGTTCACATTGGGGTGTGTGGTCCAGAGGGGTGTGTGTGTGTGTGGTGTGTATTGCTTACACACCGACTGCTTTTCTTTTCCCTTCACTGAAGTGTCCTACTAGACACACTGCACCACCAGCTTGGCGCACTAAGCAGTTGACTCTGGGCAGGTCCTCATGTCCCTGAGTGTTCTACTGTGGCCCTTCTTTGTGACAGCTTTTGTACTCAGGGGACTCTTGGGTCCTTGCTAATTCTAAACAAGAATCAGAGCTACCTGAGTTAACGTGACAGTTGTCACTTATGTTACTGCAAGCCCAAGACAGGGCTGCTGGGTCCTTTGATCCTTCCGAACAACTGTTTAGAAATGCAACAGCGCTCATTTTATCCAACCGGAGGTGTTTGGACCCCCTGCCACTCGCTGTGCTTTGCTAGAGGTTGGAAACTCTGACATGGTACAAAGGGCTCAACTCTCTGGGTCTGAGCCGGATCGTACATATACATGTATGTGTATGTGAGATACATCTATTCTTCTAGAAGTAATCGAATTCTCACTGCTCGCTAAAGAGCATTTCTGTGCCTGTCTGATCGTGAGGTTGATGGTAGGACATGCCCATTTCATAGCTAGGACAGCTGAGGGGCTCTGAGGTGACGTGACTTGTCTAAGGCAGGTCTGCCGAGCACATGTGGATCTGCGTCTCATATGGAGCACATGTGCATCTGGGTCTCGTATGGCGTCGTCCTCCCACTCCCTCGGGGACCCAATGCAGGGTCCCTGAGCTGAGACCTCAGTTTTGTGTAGGGCGGGAGCTGGAGGCTCTCGAGAGCACCGGCCACTCTGGCGGCCCACACAAGCCCTTTCCTGGTCCGTCTCCCCACCTTTGGTTTGACTTGAAGTTCATAGTATATCATGTTGCCGGCTTGTGTCCCTCACCTTGCGTCTTGAATTGCAGCTGAACAACCCAGAGATGGTGGAGGGCCTGGTCCTCATCAATGTGAACCCTTGTGCAGAGGGCTGGATGGACTGGGCGGCCTCCAAGGTGAGTCTGGGGGCCTGGGCCAATGGGGTCCCAAAACGCAGGGGTGCTCTCATCTCTGCTGTAGGAGCAACAGAATCAGGAGACCCCTCCTAGTCGCACCCTTTCACCAGCCCCGAAAGCAGGTTTCCTCTGCTTTGCTTGGAGTAGTACATGTTGCCTCACATAGTTGCCATTTGGCTACCCACAGGACACTGCTAGGTAAGCCGGCAAGGTCAGGGTCCCCAAGCCAGCTTTGACAGGCATTGTGAGCCCAAACGTCTGCTGGGCTCTTCTCAGGATGCTGAGAATAAAAAGATGGAAAAGACAAATGCCTCTAATCCCAGGAACCCACGTGTCATTAATGCAAAAGTGTCAGAAATACGTAGTTGGTACTGACTGGCAACGGTAGTAATCAGCTAACGTGTATTGAACGGTTACCAGTGGCCATTGGTACTCTCCATCATCGTGCAAGTGCGTAGCCTCGGGGCCGGGAGGGTGTCGTACCATGTACAGAGGGGGAGACGGTAAAGGAGGTGGTGAGGGAAGCTGTCTAGGGGCACACAAACTAGGCAGAAGGAGAGTTTGGGCAGGATGCAGAGCCCTTGGACCCATGGCCCTTGGCCTCCCCTCCATGCTGTGCTCACGGGCCCTGGTGCTGCCCATGTCGAAGGCCCCCCGACCCAAGAACTGAAGGCTGGGTGTAGAAGGGGCAGGACACACCCCTTCCTGGAACACAGGGCCCACGTTATCTCAGGGAGTTTAGCTGGTGGTCGAGGGTTCCTTGTTTACTACAGATGATGATTATTTTTCTTCATAAAAGCCCCAGTATTTGCCAAAGAGACGGGGAAACCATTCCAGTTGAAACAGGACAGAGCCTTCCAAGCTGGGGCGATCCTGGGGTGTGTTTGTGCCAAGGGTAGGGTGGTGGCCGTCGGAACAGGAGGATCAGAGGGGTCATGCCCCTCCTCCCTCCTCCCACTGCTGTCCTGGCCAGCCAGCCTGATATTGCATTTCTTCCTGGAACATTCTGCCAGAAGGCGGGAGCCCTTCCCTCCGGCCTGCGTGACATTCGGGAGCGGAACACACTCCCTGTTTTTTATTTTATTTTCCAGCAAAGGAAGTGACTTTCCAGGCAGCCAGTTTGGCTCCTCGATAACTGTGCTGAGCCAGACGCAGAGAGCTGGGGACATTGGCCATGGGCTGAAGTACAGCCTGAGGGATGGCATGGGGTTTTAATATCTGCACCACATCCTTCCTTTCTGACCCCCGCCCTGGAGGAAAAAGACCTATATCAAGGGTCTCCTGTGTGTCAGGCACTGGGGTCAGAGCCTGTGACATGTGTAGTGGCTCCCATCATCCTCATCGTGACCTGTGACTTGGAAGTTCCTGGCACTCCCAGCTGCAGATGAGCAGTCTGAGGTCCAGAGGCTTTGCAGTCTTCCCTGGGCACCCCGCTGGGGACCCCCTCATCCCTGCCTGATGTTATAGGTGGTTAGCACACATTTATGGAGCTCCTGCTGCATGCCTAGCATTTGTGGAATTCCTGCTGTGTATCTAGTAGTTATGGAGCTCCTGCTGTATATGTAGCCTAGGCGTTGTTGTTAGAGGTAAAAAGGAGAAAATCATTTGTTTCTTTAGTACGCTCAGTATATTCGGAGAGAGGAAATTGACTTGAGGAGACAATCTGGAGGGTCATTCAGGGAGCGCGAATCCTGAGGTTTAGCCTCGGGCAGCCCTGTGTGTGTTTGGGGGGATGGATGGAGTCCTTCTTGCTGATGCCTTGGTGCGGTGTGCAGCAGGGAAAGCCAGGGGCAAGTTGGGTCTGTTCAGCACACGTGTGTGTACATCTTCTGTGCCCGAGGCTCTGAGAAGCAGCGATAGATGGAGACCCAGGCCCTGCCTGCCAGGGCTCAGGTCCCGTAGGTCCCAGAGACAGGTAACCAAGCTCCCCTCGATGGGGCCTCCTCAGACTGAGTGCTGGGCACCCCGCGGGCTGAGGGGTTTGACGATCTCGTCTCACCACTGCGAATGCCCTCTTCCTAATCCCACTGTTTCCATCCCCACAGATCTCTGGATGGACCCAAGCCCTTCCAGACATGGTGGTGTCCCACCTCTTTGGGAAGGTGAGTAGTGCTGCCTGGCACTTGGTCGTTCCCTCTGAGTGATCATGTGCTGCCTGGCACGTAGGGCACAGAGACAGGCCAGGCATCAAAATGATGTCGGGGCCACCAAATGATATGACATTATTCACAGTCACTAAGTTGTCCATTCTCTCTGTTTTTAACATAAGTCCTTTTTTAAACAAAAGGGTAAAATCTGACACATTCTGACCGGTTCTGAAATACCCCTCAGCTGCCAAGTGCGAGGTGACTTGCTCCGTTTCCTCTGGGTGGCCCACTCATGCCCATCGGCTCCCGAGCTAACAGGTGTGACCATGTCAGGTGTGGCTGTGTGACAGCCCAGGGAGGCAGAGGCTCTGCTGTGGGGCTGAGGAAGTGTGGCCCCTGCGTTTGGTCCTGGGCCTCGTTTCCTGTGGCTGCAGTGGCAAAGGACCACACACTGGGTACCAGAAGACCATGGAAATGAATCCTCTCACAATTCTGGAGGCTGGGACCTTGGACCTGAGTGCTGGCCAGGCCACAGTCCCTGCACGGGCTCCGGGGAGGGTCCTCCTGACTTCTTCCAGCATCTGGGCACTTCGGCATTCCTGGGCTGTGGCCGCCCACTTCAATCCCCACCCCCTTCCTTGCGTGGTCTCCCCCATATCAGCTTCAAATCTCCTGCCTTTTTCTAAGGACACTTGCCATTGGATTTTGGACCCCCAGGGATAATCCAGGATGATGACATCTCAGATCCTGAACTTAATCACATCCACAGAGATCTTTCCCCCCAATAAGTTAATATTCACAGGGTCCAGGGACTTGATGTGGACACATCTTGGGGGCCGCCATTCAGCCCACGGCAGGCCCCTTTCCTCTTCGGGCTCCCTTCCACAGTCTGGTGCCTCTTCAGCACCGTGAGTGCACTGTCTGTACTGGTGGGAATGTGGAAAAATCAGAGCCGGTGTCTGGGTTTCCTAGGGGGAGGGCGATCAAGTGTAGGGCCGGAGTCTGGCCTGGCTGTACCCTAAATTACTTGGGGTCTCTTGGTGCCCCCAGGTTTCTGCAGTTACGTTTTGATCGGAAACCCCAGCACAGCCCCTCAGACTACGTTTTCCTGACTTTTCTTTGAACAGCCAGTTGGCCTCTTTGTGGCTTAAACGCTGATTTGATGACAGCCCAGCCTTGACGTCGGCCCCTTGTGCCCTCCCACACGGGCTGTGGTCACCACTGGTCACATCAGGCTGTTTTGTGAGACCTTCGGCATCTGCCATCGTGCAGAGGAGAAGCAGAGCCAGCTCCTCATGCGTTTGTCCAAAATCACGCTCAGAAAGAAACCGGGGAGAGGAGCCTCTGCAAGGTTCTGGCAGGCCCCCCGGGAAGCAAGGTCGTCCTTCCTGGAAATTTCCTGTGGCACGAGTTGGTTTTTGTTTTGCAAACATGAAAATCTTCACCTTTCCCCATGAAAAAAATAATAATTGCTAATAGTTGCATGGATTGGTACAATTTACACAGGGCTTTCCAAAGCACATAACCTCTGTTAAACCTGATAACCTGATGAAGTGGATAATATTAACACTCCCACCCCCTTTTTTGAGGGCACTGGGCTCAGAGAGGTTAAGGCGCTTTCCCGAGAAAGGGGCAATGATGGAGTTGTGAGGAAGGAAGAAACTTTCTTTTGCCCTCAAGGTACTTTTGGCCAATCAAATAATCCGATAGACGTGAGACCCATTGGCAAGGGAAAGTGACCAAATGGAACTACAGACATACGTATGAGATTCCATCGTGCATGAGAGAGTCAGAGACAGGGAGGGAATTTGAGGTGTATTTGACCTTCTCAGCTACGGAGGAGGTGATGCACCTTGGGGCTCAGAGAGCCACTGCAGGGAGAATGCACGTTCAGTAATTAGTTTGGCTCTCACGTGGGTAGCTAAAAAGCCATTTCTGGTGATAACTCTTATTTTGGGCCAGGCTCCTGATTTCAATTCTACTCGATCACAGGTGGCAAACACAAGGCCCACGGGCCAAATCCGGCCCTCCACCTTGTTTTACCCGGCCCGGCACCTCGTTTCTACCCGGCAGTAACACCGAGCTCTCACTTAACAGTTAAGGAGCAGTTACATGTATACAGTCCTAAAATTACATTCGGCCCTTTGAAGGCAACTGCAAGGCTGATGTGGCCCCCGGGGAAAATGAGTTTGACACCCCTGCTCTAGATAGTTAAGCAACTAGGGTGCGGAGCTGAAGTTGCTTTCAAGTCCCCAGGGTCTCGGTTGCCTTAGCTCAGAATAACTTGCATCCTACTGAGACGCATCTCGGGGTGGCTGGTTCTAGACCCCTACAGAGTCAGGCTCCAGAGCCCAGGAGACTGACTTCTGGTCCGAACTCCAAATCCTGAGCCCAAAAGGGTGTGCTTTGCCTGTCTAGGTTTGGGTCCCTTTGTGCTACCAGCTGATGGTCACCCAGCAGCCTGCACTTCGGCGTGGCTTCCTGAGTGCTTCCTTAGTCTCCATAGCAGTCTCGTGGCTCAGGCATCTTCACTTTGTACCTGAATAACTTGGGGAATGGAGAGCATTGTGACCAGCCCAGGGCCACAGGGTCAATGGAGGACATTTTTCTCTCTCTAAATGCAGGAGGAAATGCAGAATAACGTGGAGGTGGTCCACACCTACCGCCAGCATATCATGAATGACATGAACCCTGGCAACCTGCACCTGTTCATCAACGCCTACAACAGGTATCAGATGCTGCATGGCCACGGCACGGCCCTTCATGTCAGGCTCCCTGGGCCTGGATCGTGGGGTGAGGCAGAGCGGGGTTGTGTCATTAGTAGAAGAAGCGGCCCCTGAATTTGAGCAAATAGATGATCAGGACGAGGTGACCTTAGCAAGGTGCCTCCTGGAGTTTGGAGCGCTTTGCAAGGAGCTGAGCTACCGTTCAAGACCATGGGGGATGCAAACACAAGGGGGACTCAGTCATGCCCTCAAAGGGTGGGAAGACATGCCTGTGACCATGGTGACCATAGGAAAGGACAGGTGTCAGGAGAGCTGAGAGAAGCAAAGCACAGGGGGCAGGAGGAATTCAGGAAGGCTGCTGGAGGTGGGCGAGTCATTCCCAGCCTGGGGACACCTGCACACAGCCTTTGGCAAGGGTGCAGCCCCCTATTCCATAACTGGGTGCCTGTCTGGAGCTTGACTAGGGGAGGGAACAGCTCGGGGCCACTGGTGCCAGCCAGAAGTTCTGTAACCTCCAGGGAGATTCCAGTCAGCCTGCTGAGCCAGCTCTGCCCTGCTCCCACGCATGGGGCCCGAAATGAGTTCCTGGGCTCTGTCTCTCGGTCCTCCCGTATTAACAACATGACTCCATGATGTGCCTTAGGGTCCATAGGGAAGTCCAGTGTCTGCTTCTTCCCCCCACCCTCCCTTGCCCGGTGTGGGAGGGAGTGGCAGGGAGCAGCACTATATCCCCAGTGTGAGTGAAGACAGGGAGGCTGAGCAGTTCATTTATTCGGCAAATGCTTTCTGAGAACTGGGGCGGGTCCGGCTGTCGGCTGGGCAGTGGGCATGTGGAGGGGACCGTGAACAGCCCAGGACTTGGAGTTGGGAGTGAGAGTGAGACTCACACTAAGGGTGGAAGCAGAGACTGAATAGGGGGCTAGCCATTGTTCAGGCGGGGGCTCCGGGGAGGCAGGGACCCTCTGTGGTGGAGGACGTGATTTATACTCATATAAAAAGAAAATGTTGGGGACCATGAGGTGGACTCCATGGGAAATGTCCCCGAAA
The DNA here is from genome assembly GCA_007922815.1 of Macrotus californicus. Lineage (NCBI taxonomy): Eukaryota > Metazoa > Chordata > Mammalia > Chiroptera > Phyllostomidae > Macrotus > Macrotus californicus. The sequence continues at coordinate 565,895 of VMDR010000006.1, forward strand.
CCACTTTTATGGACCCCAGGAGGCTGTGGTGTCCCAAAAGCCACATGACCTCATACAGGCTGTCATGTGGGTGGGTGCCAATGGCAGGACCTCCTGGGCTTGGCTCAGTGGGAGGGGCTTCCTTCTGGGGCAGGTCTGCTGATGCAGTCAATGGTGATTTTGTCCTTCTGTAGCCGGCGGGACCTGGAGATGGAGCGACCCATGCCCGGAGTGCACACAGTCACCCTGCAGTGAGTTGCCCCTGTCCCCCTCACTGTCTGGTTAGCTCTGCTCCCAGTTCCCAGCAGGGCCTGCTTTTCCAGTTTGGCAGGACATGGAAACCAGTGAGAGCTGGATGCGTCCCACCAGGCACTGGCATGACCCAGTCTCACTTGTCTTCGCCCTGTGCGGGAGCTCAGCTCCCAGGGTGGCCCCCAGACCTAGGTTGGAGCCTCGGATCTCAGACGAGTTCTGACCACACTTAGGACGGAATTTATTGAGCACCTACTTTGCATTGAATACTGTGTTAGCTTTGCCTCACAGCCTGGGGGTGACTGAGGCACAGGACGCCCGCCCCAAAAATGTGCCCTATTAAATTAGTGGGAAAAGGCAGGTTTGGAAACAAGCAACTGTATTCCAGTGGCAGCAATGGTGCCAGTTTTTGGTTCCTTGAGTGAACCACGTTATCGGACACCTGAACTTAGCACATGGCATCTCCTGTATCAGCCATGTCCTTTTTGTCACTGATCCTGATTGCTGACAAAACCCTACTTATCCTTCCTTGAGGAGAGTGTGTTTAAAATAAAAAACACCAGGGCATAGAAATTCTCTAGTGAAATTTATACTAAGGTGTAAATGACTTACCTACCTATTTTATTCTAACAACAAAGCAGAGGGTAGAGAGAAGATGAAGGAAAATGAGCAAAAAGTACTGGGCAAATCAAAATAATTTTTTTAGAACCTTGGCAGGCCTGGGAGTATGAGAATCTTTAAATAAACTTTGTGTTAATCCCCCCTTTTCTCCCTGCTCCCAGGTGTCCTGCTTTGCTGGTGGTTGGGGATAGTTCTCCTGCTGTGGACGCTGTGGTATGTAGAACTCAGCCCCTGGTCTTTGTGCTTAATTCAGCAGGTCCAGATCCGATGGGCTTGTATGAAGTCTCCTTGCCTCCCTCCTTCCTTTCCTCTGCCCTCTGCAGGGCAAATGATGTCTTCTACATGTCATATTGGCCTTTGGGCAGAGGGCTCGGCCACCAGCCTCTTTTCTGGTGACTGTCAGCCCTGGTTGCTTGGCGGTGGGTCCTCTGTCTCCTCTCCCAGGCCCCTCCCTTGCCCATCTGCCTCCCACTGGCTTGTTTCTATGAGCATGTTTTCCACTTGGCTTCCTGGCCAAGAGACGGCCCTGCTGTTTGGGAGACCTGGTTGGTGCCCGATCGTCTGGCAGGACAAGGGGCCCTGGGGAGCCTGGCTTAAGCAAGGCTTTCTGGCTCATTTCACCCCTTAATTCCCTGCCATGATCTCATGGAGACACAGCAAGGGCTCTACCTTTCTGACAGCCCCATGGCTGGGGACACGGGAGACTTAGGAGCTGTGAAGCAGAGACATATAGGGATGACGTGCTGTGTGCAGTGGGCTGCGGAGTGGGACCCACAGCTGTTCACTTCACAAAGACCTGGGTGTCTCCCTGAATCCCAAGTCTGTGGTCATCTCACCCATTGGACATATTCATAGGATGCATCAGTAGAGATACATTGTTCACATCGAGGGAGGTGATGGTTCTCCTGTAGGCATGGTCACAGGTTACAAGCTGGTATTCTGCCCGGTTCTGGGTGTACTTTTAAGAGGCTTGTTGACATTGAAGAGAGAAACCAGATGGGTGGAGGGGAATCCCACTGGAAGAGCAGTTGTTGGGACCGGGATGTCAACCCTATAGCTCACTGGCCTCAGTGGATTAACAAGGCCACTCATTTAGTGAAGGTTTCTGGAGCACCTTCTACATTTTAGGTAGTCTTCATAACAACCCCTTATGATATATTAACCTCATTTTATTGATGAGGAAACTGAGGCTCAGAGGACTTGTCCAAGGTCACACAGCTAGTCATGGCAGGGCTGGGGTGGAAAGCCACATCTGTTTAGTCCTAAACCCCATGTTCTCCTTCTGCGCTGGTGGGAACGCTGGGGCCCCTGGGAGGGGAAAGGCTATAACTGTGGCTCTGGGTAGAAAATGAACAGATTGCTCCCCTTCCCTTGCCCAGGTGGAGTGCAACTCGAAACTGGACCCAACAAAGACCACTCTCCTCAAGGTACAAAGACAACAGTGACAGTTGACGTTTGTTCTTAGAAATGCCAATGTTCCCACAAAACTGAGCAGTGCCTGATTCAGGCAAAGCTGGTAGTCAGAAATGATGGAAATAGTTATTTCATGTGCCTGTTCGCAAGCATCTATTGGGTGCTGGCTGGTAAGATGAGAGGGTCTCTCTGCGTGACCCCCGGGGTCTATGGGCTACAGCCTGCCGCCCTTGGGATCTGACCTTGAACCTGGGCAATAGGGGGGCCTGGTGTCACCTACTCTTTCGGACTCTTTCTGTCCATTTCCCCTGTACTCCTGAGCCAGGACCCAGTCACCCGGCTCCTGGGTCGGTGCTCACAGAGGCCTGGAGTGGCGTTAATAAGTGCCGATGGCTTTAGGTTTGGTGATTTAGTGGCAGTGTGGGGAGCACGCCCATTGACCAAGGGCAGCCCGTCAGGAGCCCCGGGAGGCCTGGAGCCCAGCAGCTTCTTTCTGCGGGCACCCGTGAAGGGAGTGTGTGCCCAGGGCCGATGTTGTTCCCCCAGGACTCTCCAGCCCAGTTTCTGCCCCTCCCAGGGACAGTCTACCTTCCAGGGTTCTTGGGGACAGAGTATAATTACTGACGGCCCGGCAGAGTCCCCCGTGTATCAAAAGCCACAAGTCATGGTGGCCAAGGAGACGCAGTTCAGGGCTGAGACAGACAGGAACAGAAGCAGCCTTGCTAGAGGGCTGGGCGTTTCCCTGTCTGTAATGTGCCCGGCGCCTCTCAGCAGGCAGGGCAGCAGGCAGGGCGGGTACGCACGGGTGGCCGTTGTGCAGAGCAGGGATCACCGTTGCTGAGGATTGTGGCCCTAACCAGCCCACCTGTCTTCCAGATGGCGGACTGTGGTGGCCTCCCGCAGATCTCCCAGGTGAGTGCCCCTGTCACTGCTCCCTGGCACGTTCCTCTGAAACCTGTTACTTCCTCTCCCCTCACTGCCTGCTTGTCCTCCACCTTCCTGTGACCCCTGATGATACATATTACTGTCTGTGACCGGGGTTAACACCGCAGGACTCCTTGGACCCCCCAGAAGCCCCTGTGGCACAGGTAACACTGGGCTCTGCAGGGGTGAAGGTGTTTGTTCAGTTGGCACAGCTGGACAGTCGTGGACCAGAATCCAGGTCCTGACCCCAGAGACCCCTGGCATTCCGAGTGGGGCCACAGGAGCTTCTCCCTGGGAAAGGGATCTGTTTTCTGACTCATTTCATGTGGCCCTGCCAGTTCCTGGGTTCTCTGGTAGAAAAGGAAGGGTCTTGGCTCTGAGTCCCCCAGTGAGTGGCCAATGGCTTTGAGGTCCATCTGGGTGCAGAATGCAGTCTCGGCTGCTGGAGCTGCCCCAGAAGCACACAGGCTGCTGTGGGCTGGTGCAGTACTTCGCAGGGCGTCTGGACCGGAGGCTGCATGGCCCTGGGGCAGCCTCAGCTCAGCCTCAGATCTCCGTGTCAGGTGGTCCCTGGGTCCAGCTCATTGCTTTGGGGCCCATGTCGCTGCAGCATTTTACCCCAGAACTCTGCACAGAGGTGTAGGTGCAGTGGGCGTAGGCGGCTCTCTTAGCCTCTCTGCACCCACTACACAGGAACGGAGATATTTTCAACATTGTATCTTGTTATGTTTGGCTCATTTGTTAGCTGGGGTAGCCAGAGAGAAATGAGAAGTCCCAGTTGCTGGAGGGAACAGATGGGCTCCCAGTAGCTCCCTGCTTAGAAGTGACCACGAGTTAATGGCCACACCTTAGTGATGGGGCCGTCCCCTGTCCAGCCATACCCTGGGACCCTTGCTGGGACAGTGTGACTCCAGGGCCTCCTTGGGTGGGACCTGGAGAAGGGGCGCCATTTTTCCTTCTCTCTCTCCCCCCTCCCTTCCTTTCTTTCTTTCTCTATTTGACGTGAGAACAGACCTGACCTTGGCCATCAGTAAAACATACTTTAAATGTCCTGGCAGGAGCTGACCTACCCCAGGGTTTCGGGGGATGAGCCCAGGGAGGACCCAGGACCATGTAATCGCCCCTCCTCCTGCCTGGGCAGGTTGGGTGTACGTTCACAAAGGGTGTTCCCGTCCGCCCTTCCATTTGATCCTTGCAACAGCCCTCGGCTGGGTTATTCCCCGCTCCACATCCGAACAGCTAGAGAATGTGTGTGAAACAGCATGACCTCGTGAGGTGGTCGTCAGGGGGAGCGAGATGACACTGCCGAGAGTCAGCCCTGTGAGTGGCGCACGATACACTGGTATTTACATTCAGGATGCCAGGTGGGACGGGTCACCTCGTGCAGTCTGCCTTTCAGAAGCCCTCAGAGGCCGGAGTGGCTCACTGTCCTCATTTCACAGGGGCAGGAACCCACTTGCACAGGCCATGCCGCTGGGCCCATGCCCGCCGCTGTGAAGTGAATTTGACTTTCCTCCCTAGTCAAAACTAATCTCAGTCCCTGTAATTATGCCATAAATCTTTCCTTTACTTTTGTGTATCAACACAAGGTAGCATTCCCTCCTGGACCAAGGTCTTTAGTGAAGGTGACCATGGGCACTGCTCACGTGGACATTCCTGAGCTGAAGCCCCGGTGACGGATGCTACTGTCCCTTCTGTTCTCTTGCAGCCAGCCAAGCTTGCTGAGGCCTTCAAGTACTTTGTGCAGGGCATGGGATACAGTAAGTATGGTGTTTCCCAGCGGGCGGGGGGCCGGGGGCAGGCGTGGGGCCGGGAATGCTGTGCCCAGCACCAGGTTAGGGTGAGAACTCTGGGCCAGCTTGGCCAGCGGCAGCTTTCTGCCAGCAGGACGGGGCGGGGGAAGGAAGAGCCAGGGTGGGTGGCAGTGCCGGCTGGGTGTCTCACCCCGTCGGGGGCCCCTTCTCCCTCCGTGGTTGAACAGGAAATGTTTCCCACCAGGGAACGTTTGGAGATGTAGGTGAAGACCACCCTTTTAAGCACCAAGAAGACAACAGTCAACGAAATGATGGAAATCTTTTTAAGTTTTGATCACTGCTTTCTCCAGAGACTTTCAGTTGTAGTGATGATGGTGACGATGAAAGATTGTTCATAAAGTCCTTTATTTGTTATCCTTTAACCATCTGAATAATCAATCCTAGGAGAGACTCTGACCCTCACTTACAAGTACTGGCAGTGAGGCTTTGAGAGATTAAGCACAGAGCGGAGCGGGGAATCTACGAAAGTTCTTTAGAAGCTGTAAAATAGCTCTGAATAAGTGGGTGATGAAGTTGCTTGTATTTAGAGCAGAGGGTGTCTTTGCTAGAACATTGGAAGGATAAGTAGCAGCAATGAGCTGCTGCTTGTGTCGTGGTTACATTGTAGTGTATCTGTCAGAAACGGCTCCGACCCCGACAGACAGTCCCAAGTTCAAGCGGCAGTACCGGGGAGTGGTCCTTGGTGTGTCAGCTGTGGTTCTGGCCCTGATGTGGTTTCTTTGGCTCTTTCTGCCTACTGCTTGGAATTATAATTTATGTGCCCGTCTTAACTAGGAAGTCTTTGTACTTCCAACGTCTTCCATTTTTTTCTCTGAGACTTAAGCTGTTTGCTCGTTTAAAATAGCAACAGTGTGTCTAACCACAGGTCTAAGATTGGCCTCAGCCGTGTTTAGCTGCTCGTGGGGCCGAGAAGGGACGAGGTGGAAGGGACGAGGCGGATTTATCGGGATATGCTCGGGGCGGGGTCCGTGTCCCCGGGTGCCCTCTGCCAACAGAAATAATCTGTCTGTGGGTCTCCTGCCTTCTGAGCTGCTCTCCCGGGTGAGGAAGTGTGCAGGCAGAGCGGTGGCCAGACCGCGCCGGGCCTCCGGCATTTCCCCTGCAGGGTGTGAGTTTTGACTCCTTTGCTTGGCCTCCCCTGGGTCCGGATTTCTGCTTTAAAAGTGTATTCTGGGGAGAAAGGAAGCAAAAAGCAGACCTCATTTATCCCCCCACGTCACCGAAGCATCCTGCAGGTTACGGGGTGATCACAGGAGGAGCTAGAGCCCCAGAAGCATCCACCAAAGTGGAAGAAAGTGATCACGTATCGAGCGCCTACTCCAGGTGGCGGGCCAGGCTTGACCAGCCCTTTGTGTCCATGACACCGTCCTGTAGTGGAGAAAGGAATTTAGTATGGCAGGGGTGGCTTCTGCACGTGGGGGTCTACACAGAAAGCCAGTGTGTGTGCCCATCGGGTGAAGGATGTCACCCGACATGCATGAGCACGTTTCCGCTGCATCGGTGTGACATCCATCATTCCATGTGGTCTTTGCTGTGAGTCTTCAGTCAGCTGGTGTGGCTGCCATGACAAATCCCCACAGACCGGATGGCTTAGGACAACAGAAATGGATCCTCTCATACCAGTGCAGTTCCAGAGGCCGGAAGTCCAAAGTTGGGATGTGGCAGCACCATGCTCCCTTCCACATGTCTGGAAGGTCCCTTCCTCGCCTCTTCCAAACTTCTGGTGTTGCCGGCAGCCCTTGGAGTCCCTTGACCTGTAGCTGCATCTTTCTGATCTCCAATTCTCATCTCTGTGTGGGCTTCTCCTCTGCCTGTCTGGACCTCTGTCACCTCTCCTTGGAAGGACACCACTCACAGCATTCGAGTTGCCCCTAATCCACTGGGACCTCGCTTTAACTTACTATGTCTGCAGAGACCCTCTTTCCAAATAAGGTGCCACTCTGGGATCCCAGTGGACAGGCATTTGGGGACACTATTCAACCCAGTACAGATGGGGAACTGTTTTGTCATTGTGACACTTTATCAGCCACCTGCCATGTGCAAGGGCGTGTTAAGCCCCAGAGGATGGGCGGTGCCCCTGATAGTCCCTGGGAGCCCAGGGGCTTCTTGGGAAAGCAACAAGGACATTGACAGCCAGCTCTGCCACAGACACGCTATGTGGCCTCGGTTTCCCCACCTGTGGCCACCTGACCTTGTTGACATTCGAGTGCTCACGGACCAGACAGGGCAGTGGGCATACACACGAGTGCTGATTCTGTGGGGTCCATGTGACCGTTCCCATTTTACAGATGGGGCTGCAGGGCTCAGAGAGGGACACTCCTGAAGTCACAGAGCTGTTGAGCAAGTGACAGAATTGGGAGTCAGAGCCAGGTCTGGGTTGAAGCCGCTGTGTGGTCGCAGCATGTCCTTACCCCATCTGGGCCTCACTGTTCTGTGTCTGGGGGGCCATGTAAGGAGCACAGGGAGTCCAGTGGCTGGGTTGCTGTGAGGATGGATGGGACACAAAGATACTTGGCCAGACTGGGCGCGGAGGACGTGCCGCTGCTGGCACGTGGCTGCCTCTGGCGTTCTCCCATCCCTCATGGTTCTCTCCTCTCTCCCTAGTGCCCTCTGCCAGCATGACCCGCCTGATGCGGTCCCGCACAGCCTCGGGCTCCAGCGTCACGTCCCTGGAGGGCAGCCGCAGCCGCTCCCACACCAGCGAGGGCACCCGCAGCCGCTCCCACACCAGCGAGGGCACCCGCAGCCGCTCCCACACCAGTGAGGGTGCCCGCCTGGACATCACCCCCAACTCTGGCTCCACTGGGAACAGCACTGGGCCCAAGTCCATGGAGGTGTCCTGCTAGGCGGCCTGCGTGGACGGCTGCCCCCTGGACTGTGGGATCACCATAGCTGCCCCCTCCTGCAGCCCCTTCCTGTCCCCTGCCTGCCACACTGCACGTAACTCGGTATTAATCCAAAGCTTATTGTGTAAGAGTGAGCTCTGGCAATGCCAATGTTAGATGGGATTTGTCGAGGGCTGGGCGGGGGTGGACCGAAGGGAAAGAAGCGCTTCCATGGCCTGGCCGCTGTCTCACCCTCCCTCAGAGATGCCGGACTGCCCAAAACAAGAAACCCAGCGGGGACCATGTCATGACTCCAAGCCTAGGCCAACCTGGGCATCCTGCTTCTAAGAGGCATTTTGTCAGAAGTCCAGCCCACCTACTTCCGGTTTCCTCTCCAGCTAAGGACACACCGGCCCAGTTTCTGGAAACAAAACCCTCTTCTGCTTTGGGGAGGAAGAGAGCAGTGAATTGTGGGTCACTCATTTAGACAAAACAGGCAGTGGGAAAAAGGTGGGATTTGTGTAGAGGCTAGAACAGTTTGGAAAAGCAAATCTACGTAGTTAACTTGAAATAGATTTTTTAAGTTTGTGCATATATATATATATATACTTAATGCTGAAGCATACAAGTCTGCTTTCCTGATGTTCTTCTAATGAACACGAAGGCAGGCAATAAAATCTCCTGGCTTTACAGAAAAACAAAAACGGTCTTAGCAAACATTTGGTGCCCTGGGTTTAAGGCACTGGCTCTCTCTCTGACCCCTCCTCCTCAGGCCCTGCTTGAGTGAACAGTTATTTCATTCATGGGGAAGGTCCTTTAAGTATGTGGTGGCTTTCCTTAAGATGGAGGGGACATTCAGAACAGTGGACCTGGCTGCCAGGGGTCTCCACGCAGTGGGGGCAGGGACGGGGGTGGGGTGGGGTGGGGTAGGGTAGGGCTTGGGTACTAGATGTAAGTAAGAGATTCCTTGTGGTTGTGACGGAATCCAGTGTAGCCGTGCTTTCAATTGGTCCCATCCTGGTTTCCAGGAATCTTCTGTGATCGAGGTAAATCTTTGACAGCTGGGGTTGAATCTGGGCGGGATGGCCCAACATTTCTGGCCTGGAAACACTCCTGCATCTTCAGATGGCCTGTTTGCTTTGGCCCGGGTGGGGACTCGGGTGGGAGTGGTGGCTGGTGGCTGAAGACACCGGGTTCGGGAATGTCTGTTCCGTGGGATTTCCTCCCCTCTCCTGCCTTCTGCTCCTCCCCACCCCGCTGAGCCCCGTTCTCTGAATTGGGGTGGCACCACTGACACTTTGGGCGATGTCAGCGTCGCTGTCCAGTTCTTGTACTACTGCCTTTTGAACTTCATTTTTGCTAACATGGATCTTGTAGGAAGTTTGATCAGAGCGAATGGGATGTTATAAGTCGGCGACTGGGACCTCGTGGTTTCCGGGACCCTAGCATTGGTAGGAAAGGGTTGCCAAACCTTGTGGGTAGCCTGAGGAATAGTGAATGGCTCGGTTCACCTGCCACTTACCACCTGGGAGGCTGGCCCTGGCCTTGGGCAGAAGGGTCAGGGGTCAGGGCAGGAGTGGCTGAACCCAGACCGAAAACCGCTGCGTACAGGTCTTTCCAGAGGAGTTTCTTAATGAGATATTTGTATTTATTTCCAGATCAATAAATTTGTAACTTTGCAGTGGCTCATGTTTTTCTTTCCCTCTACCCGAGAGAGCGTGTGCGTGGCCTCATGGCACAGGGACGGGTCTCTCCCTACCTCACCTTTGGTTCAGAGCATCACTGTCCATTACAAATACGGCATGGGTTCCAAATGTTCTGGTAGCCACATTAAGAAAGAAAAAAACAGGTGAATTTAATTTGAATAAGGTATTTTATTTAACCCAATGCACCCAAAATATTACCGTTTCAGCATAAAATTGATGTGACACTAATTATTCAGCTATTTCACACTTTTTTTTCCATATTCTTTCCTTTTTACTACGAAAACCAGTGTGTAGTTCACATCACCACACCTCTCCAGTCAGACCAGCCCATGTTCAAGGGCTTGATGGCTTGGACAGCCCAGTGACAACGGATGAAACTTTTCGATCTATAGTTGGAGGGAAACCTCTTTTTTTTATGTTTTATTTTTATTTTAGAAATGCACGTGGGAAGGTCACTCCTTTTCTCTAATAACCACCATTCCTATGCTTGTTTCTACTGAAAATAAATTCAATAGGCTTTAGTGTAACTTCCCATTTTTATTTAAACTTTTAAGATTAGTGTAAAATTTACAGAATCGCTCTAAAGGTAGTACAGTGAGCTCCCATATACCCCTCAGCCAGTTCTCATTGCTGTTATTAGTGTCTGATATTATTAGGGTACGTTGGTCACCACTAAGAAATCGACACCAGTACATTATTAACCAAGCTCCAGACTTTACTGGGATTTTGCTAGTTTGCCCCTGTGGCCCCTTTTCTGTCCCAGGGTCCCTCCAGGATACCACAGTACGTTTAGTCGTTATGTTTCCTTAGCATGCTCTGGCCTGTAACCATTGCTCACACTTGCCTTGTTTGTTCTGACCTGGGCAGTTTTGAGAAGCACGGGCCAGGCATTCTGTAGAATGTCCCTCCGGGGAGGTTTGTGCGATGCCTGTCTCCTGGTTCAGGTAGGGTTTCGGGTATCTGGACCGAAGACCACGGAGGAGAAGTGCCTTTTCATGCTGGGTCAACATGGCTCATGGCCGAGGAGCATAACCTCGAGGAGCAGAATACCGGGCTCCAGGAGTGTTCGCCAGGCCTCTCCCACTGCCCTTACCATTCCCACCCTCCTTTCGAAGCAAGGCACCCACCGCAGCCCCCACTTAAGACGCCCCGCTTTAAACAGCTGCCATGCTGTTATTTATAATGGTTTCTCTTCACGTACCTTGGAGATTGCCTTAGAGTGTGTACTGGGCCGTGAACACTGAAAGTGCATCATCGTGGGGAGGGGAGGGGCTGTGATCCGCAGTTCTGTTCAGGAACAAGCTTTGGAACGTGGGGAAGGAGTTGAGTGGGTACAGGTGGTGGGACAGCATTCCTACAGAGGGGCCGGTGGGGACCCCGGCGAGGAGGGTGGGAGGCGTGGGCGTTTTATGAGAAACCTGCCACACAGACCCGGGCACGTGACTCTGTGCCACGCGCGGCAGGAAGTGAGGCAGGAAGAGGATTGGATGCATAAAATACAATACCTAAGATTACAAAAGAAACCACTCACTGCCAAGTACGGTTGTCCAGATGTTGCAATCATGTGCCATAGCAACATGTGCTTTATGACAAGTTAAATAGGAAGGTGGAGGCAGGACTCTGCATAATTTCCAAGCAGCAATCAATACAATATCCTGGATATTTACCACAATTGGGCTAAGAAAAACAACATGATTTCAACGAGATGGTATTAGGGTTTGTGCCTATGTTTAGATAGAGAAAAATGCTGAATTACAATTAGAGGTTAGTAAAAACAAAGATGCATTTTCTGCCACCCAAGGATGTGGCCCCCGAAATCTACTGGTGGACTCTTGGTCTGAGACCCAGGTTAAGAAGCCCTGCTCCAGAGGTGGGCGGGGCAGGGGGGTGCGGCGGGAGGAGCGTGTGGGCTCATCCGTATTCGGCATTCACAGTAAGTGCCTTTCCTGCGGCAGCTCCTGGGCGGCAGTCAGAATAAGGTACTGGGTGTTCTTCACACCCAGGTGCTCTGCCTGGAGGCCATTTTGCCAGCTGAGGAATCTTCCCCTAGCTGCTTGTTTTGGTTCTGATGCCCTGGCTCGTGGGTCCCTGCAGCAGCTGGGAGACCAGGTGTGCACGGAGATCAACCACCTGCAGGTGTGCAGGGCCAGCCGGTCTCCGTCCGCTCCTTCCTCATGGTGCCTTCTCAGACACAGCTTCAGAGTGTGTGCCGGTCGGTGGGTTCTAGATGAAGCCTGCATCCATCCCATCACAGATTTGTCTTGGGCTTCCTGGGCTGCATGGAAACCCTTCAACTGTGGTGCACGTGGAACGCAAGGGCAGAAGGTGATCCTGACCTTACAAGGTGGCCGATGAGATCAGGGAGGAGTCCTCGTGGGCAATTGTGCCTCCCTCCTCCTAAGACCAGATTGCTCTGCATCTCCAAAGCACAAAATCAGGGCTACATGCTGGCAGGCGACATCAGGGGGTGCTTGCAGGAGCCGTGCGCTCAGTGAACTGCTTTAAAGGCAGGAGAGGTGTAGTGCAGTTTAGACGTGGCTGCACGAGCCGTGTCCTCCCTTGAGCCTTGGATTTCTCATCTGTGAAGCCAGGATAACTCAGGGTCACGGATAAAGAGAAGAGGGGAAAGAAACGAAAAGACCAGCTGAAAATTGCTGTTACTAGAGGAACATGACCTTTTGGTCCTTGGACCCAGAACCAATCAGGTATCTGTGTCCCAAAGGAGGAAGATTCTAATTAGCCCAGCCGGACTCAGGTGTCTCCACTCACTGTCCAATCAACTATGCCTGGGTTCGCTCTACTCCCGTCCCCTCCCCCACAGACAGGCACCGGGGCTCCCGTCATTGATGTAGCTGCGGCAGGTGAATTGCTATGTCCTTTGAAGAATTAAATCCATTGACAGCAAACTGCCTGCTGTAGGACAGGCCCTTCCTCATCCCTGCTCTGAGAAGTGTTTCTGGAAGGGCCCTCCCTCCCGGGAAGCACTGACCCGGCGAATGGCGCCCCACGGAGGTGGGTTCAGTGGCCACCTTGCATTTCCTCTAACCCCTCACCAGCGTTTCTTCTGTGTCTCCGGGGCTGCACCCGTGTCCAGCATGGAACAAGAGGTTGCTGCTAAAGGAGTAAGCACTTCCTCTAGTAACAGCAATTTTCAGCTGGTCTTTTCATTTCTTTCCCCTCTTCTCTTTATCCGTGACCCTGAGTTATCCTGGCTTCACAGATGAGAAATCCAAGGCTCAAGGGAGGACACGGCTCGTGCAGCCACGTCTAAACTGCACTACACCTCTCCTGCCTTTAAAGCAGTTCACTGAGCGCACGGCTCCTGCAAGCACCCACTGATGTCCTGGGACAGTAGAACATCAGTCAGCCCCCAGACTAACATCATGGATGCCCTTCAGGCTTTTATTGGCTGTGGGGGTGTTTCTCCCTCCACCAATGGTCCCACCCAGATGTGGGTGACATACTGTATTTTCTGTCTCATCCTCGATCCTTTCGTTTCCTCTGCTGGCAAGCTGACACTTTCTCACTGCTGTGGACAAGCCTGTTTCCAGTAGCTTCCTCTCCCTTTTTACGGGAGGGACTAAGAAATCCTCTTTGTTAACACTGCGTGAAAAATAAGAGTCGTCGGTTTTGGCGTGGAGGTCTGGAAACACTTTTTACAGAATATAACCTATGGCACTATCCGTGGGCCAGGTGCCCATTTTTTCATGTCCTTAGAAGTCATTGTTGCTCAGTCCTACAACTTTGGAAAGAACCCAGGTTCAGCCAGAACGTGGACCCTTTGAATATACCCTTTTTGTGTTTCTCCTTTGTCAGTCAGGGGAGGGGGTGGAGAACACTGGCATCTCTGCTATGTTTTTTTACCTTCAGAATACAATGTTCTGGCCATTTCATTCTGTTAAAGAACAAAGTTATGAAGATCTAGTTAATGGGCTTTATTAAGTGGTTCATGAAGCAGGCAGCATCTCATCCAGCATGTAGAAGGGTGCCCCAAGGACTGGTACAAATGGGAGGTTTTTATGGGCAGAAAGAGGTGGGGACAAGAAAGCTTTTAAATAGTGGATCATTTCAGACCAGGTCATGTCCCTTAGGGGAAGGCAAGGATTTTATCAGGCCGATTGCCTTGTTAGTGCGGCCCAGTACATTCCAGATGCATTTATGTACCATTCCACTCCTGGCACGCTCTCCCTCCAGGGAGCTTGCCCACACCTCTCTTTCTTCCCAGGTGTGCATCTCCTAAACTCTGAGAGTCCCCACGAGACTTTTAGCCAGGGGAGCCATGGGCAGTGGCAGCTCATCCAGGGCTGGCGCACCGCACCTGTCCCCAAGGCCCCCTTTCTCTGACTTCCCAGGGAGCCAAAGCAGCCCTGCCTCAGCTCTTCTTCGATCCTGAGCTCTTCCTTGGTTCACTGTCTCCGGCTTTAATAAATGTACTCTCCAAATAAAAACAAAATTGAAATAAAATTTTACTCCCGGGAGAGGCGGACACTGCAATGAGTTTAGGTAGTAAGTCTTCATTGGGCTCGGCACGAGCTCCATTTCTTTTTAACACCTCAGGTCTCATTTTACCAAAACTTCGACTCCGTGATAGCACCAGAAATCTCCCCCAGAGTCTGCACATTCATGTGAATGCATCCACAGAACGCCACTATCTAAATTCCAATTTTGGAAAAAAGGATGCTTCAAGATAGAGGTGTTCTTGGAAACAATGTATGTGGCAATTATTTTTCTTGTCATTCAGTCTCTCCTTGATTTCTATTATAATAGCACAATGTATTTTGAGGAGTAGTGGATGATGGGGATTTGGCTAGAAAGCATCAAATACGTCACTCATGTCGTTTACTCCAGCCATTTGCACATCCGCTCACATAGCTGATTTCGGAGATGCAGTAAAACGGGACACCCTTCCTGCCCAAAAGGAGTTGAACATTTAATCAAATGAGAGCATCAAATGAAAACATAAAAATAAAAAAGTTAAGGGGTCAGGCAGTATACGATTAACGTAAAAAAGCATTGAACCGACTATTGGTGACTTGTGCTTCGTATTTGCTATTTGGAAATAAGGACAAAATAAGCAAACGATGCAGACGTGCACTGACTCCGGCTCTCACTCTGTGTGCTGCTACCCCGTTTGAGGGGAAACGGAGACCCAGCTGATAACAGAGGTGCTTGTGAGGTGCTCCCCGAGCGCCAGTCTGAAACTCTGCACGCAGCAGGCATCTGATCGTTGTCCATCATCACCACCACAAGCAAGCACCGCCACTTCCTACGTTCCTCAGCAGAGGAAACTGCAGCGTAGGTGAGTGCCACGAGGAACTCCAGAGGGAGATTGAGTACCTAAGGGCCACTTGACTCCCCAAGTCAGAACTGTGTTCGTTGTATCATGCAACCCCCTTTACTCTTCTTCTCCGCCCCCTTGGTTCCTAAGGCGGCTGGCAGCAGCCACTCTATCCGTCTGCCTCTCCATCCAGCGGCTGACCTGGTTCCCGACACGGGCCGGGTGCTGTGCTCAGCTCAGAGGACACAGTCAGGGTCCCTGACCTCAAAGTACCCAAGTCTAGATGGAGACATAGAAAAGCACTGAGTGAATGAGTGAGTGACTGAGTGAATGAATGAATGAATGCTAAACCTTCCATTTTACGTTTAGGCAAGCTGTCTTCCAGCCTGGACACATTTGTAGTGCTGGTCTTTTCTGAATTACAGAATCCCTGCTTCTAAGTGCATCTCCAAACTTTTAGCTGTTCTTAGTACCATCTGTGGACTAGCTGGGACCTAATTTTCACCATCCGTACTTTTCCTGAGCGTGCTCAGTGCGTCGTCATGGCCTCCTAATGCCTGAACATACTCGAGAACCCACCAAACCCAGGAAGTCACTTTGCTGATGATTTATTGCTTTCAGGAGAAAAGCCAGGCACAGAGGGGTTGAGCAGTGAGAAGGCTTCACATTGACAAACGCATTGGCACAACGGGAATCACGAGCAACTTGAGGAATGCAGTAAGACAGGATGCATTGCCTAAGGGCTGCTTCCCCTCTGTGGGGAAGTTCCAAGACATTTCTTCAGTATGCGCTGTTCAGTCCCTTACAAAAACGGCTGGAGGAACAGTTAAGTATTAAGTCACAGTTTGAAAATAGATACCATCATACATATATACATACACACGCACATACACGTGCAGAGGCACACAGTTGACCGATTTTGACCATTCGTGAGTCCCGGCTGGGCAGGGTTATCGCGGCGGTTACTCTGGGCCAAGCTAAGTCCTTCCAAAGCAATGACCTGATTCAACACAATGGTCATGGAGCACACTGCTCCCCCGAGGTCCCTGTGCAGACACAGCACACTGTTAATGCGACTGTAGACAATTATGGCATCTGAGTCGACTTCCTTCGATCGAGCTCTGAATCAGCTTCGGAGTTAAAATTGCAGCAGAGCCTCTCCTGTACCCTGTGGTCTGGGGCGGCCAGCGAACCGGGCTTGGTGTCAGGAGAGGTGGCTCAGGTGACAGACTGGCCTTGGTTTGCAATCGTGTCCTGTAGTTCAGTAGCTGCTGAGACCTTGAGCAAGTGCCCGAACCTCTGTGAACCTCAGCTGCCTTATCTCTAAAATGGGGATATGATAAGATACGGCAGTAAAGCACCTGGCCCAGGCCTGGCACGCAGTGAGCATTCAGCAAATGCTTACGATAAGGTTTAGCAAGAACAAGGGACTTGGGTCCCCCTCCCCCTCTCACATCTAAGCACACCAGAGAAGTCTACTCCAGGCACAAACGTAAATTCCTTCATCAAAGGTCCACTTATCTTTAGTCTATCTTTCCGTTGGCCGAGGACGTGGAGTGACAGGGGCTGGAGAGGTCACGTGTCTGATGAACTTGATCTCCTTTGCCATTGTGACCCTCTGACAGGGATCATGTCTGGATTCCCCCTTCCAAGGGCATGGCAGAGTGGGATGAACTGAGATTTGGGCTTCAGCTTTTGGAGGGTTGATTTCTCAGCCTATTTGAGTCTCAGATTTTCCATTTATAAAATGGGGAAGAAAGACTTACTCAAAATTGTTGTGATAATTAGTAAAATCAAAAAACTCAGCATAGTACTTAGCACCAAGTAATCGCTCAATAAAGGGGCATTTTTATCGTTGTGATTGTTATTCTTAATTTTTATTGAAGTAGGTCATACCTCTGCAGGGTAATTCCCACTTCTTTCTTATTGGCCTCACGTGGATCTGAGACCTTCCCAACCGGGTCCTGCAGAGGACGGGTCTACTTCTTAAAACAAACACTAACTGGGAGCATTCCAGCCACCCCAGCCCTTCCCACCCATTCCCCGGGTGATCCCCAACTCATCCAACCAGGTTTCCTAAGATCCTGGAAGCCATGCTTAGTTTCCTAGATTGGGTTGTCAATTCAGTGAGAACCTCGCTCTTGGGTTTCTGCTGAACTCCAAGTCATCTGGTCCTTGTCATTTGCAGATGGCTGGTGATTTCATCCTTAGAAAATTCAACACAGCCCACGCCGGTTTATAGGACAGATTATTCAAGGGGCAAATTCTCTTCACATAGAATTTTTTTTTCAGTAAAATATACATTTCTTGAAATACTAAATGCCTCTTTTCCTATGGCATGTAAGTAAAATTCAGCTGATAAGAATAAGATGGTCACACACCTTTGCAAGAAGGGAGCTTCTGAATGGATGCAGGAAAACACATACCCAATTTCTTTTATTCGTCAAATCCACGGCATGCCTTGCACTGGGCTGAGCGTTCTGGAGGCCACGGGACAGAGAACACAACATGGTTCTCTTCTCCCATTTAGGGTTCCCTCTGCACACCACCCAGAGTTCCCTTAGCTGCATGTCGTCCAACAGAATAAAACGGTCTCTTACATGCACGGCGAGCACAGGCCCTGGCGTGAAAGAGGGGACGATCTGTGGATTTCGGCCCACCCCAGATGTGTTTGGAAAGCCAGTCACCTGCATGCTCTGAACGTCAGATTCTCATAGCTTGCAAAGGGGCCCAGAGAGGCAGTAAAGAAGAGCAAAAAAGTTGCTTACTTTAACCTGTTTTCCTGCTCAGACACGTTTGGAAGCTCTAAAAATAAGGAAAAACTATGGTTTATGAAGTCAGTCCAGCTTGGATTGGAATCCCTCTCCTCCCAGCTGGGCGACTTTGGCCAAATTCCCTCCCCTTGCTGAGCTTCCAGTTCACATTTGTGAGAACAGCAATAACAGTGGGCACCTTCCAGCACGATCCCAAAGTGTCCACGAGCTCGTGCACAGAAAGCAGCGAGCACAGGCACACAGATGGTGCTGCAGAAAGGATGCTGACAGCAAGCACTGAGGTTTTGCTAATAGAATAAATACTCGCCTCACCCCCACTGGCGACAGCCTTCTCTCCTTGTTGGCCTCAACCCTTTTCGTGGGCTTTTACTCCCTCTTCAACGTGTTTCTGGTCCCACACAGAAAACAACCTGCTGTCTTCACTCCAGAGCTGGGCTGTTTGGGTCAACAGACCCTGAGTCTGTAAAATGGGCCACTGAGGCAGAAGGAGACATTGTGTCCTGGGTCTTGTGACCCCTGCCACCCAGGCCGGTGCAGACAGGACCCGCTGCTTGGCCTGACCCCCATCCAGCTGGAGCTCAGTCTTTTCAGGAGGCTCTGGCCTGGACGGGAGCTGAGGCTCTGTAAGTGCAGAAAAATGTCTCAGGACCCCACTCTCAGGGGTCAGAGAGGCCATCCCAGGGGCTCCGCCAACTCCCCTAAGTCCCCAAGCTGGGCAAGGGTCTGGATTTGAGGAGGAATCTGGCCAACCCCCGGTATCCTGGTGGACGGGAGCAGGTTTACGCTAGGGTCCTCGCTCCTTCTGAAAGCTGGCTACCCTTGCCGTGGCCTGCAGTGCTGACTGGGGACTTTCCCATGAACAAGAACGAAATTTAACAAATTGCATTTCCCACTGAGAGGAACCCATGTACCCTTCTCAGTGCGGGAGCAGAGAGAAACTCAACCTCAATGATGCCCAGGTTAATACACACAGTGTTTCATGAGAAATCAAAGCCAAATAACCATTCACCTCACTTGGCACCTTACTTTGAGGTCTACTTCGGTGCCCCTGTGGCACGCAGATCTTTGGAAGCAGAGATACTTCGGCGCAATGTTCTCAGAGTCAGCACTATCTATGACAGTGCCTCTTGGCGGGGGCCCGACAATAGACTGTTCCACTGAACTAAAGCCCATCCATCCTTTGAGTGGATCCAAAGAGTCTTGTGGTTGGCATCTCAAGAGGGAATTAGTGATATTGAATGTCCACCTGATTCTGCCCCTCAGGACTCAGGAGGACCCCTTGTGACTTGTACAGGCCGGATCAGGCCTCCACGGCATTGTCCAGGAGAGGCGGAGACACACACTTCCTCCAGAGCGCGTGTGGAATGTGGCCAAGGTCGGGGCCCGCAGTCTGGGCCTAAGTGGCAGCACAGTGAGTCATCTGGGTAGTCAGAGACAGGAAAGGGGCCCCAGGGTTGGGTCAGGGTTGTTAGAAATGAATGGGAAGTGGACAAGAGGAGGCTCAATGGGGGGCCTCTGAGGGCTGGCTGCTTTGCAAGCAATGGGCCAGGCCCGAGCGTTGTGTTATGTGCCTGCCTAGTCGGCGATTTCTGAGAAGTCAGGGTAGGAGTCCAAATCAGCAAAGATGTCATTGGGGTTCCTACAGCTCAGGTTGCAGAAGCAGGCATTAATCCAGAGCACCTCGCGGGAGAAGCCAGGCCCGTCGGGGCACTGGAAGGAGACACTAATGGTCTTGGACTTGTAGGGGATGCAGCACCTGTTGTCCGTGCAGACCCCACAGTACTTGGGACGGTAGACTCGTGTGCTGACGCAGCCAGCAAGGGTGAAGTTCATGGGCGCCTCTGGCTGATACACAGCCAGACACTTCTTCCCTTCCTGCGGAAAAGAGGTGTCAGTTGGGAGGCTCCAGGGACGAACAGTGACCTTCTTCCCCCCAAGCCCTCAATTGTCCCTTCTTACTCACCACGAGGGAGCCCTCTATCTTACTCCGAGACCTGTAACATCTTCAGGCTGGGGAGGCCCTCCCACGACATAGCAAGGCCTCGCCGCGTTACACAGGAGTCCACGGAGGACCGCAGACGGGGCTGGCTTTGCTCACTCAGGCCCTGCCTCTCGTCTGCAGTTTCCCTTCTTTCCTCCATTTCTGCCCAGTCACTGCCCAGTCCTTTGTCACAGTTTCACCAACATAGAATGCCTCTGTAGCTCCTTCAGTCAACCGAATGCCCCCAGCCGGTTAGTGGCAGAACCACCAGGGGACTCCATGACTGGGGACATGCTTTGTCCTGCCCTCTCCCTCATCTGCCTCCCATGGCCCCTCACACACCCATGTCATGCAACCCACTCAACTGGATTGGAATTATTCAAAAGGAGCCCCAGCTCTCCCCTGGACTGCGGGCCATCAAGAGTGGGGCTCCTTCAGGCTGTCCATAGTCTAATTTCGTGCCTGGCACATAGTAGTTCATAGAATCACTGAACTAATGGTCCTGGGGTCTACCATGGACCAGCCCTATGCCAGCGGGAGGGACAGATCCAGGGACATAAGGCCCAGGGCTCATACAGTTTAAGGAAACAAAAGCGGGTGGTAAGGGTGGGGGTTGGGGTGACCGGGAGAACTTGAATTAGCTTTGTGGTAAGCCCCCGTCTACCTCAAGGGCACCATGCATGCTCCGAGCTTGGGACCTTTGCATTTATTTTTCCTGTGGCTGCTGCCTGCTTTCACGGGGAGATGTCTGCAGGACACCTACTGCCCACCACGCACCCAGAACATGAGGCCAGTGGGGCAGGGAAAACAGTCAGAGAGGACGGGGAGAGAAGAGGAGATGCAAGAGATGGAGCCGGGGAAGACCCCGGGGACTGACAGAAGACGCCCGCCGTGGGGGACAGGGAGGAATCGTAGGCGGCTGGGCTGTCAGGTCTCCTGGGCAAGCCTGTTCCCGAGAAACCACCAGTCCTGAGTTTTGTCTTTCTTTCTTTTAAGTGGCACTGGGCATATGAACAGTCCCAAGGCACAAGCGAGGAGGACTCCAATCAGGGCTGTCAGACCCACTTCTAAGTGAGGACCAGAGCGCAGTCTGCTGTCATCGACTGCATCCTCGGCCCTTTATTTTGATTTTCTTCAGCTCTCAGAGCTGGACGGGCTGTCTGAGATCAACTCCCATATTTTACTGATGTGGGGCCTGGGGCTCCGAGATGTGAGGAGACTGCCACTGTCACATGCAGTCAGCAGCAGACAGGCATTTGTCCCCAGCTGTCCCCAACCCTGTTCAGTGCTCCCCTGTCACCTGACGTGGCTGTCATGAGGTGCATGGGGACAGCTGGCACAGGAGCAGAGAGAACGGCAGTCAATGATGGTCCCTCAGAATCATCCCAGGAGAGCCCTTCTGAAGACCCCTGGGTTCTCTCCAGAGGGACCTTGACTCTAACAATCTGCTCACCACTATCACTTCCGTCGAGTGAAGCTCACAGTGCTCCAACCTGGTGACACACGTTACCCAGTAACTAGTGGGAGGTGGGCTTATTTATTCCCACTTTTCAACGGCCCCACGAGAAAGTTCAGGAGCCAGGCTCCAAGCCACGCTTTTCTGTGAGGTCCAAGATGCCTGTCCCCCAACTTCCGCCACCACCCCAGGAGGTGGACCCACCTTGATGAGTGGATGGATGTCCACGTCACAGGGCCGCAGGTTGCAGAGGCGGCTCTCCTGCTTGGGCCAGCAGCGGGCGTTGGCGTTGGAGACCCGCGTGGAGATGCCCAGGCCGCAGCTGGTGGAGCAGGGGCTCCAGGGGCTCGTGTAGGCCACACAGTTCCTGTGCCAGGGCTCAAGCTCACCCTCAGCCACTGCGAGTGGGGACCACATTCCTCGTGAGTCCCCAGCCTCTGTCACCTCCAGTGCCCCCATCACCACCCTGAGCGTTGGACCCCTGAAGCTCAGTGAGGAGAGAAGGGTCAAGCTGGCTTCTATCTAGTCGTGGGTCCCCAGGGAGAGAAGGACTTGTTCTGAGTTCCTTCCACTTCTCTGGAGGGAAGGCCATTTTCAGAGATGGGGGGCCTGAGTTTAAATCCTGCTCATGGGATCCTAGACAACTCAGTCTGGCCTCTGTCCCCTCAATGGGACTATCACATCTGCCTTGTGGGGCTGGTGTGGCAATAAAAGGACTCTGGATATTGATTGCATATGTCTTGGTCATCGGCTTGGTGCTGGGCACAAAAGGTTACAAGACACTGTTCCTGCCCCTGCAGAGGTTAAGTTTATTTGGGGGAAGGCCAAAGGCGGGTGGCCACACCCTAGGACCTGGCATTTCATCTGGGCGATGCTGAGGGCACAGTGGTCAGGGGCCACACAGGCTTCAGAGTCAAGCTGCGAGGGTTTGACTCAAGCACAACCACCTGCCAGGGGCGCTGGCGGTGGCCTCTGCCTCCCAGGGCAGGAAAAGATCGGTGCACACGTGTGACAGCGCTCCAGCTGCCCCTGGCCCTCAAGTAAGCCCTCAGTAAATGTGAGCTCGCATGGTTTCTCAACCATCGGCCAACAAACACCGACCCTCGGAGGGCACTGTTACTGTTTGTGTCCCAGCGTCTGGAGCGTGGTGAGTGCTCCCCAATCCTCAGAGATGGAAGATGGAGAGAGCTAGGGGTGGAGGCGGGTGCAAAGCCAGGGAGACAAAGGAGGGGTCCCACAGGAAGATGGAACGAGGTGCACAAGAGTCGGACGTGAGGAGGAAGCCAGTCTCAGTCTGTGAAGAGAGGAGGGAAAGGGACAGGTAGAGGGAAGGGGAGGGAGACAACTGGAGAGAGTGTGGGGAGCGGGGGAGGGAGAGGAAGAGAGAAAGGGCCTGGGAGAGAAAGGTGATGCAAATGACAGGGGGTGGGGCAGACAAAATCGGAAAGGGAAGACATCCAGCGGGATAAGGAGAAAGAGAAAGGGGAAGGCCCCTTCTCCACACTCAGACCCTCCAGGCTAACAGGTATGCAGGGAACACGGATGACAAAAAACTAGGGAATAGATGAGGGAGAGCAGGGGGAGGGGAGGCTCAGGAGACAGAAGGAAGAAGGAGAGGCCTGTGAGGACAGAGGAGGCTGGTCTGGCTGAGCTGCTGTCAGGGTGGAGGCAGGGAGGGAGGCAGGCGGCAGGGAGAGGATTTGCCTGGGAGGATAAAAGGGCTTTGGTTTCTGGGTCACCCACTCGGCTCTGCTCGTGTTCGGTCAGAACGGGGTCACTGGGCCACACACAACGGGCAGACAGCCACCACCGCACCTGCCAGGGACCCTCTGTGGCTCTGCCAATGGGGGGCCTGCTGGGACTGCTGCTGCCCTGGGCTGCTAGGGACACAGCTCTTCCTGTCCCCTCTTTCATGGGGCTGGCTCAGCCGCTGTGGAGACCCCCGGCCCCACCCAGAGTGGTGGTCCCAGACTGAACCAAGGCAGGGGGTGGGGGTGGGGGGAACTGCTGTCCTTCCTGGTCCAGCCAGACCCACCCAGGTACACCCTCTGCCTTCCTGCTCTCCAGTTCGTTCTGTCCTGAAACACTCTCTTCATGTGACTTCTGCAAAATGTCTTCCTGTTTCTGACCTTCCTCTTGGATTTGTCTTTCTCAGCTTCTTTCTCTCTGTCCCCAGAGAAAATGGCAGTGGTCTCGGGCTGCCCCGGAGGTTCTGCTGAGGGCCACTCTGTCCCCCAGGGCACGAGTGACATCTGCAGGGAGTTTTGGTTGTGGCTGTTTGTGTGGCAGGTGTGATTGGCATCCAGTGGGTTGGGGTGAGGGGTGCTGCCGAACACCCCAGAGTGCACAAGGCAGCAGCCCCATCACAGAGAGTTATCTGGTCCAGACAGTGTCAGGACTGCAGGGAGGAGCCCTCCTCTCCAGGGTCCCTGGGGAAGCTCGCGCATCTCTCACTCAGAAGTGTCACCAGCAACCCCAGAACGCGCAGCCTCTATGGCCGTGTCTACTTCTTCGTGCCCACTTGCCCAACGGACACGTTCCTTCCAGAAGTGTCCTTATTACCGTCTGCCGTGCCATCAGATGCTCCTGGTTTCCCTCCTATCCCCCCTCTCTGTCTCCTCCTCGCCCCCTCTTTTATTGTCCACTCCTTAAATGTCAGCCCCCGGGCCTCCGACCCAAGCCCCTCTGTCTCACTGGACACATCTTGTCTCTATGCCATCCCACCAGCATCAGCAGCTCTGGCAGGATGATTCCCAGAGCTCTCTCTGCTTGTCTCCCTCCTGCAGGCCACCCCCACAGGGTGCTCCTCTGGGCCACCCCACAGGCAGGATGCCCAGCCCCAGACTCCACCTGTCTCTCACAAGGGTGCTCTTCTCCTCCCCGGATGCACTCCTTCTCTGAAATTGCGTCCTGGTCAAGACCAGCCCCAGGAGCCACCCTCTACTGTTCTCTCCACCGCGGGACTGACTCCAAGACCTGCAGTTTTGCACGGTGTCCCTGTATCTGCCCCACCCTTGTCACCTCTACTTCCACAGCCCAAGTTCATATCTCCATTAGCCCATCCATCCACCCACCCACCCATCCATCCATTTGCCCATCCATCCATTCATCTTTCATCTGTCCACCCAGCCAGCCAGCCAGCCACCCACCCATCCATATGACAAACATTGAGTGGGACCTGCTACGTATCTAGCTTTGGCTAGGCTCCAATAAACGGTGGTGAAACAAACAGGCCTGTCCCTGTCCTCCCTTGGCAAGGCTTCCTGTAACCTGGCTCCCCTGGCTGAAGCCTCACCTGCTCCCACCTTCCATGGTGAATGAAAGCCATCTCCCCCCTCTCCTACCCCAGCACCCACTGCTCCCACGTCTCTCCCCAGGTACCCACCACTCACCCACCCTCCTCCACTTCTGCACCCCCACTGAATCGCTTAAGTAGGATAGTGATGAATCACACGTGCCTGGCTTTGCTCTGTACAAAGCCCTTCCTCGTTTTACGCTCAGAGGATCCCACATGACAGGCAGGACAGAGGGTGTCATTTCCATCTTGCCCAAGGGGAAACAGAGGCCAGAGGAGATGTGACTCTCCCAGGGTCACTCAGTTAGTGAGTGGAGGGCGGGGAACTGGACTGTGGGCTTTGTGGTCCGGCACAGGTGGGCGGTCAGAGCTCCAGAGGGCCTGCCCCCCACCCCGTCCCCAGGGCCAGCCCTCCCGGGCCCCTGTGCAGCACCCACCTAGGGCTCCTGTATGGCGTGGTGCTGTCTTGCGCAGTCTCCTGGCCTCATCGTCACACACCCACTGCTCACAGCAGCGGCCGGGCAAGCTGACCCGCCGTGGGTGGTGGCACCAGAGGCGTGGGGGGCGCACTCGGAGGCACAGCGGCGTGCAGCCCACCGCACCATCCACGCATGTGCAGTTGAACTTGCAGTTGGGCTGGAAGGACTGGCCATTGTTGTAGCGCACCCCGTCCAGGACGCAGCCCACGCCGACCACCTCTGTGAACACAGCATGGCCAGGTCAGGCCCAGTGCCCCTGGCCAGGGCAGCCTTCCACCGTGGAGCTCACCCAACCTGGGAATTCCCCCACCATGGGGGAGGGGGAGTCAGCAAAGGCAGACCCCCCAGCGATGGGGAGTGGGTGGGACTTGAGCAGAGGGCGAGCCGGAGTTCCTTCTGAGTTTTAGCTGTGGCTCATTGAGTAACACCTGGAGCCAATGTAAGAGGATCTAGCATCACCAGGCCAGAGACCCAGGTGGCCAGCTCCCTGTCCTGTCCTGAGCTCAAGGCACAAAGCCTGGTACTGACAAATATCTGTCACTAGGGTCATGAGTCTGAGTGGGGCAGACACGGAAAACCAATCAGAACACTTTGAAACAAAGATTCCATTCATTCCCTGCATATTGATGGGGTGTTCTGGGTGCTGGAGATTCAGTAGTAAACAAAACAGACAAAAGCCACACGCACTGACTGATGGGAGGGCCAGCATCAGTGAAGCTGGGCGAGTTTCCTTCCTCACCTCCTATCTCATCTCCGACTTGCAAGTCTGGGTGTGGCCTGGCGGGCTTTCCTCTTATTGAAGGACTTCCAGGAACTCAGGTCACCTTGCTCTGCCATCGGGCCTTCACGCCCCTCAACTACACCCCTAAAGGACAGTCTGCTGCATGGGAGCAGGGACCGTGGGTCGGGCCTTGTTGGAACCCGTCATTGTACCCCTGCTCGTATGCATCCGTGGGTGGACGGACAGAGGGAGGGATGGGAGCCGGGGGGGCTGCTACTGTGGATCCCTTGACATCTCAAACACCTAAAGAGATAGGCATATTTCTCACTTTTTCCTTGGAAAGTGACCCTTAAAAGGTTAATCAGCTAGCCCCAAGTCATCACCCCTAGTTAGTTATGTGCCAGAATTCGAACTCAAGTGGTCTAGCTCCAAAGGCTACGCGTGGTGAGTTGTTTCCTCTCTCACTCTCCGCACTGGGGTGTCTGAGCCGGAACTGCACCTGCCCCCTCTGAGGATGACCTCAGACAGGGCTGGGGTGACGTGGACGAGCGGAAGCTAAAGCACAGCAACGCAGCAGTGGGCAGGGCAGCCGAGCTCATCCGAGGCTCGGGTACGTCTCCTTGCTGACCTCCGACTGCGCAGGGCTGGTGTGCTCAAGCTCCTGCAGTGACGTGCCCGAGGTCACGTAGCCGGCCAGCGCCAGAGCCAGGATTCAACACCCAGATCTGCCTGCCCGTCAAGTTCACGATCCTCCAGCGACCACAGTGCCCCAGGCCTGCCCCAGCTGCAAAGAAGGCAGAGCAGTGTTTGTGAGACAGAAGGGAGCCAACGACGATGCAGAGGCCGCTCTCTGCCCACAGAAGTATCTAGTTTGGCTCAGAGGGTATTTAAAAAAATTTTTTTTGAATGTGTAGCCAACATGTACAAATTATACCCAAATCTGGGTTTTTGGATTTTCTTGGAAACTGAGCAGAATGGCCAAGACCAGGCTCACTTTTCTGCCTGGCCACCATGGCTGGTGCCCAGGACTGGCTACCTCTCTAGCCAAAGCTTGTACTTGCCGTTTTGCCGGAGTCCCCACCATTCTTGCTTTGGGTTTTATGGCCCAGCATTGCAAGCGCTCATTTTTAGTTACCTGCCTTGTCCTAAACTAGTTACGGGCACCTCTCCAAGGACAGGTTTAACCTGTCTGGGAACCATCCTTCGGTTGAGTGGACCATTGGATACATTTTTCTATTTAGAGGGATTCTTCCTTCTCTGTCCCCTCTGGCCTTTCCCCAAGGTGTCCTCCTCTCTATCACTGTCAGACCCTGGGCTCTTCTATCCTGAAAGAGGGTCTCACAAACTCAGACACTACTGCAGTGTTTCTGGGAAGATGTTCAGTAGAACACCAGTGAGCTGTGTGTGTTTGTGGGTACACACGTATGCATGAGATGTGTGTATCTATGAGTGTGTGTGTGGTGGTGGTGGGGGGGGTATGTAAAATCTACCTGGACAGAAGTTCACTGTGCAAATAAGCTTAAAAAGAAGAGGCTTCTTATGATGGCTCCGGAGTTTGACCGTGGACGTAAATATTTAAAATCTCTGAGAAGTTCTGTAACACTCTTTAACTTTATTTATTCCAGCGTCTGCAAACCTAGACGAGCAGGGCATCTTTGGTGAGAATAACACCTATGACAGTCTCCTGCAGACCACAGTCTTCCTTCCAGATGAAAGGAAGGGAGCACACAGAGGCTCGTGGTGAGCAGGAGCTGAGAGGCTGCAGTTGGCGAAGCAGGGCTGACACAGAGAGGTGGGTGGGCTGGGGTGGGCAGGCAGTTTGCCAGGCCCCCGGTGGGGAGGGGCAGGAAGGGGAGGCGGTTCGGGCCGGCAGGGTCTCTGAGTCCATGAGGGAGTATCTACAAAGGTGTGGTGTCTGGTGCATGGCAATGTGTCAGTACAGCTTTAGAGATTGGTATAGTCACGGTGAACTCAATGACCTTTCCAATGACCTTTGAGAACAGCTGTGAGAGGGGAAAGAAATGATGAGACAGTCTGCTCTACCCAGAGGGGATTCGAGTGCCGGAAGGCTGAGCCCAGCTTCCTTACCTGGGTCTGGGGAGCGAGCAGGTGACTGACTCTATACAGTAGCACCCCACCCCTCATTTGCGGCTTTGTTCCCCACGGTTTCGGCCGCTCGTGATCAACTGTGTCGGAACATATTCCAGAAAGAAACAACTCAGAAGTTTTAAATTGCGGGCTGTTCTGAATAACGTGACAAAATCCCACACCGTCCTGCTCTGTCCCCTCAGAAAACGAGTCACCCTTTTTGGAGACTGCCCACACTGCAGACGCCCCGTCCCTCAGTCACTGAGCAGCCCCCTCGGGCAGCAGAGTAACTCTCATGGTGTCACAAGGCCACTTTGCTTCATGACACCGCCTGCACTCAACATTGCTCACATGCAGAACGTGGCCGTGACTGTTCTGTTCATCACAGTTACTACGGTTAATCTCCTGCTGTGTCTGATGTACAAATTCGCCTTTACCATGGGTGTGCCTATATAGGAAAATGCACATATGTGTAGGGTTTGGCACTATCTGCGGTTTCAGGCCTCTGCTGGGGGTCCTGGGATGCACCCTGCGGATATGGGGGGGGCTGCTGTATGTCAGTCTTGCTCTTGAACATGCCCAAGGATCACCCAGGAAGCTCATTAAAGGTGTGGCTTCCATCCCCGCTTCTGGAAGTGTGGTGGGTTCAGGAGTCACACTTTTAACCAGCACATCGGGTGATTCTTTGCAGGTGGTGCTGTAAGTCCTATTTGAACACACGGCTCTGGGGGGCGAGTCTGAATACTAGGGACAACAGAAGGAGGATGGGAGTATCCCAGGTGGTTCCTGGCCGAGCTGAAGGCAGCTGACTTGCTGTGAAAGTGGAAGCACCAACGGTGAGAACGCAGAAGGTGCCCACAGATTAAGCACGAGGGGCAGGTGGGTTTTCTGACTTGGAGTGATGTCCATGACTCATGAGCAACTCCTCTCAGGAGGCACAGTGGCTTGGCTGAGGATGAGAGACTACTGTGTGTGCAGCTGGGTGACAGGGTGTCTGTGGAGTCAGAGTTACGGCAAAGGCTTGATTCCACACTGAAGGAAAACAGAGGCTCTCGGGTTTGCGAGGCTTTGCGGGACTTTTCAGAGGTTGGGCTGCCGTATCCTGATGCCTAGTTACCTCTCTGCATCATGCTGGGTCATGCGTCTTGGGTAAATGCTTAGATGACTCAGGCCAGGTGAATGCCAGTCAGACAGAAGCAAGAGATGAGAAAGTCCCAGAAAGCAGGTCTTTGGGAACAAAAAGGGACATGATGTAGCACTTGAAGAGAAGACAGACAACAAATACCAGCAGCCCCCTTTACCTGAGGATAATATAAAGACCAAGAGAAAAAAAAAAAGCAAAGGCAAATAGAAACTCCAGGAAAAACATAAAGGCTTCATCAGAAAAGCAGTTCAAACAAGCACACTATCTCATCCTGCAGTAAACAACACTTACATACTCATAACAGCATGACTGGAGTGACTGTAAGAAGACCATGACAGCACTGGAGGACGGGGAGGTGTACAGTGGCACTGAGGAGCTAAGTCAGTAGTCCACTAGCTACCATAGAAGATTGTTGATAGATACTTTGAGCCAATCAAGATACAACAATTGATGGGTATTGTGCAGTCATAACCACGCACCAGAAGAAAGGGCTGAAAAGTTCAAAGTGACTGTAGTAACTGAACGTGGGCAGGAGGTGGGAAGAAAGGATCGCAGGCTGCTGGCTTTCATTCCTTCAAGACTGTGGGATTTTTAAAGCGTGTATTATTTTAGCTTACAACATCACTCAACTAGCTGGATCTCAGCAGGGTCCTAGTGGCCCTGGAAGGCCTTGGGCATCCAGCAAGGGGTCCCACCACTAAGAGAATGAAACCAGGCTGAGCCCTTCCTGGTGGCCCCTTTCCCCCTGGTGTCTGCCATGGATGTGCCTCCAGGTCTGAGGAGAGAGCAGGACACCAGGTTCCAGAGACGAGAGGAATGCAGGCATCTCCCCTCGTCCAGTAGGGCCCAGTCTCCGGTGTCTAATGATGGACAGAGGGTGGGGGGTGGATGGCCATCTCCTGCAGAGCAGGAGCCTGGCTGGGAAAAGGCTGCAGGTGAGGGGCCCTGGGCCAGAGCTGGGGATGCGGGGGTGGGGTGGCCAGAAGGGAGGGCAGGTGTCACTTACGTGCACACACTCCTATTGCGTACCTCGGGCGGTCCCCGCTGTAGTCGCAGTAGAGGCCCCGGTGGGGGTCACAGGTGGCAGCCTCTGTGCAGTTGTCCCCGAGCTGCTGGGCGCACACCTTACAGCACTCACAGCCGTCGGTGATGAGGCTGACCCCTAGCGGGCAGCGCGGTGGGGATGGCGGGCACTCACATGGCCACTTGCAGAATTGGGGGTGTGAAGATATGTCCTCCGGGGTCGCCGGGGTGAAGGCCATGGCTGTGGGAGCTGGAGACAGAGCCTGCAGGGGGGAATGGCAGAGATGAAGGGGGGCTGCCAGGCAGGGGTCAGAGCCCGAGGGGCCTGCCAGCGTCTTCCCACCTTCATGGTGTTCAGAAGGCTCACAAGTGCATTTGCTCTTCCATCTCCTGTCTCCTCAATAGAAGAAATAAGGCCAAGAGCCCAGAGATCAGGGACACAAAGCCAGTTGTCTGAATCGCCCTGCTGGTGGGCAGTGGGCCTGGATTCTGCATCAGAACTCCGGCCACACAAAGCCCCATGCCTGAGTCCTTTCCTCCTCCCTCCTCCCTCACCCTGGGGGTCCATGTGTCGGCCTCATGTGATAAATGTGGGAGCGAAGGCCCTCCCACATCTCTACAAAGGGTTCCTCAGAGCTCACGGGGCCCTCAGACTCAGGTCTGACACCTGGGTTCAGCCAGCTGACTTGTCACGACTATTGTCACTCATTGTTCTTATTGTTTCCCCTCTGAGCCCCAGGAAAGGGCTGCATGCACAGGGCCTTCAAGCTGTCTCTACCTCTGGGATCCAGTCACCTTCCCGCTCCCTCCCTGGACCACTGCCCAGACCCCTCACTCTTTACACGGGAGGGAACCTGGGCCCAGGAGAGTCGGCTGCACCCAGAGAGCAGGGGCTGCAGCCAGCCTTCCGGGCTGGTGCGGTCCCTGCAGGGGAGCACCCAGTCCGGGTGTCTCACCCGTGACTCCAGAGTCTAAGGTGGGTAGAGGCCCCCGGGACATCCATGGGGGTGAAGATGGGCCCCAGGCCGCCCCTGCCTCTGAAAGGAGGAGCCCGGAACAGTGAAATTTGTAGTCTGGCATTTCGTTGTGGAACCAGAGACACCGAGACATGTAGACAGTCTTCTCCCTTCACCAGGGAGGAAACTGAGTCCCAAAGAGGCAGAGGGAAAGGTCCAGGGTGACACAGCACCCTGCGGGCCGAGGCACAAATGACTCTCTTAGCTCTCCTTTCTACCCCTCCGCCTCCTCTGGGCTCTTTCAGTCACTCAGCAAACGCTTACAGAGCTCGCTCTTAGTCTCTCTTGTTTTAGACGTTTGAAGAGAAACGGGAAGGTTTCCTGTGTCTAGGGGACCCACAGCTGACAGGAGAGACAGATGAGGAGGTGGTCTATTACAATGTGGGGCTGTGTGCAGTGGGCCGGGCCTCCCGGGGCGCCCCCGGGGCTCTCTGAGCGCCTCCCTGTGTGCTTGGCCACAGAATCAGGGGCCAGGAGAGACCGTCCCAGCTGAGATGATGATTTGCTGGGCTCTGGTTCCGAGCCCGGCACGTGCTCGGTATAGTAAACATCCCTTCCACCAGGGAAGGGCCCGTGAAAGTCAAAAAGACAAGCCTCGCTTGGAGGTTTGGTCACCCCCAGGCTTGGTGTCAGACATGTCTGCTGGTGCGGAGCGCACTGCCCTGCGGTGGCCAGTGTTGGTTCACGTTCACCTGGGAGGCAGGTGTCTGCCTGCCTCGTTCACTTTTCCTCGAAACCATCACATGACCATGAACCCCCAAGCCATTAAACGCACCCCCCCAACACACACACACACACACACACACACACACACACACACACACACACGTGCCTCACTCTGACTGCACGGGGATAGGAGGCTTCCGTGCCGTTCCAGGCTGTGTTAGGGGTGCGGCCTCCCGCACTGGAGGATGGCGAGCAGATCCTTAGCCTCCACCCAAAAAGAGAGCGTGAGGCCTGAGACAGGAGTGGTTCTCTCGGTGGGCCTTGGACCAGCTTCCTAACTGTTCCGAACCTCAGCAGCCCCCCTCTGTGATGCAGCCGTGGGAATCCCCTTCTGGAAGCTGCTGGGGAGCTGAGGGGCATGGCAAGTGCAGACACACTTGTGCGGGGTCAGGTGTGCAGCAGACACTCAAAAGCATGACTTCCCATCCCCATAGTGTCCCCAAAGCACTCGGGGGCCTGGACACTGTAAGCTGAGCTGGGTGAGCTGTAACCTGGTGTAACCCGTCTCCACATGGTCACTGTCCGGCTTGCTGTCTCCACACCAAGTTAAAGATCCCCGGAAGGAAGTGGCAGAGACGGCCCCCTGGATGGGCTCTGGGTCCTTTGCGCCAGGCCCTTGCTGCTGGCACCACCTAGTGGTGTAAAACTTCCCAGAGTCACGTGCACGCTCTCTCACACACACAGAGGATGGCATGGCATGTCCACTGGCCCTTTGCCCTGGTACCTGGACCGTTGTCATAAAAATACGGACTCTCCCTTTTCATCCTCAAAGGAGCAGGAGAAACATGTCGGCCCAAGAATAAAGAGGCACCCAGACGGTCGGTGCACTGACCCCCTTGAGAAGTGACCCAGACCCCCGTCCCAGCATGCTGGCCCTGGCACCTGGAGGCCAGCCATCAGCACGGCTGTCATCAGCCCTGCTGTAGAGCCTGTCCCCACTGTGGGTGGTGGGAGGCACTGCTGTAGCATGTACTTGTGCTGACCTTGAATGGACAGTCTGGGGTCATTTGGGGAGTGTCTCCCATCACTCCAGAGCCCTCTGTCGGACCTGAGGAAACACCTAGAGCCTTGTATCAGCGCTGAAGCTCTGCAGGTCACCACACCATGTCACCCTGGCCTCTGCTGCCCAGTTGGGCTGCTCCAGGGCCTCCCGTGCCCCAGCCTGCGGTGTCTGAGCATTAGAACGACACAGCCGTCAAGCTCATGCCCCCTGCCACGGCCCTTGCTCCACTCACCATGAGAATGTATCTCTTGTGATTCTCTGTTTTCAACCCAAAGCAATAAACCTGATCTTGTTCTATGGGGAAAGCCCATAGAGCACAGAGGCTCATGCACGTAGGTGGTGAAGATTTGGAGGGAGCTCTGTGTCACCAGCAGCCATAGATGAGGTGCCAGCACCCTGGGGCCCCTGAAGCCCTCACCAGGCTCCTACTTTCTTTGAATTAGAGCCTGTCCCAGCTTTCCCAGGCCCAGCGGGAGCAGACCGTGAAGCTGGACAGCCCCAACAGCTGTCCTTTCACCCACGGCCAGCTGCTCACCTGGAGCTGGCTGCGCCCATTGTACAGATGGAGAAACTGACCAGGGCCGGCTCAGTGCCACTCGGGCCTGCACTTTCATCTCACAGCGGACGTGGAGAGGGACATGAGGTGGGAGCAAAGAGAACATTGTCCCAGGAAGGCCAGAGAGAGTGAAGCCCAGCCTTGGACCCGTCCAAATTACAGCCGGTCACATCAAAGTCTCTTTAATGACGTCCTTCTGGACCAGACTTCTGCAGATGCCACTGTGTTTACTGGGGACACAGGAGGGAGGGGCTATGCTGAGACGCGTCCCCAGCAGGGCAGGGTGCCCAGCGTTCCCCCAGTCACAGCCTGTCCCTGCTGGGGTTCTGCTGGCTCAGCACTGAGCACACCAGCCCCGCCCCCTGCCCCGCCCCCCTCCCTCTTCAGCAGCCCCTCCCAACAGCCCAGTCCCTGCTCAAACAGAATTCCGTTTGAAGGACCTGGAATCTTTAATAAACACCCATGCATAGACACTGCCCCCCGCCACACCCCCAGACACCCTGACTTAGGTGGACTGGGCAGGAGCCCAGCACTGAGATGTTTCCAGGGGCTCAGGATGCACCCGAGGTTGAGAAGTACCAGCAAAGACCCGTGGACCTTGTTAAAATGCAGACTCCCAGACCCTACGTTGACTAATCGGCTTCTGTTCTAATAGGCCGGGCCCAGAATCTGTGTTTTGACCCAGACTTCTGGTGATTCTTGCAGGATAGGACCACCCCCTGGATCCGGGGCAGAGGAGGGAAGGCATGGGGACTCCGGGCCTGCTTCCTCTGTTAACCTGTGGCTCGTGTGCCACCACCCTGGCCACTGCCTTTGGCACGCCGGTTGGTGCAGAACACACGCCACTCTGTGCCGTCCTGGGCTGCCCACTGCTCTGCACGCAGGCCGGCACAGTTAACTGAGCGTGGTGTGCTTTTCCCTCGATGTTTGGTTAAAGTGACTGGAAAATGGAAAGAGAAAGGAGCACAGTGCCTGCTGAGGTCTGATGTTTGGGTTCCTTCCCAGTTCCTGTGCTGACCTCTGAAGGGGGTGGTGCTAGGACACAGGGCTTTGGAGGGTGGGTAGGTCAGGGGGGTGGGGCCCCCTGCCTTCAGCCCTCCCACCCTGGGCGGACCCAGGGAAGATGCCAGCCAGGAGCCAAGAAGACAGGCCCTTACCAGATTGTGACAATGCCGGCACCTGGATCTTGGGCTTCCAGCTTCTAGAACTGTGGGGAATAGATTTTGGTTGTTTATTTGCCACCCAGCTGGCGGCATTTTGTTCCGGTAGCTGAACAGACGGCACCGTGTCAGACACCTAACCCCCTGGGCAAGGAGGGGAATCAGGAGGCGGGTTAAAAGCTACGAGTGATCCCCTTCATTGTACTCATTGGATGGACTCGAGCACATGACAACTGGGAGGGAAACCAAAGCTTCTGCAGGAAGCACTGCAGGCACATTGGGAGGTATAGTTTAAAGGTGAGCAGACGCTGGGTTTGATGGTCTTTCCCGGCTCTCTGGAAATGGACCTGGGAGCAGGTCAGTCTCTCATTTGACTTTGACGCATCAGTTTTACCTCATTTTTACAAAAACACGTGGCTGTAGGCATGAGAGCAGGAAGCGTGAGGCTGGCGGTGGTGGGTGGGCTCCACAGGGGACCTGAAATGTCCCCTTGGGTGAGGGATGTGGGCCCGCCCTCGGCTGAGAGAGTGTGTGGCTTGTCAGCAAATGAGGCTCTGGGGTGAAGAGTGAAGGGCATGGCTCTGCAGCCAGGGGAACCCCTCCCCCCAGGCCCCTGCCGCTCCCAGCTCTGTGGCCAGCACCACGGTCCCCTCTCTGAGCTCCGACCTCCTCCGTAAAATGGCGATGATGACAGCATGCGCCAGCAGCCCAAGGGGAAATCACTAGAATCATGCCCACTTCGCAGACATGGAAACTGAGGCTTAAAGAGCTTAAGCAGCCGTGAGGCCTCACAGCTGGGAAACGGTCCACGAGCCACGTACCCCTCCAAAGCCCCTGTGCGCAATCGCCATGCTGCACCCTTCCCTCCCTCATTCATTCACTCATCAGTCATTCATTCCTCCGTCCACCCGCCCATCACACCCCTGCACTAAGCATCTCCTGTGCGGCTGGAGCTCAGGTGAAGAAGACCTGGCACTTCACAGTACAGAGACACACAAAGTAAGACAACGCAGGGTGCTGAGGACTGTGTGGAATTGAGCCCAGGCTAACGAGGGTCCCCAGAAAAGGATAGGGGAGCCTGAAAAGTTGGGGGGGCTTTTTAGGGACTAGCTGCTCCTTCTGGCCTCTCCTGTGCCCAGCACTGCGCTCGGTATACCCTGGGCCCGCTCCCAGTGAACAACAGGGCAGGTTCCAGCATGGTTTGTCGGAGGCAGGGAGGCCGCACCCAGACTCTCCACAAGGGGGCAGGGTTGAGACAGAAATGGCCTGAGCGGGGCCCCAGCGGGGCTGGGGGCTTAGGAAAGGGCTGCTCCGCCTGGAAGCAGTTTGTGGTTCCTCTCCTGAAGAGAGAGGCCCAGGGGAAAGTGGAGAATGTGGTCCCAGGCGGAGGTCTGGGGCTGTGGACGTGACCCACTCACCCTCTCCACCTGCTTCACCACTTTGTTCTCCCGTTGCCGGTGTAACTGACTGGGGCAGCCACCATGTGAGAGGGTGGACACCCCTTTTCTGAGTACGTCCCAGGAGTGAGCCCCTAGGGATCTCGACCTGGGTCCCTGGTGGGCTGCCCCTTCAGGTGCCAGCAAGGAGCTCCTTCTCCTGGTCTCCTGGCCGTCCAGGTGAGGCTGCGTCCTGTCCCGAAGGTGGGGTTATGAGTCCCTGCTCTCTCAGAAGATTCCCCTGCTCTGGACCACTCCCCCTCCTTCCATCACCCAGCCCAGGGAAGGCTCAAAGCACAGGTCCCCTCCCTCACTCCTGGACTCAGGTGGGATTCCACATGGGCAGGGCAGGCCCCTCCCTTTCTCTCTGGTGGGCAGGGGCCCTCATCTTCTCTCACTTCCCCTGCCCCCCACCATTCACACCCCCATACCAAAGCTCAGCAGACCCACAGTCATCCCAAGCCTGGACTTGCCTCCAGACTGGGGGCCTTGGGCACAGATTTTATCACATCTTCTGGAATGTCCATTATTCGTGTTCTGAGAGGCCCAGTTCCTTCACCTCTGATTCTACCTCCTCCCCCCCCACCCCCTTCCCTCTTGGAGAGACTGCGAAGGTGGAGGGGGAGGAGAGTTGGCTGATTAACAGAATGTCAAGGCTAAAGGAGAGACTACAGTCCATCTAATGCAATGGTTTTTTAAGTCAAGTGTCCATAAAAATCTTCGAGGCACCGCTTAACATGTGCTGCTCCCCAGGAGTTAAAGCTCAGGGCCCTGGAACTCATATTTTTCTCCCACAGGCCTCTGGTTCTTAACACACTCCTCTCTGCTATTGTAAAACCCATCTCCAACGTGCGAGCCACCCGTTTACCACCACATCTCTGGAAACAGGAAGGGGTCGGGCCCAGAACAGGGCTGTTAGAGTTCATGGAGAAGTGATATGGATAGGCTACGAAGTTCATGGTCAGTGACAGGGGCCCTGACTCAGGGTCGTAAGACACAGCCTCCCCTGTAAGGGTCATTATCAGCACCATTACCATCGTCACCATCACCACCATCATCGCCATCATCCTTAGTACCACCAGCACCACCATCATCGCCATCATCGTTGGTACCACCAGCACCACCATCATCGCCATCATCGTTGGTACCACCAGCACCACCAGTACCACCATCGTCACCATCATCATTAGCACTGCCAGCATCACCATCAGCACCATCGTCACTATTTCCTTCTACATGACAAACCAGAAGTGGTCACTGACTCTCTTTAAATGTGCAGGGAAGCTGGCCAGGATGGGAAAACCTTGGAGCCTCAGAAGACCCCACGCCCCCAGCACTGAGCCCGGCACATCCCACCAATTAGTCTGCCCCTCTTCCCACCCACCAGGCACTGAGCTGGGTCTCTCCAAACGCCTGCTCCCTGGGAGCTGGCACTCGCCTGCCGTCAGTGTTTCCGCCCAAGCTGGGAGTCCCCCGCCCCCACCACT
This sequence comes from Macrotus californicus, assembly GCA_007922815.1. NCBI lineage: Eukaryota > Metazoa > Chordata > Mammalia > Chiroptera > Phyllostomidae > Macrotus > Macrotus californicus. Next base: position 603,052 of record VMDR010000006.1, read on the forward strand.
GGAACAGCGGGGACCACTGTGTGTCTTACCTCCACTTCATAACTCCCCTAGCACAGCCAAGAAGCAAGTGTTGATGCTACACCTTGTACAGGCGCAGACACTGGCTCAGAGAGGCTGGATTCCTTGTCCAAGGAGGCACAGCTAATAAGTGAAGGAGCTGGGATTGGAACTCTCGATATTTTTCTTCCCCACCTGTCATAATTCCTCTGTCTACACCTGTGTCTGCAGACTGGCAGTGCCTACCAAAACACAGTGTGAGCCCTCTATGGAATTTGGCATTTTCTAGTAGCCACCCTAAAAGTAATAAGAAACAGGTGGAATTTGTTTTAATGAAATATGACGTATTTCGTTTAACCCAACACATGAACAATATTATCGTTTCAATATGGGGCCAATAGCACAGAATTACAACGAGAGTTTCACATTCTTGTGTTCACGCTGAGTCTCAGGAATCCGGTGCGTATTTGCTCTGACAGCTGCCTTGGGACTCGCCACATGTCACATGCTCAGCAGCCTCAGCGCTGGTCCAGACTGCAAGGACACTGCCAGCCTCACAGTGTGTGGTTTTCGGGGTGCTGCATGCAGAGTGCTCAGGACACTGCACCCAGACACAGTGAGCTCTGCTCCCTGGGGCACAGGGAGTTCCGTTGGTGCTGTGACGGAATGAGCACGGTGTCCACCCTGTGCTCCAGGACATCTGCGGCATCACACCATGCTATCATGACCCCTCCTTCCTTTCCGGGTGGCAATTGGGATCTTGCCTGGCCCCTCCCGGGTCCCCGCCCTGAACCATATGGAACCCAGTGAGTGTAGCAACCCACCCTGCTGCCCCGCTGCCCCGCTGCCCCACTGTTTGCACAAAGCCAAGGGCAGCCTCCTGGTTTTTGGCTGCTTTGCTGGCGGGGTTTGGAGGGAGAGGCGCTTTTCTGAAACCTGGGGGAGGTGCCTCCCCTCTCACCCCCGATCCTGCTTGTGAGCCCAGGGAGACTGCTAAGCCCAAGGTCAGGGTCTGGTCTCCCAGGGTCTGGTCTCCCGTTCCAGAGGACAAGCCTGCCAAGGGCTGTGCCAGCTCCCACCAACGCCCCATGGAAGCTGTGGGCAGAGGGGCCCCAAGCTCAGAGCAGCGCGTCCAAGTGGCCAGAGAGGCTCTGAGCAGGGGACTCATGGGTCTGGGACTTGGGGTTGGACTTGACATGCTGGCTCAGAGCCCAGCCGTGGACAGGAGATGCAACGAAGGCATCATCGTTCACGTCTCACTTTTCTGAAAAAGGGCTGCTCTGCACGCTCAGGCCCACGCCTTTCTACAGGGGGCGCTTGGCAGGGGGAATGAGTTCGCACTTTACACCCAGCAAGCCCCCCTCAGGCATGCATGCACACCACGGGCACTTACACGCTCAGGCAAGCCGTGATCACACACACATATGCCATGCACACCACACACACATTTACATGGGAGAGGTGGGATGGATGACTGACCCAAGACCTCATGTTCACCCACGAATCTGTGAGCACAACAACATTTGTGCACCCTGTCCCAGCTCTAACCCTCGAGGGGTCCTGTGTTCACCCACAGCCACGGGGAGTTGGGAGCTGCAGTTGTGTCCCCCTTAACAAGGGAGGACAGTGAGGTCCAGAGCGGTTAAGGGACTTGCTGAAGCTGGACAGCCAGTGGCAGAGCCTGCCCCCAGCCTCTCTCTCCTGGATGACATCTGCCCTCTTGCCTCACTAGCCTGTAAGCTCTTGTAGGGACAGGGACCACAGGCTTGTCATCTCTGCACAAGTACGAGGACCACGAAGGCAGTGGACTTATGGCCAAGAGCTGGACCTGGGTTCAAATGTTGGCTCCACTGTATATTCGCTGTGTGATCTTAGACAAATGACTTAACTTCTCTGAGCTTCAGGTTTTGCATCTACAAAGGAGGATAATGACATCTGCTTAATAATATGCTATGGGAATTGTAGAGGCACTTCACAAAGGTCTGTTGGCTGAACTGAGGAGGGTCTTAGTTCTTTACAGACAGCATTTGGCTCAGGACTGCACGGAGTGCCTTTCTCTTAGCACTGGTGGATGCCAAATCCTGGGGAAGGAAGAAAAGGACAGAGAGAAGACAAAGCAAGTCTGCTCTGCAGTGCACCTTTATCATGCATTACGTTCCTGAATGGACTCGGCTCGGTTTCTGCACTGGCTGCCCGTCTCACCCCATGATTTATCTCTTCCTGCTTCGATTACAGACCCTTCAGATAATGTTCCCTCTGATAGGGTGAGGCCCCTCCACAGCCCCACTTCCTCAGACTCTCTCGGCCATCCACACAGGCGTCTCCTCCCACAGGCACGGCACATCTATATCATTTTTTCTGTTAGAATCCCACCGGGGCCCTGCGTGGCCTTGCACTCCCTTTACGAGCCGGTGGGGGTGGGGGTGGGGGCGGCCACGGCAGAGATTTGGCTGTGAGCACAGCACTGGTTGCCATTTGCCCCACAGCCCTCACAGAGGAGGGGGTATGGGTGGGCAGTAAGGGTGCCCCGAGTGGCCTGGTGCTGGGCTTTGTGCAGGGAGCTCCTGAATTGGGGAACAAGTGGGTCATGTGAGGTTCCCAGAGGGGCCTGCGCAGAGAAGGGGCCGCACAGAGGAGAGGTGCCTCGCCTCCCCCCAGGAGCCTGCCCTCCATCCAGTTGCCTGGGATTGCCTGGGCTCCTGGGTCCTGTGCGTGTCCCCTGGGCTGAGCCCTCTCCTCCCCAGCTCCAGTGGCTCTGCAGAGGCATTGGGGCTCCAGGATCCAGCACCCCAGGCAAGCGTGTCCCCTCTCCTCCCCTCGACACTCAGACCTCGCTACCCCATGCCTCTCCTCTTCTCCAGCCAGCCCCTGCCCTCCCAGCTGGAGCAGCCCTGAGAGGAGGGCTGGTTTGGCTCTTTCTGGTCTGCAGGAAATGCTCAGTTTCCCCTAAACTTGGAACACTCTGGAAGAAAGAGTGAGATTTGGCAGGCAAGATCTAAGTTTGAACTCTGGCCACTGATTGATTCGGGGATGCTGGGCAAGTCCCTTACCTGCTCTGTCTCCATTTCTTTCATTTGCAAAAATGTTAATATATATTTTTTGTGCAGGACAGGCAGGCACCACGCAAGGCACGGAGGGTTTAACAAATCAGACAGACTCTCCCTGCCTTCTTTATACTCTCCACAGTGCTGGGCAGCGCCCACCACCCAGCTCCCATGAGGCACCTGGCCTACAGGTGCCCATCAGCTATAGCCTCAGATCCAGTCCACTCAGAACCGGTGGCTCGGAGCCCACAGGTGAGCTACTTGCTTCCTGAGCCTCAGTGTCCTCATCCATCAAGGAGGCCCATTGATCTCAAGGGAAGCTGTCAGTGTGAGCGGGAAAGAAAGCCCCTCTCGCCACCCTCCCTCCATCCCTTGGCTTCCAGAGGGCCCTGGCCAGGCTGAGGAATCCTGGACTCAGAGAAGCTGCCAGCTGCCCCCCGCGCGCCCGAGCCGCGCCCACGCCCAGCCCTGCAGACGGCCTCTGTGTCGCCACGTGTCTGGCTCCCCAGGCTTCTCGGAGGTACAGACCTTCCTCCCTTCCCCTCGGCGCGCTCTGGGATGGAGGCGGGAGACAGAGAAGCCCAGGAGGCCCTGGAGACAGCGGGCGTCGCGCTCAAGACCCAGCCGTGCACACTGCATAAACGAGGTCCCTGCCAGCCCAGAGCCGCGGCGGTCAGGGGTTAGAAATCATCCCAAGCACTGTTTACTCAAGAGGCTCTTTTGTTGAAAGCTGGCATTTTCCTTTCCAACTTTTCTTAGCATTTTCCTGTAGTATACCCAACCCTTGGGGACTCGTTTTCTCCAAACCCAAAGACTCAAGAAGTCTGCTAACAACTTGTTCACTTTATGCTGCTCAGAGAGGGTGAGGGACTAGCTCAAGGTCACACAGCCAATCATGGCAAAGCCAGGTCTGGAGTCCAGCCTCCCAGTTCCCAGGGCCCCTTCCTCTCAGGTTTTTCAGGTGTGAAAGGAGGCGTGGAGGGCTTGTTAGTTCTCTTCCTTCAGGTGTTGCCCCTTCCTCCTGGCCCTGCTGGAATCTGCTGACCCCATGCAGCCCTCCTCCTCGTCCTGGGCCTTGCCCTTGTCCCCCCTTCCAGCCCCTCTCACCCTGCTGGGGCCCCTCTCTGAGCCCCTCCAGGCAGGACTCACCGTGGCCAGGGCGCTGCCCGCGGCTGCTGCGGTCACTACTGCCAGCGTCCAGGGCAGGAACCACCTCATGCCTGGAAGTCAGTGGCAACGGCATCGACCGTGCAGCCCAGAAGACCCACCACCTCTCGGGGCCGCTGGGCCGAGACTGGCCAGCCCATCAGGAGCACCAGCTACAGCTCTTCCCGCAGCCCTCGGGGGTTTTATTAAAGCAAGATCTGACGTCAGGGGTAAGGACAAACCCTGCATTTTCCTCCGAAAAAAACTTTTCCTGCCTCTCTCTCTCTCTTTTCCCTTTCTTCCCTCTGTCCCCACCTCCAGCCCAGGCTTGGCCGGCCTCCCCGGCTCCGACAGTCTTAAAGGGAAAGGGCTATGATTTCACGCTGGGGCTGGGCGGCACATTCTCACAGAGGACCTGGGTCATCCTGGGGAGTAGTCGCACAGGTAGGGTGGGGGACACCCTGGGAAGGTGCAGGGCGGAGGCGGAGCTACAGTGACCCTTGTGGGCAGTGGGGGCTTTGAAAGCTCTCCCAGTGGGGAAAGTGAGCCCGCTCTCCTTGCTTCGGGCTGCTCCCACTTCTGGTTTCCATTTGCCATCTTTCGCTCTCTCCCACGGCCGTCAGCGAAGAGGATGGCGTTTAGTCCGCGATCTAGAAATGATAGGAATTCACCCACCAACTCAAGTCCAGCTGCTTCGCTCAAGTGAATTCACATCATTATCTGCACTGCAAGGTGAAGCCGTGGTTGCTGGTTTGTAGGAGTTGCCTTTCCCTGCTCCGGAGCCAGGCCCTTTGGGCCTGGGGCTGTCTCCCCATACCTGGGCAACTGTTATTCCTGCTGGGTTTGGGGTGTCTGGCCTTCACCCACTGCTGGACACTTGCCACCCAAGTGAGGGGTCTCCCATGGGTCCTGTTCTGATCCCCTTCAGCTCCTTCATCCCCAGGTGGACTTCGGGCTTGGGGACAGCCTCCTAGGTGGTCCCCCAGTCTTCCCTCCCACCCTCTGTCTATTATCCATGCTGCTCAGAGCCAGCAGGGTGGCCCCTGGGACACTGCATGAGGCAGGGCCCTCTCTGGGCTACGGACTCCCAAAGCCTGCCCCCTGACTCAGCGTTGGGTCCCCAGGCCTGTCCCTGTCATGCCCTACTCTCGGCCACCACGGCCCCCTAGCTGTTCCTTCACACCCCAGCAAGTGTCTTCCCTGGGCCACAGTGTGCTCCTCCAAGCACCTGGACGAACATGCGACCCATGGGATGCCTTCTGAGACCACTCTCCGAGGCAGAAACAGGAGTCAATGAAAGAGGGGAGCCGAGCAGGGGCCCCGCCAGCCTGGGTGACGGTAGGTATGGACAGGGTGGCGTGGGGGTGACAGTCTGCCTGTTCCCAGGTGTGAGGCCAGGGTGTCACACGGCGTCACTCGTTCCCGTCGTTCTTGGTCATTTATTTTCACCTGCGCCGCAGGGGTCCAGGGCCCACTGCCAAGGCCACGGAGGGCCCCCTCTGACCTTAGCATTTACCTGCTCACTTCCACTCACCCCTGCTTCCCACACCTGACCCCTCTCCTCCCCAACAACAGAGATCTGCAGCCTCGAGTTCGCCCGATTTACATGTGTGTGTCCTTGTCACATAGGTAGTGTGGCTGTTGGCTTGACGTCACATGTAAAGCACTCACTGTGTGTTAAGCATGTCTCTGAAAACCTTGCAGGTAGGTGCTCATATGGTCCCCTCTTCATATTTGGGGAAATCGAGGCACAGACTGCTGAAGGAACTTGCCCACGGTCGCACAGGTAGCAGGCAGCGGGGAGCAGATTCAAGGGCAGGCCCCTGAGTTCCGTGCACTTTCGAGTGTTTCACGTTGGTAAAGGGTAAAATGCTACAGCTTCCTTCCCTTTCTCCTTGATTCCACTGAGTCCTAGGCTTTTCAGACCCCTCGGGCTGCCTCTTTCTAGGGCATTGCTCCTGATTGTTGCCTCAGTTTCCCCATGTGTGACCTTCAGGCCCTGCGCCATCTCACCCTCCTTGTGAGGGCCCTCATATTACCTCCAACCCCAGACACAGACCCTTACAGCCCTGGTGAGCTGTTCCCTAGGATGTGTGCCTCACCATCGGTTGTCACGGTAGCTGATGGCACTGCCATGCGGCAGGTGGTCCAGTGCTGTGGGCACACGCTGGGTCGCACTTCCATCTCTGGTCCCTCACCTGCTTTGTGACCTTGGAGAAGTCACAGAAGCTCTCTGTGCACTGGTTTCCGCATCTCTACAGCAGGGATGAGAGAGGGGCTGGCCACTCGGAGCAACTCGTGGCCCGGGGAAGTGCTGCGCAGGAGGCAGGCTGAGCACATAGTAGGTGCTCAGTAAAACGCCACAGCTGTGGTGAACATTCTTACTCACCTCTGCCCTGGGAGCTCCGCAAGGGCAGGGTCTGGACTGGTCACTCTGTGTCCTGCATCCTGCCCTGACACACAGTGGGAAAGGATGGGGGGCCTGCGCAGGGGGCAGTGTGGGGGCCGGGGTCTCACCTCTCCCTGCCCGGGATCCCCAATCCAGCTGTGCACGTCCCCCTCTCAGCCTGAGCCGGCTCCCAGGCGCTTCCTCTAGCAGATGTCCCAGGGCAGCTGCAAAAAATTCCAAAGTAGGGCTGGTGGGGAGGGGGTCTCAGAACCGAGGCCGGGTGAGAGCATTCCCACGCCAGACAGAAAGGCCCCGTTGACCGGAGCCAGATGCACAGAAGATCCCAGGAGCTTGGAGGACCAGGCGCCTGGAGGCTCCAGATCCGCTCACAGACTATTTGTTTGCCATTTGTTTGTCTCACGAAGGCACATGGAGCCCACACAGTGCAGGCAGCATGGTGCCAGATCCTGGGGCCACTGAAACACATGACATGTCATTGCCTGGGGACAGAGGACACATCTGCTGAGCCACTCTGGCTGCTCCAGAGGGCAGAGCATGAGGCAGGGGTCTGCTTAGTCCTCCGCCTCCCTGCCAGGCTGCCTCAGCAGCCCAGGTGGGGCTCTGCCTCGCTCCCTGAGGCCCAAGCACAAGAAGGGCAGAACCACTGCAGGGTGTCAGGGTGAGTGTGCCTCATGCCCCAGCCGGGGCAGCTGGCTGTGCTCTATGAGGCTGGGCCGCCCTGGAGGGGCTCCTGTGCCTGCTGCTCACTTCCCGAGTTACAGTAGAAGCACACCTCTGGTGACAGCCTTGGGCACGGGTGGGGGCCCCTGGGACTCGCCACTTCTCACCTGGGAAGATGGAGTGGAAAAACAAGGGCTTTGGGGTCAGGCTGGCCTGCACTAAACCCCCACTCCATTATGTACCAGGTGGGAGGTCTTGGGGAAGCCTCGTTACCTCTCTGAGCCTCAGTTTACCTGTCTGCCACATGGGGGCAATGAGGACACCTGCCTCCCAGGGCTGCCATGGGGGACAAATTGTGTGGAGACCATGGTAGAGGCTGAGTGGACAGTTGTCAGGGATATTCTTCGGCCCATCACCACAGCGACTCCGCCTGTGTCCCCCACCCGGGTCACCTTGATCCCAACACTCGCTCTCTGAGTCTCCTCTCTGCAGCATGGCTGTGCTGGGACACCGTGTCCCCATTCCCCTCTGTCCCTGCCCCTCCAGTGAAGCCCCAGGGCTCCCTGTCCGCAGAGTGAGGCTCTCTGTTAGTCTCTCCGGCGACACTAACTGCGGTGCAGGCAGGACGAGGAAACAGAAATGGAGACCACGAGACAGAGACAGCAGTGCCACCGGGTCTGACTCACGCCCGACAGCCCCTGGCAGCTGGTGGGGCCCTTCTCCAAAAGCGCAGACGGGTTCAGCTCACCTCAGACCCCTTGAATGCAACCGCCTGGGCGTCTTGAACTCTGGTGCCCAGGGACGCCCTCCTGCCGGGACTGGTAGGGTCTCCCCGGCTCTTGACTCAGAGAATCTGATGTGTCGGGGCCTTGATTTCTGAAAAACAGGGGCCAGGTCCCGCAGGGCTCTGCCCGCCCCGCTCACAATTCCTGAGACAGCCAGGTGGCCTTGCTCTCCCGTTCGATGCAGGTACAATGGTGCACGCTAACCGCCATCACAGTACCGCACAAACGCTCTGTGCTCCACCCGTCACCCCTCCCTCCCCTCAGCCCCCGGCAACTATTGATTTTTTTCCTGTTTTGCCTTCTGCGAGGTGTCAGGGTCGGAATCACACAGTACGTGGTCTCCTTCACTTTGCAACATGCACTCATGGTTCCTCCAGGTCTTTTTGTGGCTTGACAGCTTGCTTCTTTTCGGGGCCGAAGAGCGTGCCATTGCTCGGATGGACCACAGGGCACTGACTGGAGGACATCTTGGCGGTTCCCATGTGTCGGCCGTTATGAATAAAGCTGCCACACACCCACGCACAGGTTTTCACGTGGACGTAAGTTTTCGAGTTTTTTGAGTAAACACCAAGAGGTACAATTGCTAGAGTAGGTAAGAGTAGGCCTAGTTTTGTGAGAAACGGCCCATCTGCCTTCCAGGATGGCTGCACCCTCTGCACCCCACCCGCAGGGAGGGAATGGGTGCTCCTGCAGCCCCACGTCCTCGCCGGCACCAGCTGTGGTTGGAGTTCTGGGGTCAGGCCGCTCTGATTGGTGGGCCGTGGTGCCTGCTCGTTATTTTAATTCCCCCCATGTTTCAGTTCAGCACCTCAGAGTCACTGGGCAGGTGTTGACATCACCCGTTTACCTGGGGGAGACCAGGGCTCACAGAGATGAGGTATTACCAAAGTCACCGGAGGGGCGGAGCTGGGGTTCAGACCTCAGACGGCAGGTGCCCTCTCTCAGGGGTAGGCCTTTCTGATCAAGAGCTTCTGAGTGTGTGGGGCGGGGGAGTCCGGGAGTCCCGGGCAGGTGCAGTTGAAGAGCTGGGTACCAGTGGGCTCATGGGGGCTGCGCTGGGTTTGGGTGGCGGCGGGCAGTCCGGATGCGGGTTCCAGGCTGGGAAGTGGCCAGCCGCCCTGCTGTGGAAGGGAGCATCGCGCTACACTCGTCCTCGGTGGGGAGGCTTTCCAAAGCACCCAGGCGTGAAAGGAATGTCAGAGGAGCAGGTTCAAAGCCTGCCTGTGCCTATAGATACCCTGGCAATGGAGTCATCCCCGGGGAGCCAGCCAGGGGCTAGGTTAGGCCAGCGATCGGACTGTCTTTGTCCTTGATCTCCTGGGCAGCTGAGCAGCTGAGATGCAGCCCAGTCTCAAAGTGATTGTACTTGGATTCACCTGGAAGCTTGACACGTGCAGGTTCCAGGACCAGGGCTCAGAGGTTCTGAGTCAGTGTGTTTGGGAAGCACTGTGGAATCTGCCTTCAAAGAAACCCTTCCTGGGGCGTGTGCGGGAGGCTTCCTTGGATTCGACCTTGAAAGGCTGGGCAGAGAGAGCAGGCGTGTGCTGTGGGTTCCAACGGGCCGATGCGGAGCCCTGGTGGAGCCCAGGTCGCCACGGGCCCTGTGGCGGAGCTCTGTCTCAGGGGGAGGGGGTGCTGCTCACGTGCTCTGAGCCTCTGACTTCTCACCTGTGAAATGGGCGACCACGTCCCACCTGGGCTTCTGAGGGTGAAATAAAGCAGCTGCTTTAGCAAATCGCCATAGCCTGGGTGACTGAAAACCGTGGGACTGGTCCTTTCATAGTTCTGAATGCAGAAACCAAGGCGCTGGCTGGGCCACGCTTTTTCCCAAGTCTGAAGTAGGAGCCTTCCTGCCTCTTCCGGCCGCGGGGGGCCCCAGGGGCTCCATGGCTACTGGCCCCATGACCCCAGTGTCTGCTCCTGTCTACCCATGGCCTTCTCCTCTTCTCTCCATGTGTCTGTCATCGGTGTCTCTTATCAGGACAGTGATGGAGTTTATGGACCACCCAAATGACCCAGGCTGACCTCGCGATTTTAAACTTAATAACGTCTGTAAAGACACTGTTTCCGGAAGGGGTCGCATCCGTGGGTCCCGGAGACTAGGACGTGGGTCTCTCTTTCTGATGGTCACCGCCCACCCCTGCACTAACTGACATAAAAAGCCCGGGGACAGGGCCTGGCATCGTACAGGCTGAGTAACCATGACTCCCCTCCTCCACCATTCTTGCTTCTCTGTTGGTAAGTCTGTCATCTCCACCTTCCAAATAAATACCCTACCTGACCACTTCTTACCACCAGCACGGCTACCACACAGGTCCTGTGAGCTGGGCTCACCCAGGGTTGGGGTGTGGCTGTCCCGAGAAGAGCCAGGAGGCTATTCCGACAGCCAAGTTGCCAGCTGAGGCTGGACGCAGGGGTTCAGGGCGGTGGCCGTGGTCGATCGTGGGGCTCCCCAGGTACAGCGATGGAGGCTGGCTGGCCCTCAGGGGAACTGGGGCTTCAAGAGTCAGCCCTCTGCCCAACATTTCCTGAGGGTGTGGGGCAGATCAGTGCCCCACTCCGGGCCTCAGTTCCCCCTCCATGGGATGAAGAGGAGGCCCCCACTCTGCAGCACCAAGGCTGGGTGACTCTATATTCAAATGGTTTATCTCTACATATGGACAGCACTGTTTCAGGGGAAGGGGCCATGGTCAAGTGGAAAGCGAAGTTTTCTAGACACGAGAGATCAATTGCCTTAACTTTGTACCCAGTACTGTCCCTGATGACCACCGGCCCCCGCCCCCAGCCTCATCTCTTACCACTCAGCTTTGCCCTTCTCTCAGCTTAGGCCGGGCTGGGCGACCTGCGGCCCCCACTGACCACGCTGCTCCTGAGTACCAGCTCTTCCCACGGAGCCTTTGGCAGGTTCTTCACTACAAACTCTTACTCATCCTTCAAGGTTCTGCCCAGGATTTATGTCCTCCAAGCTTTTGTATCCCACAGATTCAATGGGGGAACAAAGAGTTGCCATAAGTATTATGGGAATAGGAATTCCATTTATATCGCAAATGGGAACCTATTTATAGCACCAACTCCACATAGGAGTTTCAGGTAGTAGAGCTTCACAAATGAAAGTTGAACTGGGCCAGTAAAGGTTTGGGAGGAGGGAGCGTGGACAGGGAGGTAGGGAGGTCTGAGAGCCCTCCCTGATCAGTCCACCAGGTTTTGATTTTGACCCTGTCGCCCATTGGGGTCCCCGAGTCCACCTGGTCTCTGGAAGTTTCCACTCTGGGCCTCCGTTGTCCCTCCTGAACTCAGGGACCCCACTGGATGGGAACCCCTTCCTCCGTTAGCACTGCCCTGTGGAGAACACCCCACCAAGAGACTCTTAGGGGTGTGGGCCTCCCACACCCATATCTCCCCCACGGGCTTGGAGAAGGGTGTATCCTCTGGATATTCCACCGGGTATGAATCCAGGGTGGGTGAGAAGATTGTATGAAACCCACTCCAGAAATCTCATCTCCCTGAGCCCAATCACAGAGCACCAAGAAAGCTCTGTGTTCAGCCTCCTCCTGCACTGTCCACCTGTGGGTCCGCGTGTCAGTGAGTCCGGCAGACGAACTGCCAGGACTGCACCCAGCTGCTTGGGCTGACGCAGTGACTCCAGCCTCTCTACTTAGTGAGCCCCTGCCGGTAAAAACGGCCTGATCCAGTGTCATGTTCCTTTCACCCTGACTCACATCCTTATGAATCATTTCAGTGCACATGACCCAGGTGCCTGTTGATACCAATTAGCAGAATTTGCAGATGGCGGACCCTACCCCTGAGCGCTGCTGGAAATTGCATCTGGCCGTAAATCTCAAAGCAATGAGAGGTGGGTCCCGGGAGGGTGGCCAGCCGCCTGCCTGCAGCTACCCCAGGACATTACTTAATAGGCTCTACAGACAAGGAGGGTGTTCCTCTCAGCTGGGCAAGGAGGCTTGTGGAGTGAGGGAGCTGGAGGTGGCCCTCGGATCCATTGGGATTTCCCATCCCCAGATGGAGGGTCCCCTTCTCCAATCCCTCCTTCCTTGCAAGGCTGTGGATTCAGTTTGCATCAAAATTCAGGATTTGGTGTGGGGCGTGGCTTCCGGAAATCTCAACCCTGTGGCCACACAAGACAAGGATTTCTTTCAGGACCACAGTACAAGTGTGGGTGTGTATATACATGTACGTGCACACACAACTCCTACTGGTTCATGGCTGTTCTCAGTAGAAAAACATTCTAGACACATGACAGTCTGCCATGTTCCCAGTCCCCCCAAGCTCTGGATGGGGACGGCGTGTGTCTGCCATGGGTGGTCTTGTCTGTCCACTGTTGAATGCTTGGGACCAAGGGCTGGGGGTCACGGTACTCTTAAAGCTACATTCGCCCACCACCCCTGCTTCCTGGCGATGACTCATTAAAGATGAAGCCTGCACGGCCGCGCGCCCCCTGGTGTCGGCTGGGGAGGCTGTTCTGCAGAGCATTCTGTCATGCGCCCGGTGGCCCAGCAGCCCCAGTCCCAGGACATTATTCCAGTGACCAGAAAGAGACTTGTGGAGAGATGTTCATCCGGGCTTTGCTTGCACTGGGGAGGGGCTGGAGGCAGCCTGGCGTCCATCTGGGGGAATGGGGACGTACACAGTGGACAGTGTGTCCCCAGAGTCCTGTGTGGCAGTCAGAAACAACACACAGGTGGGCAGAGAGCAACAGGAGAGAACCTCCAGCCCAGAGCTGAAGGGAAGACACAAAACCAGAGCACTCCCAGCCAGCACTGCCCACGTGAACAAGACTCAGCCACGCTCCCCTAGTTACAAGTGTGTGTGCATGCCCACGGGCGCATGCTAGAGACACTGACCATGCATGAGGGGGAGAACGGGCTGGAACTGGGGTGCAGGAGGAACAACATGGGCCAGGACAGATGACTTGAAAGCATTATCGCTACAGGGGGAAGAAAATGCCAGCAACCTCACCCGTCTGCTCCCCGGGGCAACAGCCCGAATTTAAGAGAAATTGAAAAAGAAGGGGGAGAAAGAAGAGGAGAAAGGAGGGCTCAGGGGGAAGGGAATGAGCAAGAGCGGACAGGGAAGGGAAAGTCACGTTCGCACAAAAACCTGTGCAGGACTCTTCACAGCAGCTTCGTTTGTGAGAGCCCCAAACTGGAAACGACAAAGGAAACCCCCACCTGTGGGCAAACGTCTAACACAGCCGGGCCCAGCCACACCGAGGAATACCGTTCAGCACCGAAGAGCAGATTAGAAACCGGTCACAGTCCATGTCTGGTGGTGTCGGGGAATGAGAGGGTCACCCGGCTAGTGGTCGAGGACCTAACTGGCCCTGAAGATCTGACCCCGGGCTCTGAATTGAGGGCTTTCTCTACTTGCAAATGTCTGTGTACAAACAGGAGGAGGACCTCAGACATTCCTGTTCAGGTGGACTTGGAGCAAGTGCCTGAACTGCTCAGTGCTCTGTCTTCCTTTCCGTTAAATGGGGCTGCAGTGCTCATCCCGTGGGCAGTGGCATCCACGAGGCAGCGACCTGTGATCTTAGCCCACTGTGGCGGCCTGGTGCCGGGGTAGGGAGCCTCCCTTAGGGTCAAGGGCACGGGTTGCTGGCTTCTGCAGCACACTCGGGCACTGCCGTGCTCTGAGCCCCTCTCTGGGCCTCAGCTTCCTGTTCTGTAAAATGAGTGGTTGGGAACTTCTGCCTCTGACTCCCCTGACTTGCCTGGCCAACCTCAGCTCCTTCCTCAGAAGCAGGAGGTAAGGGCTGAGGGGCAGCCACCTCACCTGGCTAGCCGGCAGCCCCTGGCAGGGATGGCACTGGATCCATTTGCCTTGAAGACTCCTGGGTCATCTCAGGCTCTGCGTGGGCAGCTTGGCAGGGGGTGGGTGCCTGGTCCCCACGGTCCCCGGCCTGCATGCCTCCCTCAGGCACAATGCTGCCTGTCTTCTCTCTTTCAGATCTGGGTTAGATAAACTGTCTGCTTTTTCTTTTCCCTTATTTGCTAGGAGTTTCAGCAAATTCTGCTCCTGAGAAAGCTGCCAGGTCAGTGGGAACCTGGTATTTTTCAACAAATTGAGCTCCATGTGATCTTCCACAGGAAAAACAGCCCAGACTGGTTTCCAAGGCCACTCACCCAATCCACGTGCTTGGCAGATGCGGGAGGCCCCCCGGGTGCGGTGCGGGGAGAGGATGTTCGGTGCGGAGCCAAACCCTGAGGCTCATTTGCTGTGATCTTTGAACAAGATACTCAGCCTTCCAGTTTCTTCCCCTGCAAACGACAGTGACTAGTAACAGCCCAGAAAGGGCTTTTGTGGAAATTCGAATAGAACATTTAGAAAGAGTCTGGACAAATATCGGGCACATAGAGAAACACGGGCTATTTTAATACCAGCTTATGGGTGTGTGCATCTGTGTGCATGTGTATGTATGTATGTATATGAATACATAATTCATAGTTCTTTAAAAGTAATATTTGCTTGTCCAAAAAACTTTTTAAAGAAGGCATTCAAAGGGCACAGAAAGATTTACTCCCAGAGATAAGCACTGTCGTCATTTGAGTGACTTTCAGTATTTTTTATGCTCATATGTTACAGGTATATTTAGACTAGAGTCATGCCACTTTGATCTACTTGCTCTTTATTGGAGATTTTGAGCTCAACATTGCTGTGCTTTCAGTGCCCCGGTGGGCCTCGTCTGAAGTGGCTGCCTGATGTCCCCTGTGTGAGTCATGAGAGCAATCCCCCCGTCACCAGGCACTTGGCCTGTTTCCAGCTCTCCCCGCTCTAGAAGTGCAGGCTCGGGATTTGAACCCAGGTCTGTCTGAGACCAAAGCCCAGGAGAATTGCGTTACCCATGATGCCCTCCCATGGGGCTTAGGTTCTGAAGCTTCTCAAATACGACTTGAGGCCTGTGGTGGCTCCTTCCTCGACCTCTCTCCAGAAACCCGGGAGCTCGGTGGCCACCACAGCCCGCCAAGGAGTTCCATGTGCAGCCCCTCCTTCCCCACGTGGCCTGACTGGGTGGAGGGGAGGAGAGGGGGCTTTGGGGATGGGGGCTGGTGCTGGTGTGGGAAGATGCCAAGTAAACATGGGCAAGAAGAAAAGTATTTGCTGAGGCTTTTTTGGTTTTCTTTTGTCCTTCAGGGCTCGGGCCAGAGCTTCAAAGCACCAGTTCAGAAGTTTCTCACTTTTTTGAAAACCAAAATCTGTTTTTATTTTCCTGAGTGGGAGAAACCCAGTGTCATGTGTTTCTGAGTCTATTTATTCTGCATTTCAGAAAACACCACTTGGGCAGGGAAGGGCTCAAGGTCAAGGTAGTGGTATGTGCAGGAGGAAGCTCTCTCCCTGCTGGGCACAGACTGTCCTGAAATGAATCTCCGGAGGCCAGGTGACTTGTTGAGGCCAGAACTTCCCACCTCTCGGGCTGATCTCTGCAGCCCTGTGCCTCCAGGACCCCCTCTCCCAGCTGCCTGAGCATTGCATTCCCTTTTTCAAAATCCACAGTTTTCTTTTTGTCCTCAAGGTATGACTGAGCTCCTAGAGCTTTGGGATGAGAGATGCATACTCTCCTGGCCTCTGCACCCCCATAACTCCTCACGCTCCATGACGGACCCCAGTGAGGGGCTGGAGGCCTACAGACTCTGCTTTCTGGCTTTTCCTCCAGACCTTGCTCATTCTGTCCTCTTGGCCAGGAAGACATACCCCTGATCTCACCTTCTCTCACAAGCCCCGGCTCCTGGCTGCCTGCAAATTGTAATCAGCACGGGCTGTGGGTCCGGCAGTCTGGGCTCCAATCCCGGTTCTGCCACATTTTGTCCGTGTGGCATTTGGTAAGTGACTCAACCTCTCTGAGCTTCACTTTTTATAAATTAAAGTGGGGCCCACAATTATAGCTCCCTCTGGGGGTTCGTGATAGAGGTTAAGGGAGCCATTGCCCATACAGTGCTCAGAAGAGTGCCAGTGCAAGGGGGCGACCAGTGTTAGAACATTCCCAGCCTCGGGCATCGCCTCCCTCGGAAGATTACAAATGGCCGGAGACTCTTGGTAATCTTCCAGTACAAGGCACAGCCTATTCCTACTCCCCTTGAATGTGGACTGGCCCGTCACTCTTTTGACTAAGGGAGTGCAGAGAAAACCCCTCAGTTTAGGCCTTACCATTATAAGGGGGTGGGGGGAGTCTCCTCCCTGGTCTCTTGCAGCCAACCAGAAGGGCCCGAGACTATGTGGACAGGCAGCTGTGCCCACCAAGCCCAGCCTCCAGCCGTCCCCACCAAGGTACCGTCTCAGAGCCGCCCCAGCTGTCCCAGCTGCTGTCTGTCGTGTGCATCTGAGATGAACCACCTAGCTGAGCTCTTTGCTGTTCCTAATCCATAAAATTGTGAGAAAAATAAAGTGGTCGTTTTAAGACCCTGAGTTTGGAGTAGTTTGTTGTACAACAAGAAATAACGGAAGTACCTCCTCTAGGAAGCCTCTTGGATTTTCCAAGTCTCAGATTTCCATTCCAACATAGATTGTCACTCTCGAGTGTCACCTCCTTCTGCCACCTCTGCATTTTTGTTCCCTACTCTGCAACTTGTCCGGGGGTGGGCTCACTATCGGGACTCAGCCCTTGTCTCCACACACACAGACACGCAGACACGCAGACACGCAGACACGCAGACACACAAACACACAGGCCTCTGAATGTCGCAGACCTCACCCTAAAGCCTGGAGAGTTGGGAAGGAAGTCTATTCGCAGTAATACCGCAACTGGAAAGGACATAGAATCACACTGCTCTCTCACTTCCCGCACCACCGGCCCCCAGCCCTGGGGCTTGGGCTCCCTCTTCTCTTGTTTCCCCTCCTCTCGCCCCTGAATCCATCTTCACTTCCAACACTTCTTGAGTCCCTGCCTCTTACTCGTTGATGCCCTCAAGCTTCCAGTATCCACTCAAGCTGCTGACCAAAGTCCCTTCCTACACAGACATCTGTGGTAAGCTGTCACCTTTGTAGAGGGACTTCTCAGACCAGCATAGCAAAACGGCCCGCCCCTTTAACCTATCTTTCCTTTACCTAACGCTGTACCTATTTTACATTTGACATGGTTAGTGCTGTCTCTCTCTCCCCCAGACTGTAAACTCAGGAAGTCCAGGGACGTTGTTATCCTTATAGTTAAACCCACAGAGTCCAAAAGACTGCAGACACATCACTGGGGTGGATGGATATTTTTTGCAAATATGAATACATAAATGAATTGAAGAGACTACGGTGCCAACTGTTAGTACCTTTCAAAAAATGTATTCTGCTACACAGTTAATAACCTGGAGACTAATTGTTGTTAGAAATTACGTGTCCACAGGCTGGGTCTAAAGATCAATCAGGATTGACAAGGTCAGGCCGGGACAAGAATGCAAGTGAGGAGGGGCCGGCAGCCCTGCACCCACACTGCCCCAGCTCCCCCACGACACCGGCTTCCTCCTGCTCTCCCGCTGCCTTCCTTGCTCTGGGCCTCACCTTGACCAGGCCAGAGGGTTGCCTCCCAATGTTCAGAGGTAGCGTCTTCCAGGCTTTTGCACCTTTAAGGCGGATGCATGACCTAAGGCCGTCCCATAGGTCTGGAACAGGAAGCTCTCTCTCGTGGCTGGACAAGATGCTGTTGCAATCCAAGTCCACGCTGTGGCTTTTCTGCAGCTCTCCCACCGTGAGCTCACTTGTGGGGCATTCACATTGCCCTCAGTTTGGCTAAGACAAGCCCACCTTGGACTTGGGCTAGATTTGTGGTTGGCCAGAGGCACCCAAAGCCAACATCAAACCTCAGACTTCAATCCCCTGAGCCTCATGTACAGGACTGTTGGTTTTGTGTTCTGCCAGGAGTAACTCTAGAAGAACAGCCAATCGGGAATGGACGGGGTACCAGCCTCAGCCCGGGAGTCCTCCCAGCCCAGTGTGGGTCACAGACCGGAGGTGAGAGGTTGGAGCAGGGTCTAGATGGGAAAACCGAGGCCAAGAGAGGCCCAAACAAACTAACCAGGAAAACTGGCCAAAGTGGTCATGCCCTCAGGCCAAATACAACCCCAAGATGAGGTGGAGTGGGGCCTGAGCCCTGCTATTAGCATGAGACAGGTACCTGCTCGGGTCCTGTTGTGGCTTCCAGGGAGCCCGTCAGCTGCTCCGAGCCTCAGTCTTCTCATCTGTAAAATGGAACAAACACACGCACTCCAGAGTATCTGCTGGAAAGATTAAAGAAGAGCATGGATAGCATCCAAAAACAGTTGAGCTTCCTCTTGAGATGCAGAGCTAAACATTCCAGTGCCTGAGCCCTGGCTTCCCCCGTTACCTAACCTGACAGGGCAGAAGGACTGTGCGGGACTTTGCAGGACTTGTCCTCCTGTCCCAGTCACCCCAGACCCTCTGGAATTCTCTGATCTCCCTGCCAGAGCCCAGGGCTCCTTCGGCCGTGACGTATTCTGTTTGGTCATGTCCACAGTCGATGTAGAATGCCCTTTTGGTGTGACAGGCAGGACCCAGAGCTCTGCCCCCCATTGGAAGTGGCCCCTGAAGTCTGCCCCTGTGTGATCATTTGGGGTCAGGGTGGTCAGCTGAGCCTTTGCTATCTCTTTTGGGGAGTACATGGCAGGTTACAAAGGTCATCTTTCTAGTGTTAGTGGTCTTTGGAAATTAAGAGGACTCATTGACAAATGAATAAATGAATTAACTAACACTTTCTCTACGGCAGGCCCGGCGCTCAATTATGAAAATCCAGAGATGAGCAAGACATGGTTAGTAAGGAGTCCAGTCTCCTGAGGGAGGCAGACAAGCAAACCCATAGGAATCATCCAAAACTCCCGGCTTCCCCCTGCTGGTCCTATTACTCCAGGTGGTCCACCTCCATAGTCTCAGCTGTCACCCTGTTCCAGCAGAACTGTGCCCTCCTCTGGTCCTTTCAGCAGGTGGTATGCTGTCTGCCATCGCTGGGTCCTTGGTATCGCCACATCTGTCCTTTGCAACTGCATTGAGGGTTCCTCCGTGGATGCCACTTCCAAGCCCCCTCTGTCTGTGTTTTCTGTTTCCTTCAGGGATCCTGGCTGATGTGTGCGTGGGGATATCACCATGATCACCCATTTCTCATTCAGTGATCACAGACCACACTTCCTCTGTGTCGGGCTCGGCACTGGGCGCACTGAGTCCCACTGGCACAGGGTCCTCCCTTCCCAGAACACACAGACCAGTTGGGAGGCAGCAAATTAAACTGAAGAACACAGCACAGTGTGAAAAGTGCCAGGACAGTATAACAATGGGATCAGAGAGGAGGGCACCTCAATCAGACGAGGGGGTGGGTGCTGCAGCGAGTCAGGGAAGGATGAGAACGACACAGGTGGAGGCATCAGAAAAGAGGAACAGCATTTGGTCAGGAATGAAGCTGCAGGATGGCCGTGAGCTGCAGTGGGAGGACACACGTCACTAAGCTTGAAGAGAAAGGTGTGGGGGGGAAGTGGGGCAGTGTGGACTGGGAGGCTGGCATGGTCATGCTCTTGAGGCCCTTGGATAGCTAAGGACCTTATTTATTTATCCTTGGGGAACAGGGGGACTCTGACAGGGTCTTACATTAGAGAATGAGAATGAGATTCATGAATTAGAAAGATCAGGCAGCTGTGTAAAGGCAAGATTGTGGTGGTTGGAAGGAATTTAGGATGATGAGTCGCTAGGCAAAGGGAGGCAAGCAAGGACTGCTGGAAGCCTAGGCTGAGGCGGTGACTGTGGATGGGGAGAGGAGAGGACTGCCATGAGTAATGCTCAGGGTAGCAGAGTCCACAGAATTCAGAGACTGTAACTGACCGTGGCCATGGGGAAGGGGAAGGAATCCTTACTGATGATCCATCCTTCCTTCTGGCTCAAGCAATTTGATGAAAATGATGCCATTAACAGAAATTAGCAGGACCGCGTGAGGGTCAGCTTTGGAGGGAAACCAAAGCATTGAGACCTTTGCGTTGGGTGTAATAAGTGAGAAGCTCCCGAGAGAGTCTGAGGGGAAATATCGGGTGGGGAGCTGGTGATGCGGGGGCAGGTGTCTGTGCTGCAGACAAACTTGAACATGGAGGCGAGGTGGAAGGCACTGGGCTTTCTGCAGCCACGCTCTACCTGAGAAAGAAGCTCACACCACCTCCCTCTGCAGGGTGCTCTCCCTTCCCTGACCTCAGAGTCGTCCCTATTCCTGTGTCTGCCTTGCCAGCTGTCTTCCGGCACCCATGCCTCTGGTCTTCCCTGAAACATTATAAAATCCCACAGACCTGGCTTGCTCATTTCCATTCTAGATGTTTGTGACTAACATTAACTGAAGCTGTAGCATATGAAAAAGAAGCAGAGTGTTGTTGTGGAACTCCGAGAACCTTTCCAGAACTTTAAGACCAAAGACATCATTGTCTGGGGGCAGGGGTGGAGTGGAAGGAGGGGGAGAGGGAGGAAGTGGGATCTCAGGGCCTGGCACGGGGACCACTGGAAGGGACGCAGTTTCCACGTGGGCTTCGCACTGTGTGGGCCAGCCACAGACTGGGGCCGGCAACACCACTCTTGCAGCCAAAGATGACTGTGGAGCCGAGCGCTTGGAGGAGAACCTTCTAAAGGCTTTATTTACAAAAGCCCCAGGTATCTGGGTATTTTGTTTGGACATAACTGAGCTGGTTTTTGAAATTTTTCAGGATCTCTTCGTTGCTTCGCCTGTGAGCTCATACATTCCAGTGTTTTTACACACGCACTGTGTGCCCAGGTGTCCGCTGTCTCCCGGGCACCCGAGGCTCCCAAGTCCAGTGAACATCACAGACATCTCCAGGACAACAGGCCCAACCTGAGCTCTTGGTGGGACCTCCAGCTCGCCCCTCCCATAGTCTTCCCCTGGTCACAAAGGCACCACTAGCCAAGCAGCTGCTACACCAGAAAAACAGGGCATTCCTCCATTCTTTGTCTCATCTCTTAACAAACCCTCTTGGCTTTCTCCCTCAAACGGATCTTGACTCGAGATTCCCGTCCTTCCCCACTGCTGCCAGCCTGGTCCACGTTTCCCCCAGGGGTGGCAGCGGCGCCTCCTCATCGACCCATCGTCAGACGCAGGAAATGAAGTAGCATCAGGCCTTGAGACTTTGCTAAGACCTGGGATAAAGGATGTGAACCTCTTTTGAAGTTTATTTTGACCTGGGACACACTTGCACATGTGAGATTTATATGCCTGTTAATTTCAGACGAGATCAGGCACGTTCGGGGTGGTATGGCCGTGGACTGTATGCCTGTCAATTCCAAATGTGTGTGAGTGTGTGTGTGTGTGTGTGTGTGTGTGTACCCTAATGTGCTGATTCTTTCATTTCTAGGGAATTGAGCCCCAAAAGTAGTGGGATCGCTGGACTGAAAAATACGTGTTTCAGAGTTTTCATCGATGTCCCCTCGTTCTGTGTAAAGCTGCGATGGCGGCTTGCATCTCCACCGGCCACGTGCGCCAGCATTCTTAGCGCTGTGGTCTGCCTGCAACAGGCGTTACCAACCTCTTCAGATCTGCCAGTCAGGTGGATGGATGCAAAGCGTCATCACATTCATTTTCATTTTCCTGATGTCTCGGGAATTTGAGCATCTTTTCATATGCTAATAATTGTCCATCAGGATTGCTTTATCTTATACTCCTACTCACGTTTTTCTCAGTGGTTTGTGTTTTCCTTGTGAATTCACAGTGGAGATCTCTGTATCTGACAGCTCTCCATCCTCTCCCCCGCACCTGTGTGACCTGCTGCAGTGAAGTTCTGTGAACTGGACTGCACGAACACCGTGAAGAGTTCGGCGTTGGTTAGCCCGCTGAAAAGTGCCCCATGCCCCAGACCTCTGCTTCCTTCCGGTCTCTCTGCCTGGGCTTGCTTTGCTTTCCCTGATGCCCCCAGGGCATGGCTGGGCAGGGAGAGAGGAGGAAACAGGCATCGATAAGTGCACTCTATGTGACAGAGAATGGGCTGTGTGATTTGTATGTTACCTTATTTCATTAAATGAGATTAAAAAATTGTAATCTCCATTTTACAGATAAGGGTGAAAAGGAAGGATTTTTGCCCAGGGTCACAGACATGGCAGATTAAAGATCTGAACCTATGTCTGTCTGGTTCTGAAACCTCTTCTTTAAATGCTCTCCACTGTGCCTGGGCCATCAGAGGCCCGCAGCCACCCTTTAGGGTGTGAGGCAGGCTCCATCGTGCCCTTTCCTAGACTCAGAGGGGCCGCATGCCTTGGCTTTGTCACACTTATGGTCTCCGTCATCGAATCTACAATTATTTCAACTCTGCTGGTGTCCACCCACCCCTTTTCTCTGGAGTTGGGAGCCCTGGGGTTGGATGGGAGGGGTGCTCTTAGATGAACCTCCTTTTTTCAGCAGATTGTCCCCTTGGGGACTGAGGTGGGTGAGAGAGAAAGGGGAGAAATGTGTAAAGGGAGGGACCCTGAAATCCCCAGGACAAAAATAACCTCATTTTCCCCCACCTCCACTTCCACTCCCCATCCAAGGAGAGGAGCGGCTAAATGTCTGAAACCCTGAATGACTAGAAGCAAAAGACAAGTATTCTGGTTGCCTGATATTTACATAAGAATGTTCTTACATTTTCCTTTCCTGTTCTCAGCTTATGAGCTGGCACGCAGATGTGGACACCCACCCACATGCACACAAGGATGCGTGCCCAGATACACGTCTCACACACGCAGGCTCCATGTGCACAGGCCGCCCTCCCCACAAGCCACAGACCACGGACACAGCAGTACCACCGGAATGTGCCTCATCTTCTACCCAGACCTGTGTCTGTTCCTCATACAAGAAGCCTACAGCTGGGTGTGTCTCCAGAGGTGGCCCCCGAGTTCAGAATTTGAGTGCAAGGGGTTTATTTGCGAGGTGGTTTGGGAAATATCACTGAGAGAATGAATGGACACATGAGTCGGGGACATTTTCAACCCACAGTGGTGACCTCTGGCAACAGGACCCCCTTCCCCTGGAAGCTGTGGGAGAGACTGTAGAACACATCCCAGAGTCGCACCGCCTGAGGGGCAGGACGCTGGAACACGTGTCCATCAACTCCCTCTCTGCTGCTCTTGTGGACTAGTGTAGGAAGAGAAACAGACTTTCTCATCAGCTTGTCTGACCCGCAGGCGCACGACACAGGCAGACCAAGGGACTTGCCCATTACATCAAAAGGCTTCGGTGCCTGCTCTGTCCCTCCCTTGTTTGACCCCTCTGATAACCGCTCCCTGGTCTCTGAGCCTCAGCTGCTCTCATCTTCTGTGAAACGGGGGGCACGCTCTTCCCCGTGAGACGGGTGGAGGCGATCTGCTGATGAGCCGATGCACATCAGCACTGGCCATGTGCTAAGCTGACTCTCTAAAGAGGTCCCTTTCCTGACTCCCTGCCTATACTTTCTTCCTCCCTCCTCAACCTCTGCTCGCGGGAAGGCCCCGGGCACAAGGCTCGGGCTCTGTCTTCTCTGGGACACACACCTCAGTGACCCCAGGGACCCAGAGAGCTCTGAGTGTCACCTGGAGCAATACTTGGGGCTTCCATCCTCTTGTGTTCTTTCTGCCTCCTTCAGAATAGATCTGGAAGCTGACACTTGCCACCTTGGCTGCTGTCACCCTGGCCTGGTCCCCCGTCATCTTTTGCTGGGATCACAGCAATAGCTTCCTGACTCTTCTTGCCTTTATTCCTATTCCCCTGACTGTCCTTTCTTCACAGAAAAGCCAGAGGGGTCCTTCCCTGATATCAGTCAATCATGCTGTCTACATGGTCTTCTAACGCCTTCCCCTCTCACTTAATGGAAAAGCCACATTTCACATCGCCTCACAAGAGGGCCTGGACCCCTGGACCCAAGTCTCCAATCTTACCTCGCTCTCCTCCTGTTTACTCTCCCACAGCTACTCCGACCCCCTCCTATTCCTCCACCTGTCCCAGCATCCTCCAACTGCAGGGACTTTGCACGTGCTGTTCCCTCTGCCTGGATGTGCTCTTCCAGAGACCCACCAGGCTCGCTCCTTCACCACCTTCAAGGCTTTGCTCAAATGCCACCGCCCAGTGAGTGAGGCCTGCCTTAAGCATCCTGTTTCAGATGGCAAGGCTATTCCAGCTCGTCTCCACTCCCTTCCCTGTTTTGTTCTCCTTCATAGCACATACTTCCATTTACTGACTGCAACCTGTCTGTGTTCATTTTATTCATGGCTCTTTTCAACCCACAAGGTCATTTCTTTTTGGCCTGTTCCAATCACTGATGAGTTCTAGAGCAAGCCTAGCGACAGTGAGTGTTCCGTCTTCTGCCGAACGAACGAATGAATGAATGAATGGTGTGATTCAGAATCTGACTTCAGGAGTCACAAGCATTAGTTTAGCCTTATTTCCACGACTAATTATATCTGTTACCCCTTAAGCATTACTTTACGCATCGAACCTAGTCTCCTGATCTGCAAGATGCAGGACAAAGCAGTGCCTCCCTCCTGCGGCGGTTGTGGGGGCAGGTGAGATAAGATACATTAGCCACGCAGAAATAACATGGACATTATTAAAAATGTAAAAGATTATAAAAATAAAAAGTTACTCATAATCCTACCAGAAATTCCAGAAATAGCTGTTGTAAATATTTTCATATGCTTTTCTTCTGGCCTTTTGTCATTTACGTGTACGTGATGGATACTACGCAGCAGAAAGAAAGAAAGGAGCTCCTGCCCTTCATGACAGCATGGGTGGCGCTGGAGAGCATCGTGCCAAGGGAACCAAGCCCGGCAGTGAAAGACAAACGCCGTGTGACCTCACCTATTACAGGAACATAATGAACAAAACGAATGAGCAGACTAGAGCCAGAGACATGGAAATAAGGCACGGACTGACAGTGACCAGAGAGAAAGGAGGACGGGGATAAGGGGGCAAAGAAGGGGAGGGTCTAGTCAAGGAACATGGATAAAGGACCCCTGGACGTGGACGACAGGGTGGCGATGGACTGCGGGCGGGAGTGGGGGGATGAGGCGGAGCAGGGGAGAGCAACAGGGAGAAACTGGGACAACTGTAATGGAAGAACAATGAACAAATTTCCGTAACAAATGTGTGTGACTTTCACAACTGAAAAAGCAGTGAGCATCTCACGAGAAAGAGTAGGCCTCCATGACGCGTGGCTCTTTGTTCAAGCGGACTCTTCCCACCTCCGGGTCCTCGTGTCAGTCAAGAGAGCTTTTTGGTCACCTTTTAATTCTTGTGCACCAGGGAGTTCACACTCTTATGTACAAACCCGTATCTGTCTTCTCCAAAGCCCTCGTTCTTACCACATATCAATTAACAGCTTCTATATATTGAGGCCAAGCCTTCCTCTCCAGCACCGTCCTTTAAATTGCCTGTAATACCATCGGGCATTACAATGCAGAGTGACCGAGGAGGATATGCAGCGTGCACTCCAAACCAAATGACCCGGCACGCCTTTCTTTTCTGGTTGCAGCCAGAAGAATGGCTGGTTGCGGCCAGGGAGCTGGATTGTAACTGGCCCTGCCTCTCTCACCTGGGCCCAGGCCTACATGGCCACTGGGTCTCTGAGATCCCCGTACACAAAGACCAGATCCTGGAAGAGAGTATTTACACCTGATGGGTGTCATTAGGGGACAACGGGAGGACATGACCCAGACATCCGACCCCCATCCTTGGCGTGCCAGCTAGTAGGACAGAAAGAAAGAGATGGTAGAGCGGATATGGCCACTAGAACCTGTGGGGTTTTGAAGACGCTCCAGGACCTCCAGGCTGAGTGGGGGGACTTTAGTTGGGGGGACGTGAACACAGAGTGCAGAAACGGCAGAGCGAGCTGTGTTCTGGGAAGAACAGCAGCAGGAGGAGGGAGCCAGGGCGATGGATGTGGTGAAGGGTTTCTGTGGCCCCTCTAAGCTGTTGGGAAGGAACACGGGTCCTCAGAGGCCCACCCTGAAGGCAGGGCTGAGCTGATGGGAGTGTGAAGCTCATGTGTGTCAGGACTGCAGGCTTTCGGAATGAGTCAGGGGCTGGCTGCTGACAGTGGTATTTTCCACCCGGCCATATGGGCTGATTGTGAGCTGCAGAGGAAGCCACTTGGCCAAAGGCAGCCTGAGAAATCTCAGATCATATACAAATGTCTCCCTGTCCTCCTGCCATCTCCAGCTCTAGCATATATTAGCACGGCACATCACCTCCAGCCTTGGCACATTGTTCACATGTGCACACACACACAACGTCCAACCCCCAACTTATTAATAATACACTCCTCACCCCACACACATAGCGAAATAGGGTTTACTCACTCATGCTGGGCTAGTATAAAAGGAAGAGATCATACAGCACATGACCGGGGGGCCTCCCCTGGACCTGACACCTTGCATGATCAGAGTAGCGGGTGGGGTCAGGGGTGAACCCGCCTGAGTGCAGGCTAAGGAACTCCCACAGCTGCAAAGCCTCTGGAATGTCTTGATGGAGCTAATGATAGAAAAGATTGAAAGGATGGTATAGTTAGGGACGGTAGACAGCTGACTTGGTTTACAAAAATGCCGTAGGGAGCCTTTTGGATTAGGAAAAACAAACTTGTCTCCCCCACCCTACCCAGGACATAAACACAGGCTGCCTATAGATAAAGAGGACTTACTTGATAATGGAGTAGGAATTCCAGATTTTTTTCTGATGGGCAGGGAGACAGAGAGAGAGGCCAGAGCCTAGAGAGAGGCGAAGAAGGGAAGAATTCTCTGTAGAAAAGCGTGTGGGAGGCTGGGCCTGGGGCGAGGGTGGAAAAAGGAAAGTGCCCGGTGGTAGGATGGCCAAGAAATCAGAAGGCCTAGTGTCCTGCGCTGAGTTGTTTCCTGCCCTTCAGTGGGCTGTGTTTCTTACCCACCCTTCAGTACGAGCCCACCACACAAGCAGCTGGGCTAGGGAAATGAAGAGTGAGGGTGGATGTCGACAGTGGGCCAGGCCCTTGGGGAATAATGCACCAGGGACAGGGGCGATTCAGAGGTGGCTGGATTCAGAGGTCACACTCGGGAGGGGAGAGGGCATGAGAAGGTGCGCATGCGGGGATTCTCCCTGTTACATATGCGGGGCCACTGCCAGGGCATCACTGGTGTCCAGGCGTTGGGGTTGGGGATGAATGCCACAAGGTCATGGGCATGGAACTAGTTTTCTTGCTAAAGGGGAACCTCCCATCACTATACAGAGAGGCAGGGGGCCATGGGCGTGTGGGCCTGCCTGGGGGGCGGGAGGCACTGCATCTCCCAGTGGGGGACTGCACAGGCTGCCAAGGGCCAGCGGATCTGTATTTGGGTGCCCGGTGCTCACAGCCACTGTCTGGAAAATCAGCTGCCAGTGCTCAGAAAGACCACAGGAAGTCGCAGTCCCAGCTGCCGTGGCCACAGGCCCCAGTCTAGGGGGCAGCTCAGCCTGGGTGCTGCCCCTCTAGCCAGGAGAGGACTCCCAGCCCTGGG
Organism: Macrotus californicus; assembly: GCA_007922815.1. Lineage (NCBI taxonomy): Eukaryota > Metazoa > Chordata > Mammalia > Chiroptera > Phyllostomidae > Macrotus > Macrotus californicus. Next base: position 630,552 of record VMDR010000006.1, read on the forward strand.
CTCACTGTCTGGGCCACTGAGAGTGGTTCCTTTGGTCATATGCAGACATCTTGCTGCTCCCTGGAGCTCATGGAGAGGGCAGTGGGCTTCCCGAGGTAGGAGGGTAGCCTGCCCGTTTATTCTCATAAAAGGAAAGGCAACCACAAGATAAACAGGAGAGTTTGGGTACAGGAGGTCGTCTGCACAGGCTGTGAGTCACAGGAATCAGCGAGACACATTCCTAGCCCTTGAACTGCTCCCTCACCCTCCAGAGGAGGAGACAGGCAAGTAACTGATTACAGGGCAACACTGCAAACGGTGACATGGTGACAGTGACATTCTGTGGGCGAGTAGAGAAGAGGGTTCCTAGCCACCTAGAGGTGCCAAGACAGGCTTCACAGGAAGGAGGACAGGAGGAAGGAAGAAGTGAGAGGGAGCTCACCGGGGAGAAGGGAGGAGAGGGCTCTGCCCCGACATCAGAGAAAACACCATTCTTCTGGAGGAGACAGCTTGGGCAAAGGCTGACATCTCTTGACCCTGAGGCTGGGGCTGGCCCCAGGAAGAAGCATTTTTGCACCACGTTCTTCCTGACACCCCCAAGCTCACTGCCTGCAACAGAAGAGACAGGCCTCAGCCAGCAAGTGCAGGCTGTGGACATCTAGCCGCTGATGTTCCCACTGCCTGGCCCCATTTCCCCAGCTGGGCTGAGGCGTGGGAGGCGAGGCCAGGAGAAATTCTGCACCTTTGAGACTTGGGCAGTGACTTGAAGAGGAAATGGGACCTCCATGCGTTTGTGTGCAGTTAGAGCGGTGGGGCCCTTCGGTCACCAGATGAGAACTCAGGTGTGCAGCAAGCACAGACAGGCCTGCCGGGCTGGGCCCGGAAGTCACGTCCCATACAACAGCACAGGTTCAGTTCCCGTTAGGCACAGCATAGTGACCGACAGCCACTGCATCTGTCCCCAAGCCAGGAACCTACAGAGGCCTCCCCAGAGGGAAGCACCTTTTTCTAGGTAACCTATATGCTCCATGTGGACAAGCGAAGGCCCTGAGAACACTGCCGGAGTGCAGAGCCTGTGTCTGCCCCGCCTTGGCTACTCAGAAGGTTCTGCCCCGACTGCTTCTGAGGAAGCGGGTCTGTTTCCCCGCCACCTTGTGAAACATGGTGGCCATGGGTCAGAGGAGGTCATGTGATGGAAAAACACCCTAGACCAGGTGTCCAGTGACGCCGCCCAGGAGACCCCAGGGAACAGCTTTGTGAGGTTGGACAACTCACTCGCCCTCCCTGAGCCTGAGATTTCCCACCGCCAGATCAGACGAGTCACAAACACTCACACCCTGTGAGCACCCCCGAGAAGGTGGTATTTACATAAAAGAGGCCAGAGGTGGAAACCTGGCGACTCCACACAGCCACTGAGGGACCCTGGGTCAAGCCACTTGCTGGGGCCATGCTATGTCATCCCCAGTGTCCCCGCCAGGCTGGCCAGGGGGCCCTGCTAGCCTGTGGACGAGCCTCTGTTGGGGCCCCCTCCTCTGTCAAGCCTCAGTTTCCATCTAGAAAATGGCAGAGGGGAACAGGCTGATCCCAAATGGCCCTTCAAGCTCTGACATTGCACAGGACCAGGGGCTATGGAATTCCACCCCTGGTAGCACTCTCCTTGGTCCTTGGGGCGGAGTTGAAAATGGGGCTGAGGAGTGCCCAGCAAAGGAGGCACTGTGAAATTGCATCCAGGGTGCCCTTACTGTGTGGCTACTGGACTCTGTGTGCTAGGCAAATCGTGATAATGTGGTGGGGCGGAAGAACAGGAATTTTTTGAATCAAATGGCTCAATGCAAGCCATCTACTTCTTTCTTGTGTGATCGACCAAAGAAACGTGGATCTGCCCCGACATCAGAGAAAACCCCGACAGATGGAAAAGAGTGTGAGCTGGACCCGCTGTGCTGGGCGGTTTGGAGATCTTCAGGGTTAGTCTGGACTATGCATGATCTTTATCCAAGACAGCAGAGTGACCTCCCCGCAAGGAGGCGAGATTCAGGGCCAGAGTAAGACGAGGGCAAAACGAGTTTTGGTGCCGGATTCCGTGCTGGAGTGACAATGCCCGCGCTGGCACTGGTGCTGGATTCCGTGCTGCGGCAACAAACTGTGACGAAAATGACTCAGAAGAGTCACTGATGACAGAACACAGGCCCACATTTGATTTCAGTTTTCCAAAAGGTAGGCTACAAAACAGTATGTAGCGTGTGGGCCTTTTCTTTTGTTTGAATGCACAAAAAACACTCTGCCATAGGAATATTTTTCTAAATACAGATGAAAGAATAGACTCCAGATGTCACAAGTGACTCTCTGGATGCTGGGGTGCAGGGTGATTTAATTTTTCTGCTTCCTGCTGGCCTGCTTTCAGTCATGCGTTTTATGCCTCTGGAACCCAAGCAGTGAGTCTGAGAAGCGGCCGGGGAGGAACTGCCAGAGAGATGCCAGAAGCACAGCCGTGGTTGGAGGCCACAGCGACCCGGCTCACTCTCTGACTGCTAGCAAATGTGGGAGCTATTTGGGGCCTGTGATGTCACCCGGCGGGCCAGCCTGTGGCTGTGGTTATGATGTCATCTGCTGTCTGGCTGGGCGGCTCTGTGGCCAGTGAAGTCACTGGGGTGGGGGTGTCTCTGGAGGCCCCCTTGTCTCTTGCCCAGGGAGATGTCTTGTCTGGACGAGGTCCACAGGGATGTTCCCCAACAGCCCAAGAAGTTCTAGGGCTACAACGGAGCAGCTGACTGGGCCTGGGGGCACAAGGGGACAGGCCCGCACCACCCTCGGGGCTGGAACTCGCAGGCCCCCAGTCCTGCCCAGCCTGCTAACCACCTGCCACTCGACCACTGAGAGGGCTCTTATCACAACTGTGTTCGCTGGACTTTGCTGGAGATTGTTAAGGTCGGTTCTGACTATTCCCCCCACGCCTCCGGCGTGCTGATCCCTAACGTGGCCCCGTGGTGGGCCCTCTGGACCCCCACGTCCTTCGAAGAGTCTGGTTGAAAGTCCCCTCCTCCTGGGATCACTCAGAGGCCCCTGGCACAGAGACGGATACTTGGGGCTCAAGGCCTGGTGTCAGAGTTCTGGGCCCAGCTCCCTCTTCCAGGGTGTGGCCTCGGGCAGGACTCGTCAGTCCTCCGCGTTTCAGTGAAACAGAACATTCACCCCCCGCTCCGTGTGACAGTGAAAGGAGGACTGCGGTGGCTCAGCCCCCATCAGGGACACTGTTCACCGCAGGACTGACAGTCCTCCCGCCTCTGCGTCTTACCGTGGCTTCTCTTTCTGGATGTTTCCGAGCACCCTGGCGACTCGCACTGAACGCCCCCAACTCACGGTCCCATCAGTAAAGGGCGGGCACAACTAATGGTCCGGTCATGATGGGTTATCTACTGTTAAACCTGGGGATGGACTAGGAAAGACACGTTCGGCGGGGTCTCTTCTCCCCGGGCACCCTGGGCATCCGGGCAGAGGAGTCATCGAGAACCAGGAGACTTTGGGCTTTTTTCTGGCCCAGCCGACTGAGTTTACTGGGTCTCTGTCTGAACTATCAGGTGCCCCAGTGTCTGACCCAGGTTCCCCCTGTGAGCAGAAGCGAGGTGAGAAGGGAGAATGGCAGCTCCTACCTTGGTGGCATGTGAAGCCACAACTAAAGATGCTCACCCCAAGTGCTTGGGCATGACCTACTTGAAATATCTAAGTTCAAGGTGGAAGTAGCCACACGCTCTCTCCCCAGGAAGGTTCCCCTCCCCTGCTCCCTATGCCCACCCTCCCACCCCCGTGACCCGTCATTGGGTGTGAGACATCACGCAGGGTGACCGGCTGTCAGCAGTGGGGAGGAACTTGCAAAATGGGGCTTGTGGAATCTGGGGGATAAACCCTGACTTTGTTGGGAACATTACTAGACGAAATACATTTAGTCCCAATAAAATTCCCCCACAGTCTCCCAGTCAAAAGGTCTTGGTCTTAATTTACCCTGCCTGGGGCCCAAGGCCTACTGGGCCACGGGCTTTCATAGACACACAACAGGGCTATGAAATCTATGTATCTCCAAGGGCGGCATGACATTTAAGGAAGGGAGGTATGTGGGAGCCACTGGCATGGTGCCTGGCTTTCAGGAGACACCCCCACCTGGTGGAGATGGTCACACTTCTGATACACTTGCTAAATGCGTGTACTAGCCGAGGGCTGGGTGGTCCTGACTTCTCCATAACCTGGAAGCTCTGTGTGTCGGTTTTCTGTAGCTGGCAAAGCAAATCGGCTTACACGACACAACTGCGTTCTCCCTCGGCGTCTGCAGGTCAGAACTCCGACACAGGTCGCGTCAGGCTAAATTCAAGGTGCCATCAAGACAGCATTCCTTATGGGGGCTCCGAGGGGGAATTTGCTTCCAGGCGCCTTCAGGTCATGGGCAGGACCTAGTAGTTCCTTGTGGCTGTAGGACTGAGGTCCCCATCTCTTTGCTGGCTGCCAGCTGGGGGCCAGCCTCAGGTCCCAGAGGCCTCTGTGCAGCCCTTGTGTGGGGTCCCCCCATCTTGGAGGCAGCAAGAGCTCGCTGAGCCCTCCTCAGCCCGGCCTCTCCACGCCCTCCCCCTCTGCCACCAGCCAGAGAAAGCTCTCTGCTTTCGGGGACCTTGTGATTACTCTGGGCTCCAGCTATATGACCCAGAAATCTTCCTCTATTAAGCCTTAATCACATCAGCAAAGTCCCTCTTGTCATGTAACCACCTACTCACAGGTCCAGGTATCAGGGCGTGGATATCTTTGCGGGGTCATTACTCAGCTTGCCACCCTCTACTGTGAATTCTGTCCCACTGTGGGATTCCCTCGCAGAGAGACTCTGAGCTGGGGACCTCTGAGCTGTCCTTTCTTTCAAAAGCACTGACTGAACACTTACTGTGTGCTGGGGAGTCACAAGTGCTTGGAATATAAAATGAAAATGCCTCTATTCCTAAGAGGACGGAGAAGAAAGGGACCCTAAGTGTTGAACCTACTACGTGTCAGGCACACTTCGTGCATTTCTCTAGTGGTCAAGAGCATCCCATCGGACAGCTGAGAAAACTTGGGTTCTGTAATTTGCCCAAGGTCACCCAGCTGGTACACGGCACAGTGTCCTCTCTGATCATCCAGGTCAGGACATCTCCAGTCCACACAGGTCAGCACCACGCCCTCTGGGACCAAGCCCTGGATTCTTTCCAACAGGGGTCACATCCTTCTTCCTCCAGCAGGTGAGGCTGTCTGCATTTGAGACCCTCTGGAGAGACCCGGGGGGTTTCCTGAGACAGCTGGAAGGGACAGCTGAGTAGCTTGCAGTCCCTGGTCTGGTGGCCCAGAGTTCTGCAGAAGCCAGGGGAAGACTGTGGTGACAAGGGGGCACTGGGCCCTGAAGTCTCCTCTGGCTGAATTTACATGTTCTTGGTGGTCCAGGTGCACTCCTTCCTCTTTCTGAGGAGCCAGTGAATTTCTAGATCATCCTTCAAACAGTAGTGAGCTGTGGGCTTCAGTCTTCAGACTAGGATTTCACAGCAAACCGGGAACCAATTAGGTGCTTAATATCTGCTGTTGAACACAGTGAGGAGGGCCGTGGCACAAACGCAGAGAAATCTAAGTTAGAAAGCCTGCGTCCTAGGAGAAATTCACCTGCAGTGGTGAACGCTATTCTTCATCATGACAGTTGCCTCTTGAGCAGGCACAGAGCATCGATGCTTTCATGGGCCGGTGACAGATGTCACTTTATTTACTCCTCACAATGCCCCTGGTTTCATCACTAACTCAGGAGGTGCTCAGAGACATTAAGTAACTGGAGCTGGCAAGGCGCAGAGTCTGGCTCAAAGGCAGGTGCGCCCTCTGCTGGCTCACAGCCAAGCTCTTCCCACCAGGGCACACAGCAGCAATGACTTTGAGGCCCTGAGTGCACTGTCTTCCTGCAGCACTAGGGGACGTTGCTGCTCTTCTTCCCCTGGTGTTTGGTTAATCACAGAGAGCTTCAGGAAGGCCAGAGGACCTGGCCCAGGGCATGGTCTGGAGGGGCGCTGGGCAGAGGAAGGAGTAGAACCCAAGGCCAAGCTTTGGTACATCCACGCTGGGTTGTCCTTCCCTGGGGCCACACTGGTCCAGAGCCCTAGACCGGTGTCTGAGGTCACACTGACTTGCTACCTAATGGGAAAGACCGAGTCTTCTTTCTGCTGTGGGACTGGCTGACGGAGGGTGGAGTGGGGGGTGGCTTCTCCTTATATCATATGTCCCTGTTTGCTCTTTTTTATACTCAGAACATCCTTTCCCCCAGCTCTTCCATGGCTGGCTCCAATGTATCAGTCAGACAATGTTAGCTACTCGTGAGCAGGATCAGAGTGCCCCTACTTTCTTATCACCCCCACCTCTGGCCTGGCACACAACGGGAGTCAAGGATGTTTGGGGACAGCTGGATGAGGGCAAGAGAGAAAGGTAGTCTCTTTCAAGGAGGAGAGATCTAATGAGCTCCCCACGAAGGATAAGGAAACAAAGAGGATCCAGGGTCACCTTAGAAAAGGACCGGCTAAGGCCTCAGACAAACATGGGACCCCTTCTTCCCTTCCCAAGCAGGCACGCCCCCAGCCAGGCAGCACTTGGGGAGAGCCCGAATGTTGCTCACTGCCCCACGCTCACTGGCTGGCCCCGACTTGTCTGTTTCCCAAGAGGACTCTTACTCACTTTCTGACCTTGGAAGGCCAGAACGTTGACTCACATAGGCACAGTCAGGATGGGGTGCTGGGGCTCGGCGCTAGACTCTGCAGTCTGGCTCCGGGGGCTGGAACTCGGGTCCTGGGTGGGTGGGGGCAGATCCACTGGAGGGGAGGAGCACGGGCAGGGTCCCAGGAGTCCTGGGGGGATGAAGGAGTGACAAGCAAGCTGGGCGACCCGGGCAAGGCCGAGGCAGCTCCTGACCACGAGGAAGCCCACGGGTGTTGTCATGCCTCCAGGCTCGACATGCTGCCTGGGAACAGCTGTGCCTTTGCTCATGTGGGGGTTGTGAAACACCACGTGCCTAAGCTTTCCACGCCAGGCTCATCTTTCTTTGTCCTTTGTACTCAGCCTGGAGTCACCTTTCTGGAGAACGCTCTCTGCTCTGACTTGGGTGCCCTCTTCTGGTTCCTGAAACCTCTGCTTTATCTTGTCCCTATCGTCACCCTCATTCCACTGCCTTGTGACCGGCTGCTGGCCTGTCTGAGCCTGCCTCTAGACCCAGAGCTCGCCGGGCGCCAGCATTGTTTGTCTCTGCGTCCTCAGCTCCGAGCAGAGGGCCTGGCCAGAGCAGGGAACGAGCTGAATAGGACTAGAGTGGCAATGAAAACATCTTTTAACCACTGTCCGTCAGTGTCGGCTCATGCAGGACACTCACTTCTGTGGTTCGGTGGGAATTTTCCCTCGGTGCTTGGAGGGCAAAGAATGTCCACATTTTTCAGCTGAAGCCCAGAGTGGTGGAGGAGCTTGTGCTGAGTCATTCAGCTGGGGAGCTGCTGAGTCAGAATTCCAGCTCCTGCCTGATTTGAAAAATCATCTCTTTTGCTGCCTTTAAGGCAGTGATGCCCAAACCTGGCTGAGCCCCACTAAGGATGATGGAGACATACACACACTCCTTGAAGACATGATACAAGCACAGACTTCATGGGGAAAAGAGGGAAAGGAAAGAAAGAAGGTAGCAAGGAAGGAAAGATGGAAAGAAGGAAAGAAGGAAGGGAGGAAGGAAGGAAGGAAGGGAGGAAGGAAGGAAGGAAGAAAGGAAAGAAGGAAGGAAGGGAGGGAGGAAGGAAGGAAGGGAGGAAGGAAGGAAGGAAGGAAGGAAGGAAGGGAGGAAGGAAGGAAGGAAGGGAGGAAAGAAGGAAGGAAGGAAGGGAGGGAGGAAGGGAGGAAGGGGAGAGGGGGAGAGAGAAGTTGAAGGAGAACAAGGAGGACAGGGTTAGGCCTACAAGAAGCTCCCCACTAACATTACAGTCTAAAATGTATCAGGACTGTAAGCAACAAGGACAATCTGTGTGACCCTAAGACCCCAGGGCTATCGCACAGACCAGGGGAATACGAAGCCAAATTCAAGCATATCGCTTGGCCTGGGAACAATTTACCTAAAGTCTTAATGTGGTAAGTGAAGTTCACTGATTTTCAATGGTTGGAGTCACCCTATGGAGCAGAGCCTGGAAGGCTCAGGCGAGGTTGAAGGACAAAGAAAATCTAAGAGCACGGACGGTAGGAAAAAAGAAACAAAGGAGGAAAAATGAGGTGGTGTAAGGACGCAGACGCACTTACTGTTTAAGTAGTAAGCTAGGAAACTGATGGGATAAGGAAACTATACTCTTTCGAATTGTTAAAGTAGCCAAAGGAAGAAATAAGAATTATGCCGTTTGCCAGCTTTCGGAGGTACTTGAGGAGAGGCTGGCGGGATCGAGGGAACGGGAAATCGATGGTACAAGTTGGTAAATCACACAGAGGAAATAGACCACGCAGAGGCTGGGGGTGACTGAGCTAAGGAGCAAACCGATGAAGGAAGTGGCTTCTGCAGAACGGGATGAGGGCAGACTGGAGGCCACAGGCGGTCATTCCTTAAGTACAGGTCCTGTCCATTTGAAAATATAGACTTCCAAGCCGTATCTTAGCCCATTTATTCTCAATATTTGGGGAGCAGAAATCTGTTTTGCACAAGCTTCTCAGGTGACTTTCATGCCTTCGGACCTGCCATGGCACTACTGCCTGATGGCCTTGGGTGGCCTGGGAGGAGCCGTCCTCGTTGCCCAAGCTCCAGTGGGAACCGAGGTGTCCCTGAGCCCCTGGGACTCTGCTGCCTCTGTGCGGGGGCTCGAGAGGAGGAGGACCTTGCAGGCTGGTGTCGCAACTTCCCTTTGAGAGAGGCACCCGCCTTGCTCGGCTTCTCGCCTTCCCAGTTGCTTCCAGCTTCAGAAGAAGATGACTCAGAGCAATGACTATACGTGGGGCGAATGTCTTCACCTGATTTGTCAGTTCCTGCCTGGCTGATCCTGCAGGCCACTCTGATTGAGATGCTGCCCTTTTCACCTCCTGACTCGGGGGTGACCTTTGCCTTCCTGCCCTTTGCAGGGGGGAGGGGGGTTTGCCATGTCTTCAAGGCTGTCTCCTTGAGGCAGGAGACTGTGAGGCTAGGGAAAGTCCTGGACAAGTGGAATAAGGGAAACTGAGACCGAGTAACTAAACAAGGCCGAGCAACTTGAGACATTTAGAGCCGGCTGATGGATCGCACGGTTCTGTCTTCCCTGACCAAGGACACTTAGAAGCAAACGGTTTACACTTTCCAGAGCATCCCAAGAACACAGCGGCCTCGGTGCCGGTTCCTTCTCGATGACATTCTTGATGGTGTTCTTTGAAAACAAAACTAACCAGAAAATAATCCAGACTCCTGTATCCACACATTGTGATGATTCAACACACTGAAAGACACACCTGGAAAGCTAATGAATGTTCTGTTAAGACTGTCCCCTGAGATCTCCCCTAGGATTCCCGCCAGCCGAAGAAATATAGAAAGCCTCAAGACGAAGGACCTGTGGTGGCTCTCGCTAGAGCACTCCCATGTCTCGTATCCCTGCTGTCCCCTTCCTAAACTCTGAGGGTCCCCATGAGACCTGCACCCTGGGGAGCAGTGGACAGTGGTGGCAGCAGCTTTTGCCAGGCTTGTCCCCTGAACCTGTCTCCAAGGTCCCCTCTTTCTCTGACCTTGTCTCTCCTGCTGTTTCTTCTACTTTAAGCCCTTCCTTTGTCTCACCGTCCCCAGCTTTAATAACATACTCTCAAAATCACCTGCACTCATGTTGTGGGATCTTTCCGGCACAAAGAATCCACACACCACTGACTGGCCTAAGGCAGGGCCACTCCAGGCCCAAACCCTGTCCCGTATCAACCATACATACGTTAGCCCACCCCATCTCGGAAAGGGTATGGGCTTCAGGGGAACCTCAGTGCCACACCAGAGTGGGGACACAGCCTGGAGTTCTGAGAGCAGCCCTGATGACAGGGGCCAGCGGGGGGACCCCAGGTGTGCACCTCTCTGTGTTCCCAGCCTCTTCTTTATGAGGGGCCCAGGGGTCCTCCAGCTCCCATATCCTGACTCTGTAGTATGTTGTCCCTGCGGCCACACCTTTCTGAGAGCTGTTCCAGAGCAGAGACCATGGTGGCCTGGCCTTCAGATCCCTCCTGCTTCCCATTCCTGTCTTCTCACAGGCTGGCACGTCGCAGGGGCTGAGTTGGCTGTGAACTCTAAGGGCATTCTGAACAGCACTTTATGGTTTTCTGTTCACCTACCCAAGCACCCTCCATCAGCAGGTGACTCTGCAAAGTGGGTGTCATTATTACAACAGGATGGGACAACAGGTTGTTTTTTCTCTCATTTTTCACAGGCTGAGGACAAATAGCAGGTGGCACCTGTGCTTGACCATACATACAGGGCTCACAGAGCAGGCTGCTCAAACTGGACCCCCCAGAGTCAGTCCACCACCCACCCAACCAGCAAATGACACGATTTCAGAGCTAGTGACGGTGGATTTGGGCTTTTGATATTGGACTGGAATGGACTTTTTATAATCAGGAAAATAATGAGCTATGCCTGGGGTTTGGTCCAAGGGCAGGATAAAATATACCTCTGAACTGGTATAATGATGTATTAGTTTTCGATGGCTGCTGTAACAAATTACAAATGGGTTTATAACAACACACATTGATTAGATAATGGTTCAATAGATTAGATATCCAATATGAACCCAGGTGGCTAAAATCAAGGTGCCAGCTCTGTGAATTTCTTTCTAGAGGAAGAAATTTAGCGGAAAATTCATATCCTTGCCTTTTTTAGCTTCTAGAGATTACTCACAACCCTGGGCCCTTCCTCCATCTTCAAAACCAGCAACATCGGGCCAAGTCCTTCCCCCACTCTCATCTCTGCTCCTCCCTCTTGTCTCCTTTTTCTACTCTTAAGTACCCTTATGATTACAGGGGACCCACCAGGGTAATCTCAGCTACTCTCCCTATCAGCTGACTAAGCCATACTGGTCTAATCAAATCATGGTAAACCCATTCCCTAAAAGTGGGGACACAAATGTAGATGTAAAGGGAGTTCTACCAGTTATTTCTGGGAAGATTTTCCTCCACGAAAAGAAAGAGGAACTTGAAGGGAAGGCCTTGCACCCCTCACTGCTTGCCTCCAACACAGGATGCTGTCAGGAGGGGATGTGATATCCGGAGTTCTGGCAGCCACATTGCGTCAGTGAAGTGAGATGTTATCTGTGTGCCGAAGGTCACAGAGAGGAGGCTGGGAGGAGCCTGGGCCCTTGAGGACATAACTGAGCCATTGCTCAGTCCCAGGACCACACACCTCTGGGAGCACCTTTAGGTTAAGGCACTTCAGTTGGGTGTTGGGTTTCCCATCCTAGCTGATAGAGCCTATAATGTAGGTCAGAGGTTACTTAGGATTTTCAGGGTTACCAGGGGGTTTGAAGGACACACATCATGGTTGTAGACCAATATGAAGTCCAGGGAGTGCGAGGAAACCGAGAAATTGGAAAACCTGGGTTGAACTTTGATTTACTGCCTCCTCGCTGTGTGAATTCAGACACACCCTAAACCTTTCTGAGCTTCACCTTCTACATCTGCACAGTGGGGTGACAGTCCCAGCATGTGACTCACCTCTGAATTTGGTCTGTGCTCAAATGAGATGATGTGTGTAAACTCATCTCTGACCTGCCATGTAAATGACAGACTGTTAATTAGATCTGTCCACTTTCACTTTGGGTTAATTGTGTGTGTGTGTGTAATTGAGAGAGAGACAGAAAGACAGACAGACAGACAGTTGTAAATAGGAGATTTGCCTTCATAAATGTGTTCCTTAGGAGGGTGAGTGATAAAATCAGTTGCGTATCTGGGAACCCAAATTGACTGAAAGCTGGGGTCCTGATTCTATCTCCTTGCATGTGCCCCTCACATTCAATAAAGTCCTATCAATTCCTCTTCCTAAACGGTTCTCAGTACGTTCCTACCCCCATTTCCACCCCCTCTGCCTTGATTCAGACCTCATTGCCTCTTGCTTAGAATACTGCACTATCCTAGTGGGTCTCCTACCTCCTTTCTGGAACCTTCACAACAGAATCCTTTCTAACACAAAGGCAGGACTCTGGGCCTGCCCTCGATGCATCCCCATATTCAGTGTCATGTCTGTTTACCTGCTCTCCTCTCCTTCTGGAGGGCAGGCCTCTGGCCTTCCCAGCACCTAGCACGGAGCCTGGTGCACAGAGGATGCTACATAAATATTTGTTGGAAGGAAATAATAGATAGCAGCCTCGGGTTCAAAATGCAGGAAGATGGGGTAAGATTAGATTATTAAGACACAGTCTGGCATCTCCCAAGGATAATCTTGAACGCACAAATCAGAGTCACTGCTGTGTGACTGCATGTAGACACTTTATTGAAAGCTGGTGGTTGTTTTAGATGACAAGGTACCCGGGGTGGCAGCCTGGGGTGGGGTTGGCAGGGGTCGGTCACTTGCTGTAGCTCTTGGAGTCTGGATCTGGGAGGTCCAGGAGGCCTTCTCTCGGGCCAGAGCCAGCCGGCTGCTCCTCCTCTTCACTGCCTGCAGACAGCCCATCCTTGGCTTCATCTGAAACAGGAGGGGCAAGGCTGGTCCAATCCAGATCCGTACTTTCCTCCCTCATCTCTTTCTCTTTGACCTGAAGAAACCCAAGCCTCTGATGGGTGCTCCCTGCTAATGCCCTACAGAGGGGCATTTCCAGATAACCTGGCGAAGGGACAGGTGGAAGATATTACGGGACTTGGATTCATTGACAGACAGCGTCTGGGGCTTAGAAGGTAAAAGCAGGGTGGAGAGTCCAAAAGGTATTGGACAAGGTCACTTCCCTGACGAATGTTCCACTCTTACAGGTCTCTGCATGAAGAACCCCTGTCATTGTGAAACCCTCAGCCCAGTACCGCTCCCTGGGAAGACTTCCCAACCCTCGCTCCGGGGCAGACTTCTGGCCAGCAACAGGAAGCTGAAGGACAGTCACTGGGTTCGGTCCCTCCCTCCCTCCCTTCCTCCCTCCCTCCCTCCCCCTCTCTCAGAAGCTTCTTAAGGGCACTGCTTGTATCTTGATACTCCCAGTGGCCTTGTTACAGTTCCTTTTCTCTCTTTAACATCTCTTCAACAGGAAGTTCTCTTCAAGAGGAAGTTCTCTTTGACAGGAAGTTCATTTCAACAGGAAGGGGTAGAATGCTCCCTTCTCCCCTGGCTAGAGCTCACTCTCCAAGATGTTTTACCAGCCCTCCAAGGGCAGTGAGGAGGAGGTTCAAGGTCCTACCTTCTCTCCTGACACCAATGTAGCAGGCTGGCTCTCCACTTGACTATCCCACAGCTCCCCACCCCCCACAGTTTTCCCTCTCTCTCTCATGTCCCCCTCCTTCCCTCATCAGAACAGGAGGCCCTTGGCAAATAGGATTCCCCTAGTCTTCTTGGAGCTCCTCATGGGAGGCAGCCATGCTGACGGCCCCCCAGTGACCCAGTGGCTCCGGTACGCTCAGCTAACACACAGCGCGCGCAGTAAACACTGAGCATCAACTACCCGCCCACCCTCCACCTCACCCCACCTGCTCCAGGCTCCCCTACCTGCAGGTGCCTTCAGGGATCTGATGTACTTGGACCAGAACGAACAGTCAGCCCTTTTCAGGCCCTGTCGATTGGGGAGAAGGGCACTGAACTCCTTGTAGTTCTCGCCATCAGTACCAGGGACAAAGTCAGGCCAGGGGACAGCAAATTCAGGTGCCTTCCTCGAGAACTCATGAGGGTAGTTGGGGTTTCTGGGAGAAGGGAAAGAAAGAGATGTCTGTGAAGGAAACCTGTCTTTCCTTTCATCACTTGGGATCACTTCCACTTGCACGTGTTCTCTGAGGACCCGCTCGCACATCTTTGGGGGTCCGAGCGGGATTTAACTCTGCATTACAAATGGTTAAAGGTGTGAAGGCCCCGGATCCACGTTCTCAGGCCATTTCTAGAAGATGAAGACCTGAGGTCATGACCCAGCAGCATTGCTCAGGACCTGGCCATGCCCTTCCTGGTTTCTGAACACTCAGGAGGCCACTGTGCCCCTTTCTGCCCTGGTGTCCTTTAATCTGGACACCATAGCCGGTCTCTGGGATGCTTCTCTTTGTCCCAGGCCTGGGAGGGAGGGAGGGGGCGCCTAGAGCCAGGCAAATGCGTCTGCCACCTGCAGGTCAACTTCCTTTGGAAAGAGGATGTCACATGCCCTCCGAAGCAGGCTCCTTTTCAGACTTGTCCTCCAGAACCCCCTCCTAGCATAGCTGCACCCCCCCACCATGCTAGCCGCACTCTAGCCCGACCTGACATTCACCAAGCTACGGGCATTTCTTGCCCCTGCCCTGGCTCTCACACGCTCCTCCCCTGGAGTGCCCTCTGTCCTCAGTACCATACCTGAGGATCCTATCCATCCCCCAAGGCCCAGCTTCCATGTCACATCCATACTGAAACGTTTTCAAATTCCAAATTAAAAGAAAGGTCTTTCCATTTAACTCCCACAAAATACTGTATCAAGTCCTATGTTGTCCTGCTTTAAATTATGGTTGGGTTTTACATTTCCGACTGTCAGTAGCTTATCACTGAAATATGACTCTTTTATCTTTTACCTCTCCAGGAGTCCTAGTACCGTGCTAGGTGACCAATGTGCGTACGGCAAGGAGACAGAGAGAGATAAGTTACAGGTGGGAGGAGCAGCAGGAGGCAAGTTGGGAGGCAGGAACAGGTCTGCGAGGAGGGCTGGAGGAGAGGTTTTTGGGGATGACTAGAGGTAGATAATGACGAGGCTTGGGCTTTTTTACATAGTTTGATAATCCAACACAGTGGCTCTCAACTCGAGGTGACTTTGCCTTCTAGGGGACATCAGACAGTGTTCGAGGTAGCTGCAGTTCTCACGAGTGGGGCGGGGTGAGGTGGAGGGCAGGGATGCTGCTAAGCAGCCTACAGCGCTAGGACGGTCCCCAGCACTGAGAGCCATCCAGCCCCAGGGTCGCAGGGCTGAGACTGAGAAACCTTGACCAAGGGCCATGGAGTGCGGCTGAACAAGGCAGAGTCAGACTGAAACTTTTCTTTGCTGAGATGAATCTATGTGAAGGTAGTTTTACCTGGAAAGGGGAGACTGAGCCACGGAGACCAGGGTCAGGCGACTGCCCAGTGGAGGGAGGCAAGCACGAGACCATCGATGTAAAATGCGGCCCCTGAGTCTGTAGCGGGGGCAGGGGCATGCAGTGAGAGCATCGAGGTGCACGTGGTCCACTCACCCGGATCGGATGAAGTTGGAAAAGTACTGCATGATCTTCAGGGACACACCTTTCTCCTCCCGGGTAAACTGCCCCTCGTAGGCAGGGTGAAAGGGCAGCCCGAAGGCATACTGAACGTCGGCCAGCAATTCCAGGCTGAGAACACACATGGAAATAAGGAGAAGCAAAGGTGAAGAGAGTAATAAACTGCTGGAAAAACCAAATGAGCTGGAAACCACATTCCTCCCCAAATGGAGACTTTTCTCTCCTCGTGTTTAGGCTTCCTGTTTAGTGCTTAGTTTAGTTGCAATCTGGCTGGACCTTTAGAGCAGCTGCCCCCTTGGGGCAGGTCTGTGGCCTATCTGTTGGTTAAAGCAGACATCGCACTGAGCACCCAAGTCTCTGCGAACAATGCCGTAAGTACTTGTCCGACAGAATGTTCTTCTGACCGTATTCCAGCCATGGTACTTACAATATCTGTCGAACACCTGTTTGTTCAAAGCAGCCTATATTTTGAGCCCTCTCTGTGCCAGCCCTTGTTCATATATGGCATCATGCTCACGGCTCTTCAAGGCTGACATGCGTCCACGCAGCCCACCCTGGGACAGGGCCTGCACTAGCGGCAGGTCACTAAATACATTCTATGGCGGAATGAGCATCTGATAAGCTGCAGGCAGGAAGGAGATAAAGCTCTGGAGGCCAGACGAGTGGTCTGAATGGACGGAGCTGGAGCTGGCGCTAGCACAGGGGAGACAAGCCCAGGGGTATGTGGGGCCCTGGGACTGAACACGGGGAGAGTGGGGGAGCTGGGAGGGCCTTTATAGCTGAACAGGAAAGAATTTGGCTTTCCCCAAAGACAGGTCTGGCCTTTGTCCTCAGTGTCTGGGAGCTAACTGATGTCATATCTCATAGGAATGTCTCTGTTTAGGAAAAAGGCTGGCCACACTGGATTGTCCGGTACATGTGACCACATCCTACAGTGGTAGAGTGGGGGCTGGCCATGCTAAAAGACCAACCATGTGACTTAGGATGGGGGATCTGAGTCACACAGGACCAGCCAACTTGGAGACTGAGATTAACCACATGGGCCATCAACCAACCAATCAATCATGCCTGCCTAACGAGTCCCCAATAAAACCTTCAAACACCAAGTTTCGGCCAGTCTCCTGACAGGCACTACTCAATGTGTACTGTCACACATCAATGTCAAGGGAGTGACCCCTCCTAATTCCACAAGTGACAGCAACAGAGCTCTGCGTTGGGAGCCTCACCCCCACCCCGGGCTCCGAGCTGTGCCGCTCTTCCTCTGGCTGACCTTCCTCTGTACCCTTCCCTGTGGTGACCATCACCACGAGTACAGCAGCTTTCAGTGAGGTCTGTGTGACCTTCTAGTGACTGATCAAACTGAGGGTGGTGTGGGGACCTTCTTGAACTTGTACTTGGGAGTCAGAACTGATTTGGTCTTGCGTGGAGACTGTTTTCTGATCTTGTAGTTGACCCCAAATGTATCTCAAGAGCCAGTCTCTAATTTTTCAGACAAGGAAAACCAGGTCCAGAGAGGTTTCTCCACTTACCCAGAGACACACAGTAAGTTGAAAATGGAGTCGGATCAGGAGCGCTGCTGGGAAGTGCGATGCTAACTGAGAGGCCCAGGGGCTCTGTGTTAAAGTGGGTGATAACTGGCAAGTTCCCAGACCTCCCCAATTCCCTGCGCCATTGCTATGGAGTGGGCATTTCAATACCTGCTTCACAGGGATGTTGGGAAGATCAGAGCAAGATGGTGTATGGAGTAGACGTTTCGAAGGTAAGCCCAGTTCTTTTTCCTTTCTGATGTGACCAACTGTCATTAAGGTAATAGCAGGAACTCTGAGCAGGGTACAGAGGGTCGCCAGCGAGTCTCCTCTGTGTGGTATAAAGGGCAGAGTACCCACTGGACAGATGTCCTGGGAAGACGCTCAGACTGAGCGGCTCCCAGAGAAAAGCAGTTTGTGCAGAGGCTGGCTGAGTACGAAGGAAGATGCCTTGTGAATGTGCAGTGTGGCTCTGCTCTGACTCAGAGTGAGTCCCTGTGGTTCCCGCAGACTGGGAGAGGGGACTCTCAAGCGAGGCTAGGGACCGATGGCCAGGGCCCAGCTTAGCCTGGGGACTTCTGAGGGACTCAAGAGCCGAAATGCCTCCTATGACCACGAGAATTATCACCAGGTATACATGTGACAGGCAGCAGGCTGAGTCACTCAGCTGAGACTCAGCTCAGTCACTTACTGCCTATGTAACTGGATATCATCTGACTTCTCTATGTCTTAGTTTCCTCGTCATGAAAAACCAGACCAAACCAGCCACAGCATGTGGCAGGTCCTCAAAACAACGGTTTTTACCAAGGCCAGGTATTATAATGGGTGTAGTATTATTGTGTCCACACAGGGCCCTGATACCAGAAGGCCTCATGGGAGGGAGAGGGGATGTGTGTGACCTACAGGACCAGCTGCTGTCGGTCGGGATGAGGAGAGTAAGAACGACAGGGTGCAGCATCTCCATGATCAGGCATCCTGGACCCCCTTAGAGCAGGGTCAGCTTTATTCCCGAGAGAAAAGCAGGAAGGGACCATGCCATAAAAATGTCTAGGCTCCTGGGGCCTGAAGAGCAAAGTCCGTGTCCAGCACCAGATTCAGATTGTTGTGGCTGAGCTCAGAAAAGAGCCAGATTCTGCAGGAGCCAAGCTGGCCTGTTTCGCCACCAGCTCTGTCACAGCTGTCGGTTCCTGAGCGCCTGGGATGTGCCAGGGACTGGGTAGGCCTTTCACCACTGACATTCAGGATCAGTGGGCCAGTGAATGGCATCATTTTCCTGTTTTCCAGGCAATGACCTGAGCAAGGCTCAGGAAGGAGAAGAGACATGCCAGAGACACGGAGCACCAGGATTGAAAGCTGAGGGTCCCGGCCCCACACTGCGCTCTACGTACTCTCCCTACGGGCAGGGCACTGAGGGTCACTAAAAGGTATTCATGAGCCGAGTTCTTAACACTTAAAGATCCGTAAAGGGAAAAGGAACACAAAGCAAAGAATGCCAGGAAGGTGGAAGTTGCAACAAGGCCCATAGAAGTCACCTCTCACATAAACCCGCACAGGGTAGGTGATAAGTCACTTTCACCCGTATTACCTCAAGGTCCCTACGTATAGACTTTATGCGAGCGGTTAGCTGAGTTTTTACACAGGAGGCAACATGGGCTCATCGAGGCTGTTTTTTCGGCAAGGCCCCATAGCTGCTAATGGCAATGCCAGGACTTCAGCCCCAGTCTGTGGCTCCAAGGCCTGCTGTCCCCACCAGCCTCGTTGTATGGGTTTCCTCCACCAACATCACCACTCACAGCTGTCCCCTCGGAGCCGGCGGCAGAGAAACTGGGGAAGCAACAGGGATGGCCCTGTCGCTTCTGCTGAACCACCAGGGCCTGCTCCTTCCTCTCCCAGTGGGCGGAAGGGGAAGTGGCCCTTTTCTCACGAGGCCCTGCAGGGAAGGTACTGTGTTCGTTTTACTGCTGCCCTAAGAAGTCACCACGCACACGGTGGCTCCAAAGGACACGCGCACACTACCTCGGAGTTTCTGGAGTTCGAAAGTCCCGCCTGCATCTCGCTGGGCTGAAATCGAGCTGTCATTCCTTCTGGAGGCCTTGAGAAGGACCCGCCTCCCCATGGGGGTTGTGACAACATTCAGTTCCTGGAGCTGGAGGGCCCAGGTTCCCCTCTTCTCCCAGGCTCTAAACCGAAGGCTGTCCTTAGTGTCTAGCAGCCACCACCCACGGTCCCCTTCCTCTAGCCTCAAAGCCAGCAACAGAGAGCCAAGTCCTTCACGAGCCTCTCTGACATTTTCCTCTGCTGCTCTCTTCTGCAGTCAAGGACCATGTCATTAGATTGGGCCCGCCTGGATGACCTTGGACAATCTGCTGTCTCAAGGTCCTTCACCCTGATCGCCTTCGCCAAGTCCCTTAGCCATGTAAGGTCGCACAGTTACGGGTTTGGGGGATTAGGACGTGGGCATTTTAAGGGGCCGTGTCTACTGCTTCTTCCAAAGAAAGCTGCATTTTGAATGAACAGAGACAAGGCTTCGAGACCAGCATCCTCAGTTCAAACCCTAAGTCGATGGCTTAGTGTCTGCAAAATCGTAAACAAGACACATAACCTCTCTGGCCTCAGTGTCCCCATCTGTGAAGTGGTGACACATTCATGCTTCCAAACACTGAAGTAGGTTTTGCAATAAAATATTTCAAATCTCTGGCCCAGGTTCTGGCTCACATGCCCATTTATTTTTCCATGTTTCCTGGGAGAAGAAATACCTGAACGCTTAAGAATGGGGGGGTGGTGTTTAACCTGGGGGTTCCATCCAGGGTTTCAGAAGGCCTCCAGTTCCCTGATATTATGTGGGAAGCGGTGTGAAACAGCACATGTGCCTCTCTGTCGGGCGAGGTGACAGAGTTTCAATCATGTTCTCAGGAAGGTCTGCACTGGCGGCGGGCTGGCGAACGTCTGGCTCTGCACGGCCTGGTAAGAGGTCCTCCTTTGTAGCGTGTGCCAATTTCTGTGGTGTCAATGCTCCCACCACAGACGGTTCCCAATCACCAACAGACGTCATGGAGCACGGAGCTGGGAAAAGACATGCACGATGGCTCCTGCAAACTGGTGGAAGCTGGAGCAGCCCATCGCCGCCAGTGACCCAGGACGGCTGCAGAGCCCTGCTTCGGGGGCAAGGCCTGGCATTCCAGTATGTCTGATGTGTTGTGTGTGGGGACTTCTGCTTTGTTTTTTCCTTAGCAGGGCTGATCTTTATCAGGATGCTGGAGTTATTTTGAGCAGTTTAAGGCAGACATCTGGAGGAGGGACAGACAGTGGGAACCTTGGATGACGGCGTTTGGGAGCCGAGGACCAAGCCTGCAATGAGTCTGGGCTCTGGCTGAGAGTCCCAGGACTCTCTGAAGGAAGAGCAGGGGATCTGGATGCAGCATCAGCAGGAGACACAAGAGACAACACCACGGCCTGACAAGGTAAAAGGAGACACTTGGTAGCTGAGTGTCTGAAGTCTGGGAGCAGGCAGTCCCCGCACATTGACTGGCTTCTTCCCTCTGTGCTGTGCTTGATCACTGATAAATCGGATACACAAATCCGCTGCAGTGACAGAGGAGCACGCACGGTCCTGCTGGCTTTACTTAGCTTTTAGTTGTCATTTGCGGTCTTTGGTCAAACCTTCCCAACTCTGAGTTACTTGTCTTGTGCTCAGGCCATGTGTGGATCTTCTCATTGTCACACAAGGGTGCGGGGCCCGGGGAAGCTCCCTGCCCAAGCTGAGTGGGCTCAGCTTAAACCCCACTTCCAGCCCCAGCTCTCTGAGCCCCGGGTTTTCTGTTTGTAAGATGGGTCTGATCAGCCCGATTCAGCCTCCCATGTGGTATCATCAGATGCTTGTAGAGAGAGGGAGAATGGATTTCCTTTACGACGTACAAACTGCCACCCAAGTAGGACTGGCTGATGCTGGCGACGAGACAGCTGGCCAGACTGGGAAGAACTGACCAGCCACGTAGCCTGAGGGGTGACTGTGTGTGGTTCGGTCTCAGGATGCGAATGTAGTTCAGAGGTGGTGGTGGCCAAACATAGGATGTTGGGACAAGACCACACTCGAGCCACACTTGGCGGAAGCTAACTGTGTGTCCTGCTCTGAATAGGTGCTGGGGACAAAGGAGGAGTATGTCAGCCATTCTGGGATGGAGCTCACAGTCTAACAGGAAATGCGAAGAAGTCAGCATTAAAAAAAACACACAAAATGCCGCCAAGTTGTGTGATTGATAGATAAAGTGACAGACAGATGGATATTGAATGATAGAAATACTTACAAGTGCCATAAGAGGAGACAGAAAAGTGATATTATTTGTTTCAGATGAGGAGATGGAGAGGAGTTTATAGAAAGTCAGAGAGATGAAATCATACGTGACTTAGGCCTTGAAAGGGGAGTAGGGCCTTAGCCAGGGGGCCAAGGCAGGGGGGTATTTTGGGCAGAGACCCAGAGCATGTGATGGTGTGGAGTGGGTTCTGTGCTTTGTGTGGGGAAGGGGACAGGGAGGTGTGACTGGACAAGGCGGGGGTGGCTGCCTGGGAGCCTCTATGACAGGTAACAGTCCCCAGCACTCTGGGCCTTGTGTGTTGTACCGAGAAGTACATCACAACACTGCGAAGTGAAATTGGAATTTTTCCTGGTCCAGGAAGACTGAAAGTCTTGGAATTACAAAATGACATGCTCGCTGAGGTCCTTCAGGTACTGGTTCCATGAAAGGCGTGAGAACTGAGGCCAGAGGAATCAAGGGCCACCTCTTAAAGGGGACAGAGCACATCGGCCATTTCTAAGCAGGCAATTTGCAAGCTGCTTTTCTTTTAGAGCCGTTCCTGGAGTGGTGGGAGAATAAAGATTGGAAGTGACAAATCTCAGGGTCCCTGAGTTGTCCGGAAAGGCAGAGGCTGGTCCTTCTTACATGATGCACCACCCTCCCCGCCCCCCACCTTACCTTTCAGCCACCCCACTTGCCTTAAATCCTGGAGGTGGGGGCCACACTTCAGAGGTTATTCATTGTACCAGCTTCTGATGTGAGCTCTGATGCCAGCACGAGGGACCCTCACTGATGAACACTGTGAGCTAATTAGGGAGCACAGTGACTGAGATGGTGTCACCAAAGGAACGCACTTGACTTTGGCCATGCTGATACAATGAGCGAAGCTGGGAAGATGGGTTGAGCTGGGCCCCCCTTGGGGTGAGGGGAGAGAGTGGGCAGGCTCTTTCTTGCATGAAGGACGTGGTTCTTCTAAGGAAAATGGGTTCAAGAGGCTTAGGCTGCAGGAAGGCCCGTCGCTCCGGCCCATCTGATTAGACCAATTTGAGAGCCTGTTGTTCCAGAAACTTCTTTCCCTGTTGTTCTGTCTGTAGGAGGAAATTTGTTGACTTCATTCCCATAAAACAGATTCCCCTTCTTATCTCCAGCTGGCATCTCTAGAAAACTTCCTCCAGAGGAAATTCGGGAACCAAGGGAATGAAAATCCCCCTGCTTCCCAGGCTTTTCTGTTGAGGGGTTGAAACTTTGCTACGTCACTTGCGCATAGAAGCCTGTCAGTGTGTTTCTCTCTGAACCACCTAATGTGCAAAAGTTCAAATTCTGCCCATGAATTATGGACCAATAGCTTCTGTTCTACAAAAGGATTCCTTAAAAACTGAGCTCCCCAATTTACTTAAAATACTACAGTCCCACCTCCTGCCCCAAGTGAAATGCTTGCAATATTTCCCCAATTCCCTAAAGCCCAGCAGAGCGGGGTGATTTATTGTCTGGCAGCGCTGTCGAAGCTTTCAGTGGCCTTGCTGGGTTAACCCGGACCTTTTTTTTCCCCTGACACAAAGAATGAATAACTGTGGCTCAGAAGAGGCTG
The DNA here is from genome assembly GCA_007922815.1 of Macrotus californicus. Taxonomy (NCBI): domain Eukaryota; kingdom Metazoa; phylum Chordata; class Mammalia; order Chiroptera; family Phyllostomidae; genus Macrotus; species Macrotus californicus. The sequence continues at coordinate 653,309 of VMDR010000006.1, forward strand.
AACTTTCCTGGCCCAAAGCATCATTCCCACCAGGAAGTTGAGTGTTTACCCAGAGCCAACTGTGTTTGTCTCTAACCTGTTTACCCCCGTTGTGTTTGTTATTGTAATTAGAGAGCTTAATCACATATCATGGGGATGCCCTACTTTCAGGAAAGCATGACTGGCAGCCATAGACCACGCGTTATGTTTCTGCTTTTGCAAGAAATTCAGAGGGAGACCTCCAAACAGCATTTACCTGCTCGCGCCTTTGGCCCTGTGCTGAAACAATGCCCGCTGAACATGTGTACTCGCTCACAGTGAAACCTAAAGGTGTGAGGCATAACCCTATCTCATTCATTTTCCCTGAGTTCCCATTTTAATTGGATTTTCTGATTAACTAACTGACCATTGCATAGGAAATCAGGAGTTCTAGTCTACATTCTATTAAAAAAAAAACAACACTTGGGTTTTACAGAGCTGGGTTTTGAGTGTGAAAGAAAAGACCAATGGGCAGTCTGTACACTGTATCTTCTTAAAAATCTCCAATGCCTTTCCATCATACTCAGATAAAATGCTACCTTTTTGCACGCCATTGTTTATAAACTTCTATGTGAACTGCAAGACCCTGTCTTTTTCCCCCCTGAATCTCCAACCACTTCAATAGACTCCAACTCCTGGCCTCCTTCTTCACCCTCGAGCATGACACGCCCTTCCCCTTTCCACTTTCCCCATCTTAGGGCGGTTATCTAAATGTCTTCTGCGTTGTTATGTGTGTGTTGCCTGTTCTTTGCACCCTGTCCTATCCTTCACACTCGTCAGCCCCACTCCCTGATGTGGTGCCAGTTCCAAGAGGCCGTCCTACTGGCTGTTCTATCTCTAGGATCTAGAAGAAGACCAGGGGCGTAGAAGGCAGTAGGTAAATATTTGCTGAATCAGTGCTGAAGAGAATGTGTACCAGAAGCTTACCCATGTCACCAGCTTGGAGCGATCAGTGTCAGGAAATGACTGACTTCTATCTTTACCAGGAAATGATCTTGCTAATGACACAGGATGTAGCCAGACCAGTGGACCCAATTCAAGAATCCAGCCACCAAGGATTATTTTCTTTGGTTCGCTAATTCCAACAAACTCACCAAGACAGTCAACTAGAAAGATAATATTTTGAATCTGAAATGTTAAAAGCCCCTGGAATGCACAGAACTGTCTCGAATGCAAACGCAGTGCCGTACAAAACGTCCTCAGTCTAGAATTTATGACTCTGTTTTCCAGGGTTGAAACAACTTGGAAAGATGGAATGTTACTGCCTATTTGGTCATTTTAAGGTTTTTTCTCCTTAGAGCCGGGTTTTTCCTAAAGGGAAAAGAACCAATATTGAACAGCTACAATGCACCTTTGATTTGTTTAACATTCATTGACTTGAACCTTCACACTCTGAAGAAGGTGTGACTACACCCATTTTATAGATAAGAAAACTGAGGTACAGGCCCCTGCTCACGTGAAGAAAATTCATAGTGGAAGAGACAGAATTAACCTCAAAACATGTGTTCTTCCAATGTACTGAGCCACTTCTCCCCAAGTTAAAGAGTGGACTGACATCCTACATGGAGCCTGGCTAGAGTTTTAATCCCAAGTCCTACCCCACTCCACCCCCCATTCAAAAGAAGTCAAGACTTTCCTCACAGAGTTCGTCCCTCAATTTCAGGGACAAAAATCCCATCTATAACTGAGGTGAGCCTTTACAGAGCCACACTGCTCTGTGATTCATTAACCACAGTCAGGGAAAAAGTGGTAATTCATTGGGTTTTGCTCACTTGCCACGCCAGGAAAGCTAATAAATGCTCACAGGGAGGGACGCATGAGCCAGATGGCCAGGAACGTAAGGCGCACACATGTACTCTAAGTCTGTAGACTTGAGCCAGAAATAAATGAGAGAGGTGTGACAGCTCCAGGGCACAGTGAGAGAAATCTGCCACCGAGCTGAATTAGTTCCTGGGGCTCATTCATGGGTTCGAGTGTCTGCTCCATAGATGGTCCCCACTGTGCCTGCGGTGTGGAGAGAGCACTTGAACGGGGCGCTGGGAGGCACACGTCCTGGTGGACATGAGGAATGGATGCTCTCAGCTCTTACGGTCTGCCAGGCCGCATCTGCTGTGCAGATTAATCACCACAGGGACCCTCTGAAGTAGGTACCACTTTTCTTATCCCCATTTTACTGATGAAGAAACTGAGTCACCGAGGAGGTAAAGTGATTGGTCTAGGTCACCGAGCTAAGAAGGGTCAGAGCTGGTTTCTAACCAAGGCAGTCGGCCCAGGGTCCCTGCTGTAACCAGGAGACTTTCCATCTCTGTTTGAGTCATCACCGTCTCTGCCTGTAAAATGGGTCAGGGGTGCTAAGTGCCTCTCTTCTCCAAAAAATGACAGAGAGTTAGAAGGCACCTGCAAGGTGACTGAGCCCACTGGTTTTTCACATTCTCTCAACTGCAGACCATGACATTTCCCTCAAGGCTCAGCTATGAGACAGTGGGGAAGGGGCTGGGGGCCAGGGCTCTCCACCTCGCTCCCTCTCCCCAGCGGACCTGGGTGCACTCCTCTACTCCCGTTTTGGAGACAGCAAAACTGAGCCCTAAAGAGCCTGTACACTAGATTGGAAAGGCCCCGCTCCCCGCCTATCAGATGAGGCAGTTGGATCACCTTCTGTCCTTCAGCACGATTTCCTGAGCACCTAGGATGCCCCCATCCCCATGCCGGGAGGGTCCCTGGGCCCTGAGGCGTGTGACTGCGAAGACCCAGGGGGGCACTGACTCTAACATGACTGGTGCTCTTACAAAAAGGAGCAATTTGGACACAGACATGGGTGGGGGGCGGAGCAGATGGCCATCCTACTTGCCAAGAAATGCCTGGGGCTATCAGAGGTTGGGATCCTGACCTCCAGAACCATGAGACCATTCATTTGTGTCATTGGAACCCTGGAAACCGCTGTGGTACTTGGTTAAGGCAGCCTTGGGAAAGGAAGTCAGGTGGGGACAGAGCATGATGGATCTTGTTTTGCTTCAACCTCCTGCTGTAGATACATTTCTTATTTATTTATCCATTTTTGCCAGTGTACATTGTGGTGGTGAAAGGCAAGTGTATATTTTTTCAGGGTTTTGGTAAACTTGCTGCAGGAGTATCGTACTTTTTGTCATAATCTCTGCTGGAAAGGGAGGGAGGCAGAGAACCGGATGGGAGGACTTGTGCCCTGGGTGTCCTTGCATTCCTGAGAGCCTGACCTTCGCAAGTTGCAGCCAAGGCTTATGCTACAGACACCAGCCCACACTGGGCTCCCCCATGGGTGGCCACGGGGTTACGAGGGCTCCTTTCATCCCCGCCCACACCAGCAGCATCCTTTCTCATGCCTTCTCTCCTGAATGTCTTTTTACCGGAACCCTAGCCTGCCCATTCCTTTTCCTCCCACAACCTAGACGCAGATGCTTGATCAGGTTGAAATTATGAACAGTTCTAAGCAGAAAGACCATGTGTTTCAGTTGGAAAAGAGTTCTGGGGCTCAGAGAAGCTATGGGTAGGTCACGGCTAGTCCTTGGGAACACCATGTGGCTCTCCTTGAACCTCAGACTCTTCATCTGTAAAACAGATTAACCTCAACCCTATCACCTTACTGAGATCCTAGACGTGTTGTAAAGTGCTGTATAAACTGAGTAAACAGGTGAAACCAGGGAAATAATGGAGCTTGGGAAAGCTAGCATGCCTTGGGGACTGTACTAGTTTCCCATGGCTGCAGCAACTAATAACCCCAAACTTGATGGCTTAAAACAACAGAAATTCACTGGTTTGCAGTTCTGGGGGCCAGAACTCCAAAATCAGTTTCACTGGGCCCAAACAAGGAGTCTGCTGGGCCATGTTCCCTCTGGGGTCTCTGGGGGAGGAGGCACTTCTTGCTATTCCAGCCCTGGTGGATGGGTGCTGGCATGTATCAAATCTCTCCCTGCCTCTTCTAACAAGGATTACACATAGGGCCGACCAAAGTTGACACCGGAGAATTTTCCCACGTCAAGGTCCTTAACTTAATTGCATCTGCATAGCCTGTTTTCCTACAGGCTGCAGGGGTCGGGGCCTGGTGTCTTTAGATGGCTGTTAGTAAGCCTACTGTAGAGACAATGCCGATCACAATGAGAAACTATGTATGTTAACATCGTACTGTTGCAAAGTAACTCAGGTGAAAGCCATTTATGAGGTGGGTAATTTGCCTCATTTTGTAGATGAGGATACTGAAATCAGAGAGGCAAAGGAGGCTGCCCAAGATTGCACAGCTGGTGGTGGGGCTCTAGCTCCACCTTGTCACCCATAAAACAGACCCCAGACATGGGTGATTGATGACCTTGTAGCTTCCTGGCTTCCACTGTCCGATAAAATCAAACGGCCTGATCCTGGCATTTCTGGGCCCTGAGCCCTGACACTCGGTTATCTGCAGGTTTTTACCGGAGTTCTGGGCACTGCTGGGCTGCCGGGGCTAGGAATTGACCCTCAGTTCTTCACTCGGTCAGCCCTCTCCTCAGCTTCTGAGGCATAGGGGCTGCATTCTGTGCCCGCTGGTTTCCCTTCTCTTCCTGTGGGCTTCCTTTTCCTTGTACCTCCTACTTTTCTTTTCTACTTTGATCATTTTATTGCAGCTAGAATTTTATTATAAGGTACCTTAAATCTATTCTGGAAGTGAGAAAGGCACACAAAGGAGGTGTGAAAAAATGTCTCTTTTGTTGCTCCCACACCCTTTCATGCTGTGGAAAGTCGTTTTTGTAAGTAAGCTAAGTGCTCAGTTTTCAGAGACATTAAAGCCTTCTCCCCAGCCAGATTAATCCATTAATAGCTAATATTGCACTTTCTGTATCTTTTTATTTTACTTTCCCTTCCTACAAAACTGTAAAATAAAGTAGCTGTTACTATCATACCCATGTTTCAGATGAAGAAACTGAGGCTCACAGAGATTATGTGACAAGTCCCATGTCACTGAGTCAGGACTTGTACCTCGGTCCGGCCCTCTTTCCTCTGCCATCCTGGGGATCACAGAAGCACAAGCGACAGGGACCTCCTGCCAGACTCCCCTCCCTCGCCAACACCTGCTGTGGCCACACAGCCACCTTACCTGCTGTGGCCATAGCTTTTGGGAGCGTGGTACATGAAGACGTTCCCTCGGGCTGTCCTTGCCCAGAGGCTGGCCATGTCGATCACGGGGCAGGTGATAAAGTAGTCCCTGGTAGGGGAGGACAGAGGAGGAGTCTAGTGACACGCAGCTCTATGGACAAATGTGCGGGGTAAAGGCTCTCCCAGGCAAGGGTCCCTCAGCTGCCAAGCCCCTCTGCATAGACCTACAGAGAGCACACACCCTACTCGAATTCCCCAGCTGGCTTGATGGAGCAGCCGGGGGCACGGCACCTGGGCCGCTCTGGTTTAGGGCTGGCCATGGTCACACATTGGCGTCCATGGAGATGCATCTCAGGATCAACGGACTTGTGAGTCAGGCATCTTTGCAGAATATCAGTGTCACTTAAAGATTGGGGAGCAAAACATTTCATGGTAAAATAACTACAGCATCCTATGGAGCAGCACATAAAATAGTGTGTATTCTAAAACAGATGCCTCAAGGATGCTTCATGCATATGACACCTTAGACCAGTGGCTCTCAGACAGGAGATACCCACTCCAGGGGACACTTGGCAATGTTTGGGGACATTTTTGGTTATCAGAGCTGGAGGTGACAGGTTTCTACTGGCATCTGGTAGGTTGAGGCCAGGGATGCTGCTAAATTTCCTACAATACACAGGAAGGCCCACTCCAGCAGAGAATTTTCTAGTCTGAATGTCAACAGTGAGGAGGTAGAGAACCCTGCTCCCTGCTTTAGACTCCCCAAGTTTCCCACCTGTGCCTGCTTCGGGGGGATGAGAATGAGTTTCACAAGCCCCAGCTCAGTTCAGCACAGCAGGCCCAGCACAGGGCGGTGCCCGACTGTATGCTGAGGGGGCAGCTGTCTGGCGAGAATCAGGCAGACCTCAGCAGGCCTGGTGCCCGTCAGGTTTTGAATTCCACTCAGCCCCATGCATCTCCTTGACGCTCCATCTCCTCAGCTGAGAGATGGGGCCCATGGGGCCCCACCATGAGGAAATGTTGTAACGACCAAGTTTGATGACACCTGTGAAAGTCCCTGGATAAGGAAGGTTACCGCCCCCTTAGCCAGTCTGTTGGGCAGCTCCAGGGTTTATAGAAAAGGCTCTGAAGGAGGGTGGGGTCAGCAGTGAGGGTCCAGAAGGGCAGGTGAAGGCGGCGTGCTCCGCCTCATGGTCTCCCACCTCATGGTCCCTCTGAGAGTGGAGGGCAGGACAGGGATGAGAGCGAACCTATGGAATGCCACACACTGGCAGCTCTGTGGGGGGCATTGCCAGGGGGACTGGAGGCAAGAAGGCCCTTGTCTGAGTCTGGCCAGAAGAGGAGGAGGGCCTGAGCTAAAGGAAGACTAGAGTCTGCCTCTACAAGGAAGCCTTCCTTTGTTACCTATCCTTCCTCAGACCATAGCTCTCGCCTAGTGCAGAGACTGCCCTCAAAGCCAGTTAAAGGCAAACCTAGGGCAAGAACCCTAGCTCCGAGCTCTTTCTATAGCATAGATCTGAGCCAGGTCCAACCTGGTTATGAGCCTCTCAGGGTCCAAGACTCAGGCACCTATGAGTTCTCGGCGTCCCCTGAGCCTGGGCCTCCAGGAATGGTGGCTGGCTGTTTGGTGTCAGGCTGAGCTCTCCGCTGGAGGGAAAATGAAAGCCTTTCTGGTCCCTGTGGTCCCAGTAGGCGGAACAAAGGTTCATCCTGAGCTAATGGCCCTCCACTTGGAAGCCACAGACTCTTGGGTGGAGAGACCAAGCCAGGCAGTGGGTCTCAACATGCTCAGTCCATCCCTTCCCAACACAGTCAAGTTCAGCACAGGCCTCTGAGTCTTGGCATTAGCTCTGTGCCCAGGGACAAAGAGCAAAGGTGAGGCCAGACCTCCCAGAGGGGAGGAAAGAAGTTACAGGACGTCAAAACCACCCGACCACATTGTCCCAGGGAAGCAGAGCAGCACGTTGAGGGGGCTGAGACGGGCTCCAAGGTGACAGACAGCTGGGGTCCCCACCGTGGTCTCATCCCCAGGGGGCTCAGCAGGCAGAGAGCGCCAGCACCTTGGCTATGCTTTGATTCCTTTCAAAACACTTCTTGGCACCCGCTATGCACTCACGTGAGACACAGCTCTCAGCCCCAGCGAGCCCACCATGGCCCGAGCAGCAGCCTGGTCCTGACGAGGGCTGTGGGGTGGGGACGGCACACCCTCAGGTGGATCGGGGGGCACCTGTTAACTGCTCCTGGTGTGGGACAGTCAGGGCCGTCTTCCCTGAGACAGGAAAGGTTGAAGCAAGGAACTTGACCAGCAAGACACACAAGTGGTGAGCGTGGACGAGCACCGCAGGGGAGAGGGGCTACTTAGGCATCGGGCAGAAGCCTTCCCGTGTGTAGGCCTCCACTTCCCACGTGCAAGGTGACACCTGGCAGCACCGCAGAGTCACCTGGGGCAGCTCTGAAAAATTCCGATGTTTACGGGGCCTGAGTGCCTGCCACCCTGTGAAAGCTCCCTGCGCATTCCTCATGTGCAGCCTGGGTCCGAGTGCTGGAGTCCTCGCTGCCAGGCTGAGCACAGCTGGCTCCCCATCAGCACTTGCTGAGTGGCCGCTTCTCGGCAGGGCGTCCAGCAGTGGTCCTGGCAAGCACTGTCTGTGCCCTCCACAGGCGTGAGCACTGCCCAGGGGAGAGTTGGGTCAGCCCCAGCTGTGCCCTGATAGAACCACACAAAGGACAGTGGCTGTGCCAGTCCCACACCTCAGGTCTCTTTCATCACCTGAGCACTACCTTGGCCCCGGGGGACAGCAGCGGAACCATGTCCCCAGGCTCTTACCGGGTGGCATTCTCCAGGGCCCGGGAGAAGGAGGAGTAGTCATCTGCGGAGTGCTCCAGGGAGTAATACCACGTGGCAGCGGCCTGCACGCCGGCGTCGGCGCCCTCACCGCCCAGCGAGTTCTGCAGCGCCTGGTAAAAGGCTGTTTTGCTACTGGTCCGGCCCTGACTTTCCTCAAATTGCTTTTAAAAAAAGAGAGAGAGAGAGGGGGAGAAAGAGATGAAAATTCCCCCGATTCTGAAAGGCTTGAGTCAGTATCCCTCAAATCCTGGCTCTAGAATTTTCTGTGGGAGACAGTGGAGCATGGCATTAATAAACCCATGGGTGCTGGAGTCAGACTGCTTGGCGTGAATCCCAGTTCTGCTCGTTCTAGCTGTGTGATCTTGAAGGAGCGGCTGACCCCTCTGTGCCTTCCTCTCCCTGCCTGCAACAGACACCGTGGGAGGGCCTCTGTGCAGGGCTGTGGTGACAGCCAACAGCGTCACCACGTGAAGTACAGCACCGGTGCCCGGCTCTCAGTGAGTGCTCAGTGAGCGTGAATCTTCACTGCCAGCTGATGACAGGCCACACACTGGTGCTTGACTCACTTTACCTGGACTGCCAGTGTGTCACCTGGTTCTGACAGAGAGCTAACTTCAGTGTCACTCAGTGGCTCAATCTTTCAACATGGGATTGCTTTCTGTACACTTTTATAGTGACAAACACTCTCTGTCTGGGGCCAGCTGCACGCCCGGCCTCGGAAAACAGCCGTGAACACGCCGATCAGCTTTCTGCTCTCACGGGCCTCATGTTCTAGTGGGTGGAGATGGAAAATAAGCAAATAATTGTACTGCAGCAGGGGACAGGTGCCATGGCGAGAAACAGAGCAGGGGGAGAGGGACAGGGCAGGGGTGGTCAGGGAAGACTGCGGCTCTCTGGGGGGGTGTGCGCACAGGGAAATATTTCCCCCCTCCTTCCTCCCTCCCTCCCTTCCTTTCCCTCTCTGTCCCTCCTCTGCCTCTATGTCCCTGCATCCCTCCTGCCTGCCCCAGGAGAGTTTGGGGAGCACCATCTCCTTCCCCTAGGACTCAGTTTCCTTATTTCTGGAGACAAGGGCAGCACAACATCAGAGATGCAGCTGCTGAGCATGAGGTCAGACCCCTCGCCCTGGTCCAGTCCTATGATGTGTGTTTACACATTTCTAGGCTTTTATGTCAACAGTGTAATGTGCTTATCAGGACCCTCTGGCATGTTTAAATTGTTTCTCTGAACATTTCCAAGCATGCAGGGCCTCTGATCAGTTAGCAACCCCTCCTGGCTGAGACGCTTTTTTGGCAGATCCTGGGGTGAGCTGCCTTAGCCTGGCTCACCAAGAAGTAGCCAAACTGGCTGGCGGAATAATTGATCAAAGGTATGTCTGTGGACTTCAGGAGAAGAAGAACAGGGAGAGGTATGCAAAGAGGGCTTTGTTTTAGCTCTATCTGTAACGTGTATTTCTTAAAAAAAGGTCTGAATCAAGTATGGCACAACATTAATATCTGTTCAATCTGAATTAGAGAACACAAACACATTTATTATACCAGAGACTTTCAAATGTTTTTCAGCACGATCTATGTAGTAAGTCCTCTTATACCAGGGGTGTCAAAATCATTTTCACCAGGGGCCACATCAGACTCATTGTTGCCTTCAAAGGGCCGAGTGTAATTTTAGGACTGTATACATGTAACTGCTCCTTAACAGTTAAGCGAGAGCCCGGTGCTGCCGCTGGGTAGAAACAAGGTACCAGGCCAGATAAAAGAAGGTGGAGGGCCGGGTTCGGCCCACAGGCCTTGTGTTTGCTACCTGTGCCTTATACATACAGAACACACAACACACACTCACCCATGGACCTGAAATAAAGTTTGTGAGTAACAGTTATACTCATGGTTCTTTCCATGTACATCCGATCCTTTCCATTCTCTCCTGTTCTCGTCTATTCAAAAATGCTTGCCTGTAATCTGTTAAGTTGACAACCTACTAATAGTTTAGGGGGGAAACTGCCTTACATTATTCTCTGTCCTTGTTCTGAACTTTTGGAATATTTCATAACAAAAATGATGCTAGTAATCATTTTCATATCTCCAATTATCGCCATTTAACAGGTGTGCTTCTCTCAAATATCAAAACAACTGCATAGAAATCCTGCCAAATTCCAATGGAACATGCATTCACAGGGTTTAGTACAGTTCCGGGCACATGGTCAATAGACACAATTATTGTTAACCTGTCCCCAGGCAAGGGCAGGGGCTCCTATGTGCCCTCCAGATGCCGTGCTGTTGTTGCCAGAGTGGCCACATGGCCAAGGGGGCATGTAGTGGTCAGTATGGGACCAGCCCCAGTAGGTGCTCAGTAAATACGTGTTAGACAAAGAATGGGGGAAATGCTGACCTTTGTAGAGGTAATATACGCTAGAGTCAAATGTCTTGGGTTCAAATCCCAGAGTTGGAAAGACCTGGGCTTGGTTGTTTGCTTTTCCTACGTATTAGCTGTGTGACCTTGGGCAAGTGACTTAACTATCCTGTGCCTCTTCCCCCATCTGTCAAATGAGCTTCATAAAACAGCCCTGAGGTTAAATGAGATGACACCTACAAAGTGCTTAGTCATTCCTGTTGCTAGATATTGGTAGACTCAACCTTGTGCCTAGTCCAGATGGGCCAGAGAAGCCATTTCTCAGACAGAGGCCTGAGCGATGCTTGTCCCACTGGCCAGGAGCCTGGACCCTCGCAATCTCTCTTCTGAATCACTGCTGGGAAGTGGTCAACCCCACCTAAAGGGCGGAGCCTGCTTTATGGGCTCTGCAGTCACTTCTTCCACCGTGAGGCTTTTAGGAGCACTGAGGCACCAAGCCTGGGCACTGCTGGTAGTCCCTCTAATGCAAACCAATCTGGATGGACCACACAGCGAGGAAGCTGAAGGGAGGGGCCTGGTTCATGCGTCCTTGTGCTTGTGACAAGTTTCACATTTTAAGGGGATCTGAACCCCCGAGACGAGCTGGGGCATGGCCTTGTTCTCAGGTCCACATTCTGGTGATTGCTGCAGCATGGACCCAAGCCCCCTGGGTCTCATGGGAATGTCAAGGGGCCTCTTCTCAGCAGGGCCTGTACCTCTCCATCCTTGGCAAGGTCGGCCGCACAGATGCTGCTGCTGGTTTAATTAGAGAGTCAGCAGGAGGGAGTGGGGCCCCCACCTGACCGCCCGCTGGCCAGCACTGACTTCCACAAGCTGTAATTACAGGCGAGATGGGCCTCCGAGTGGGCCTGCTGCAGGGTGGGCTTTGTTAAGGGCCATCCAGAAGTAGCGTGTCCTTCATGTGTGATTTTAAAGGACTGCCATTCCTAGAGAAAGTGAAAGTCCCTCGGAAACAGAGACGATGGAGGGCTTCACCTGTCACCTGTAATGCCTGGTGGACTGAGCATGGCCCTGGCATTTGAGAGACCCAGATTCACATCCAGCTCTGGCATGTGACTTCAGCAGCTTCACTGCCCATCGATAAGTCTGCTCACTGCGCACTGCTGTCGGTGCCTGGCGTGGACAGTAGAGCCAAATGAACGAGTGATTAGCAAGCAGCTGACGCTTGGGTGACAGTGCACATCACTTCTCTCTCCCTTCTGGGAAGTCACTTATTAAAATTAAATGCCCTGAGGCTCATCTCCAGTTTGAGAGCCTTGAGGGAAAACTCTTAGCTTCAATTCACCATTCACTCAACAACTTTCTACCCAGTGCTGACACAGCTCTGGGCATTGGGACAACACAGGCTAAGTTCTCTGCCCTCCAGGGGCTTCTGGTCCAGCTGAGGGCTCTGACTATACGTTCAGTGGTAATAAGGGCAATGGCACATGCTAGATCAGCAGAGTGGGAAGGGACCTGGGGGTCCCGGATGGTCGGGATCGCAATGGATGTGCAACTGGTGTGGCCTTACCCTGCTTTTGCTTCAGGAGTGGCCAGCAGAAGGGTCTTCTATTGTGATCCATGTGGAGGAGAGACAGAAGGCCATCTGCCAGGTTCCCTGAGTAGGCGCCCCTAGCTCTGTGGGGCCCCAGTAGGGATCCCGCCAGCCACTGCCTCCCACTGATCCCATGGGGCCGCTGAAAAACCCTGTGTAAGCCTTGGGGCTCTCCCCACCTCTCCACGGCCCTCTGCTGCTCAGGGAGATTCCCCTCCAGGCCCTTCTCAACCCCCTTCTCTTGTCTTGGACCAGGGAACCCTCCTTCCCTCCCTCTGTCCAAGACAAGGGAAGCCTTGCCAGGCAGGGTCTTGGTCTGCCTGCCCACCTCTGGGTCTGTACTCAGCAAGCATGTCCATCGACCCTTCCTTCCACAGCCATCTGGCCCCTCCACCCCTGCTCTCAGCCACAGTGACCCAGCCCAGCCCAGCCCACACTGATGCTGGGGCCATGCCCATCCGGGTACTCTCTCCCTCGACCCATCATCTTCCCCATCTCCTCCCTCAACTGCTCTGTCTCAGGCTCACATCTAGAACCCCCTCTGCTCTCTTTTAACTTTAAAACTTTTAAATGCTGAGGCCCCAGCTGCTACCCTGTCCCCTTCTCTTTCCCTTCCATCCATGTTTGCTCCATTCCCTCCCTTTGCTTTGACATCGACCTGTGAGTTAACTATTCCTAAATCTCTCCCCCACTTGCACCTCAGGCCTGCAGGAGGGGCTCTCTGGGGTCCTTCAAACTCCATGCAAGCACAGTGTACCTTCTAGAGCTTTCTTCCCCTCCTGGTTTCCTGTCCTCGGTGCCTAAGACCAGGACTCAGTTGTCTGACGAGAAAGAAGGGACATCTCTAGTCTCCTCTCATTTCTTCATCTCCCCACATTTTTTTGTATCCAGTCCCGAGGACTGTCCTCCTGAGTACTTGTTAGCCCTCCCCTCCATCCACTTGTCTGCCCTGTCCTGCCCCATGACCTCATCCTCTCCTTCTGTCATGGGGCACAAGCACTGATGCTGTCTGCGGCAGGGGAGGGTCGGGGGAGGCATGTTTTGTATGCAGAAGGTCCTTAATGAATCTTTGCACACTGGTTACTCTCCAAGTTAGGCAAAATGGTTATGCCGTCACAGGTCTGAGAAGAGACCCTGAGCAGAATCTCCAGAGGAAGGGCAGGCAGCCTTCACCAGATTCTTGTAAGTCTACTGCACCTAGAATTCTCCAGAGCCCTGAGTTAGATGGAGACCAAATACTAATTTCTTCATTTAATGGACAAAAATGAAAAACTCCCTGCTGGCCAGCAACTGCGTATCTAAAATTAATGTGATGCAGACCTTGCCGTGGGGCAGAAAGGGTAACATCGGAGAGGCCACTTGTCAATGGGCGAAGTGCCCCCTGAGAGCTGGCTGAGTGTTCGCGTCCGGTGGGAAGACAGTGTCGTGGAGAGTATGGCTTTGGGGAGCACACAGCCCCCTGCCCCATGCCTCACGGGCCCGCAGCCCTCTCTCAGCTTCCCTTCCCTCACTCAACTGAATGGGCCCTGTGAGGTCACCCAGGACCTACATCCTGTCAGGTCCAGCGCCAGACCGCTGTCCTTGTCTCACACCACTTCCAATGACATCCGACGCTTGACCTCGGGTTCCTTTCGGAAGCTTTCTTTCCTTGGCTTTGATGACATCAAATTTTCCTGGATTTCTTCCAAACCCGTGTCCACAGCTCCAACTTCTCTCCTGAACAACCCACTCAGAGCCCCCAGGGCCAATCCGAGACAGAGCCCGAATGGGATAATTTCTCACCGATCTGCTGTCTCGAACCCTCACGGAACTCACTCGCTCACTCCCCGGACTTCACAACAGAGGGCAGTCTGGCCTCTGCTTCCTGCGCTGCCCCTCCAGAGTCAATTTTCCGTGGATCTGCCAGATGCTCTTTTTAAAATAGATAAATCAATATAAGCACTTCCTAGCTTAAAAATGTTCCAGACTCTGCCCCACTGCAAGCAGGATAAAATCGCTTTTCTGATGATGAGATCTTATTTAACATGTCCCTCCAACACATCCAGCTTCCTCTCCACCACTGCCCCCGTTACCCACTGGGCTTCCAACAGTCCAGCCTTCTCTGGCCTGCCAATGAGCCCCACCCCAGGGCCTTTGCACCAGCTCTCCACCCAGCTGTCCCAAAGCTGGTCCCTTCTCAACATCCGGGTCTCAGGGCACAGTCAGCTCCCTGGCTTCCCTGCTACAGGACTTTCCTCCCTTGCATCACTTCCTCTCCCATTACCATCACATTTTCAAGACCTGAAATCCTTAATGCATTTGCTTACACAGCACGGCCTGTGCTCTCCCACGGGAACACAAGCTCCCCAAGTCAAGAGCTTCATCTGTTGGGTGACAACTCCCCCCTGGAGCCTTGAGGAGAGCCCCTCAACAAATAGACACTGGGCATGTGTGTGAACTAATGTGCGGGTGGCTCCACTAATGACTGTGGGTGTTAATGGATGGGGGGCCCGTCTCTCCATCAGGCCCAGCAGGCCCACGGCCCACCACACACTTAGGGGCCGTGAAAATATTTCCCTTTAAATTTCTTTTAAAGTCAGAAATGAATAACTAGTGACTGTATAATAAAGAACCCAGCCTGGCATGCATTTCTCTTTTACCAGTGCCGTGAAGAGGAAATATGATCTAGGAAACAATAAAGATAATCATGGCTCTTATTGATACAGTAAAGGGTGAATGTAATTTCTCCTATTTGGGGGGACAAGTCAATCCTGCTGATCCCTAGCTTTCTCTGAACTGAGAACGATAACCCCACCTGGCATGGCCATGGGGATTATTAGACGAGGGGACAGGTGGAAGGGTCAGTTCCAAGGGCCTGGCATGCAAGGTCCATCGTGTGTTCGGGATGCTCAGAGCCAAGAGACCAGACAGCGTCCCCTGAGCGCTGGGCCCTCTTAGCACTCTGCTGGTTTCACTGTGCCCACTGTTAGGGTAAGAAACTGCAGTTCCCTGGTTGAGCAACTTGCCCTGATTGCTTGGCTGAAGCCAGGAGCTGAGACTCATTTTCTGATTTCAGGTCCTGGGCTGGGTCAGACTCTGAGCCCGCCACACACCCGTGAGTGACAGGGATTCGGTACAGCAGCGCCTCTTTTCAGGAAATCGTGTGTACTCACTGGGACTCCTGCTTGGTCCTCTGCTGTAATCTGTCACCAGAGGCTTGATTTTCCCATGCTGGGGCTGATGCCAGCATCTTGAGCTGCCAGGTGCCGCTTCCCCACTCTCAGGCGGGTGGCCCTCCCCTGCCCCCAGGGCCCCTCCTCCACCTGCTCCTGGACGAGGCCAACTCCTGGCCGAGCTCCGGGCCAAGGCAGCCGTGGCCACACGCTATTTCTGATTTGTCTTGCCTTCCTTGAAGATGCTTGTGCTTAGAGGGGCAGGCAGAACATTGCATCTTGGAACAAATCCGCTTTGATCATGCAAATTAAAGCTGGTTAATGTAGGCAGACTGTCAATTTCACCAGTTAGGAAGAGAGAGAGAGAAGAGGGGGGAAAAGACTCCCACTACGGCCAGCGACGGATGAGGAATTTCAGCAGAAAGCTGCTACTTCAGAAAACCAGCTCGTTCTCTGAGGACGGAGCCTTTCCAGGCATCTCGGGCAGCCCTGATACGCTGTGGGTATGTAGCTAACTTGGTGGGCGTGGTTGGGACTCCGTGGGTGGCCCACGGTCGGGTGGGATGGCAGGTGAGTGTGAGGGTCTTCACTCACTTGGTGGAAGCCCCACCCACCCTCCCTCTTCGGTCTTCAGAAATTTGGTGGTTCTCTCCTGAAATGACACGGGGTCCCAGGGGCTGTACTTGGCAGGGGGACTTGTGCCCCTCCTGTGACTACCCCGGGAATCTGGACCATGTCTGCTTGTGGGCTGGGCTCTGATGGTACTGATGCAGGGTTGGCATGAGGAGAAAGCGTGTGTGTGTGTGTCTGTCACAATTTGGTCTCAGGTCAGGGATGGTGATTCAGTGACTGGATGTTCTGTGTATTCCTCCTGCTTTCTCTGGATAACTCTCTGGGTCAGGGACAATAGTTTTGAATACAAATCATAATAGCACAGCTACAGAATCAAGTGAAAAACTAATACTTACTGAGCACATCCTATTTGCCAGACACTGGTGCCTGAGTCCTCTCCACACGTGGGTATTCACTAATAATCTCCTGACCTTACAGATGGGGAAACTGAGGCTCAGGCACTCGGGAACTCAGATGCTCTTGCTGCAGTCCAAGGACACTGTCCCCGTTCTGTTGGCAGACAGCAGGGGGAAGAGGTTCTGGCCAGCTCCTTCAACACTGTGTCCCTCCTGCTGGCTGTGGCCTCTCCCCAACCACTGTCCTTGTGGTCCTGCAGTCAGTGTCCATCTCTCCAGACATGTGTATTTCCTTTTGCTCATTTTCTATCTCCTTCCCCAACCGTGAGCTCCTTGAGGGCAAGTGTAATTTGTATGAACACTCCAAACACAAGGCACGTTGTCTGGCACAGAGGAAGTAACCTCATTAAGTGTGGCATGACGAGACAAATGGGTCTGGGCGCTGGAAAACATGCTTGACACCCCGTTCTAGGCTGGCGTGGTGATTTTCCGCAATCAATGTCCTGCTTCTCAGCAGAGGTGAGGTGGGGGGCTGGGCTGCTATTGAAGGTGAAGAAATCACTGGATCAAGGCCTCAGGAATGCGCCATCCTGGGTTCTTCTCAACTAATGGTAGCTGGACCCAGGTGGTATGGAGCCTACTGGGTGGGGGGGATGGAAAAACCCACAAACCCAGCTCTAAACCCAGGTCATGAGCGGGTGGGGGTAAGAGATGGTAACCCAAAGCGCATGAACAGGCAGGATGTTTTGAAATAAAAGAGAAACTTTGATACGGGGTCTATAGGGCAGCTGGCAGCCCAGTGTCCACCTGTGTGTCCACGGCACTCCCTGCAGCTCTGTGTCAGGCAGGACACTGAGGCTCCTCTGGGTTGGGTCACGATCATGTGTGCTAGGGCACAGGCGGTCCTGCTCTGGAGTCGAACACACAGGGCAGTGGGCCACGCACCTCATTTGTCACCAGAGGACCAGAAGTAGAGACTTCACTTTGCAAATGACTGGTTACATGACCTCGGGACAATCACTAACCCTCTCGAAGTCTGTTTCTTCCTCAGCACAATGGCACTCAGGGCCGTTCACAAGCACCGATCACACGGTGCACTGGCCGAGATGAGTGAGAACAGGGCTGCGGTGCAAAGCTCCTGGCACGCAGTGGCCCCGGCAGTGCTGCGTCGGTGTGCACACGAGCACCCGGCACACGCACTGGGGAAGGCTTTCCCCGGGTGCTGTAGAAAGAGAATGCCTCTGGGAGTGGGAAGGCCTGCGTTGGAATTCTGCCTCTGTCTGACCTGGTGTCCCGCCCGAAAAACAGTGATAACAATATCTGTTGCACAGGGTTGTTTGGGGAGGGACTATCCATGGAAGACTCCTGGGTTAGATCCTGGCACATGGCGGATTCTCTATCATTTCGTTCTTTCAATCTAATAAAGGTTCACTGGTCACTGACTGTGCACCAGACGCTTTCCCAGGAACCAAAGATGAAGTCTTGGTGCTCGTGGGGCTCCCACTCCAGGCGAGGCAGAAACACAGTAGACAGGTACATGCTGGATCGAGGGGTGTAAGTGCTGAGGACGGGGAGCAGGGTAATGGGGGAGAGAGTGCTCGGGGTGCGGCTGTCCTCTCCATCTGTGCCGACCACTCTAAAGAAGCAGACCCTGAAGGAAGTGAGGCAGTGAGTTTACCTGGAGAAGAACATTCTAGAAGAGGAAGAGCAGGTGCCAAGACCCTAAGGTGGGAATGTGCTCTGCAGTGTTGAGGAATACCAAAGGGACCGCGTAGGACAAAGCACAGTGAGCCAGGGGCAAGTAGCTAGAGGTGAGGTTAAGAGAAAATAGAGGCCACATCAGGTAGGACCTTGGAGGTCGTTGTAAGGACCGTGGCCTTCATTCTGCGTGAGCTGAGGCCACTGGAGGGCCTCGAGTAGAGAAGCAACAGGATCTAGTTTGTTCTGTGAAGGGCCAGCTTGGGCCACTGTGCTTCTTGCAGATTACAGGGGCAATGGCAAAGCAGAGAGCCACCTGGGGGTTATCACAAGAATCCTGGGCCAAAATGATGGCGTGGATCAGAGCGATGGCAGAGAGGTGCTCGGATTCTGGGTACACTTCGAAGACAGAGCCCATGACTGACTGGCAGACCGCTAGTAGTGTGGGAGAGAGCAGCGTCCAGCGGGACTTCTGGGCTGAGTGTGCGGAAGCACGAGCTGCTGTTTACTGAGTCGGTGAAGCCACAGCAGGGGAGTGTGCCAATGGGGGTGGGGGCAGGTGGAGTCAGCAGCTATTCTGGATATGTTAAGAGTGAGAAGCTATGAGATACCAAAGTGAAGATGTCAAACAGACCACATGGGCTAAACCAGTCCACAGTTCAGGCAGGAGGTGTAACACGGGGCTGGAGGTAGACACGGAGGAGGCGTCAGCACGCAATGCGGCTGGAAGTGTAGAGCTGGCTTCCCATCCAGCCGTGTCTGTAGCCCTCTTCCTCCTCCTCTCCACTCCCCACATCGGCATCGGGATGAGTTCCTGGTGGAACAGGACGCGGGCTCCCGAAAACGACCCAGTGGCCGTACTAGCGCATGTTCACAAGAGAGTGAGCAGAGGGAGCTCTGAGAGGACTGGGCCAACCAAGAATAGCTGTGCAGGGCAGGTGCGTCCAGGACTGGGGTTGGGACGGCAGCCATGGCGCTGCCATACCCTCTCAGGGTGCCCCCATCCTGGACTTGGGGGCACACTTCCCTGCCACTCCTGTCAGGGCCAGTGAGCGCGTGTCTACAGACACTGTTTCCTTGCACATTGACCAAGGAAACATCTCCTTGAAAGCCTCAAAGGAAAATGCCAGGAGAGGAGTGAAAACGCACGGTTGGGGTGGGGTCTCAGTCCTCTGGGTCAAGGAGGCTCCTGGTTGGAGGGGCTCAGAAATTGATGGCAGAGGTGGGGCACTCCCAAACACACTGCCGGGAGAGGACCAGAAAGACCGAGGCAGCCGCCTGACCAGGCAGCCCTCTTACAATGGGCTGGACCAATCAGAAAAGTGGACTAGGGCTCTGCTGCGGTCAGCCACAGCCCCAAAGCCACCAGCAAGCGCCCCCTCCCCAGCCCCTGTGGATGGCTTTTCCACGGCCGGCCGTGGGAGGGGATGGGAAGTAGCCAGGGCCTACTCCCTCCCACCCGTCTGGGATTAGCCCCAGGCTCCTGGGATTACCATAGTTCTTCCTCTTTTTCTAAAGTCAGAGATGGCAGGGGTCCATTTTCAGCACCTGGTCCAAAGAACCAGAGCTGTGAGGATATAACCCCTTCTACACAAAGATCCACACACCCCACCCCGCAGGGCAGTGTGCAATGAGGCGTTGCATGGACGCTCGGGGCCAGTGGCCGGTGCCCACACTGTGCTCCCACTGTGCCCGGTTTACAGGGCACCATCTCCGGCGTGGGTCCTGAAGAGGCGCGGCCTGAATATGAGAACTTTCATTTCCTTGTCCTGCTTCCTGTTTCTGTTGTGCTTGCGAATGTCTTATAATAGCTCAGCATTTTAGCCCAGGAATATGCATGGGTATCATTTATACTAAAACGACTATACTGACCGATTTTTAACCAATGAGGGGCCTGGTCCACAGTGTTTGAGGACCCCCTATGGAGAAATGCTGAGGGCCAGTGAGGAGAGCGGTGTCTCGTCAGTGCGTCCTGTGCACTGGTCTGGTTCAGGGACCCCGCGGCAGCCCCGCGCAGTGACACACGAGCCATACGTGATGGGTCAGGGTGGAAGTTCTTTGTCCTGGGCGGTGAATCAACTGGACGGAAGCTAATAGCGCCTAAGCTTGGCTCTGTGCCACGTCCCACACTCACACACACGCACACAGCACAACTCTCTTTCCACAGACACATAAGCATATCGGTTATACAGAGCATGCGTTTGCACATGTAGCAACATTAGTGATACCAAATTCATAATTCTCTTTTCTCACACTGCCACACCTCTGGAGACAGCCAGCGCTCACTGCTTGCTGGGTATCTTTCTACACCTTAATCCTTCCACATAATTCACTTGAAATTACATGCACATACCCACAGGTAGATGTAGGTTGGTTGTTTTTAAAGTGGGAGTGCTACCTTCGCTTCACATTGCTCGGCCTCCTTGTTTTTTGTCTCCCACTTAACTGCATGTCGCAGGTACTCTGCGAGCCAACAGAGATGGCTCTAGTCCGTTCTCTCCACCATCTGCATAATATTTAACAGTCTGCGAGGATCTTGATTTATTCTGCCATTCCCCTGCTAATGGACGTTTGAGTTGCTTCCAATGTATCACTGCAATAACTCACGCTGCAGTAAACGCCCTTGTATGGCTATCACGTTGAGGTGAGAGAGACTCCCCTAAGTGGGACCGTCCCTGAGGAAGCAGACTACATCAAGGCAGCGCGAGAGCCCGTCTGTGTGAAGGGTTTTGTTGCTGCTAACTCCAGTTATGGCCTTGGACTCGATGGAGCTGGACAGAGCCCGTGTTCAGGACTGTGTCCTCCCCGTGTGCCTGCACTGGGCCACCAGGTTTGACAGCCAGCAGGGCCTGTCCCTGTCAAGAGCGGATTGACCGGGAGGGCTGGGTGGGCCGGGCAGAGTGTGCTCGGCTTCTCCCAGGGTGAGCCACTCTGGTCAGGGCAGGAAAATTTGTCCAGGCAGATAAAGGGCCTCACAACTCATTCCCACTTGGCTGTGCTGATGACAACCTGCACGAGGCTGCTTTGACAGGGGTACGGTACCTGCTTTCCCAGGTAAGAAAACCAGCTTGGAAGGCTGGGCTCGGTTTCCCTGCCAGGATTGGGAAGCAGTGCCCTCCACCCACCCACCTTCCCTTTCCCAGTCTCAGTGGGACAAGCACCCTTCATGGGATGGAGGTATCTAGGCTGGACCCTGAAGCCACAGAGCTCCCTGCTCAGCCTCTGCTCGCTGTTTCCCATGGTGAGTCACTCATAGAATCCACCTGTGGGTGTGGCTGTGTCTGTGCTGCCGCCAGCTCTGAGCATGTCATGTTTCTGCGCCCCAACCCCATGACCACCTCCCCCACACCCTAGGGAGCCTTTACACAGAGTAGGTTACTCAGCGATTGTTTTGCAAATGAGCAAGTAAGGCAATGACTCTTGACCAAGATCAGATCTTGAGGACCAGAGCCAGGGCCACACCCTGCAGGGAACCCTGAAGCGCCCCCACACCGCCCCCCCATCCTACCTTCACAGCCTTTGCTCTGCTGATGAGCCCGTCGTCCTGAGAGCTCCCGATGAGCAGATCGGCCTTCGCCCGCGGAGCCCTCTGCAGCGCTCTGGCTGGAGCCTCTCGGAGGGACTGGCCGTCGACCACGGGACCCCAGTAGTGGAAAGGGCCACTCACAGCCAGCAGCTGTGTCGGGTACAAAGGAATGCCATTTATTTACATGGGCTTTGTTCTTTTGAGAAGAAATGAGACTGAAATAACTGGATGCATTGCTTTGCCTAATTATATGGAACCGGTGCTGGTTGTCCATCTGAGCCTCTACTGGGGACCCAGAGCACAAGGACCAGACAACAGCAGGCAGGACACCAGGTGTCAGTGCCGGGGTGGGAAGGTGAGTCTCACTCTGAGCAATGATTGGTCCCCAGGGGAAGCTTCCAGAGCCCTGCACTAAGGTGACAGCATCCACAGGAAGAATGGGTAGGCCTGAGACCAGGGGTGCCAGTACAACAGGAGACATTGATCGGGGATGGGGGGGGTGGAGGGGTGGCCAAAGGTGGGACATGCCAGGAAAATGGATCAGCTCTGTCCACTATCAGCTTAGCTCTCATGTAGGGGGCTGAGGATCAGACCACTCTGGGTCTGAAAGCCCAGGCTCATTGCCGAAGGCATCCAGCCATCGGCTCAGGTGACGACAAGTACCCCTGCTAGTGTCCCCTTCATTAACAGCAGGGCCGGCCAGGGACTGTGGGCAGGATCTTTGCAGGTAGGAAAGGGAACACTCAGCTGTCCAACTGAAGGGGCAGGGTGGTCCAGCTCCACTGCAGCATGACCACATCACTCAGTACATGCACTTGTGACCTGCCACCACTGTCCCCACACGGGCTTTCTTCTCCTACTCCACCAGGCCCACATCACTTTTCCCACTCTACAGGTAGAATCCCAGGTGCACAGAGACCTGTGGGCTATCAGCGCCCAGACTTAGTCGACCATATACTGGATCCGTGCACAGCACTAGGGATAGGGAGTTTGCATTGTAATGCCAGCTGGCCATCAACCTACTGTGTGGCCTTAGGTGGGCCATGTCCCCTTTATAGGCCATTGCAAAATGTCCCTTCCCAACCTGCACACAAGTACTCACCTTGGTCTGGGCATCATTGAGGACATCGGCGGGCTTCTGACGGAGGCAGGATAACATTTCTTGGGTGGACAAGGCGGGGCAGCCGACCTCTTTTGCCAAACCAACAGCCTGCTGCTGAGCCGTCTCCTGGCTGATGACAGCAGCGGGGGACAGTGGGGAGCCACCCTGGAAGAAAAGGCAGACAGGCTGACAGTCTGATACTCCTTCCCTCCTGCTCAGCCCAGAGACTGCAGGGTATATCCTGGCACATCCACACTCAGGAGCCCAGGACCCACCGAAGATGTCCATGGGCACTCGGGAGGTCAGAACTGATCCACATCACATCAACACACTGTGACCTTGAACGAATGTCTCCGTCCATCTCAGTTTCCTCCTCTGTGAAGTGAGGGCACTGGACGGGGTTGGGGGTGGAGCTCAGTCTTCACTAAGAACTAAGGTTGCATATTGAGGAGAGGGCTGATGGGGGTTGAACAGGGACCAAGACCAGGACGCTGCCCAAGGAGGCACCACATCCCACCACCGCTCCTGGGGACTCCTCTAATAGCAAGCTTTCCCGGCTCAGTGAAGACAGACTTGGACTTTACGATAGATGCCTGCCTAGAAGATGACAGAAATGCAGACTGTAGCAGCAAAATCATCGGGAGTGTCTTTTAAAATTGCAGGGAGAGTTTCCTCTCTAAGAATGTAGGGGGTAGGCACCAGGCTCCATGAGGAAATTAGGGCACAGAGAGGCCCAGCATCTTGCCCGGCATCACACAGCTTGCTGAGTGGCAGAACTGGGACTTCAACGCAAGCATCCTCTCTCTGGGCCATGTGCACCACCCGCACACTCTGCCATGGACATTCTTATATCCAGAATAACATGGTGTACCCCTGAGCCGAGCTGTAGGCTTTTAATCCAACGTAAAGAGAGCAGGAATCTGGCTGATTCCATGGTGTATGTCTCCATCCTAGGCCCCACCCTGAGTTACAAATATCAAAAACCCAAGCAAAACACCAGGAACGCAGCTCTCGGTTTCCCGAGCTTTTAATGGGTGGAGCAGAAGGTGCCTCTCTCGCTGGGTTGTTAAGAGGATTGTTGAAATAAGGCCAAGGAAAGCCTTCTGGAAATTGTAAAGTGAGGTACCCATGCTCCTCTGGGTCATTCCTATTACCTTGATGCCAAAAGGACAAAACAGATGCCCAGAGGGGAGGAGACCCATCCTCCCAAGTGCCCCGCTGGACATATGTCCTGGAACAAGGGGGTGCAGGCCAGCCCAGCCCTGGAAGGTTCCAATAGCCTTTGGGCTTCAGAGTCAGGACTGAGGATCATGGGTAAAGCACAGACATTTGCATGGAAACAGGCCATCCTGAGGGCAGCCCTGGGCAGCAGACGCATAAAGGGCCAGGAGAGGGCCCAGGACCAGTCCTGGCCACCAGGACTGTTGTGGCTCCAAACCCCAGAAGCTCATTGTAGCACAGGGCACAGGCTCTGTGCCCCAGGCCCAGACCCCAGACGATATGACCACCTCATTTTTGTGATGAGGGGGGTTGTGGTGCAGAGAGGTGAGCGATTGCTCAGGGTCACAGGGCAGAGGCAGGACCTGAGCGTGGTGGCCAGGCTCCATGGCCAAGCCTTTAGCCACTCGTCAGCCTTTCACAGACACCTGGCAGGTCCTTGAGGTGAGGTGGCAATACTACCATCACTGCTATGTCTACTTCACTGTCAGGCTCGTGGAAGGACCTTGTGGCCAGAGCCAGAGGCGAGACCAACGGTTGGAAGCCAAGCAGAGAGAGAGGGCAGCAGGGGGGTAGATCCTGACACAGCCACACGGTGCCTGAGAGCTCCGAGCTGCTCAGATCAGGGCTGGCAGCCTGGTCTACAGACTCAAGACAGGATGGGCAGCATGAGCATTTTCCTGTCCTCAGCCCGCCCAGGTAGCCGAGGCTTCTGCCATCGGCGAGGCGTGCACAAAGCTGCCTGCTCCTGCTCTGTCCCCACCAGCAGGGGCTCACTCTGACCTCAGAATCCGTGAGCAGGGAGAGTCCCAGGCTCAGGGTGAGAATAAGCAGCCATGACAATAAAATGCCCAGCCATCCTGGGACGGGGATTCTGCAAAGGTGACAACAAACAGGGTCGGAATGATTGGCCCGCAGATCTATCTTTCCGACGAGGAGGGGCCAGCTTTTCTGAGAATCACTGGATGTGCTTTGTCTTGAAAGAACACACACACACACACACACACACACACACACACACACACACACACACACACACACAAGGTCCTCAAGGTCAAAGCCCCACATTCTAGGTTGTGAAATGACCTGGCATGTCACAGATGGTGGGGGTGGGGGCCACTGAGCCCAGGCTGGCCCAAAGTGGGGCTGCACAGAGACATGGATTTCGGGATGGGCCCTCTGATGTTTTGCACGTGGTCTCCAGCTATAAAAAGCCAAAGTTCCTGATCAGGCCAGGAAGTGGTTAGAGGCGTGGGTTAGACTGATACTACAAGATGGCGAAGAGAAATTTCCTCCCAAAGTACTTAGTTTTAATTGATCTTTCTGAAGGAAACCTTTTCTTCACAGAAAATCAGTGGTCCAACAAGCCAGCAGCCAGCTCAGCTCTCCTGTTAAAGCACTTGGTGGGAGACAAGGAACTGGGGGGAGGGGGCGTCGTGCAGAGTCAGGCAAAAAGCAGGGAGGGGCTCTGGGGGCAGAGGACCCGGTTCAAGCTGTGGCCCCGCTGCCCGCTGATGAAGTGACCGTGGGCATGGGCATGCGACTGACATCTGGGGCCTCGGCTTTCTCATCTAGGAGCAGGAACGGTAAACGTACTCCCCAGTCATTGCGAGGACGCATGGGGGATGGTGGGAGCCCACTGCTGGGGTGGGGGTGGCGCTCGTGCCGCTGTTGGCGCCATGGGGCTCCCAGGCCCTCTGTGGGGTTCGGAGGGGCAGGGTCCTGTCAGCCTGCAGGGCCACGCCAACCATCCCTCAGCCCTGGGCCGGCAGCTTATCTAAATCTGAGCTAGCTATTAAATGGCAATGAGTTTCCGCTTGGTTTTCTTTTTTTTTTAAACTTTAAAAATAGTGTAGGGCCAAACCACAAGTGCTGGCCACTGCTTTTTGTCCCTGGAGCCTCTGAATGCGGTAAGGTGCCTTGACCTCAGTGAGACACCGACTGAGGTGACCTGGGTGAGTCACCTCAGAGCCAGGACTTACCTGTTTAAGCACACACACAGACACACACTGTCAGAGACAGCAAGACACACTCACACAGACACACTCAGAGATGCACAGTCACAGACAGAAATACACACAGACACTCACAGAGGGAAGCATACTCATACATTCAGAAACATGCAGTCACATACACACATTCAGACTTTCTTGAAATGGACAGCTCAGAGTGTCCCGGTCCCAGGAGGAACCACTCGCAGGCCTTCCATGGAGAAGTCACTGACCACGACAGGGAGGGGGACAGTCTCTGTGACAATTGTGGTGGTCCCAGGAGGACTCATGGCCCTTTCTTGGAGGGATCAGTGAGTCCAAGGACATAGCTCCAGGTGGAAAGCAAGTCCTCCAGGAGGCAGCTTCCCAGTCTCACTCACACGTGGCTTTCTCATCGATGAGGGGATGGTGACGTTTGTCTCGTGAGGAAGGAAGGGTGTGCGGGAAGCTTGGTGCCCCTCGGGCAGCACATGGAATCAGGAACTTAATTCATGCAGATCCCTTGCCACAGCGCCCTGCACACCGATGTACTGTGGATGCAGTAATTATCATTTTGTAAAATTTTGTACCGTCGCCTAAAGTGCCACTTAATTAAACCCCTCATTACAAACCAGGCTGACAGGCAGCCAGTCCCTTGAAACCTCCTGCCTGGAGGTGCCCTCACACCCTCGTCCGTGTGAGACACGGACCCCACCCTGCGGGACACAGGTACTAGTAGCCTCAAGATGAGGCTCTTCATTGCCAGGGCCAAGAGGGAGGCAGGAACTCCCGTGCTGTGAGAGCTCAGAGGAGGGGGAGTTTTCTGAGTATGAGGGTGGCCCAAAGGACACGGTTCTGAAGAATGACTTGAGTGGACTTTGATAGGAAGAAATGGTTGGAGAAAAGGAAAGAGAGTGGGCAGCTATTCCTGGGGTGGGGAGGGGGGAGGTTGGGACGGTGGGCAGAGATGGCAGGTGTGTGCAGGGACCTGATTACCCAGAGGAGCTGTATAGCATAGCAGCTAGCCCCAGGTATCCCAGCATCCCCAGAACAAGGGCTGGAACCCAGAAAAATGTGTATCAAAGGGGGAGCCTGTAATGTGTGAGTGAGGGCATGAGTGGATGAGTGGATGGATGGATGGATGGATGGTTGGATAGATGGTGTCATGAATGGATGGATGGATGGTGGATGGATGGTTGGATAGATGGTATCATGGATGATGGGTGGTGGATGGATGAATTGATTAATCCTCCTGAGTGAAGAGAGGCGTTTGTATTGAGGGGTAATGAGGGGTAAAGTTCAGAGGGCATTATAGCTAGCCTAAGCTAGCAGTGCGATTAAAAGGGTGATAAACCCCAGAATACAGGCAATGAGAGGACAGTAAAGGCTCCTGAGCAGGGTGTTACAGAAAGTATGTTTTTGGAACGTCATGGAGTCACTTGTCTTTGCATCCTCAGTGCTGAAAATGGTGCAGAGCCCCCAGTAGGTGCTCGGTGGGTGCCTGAGCACAGAAGCCCCTGCCAGTGACCTTCTGACGGCAGAGGTTGGGAAGTTATTTCTGTACCCCAGGCCTCGCCCAGTGCCCCCGCATAGCAGGCCTCACCAAATAGAGGTGGACAGAATCAAGTGGAAGTGAATGGCTGGATGGGGGGTGACTGGCTGGCTGAGTGGGGACAAACAGGACAGCGGAGGGGGCCCAGTGGAGACAAAGAGAGGAGCCCTGGCCTAGAGTGCCACTTCCACTGCCCTGCACGGGATCCTGTCCCAGAGCGGGCCCAAACCCAGCAGACTGTCACCAGAGTATTGCAGACAGGTTGACCTGGGGGACTATTGAGCAGCCCAGACTCTGAGAGAACTCTGAGCAGAGACAGATATTTTGAAAACTACCATACATCCAAGTTAGTGTTAGGGGTCTCTAACGTTTCCTATGCTCATGTTTTACTCTCATTTGTAGCCCCGACTTTGGTCTTAAACTCTAGTTAGGACACAGTCCTTTTCCCTCCTCATGCTCTCCCTCTTCAGAATCAGCAGCTCCTGGTTTTACTTGGTGAACGCCCAGGGAATCTGGGTGAGAAAAACAAAGGTGTAGCTTCGTCCTTGCTGATGTCCTTGGACCATGAGCTGAGTTGTTGCTCTTGCCCTGAAGGGTCTCACAACCAGACCCAGGGAGGGGTCCTAGCTGAGGTGGCACACAGAAGGCTCTGTGAGCTCCCCCTGTTACAGAGCAGCCCGTGTGGGCAAAGTCCTTCCTCTCTTTAAACCTCAGCCCTTCAGCAGTAGAACTTGTAGCTCAGACTGGTAGCAAGAGGTGCACGGGACACGCGGGGTGAGGAACTCATCAGCACTGTGCCCCGTGCGGAGCGAATGCTCTCCCGGCTTCCATCACGCCCACTGCTCTCTGTTCTATTCGTTCTGCCAGGACAGCTGCCTGCCTGCCCTTCCCTGACAAGTTCCAGATAGTCACTGCTCTCATTAGAACTCGGAAGACAGCTTGCAGCGTAGACAAGGGGGTTGTTTCTCATGAACCCTGTTGGATTGCAGGAGGCAAAACCTGCAGGGGCAATAGGCAGCCTGGTGTCTCTGTGGCACAGGGACCTGAGCAGGAGGCGAGGTGTCCCGTCTGGATGCTTCCTCCCTGTTGTGGGATAGCTCTGAGCCCTCCAATCCCCTTGGCCTCTCTCTGCCTCCATCTTGCCACCTCTAAATCAGACAACGTTGAAGGGAAGTGGGAGAGAAGGAAACATTTATAAAGCACCTTTAAAGGACCAGGCCATTCATGCACAGCTCCTCACGTGATCCCCCAACAACCTGCCAGTGTGCTTGTGCCCACTCCACAGATTTAGAGACGGAGGCCCAGAATGGGGAGGTCATTTGTCCGAGGTCTTGGGGCTGCAGGCAGCAGAGCCAGGACTGTGGAGCTCGGGCTCCTTCTCCTGCGCTGTCCTCCCCACCCCTGGAGACAACACCAACGGAGCACATCACAGAGCCTTGTGTCCCACCCTCCCCAAGGGACCAGCGGTCGGTGACTCATAAACAAGCCCCTTGCAAGGGTGGCCAGGACAGTGAAAGGAGAGGGGAGAGCCTGGTTGTGGCTCCAAAAGACACGCTGTTTTGTCCTCGTTAGGCCTGCACCCCGGAAAAGCCACACGGGATGAACCAGAACCCACCCTGTTGCTCTGACAGGCATTTATAACCAGCTGCGCCACGTTCTGTTTTGCATGGAGCGCTCGCTCATATGGTCTCATTTACATACCCATAACCACCCTACACAGTATGAAGAACTGATATCATTTACAAAGAAACCACACAACTTACGTACCATTCTTTTCACATCCCCACTCCACGCCAAAAGGAATTTGGGGTACATGCAGCTAGGACTGTCAGAGAAGCTCGACGCCCAGTTAGCACCACGTGAAAGCGGTCAGGAACCTACCTCTCCCAACTCTAGGACTCTGTGGCTTTCCCATGATGCCATGGTGCCTTCATTGATGGCAGAGGCCATGTGACATTCGCAGGCATTCAGTCCCCCCTCGCCACCTGCCCTATCATCCATCATTCCACCAGGTCTTTGGAGAGTCCAACTTCATCAGCTCCCAGGGCCCCCTAACTATCAATTCAACAGGAGGGAAGGATGGGTGAATCGCACTGGGTTTTTATGCTTTTCAGGGTATTCTAACTTTTTTCCAATGAATTTCTATTACATTTGTAATTAGAAAATAATTTAATTACATTTAAGAGAATAATTCCCTCCTAAAATCTAACTGACTCTCATCAATAGGAAAGCATTCAATTCTTACTTGTCATGTCCACCCGTCAGCGGACCAAGTACCACAGCCAAGGCTATCTGAGAACACTCTGCCAGGGGAACAGAGCGGGAGAGAAGGAAGACTCCCGAGGGGAGAGGGAGGTGTCCCTGACTAAGAGGAAGGGTCCCCACAACAAGGGTCCCTCACTGTCACCACAGGCTGGCCAAAGTGACAATCCTCCTCATACCCTAGAGAAGGCTGGGGAGCATTGTTCTGTACCCGTCTACGTTACCTGAGTGTAGTTCAAGGCAGCACAGAGCAACTTTTGCAAAATCATAGAGCAACCACAGCAGCACAAAAATCAGGGCAAGAGCGAAGGACAGCAGCACAAAGACAGTGAAAATGCCTCTCCGTCCTGGAGGGCAGCTGCTCCGGACCGCTCGTCAGTTCCTGCACGTCTGTCTCTTCCGCTGCTGTGTGGGTGTTTGTATGCGTTTCTATGTGCACAAAGTAAGTAAGACCCTACTGGTCCTGAACCTGTCTTCTTCACCTGACAGTCCACTGTGAATATCACTGTGGGCTGGTGCCTGTTTATTCACCAGGCTGTTTCTAATGCCAGCGTGCAATCTGGTGTTGGGGCTGTTACGGAGACAGTCACAGTAAGGAGCACCTGCCGGTCCTAAAGAGTGACAGACTTGGATGCCAGTCCCAGCTCTGACTGGTAGCTGTTTGCTTTGGCTCTTTCCTCCTCTGTCAGAAGGAGTATAATGATATGGATAGGTTTCCTAGGGGATGGTTCACGCAAAGAAATGAGATGATTTCCATACACACTATGGCGCGCTGCGAATTTTAAGTATTCGATAAGGGACAGCCATGGCCTCCAATGGCGTGATGTTTCAGGCAGCACTGCCATGCACATCTCTGTAGCTCCGTCTGCTCCCCTGTCCGCAGTAACTTCCTTAAACCATGGAATTACTAGGTCGGAGGGCATACTCTTTCCTGAGATGATAAAAGTGCACGGAATGCACTGTTTACGTAACACTTTAGTCGTTCTCCATTAACTATGCATGTGTGAAGTCTTCGTTAAAGGAAGACATTTTTGCACTACATAGGCAGTGTTTGAAGCTATGTTTCTTGGCCGCCACGGCTAACTTTTAAAAAGCGGTTTTAGGAGCTATAACTACGTCGTGGCGCTCACTCATTCGAAGCGTGCGAGTCGATGGTTCTCAGCCGCACGCAGTCACGTAACCGGCACCATAAACTGACTTTAGACCATGCTCATCACCCACAAAGAAACCCTGTCCCCATCAACAGCCACTCCCTATTCCCCACCCGCCCTCCCGGCCCAGCGGCCACTAACCTACTGTGTGTCTCTGCAGAGCTGCCTGTGCCGAACATTTTGTCTAAGTGGGGTCATACAACAGGCGGCCTTTTGTGCCTGTTTTTTTCACTTCACCCATGTCACAGCATACATCAGAGCCTCATTCCCTTCCACCGTTGACTACTATTCCATCAGATGGACACACGATGCTTTATCCACTCATCCGCTGATGGACACGGGGGTTAGTGACTATAAGTAATGCTGTGATGAGCACTCCTGTTCAGCTTTTGTGTGGATGTATGTTTTCATCTCCCCTGGTTGTGTACCTAGGGGTGGAACCACTGGGTCACATGGAACCCTGCGTTTGACCTTTGGAGAAGCTGCCACAATGCTCTCTAAAGCAGCATCACCATTTTATAGTCCCTCAGGCAACGCAGGCGTGGTCCAGGCTCCCCACGTCCTCGCCCGCACTCACCGTCACCCTTTTGTCATCAGTACGACCACCCGAGTGGGTGTGAAGTGGTATCGCACTGGGATTTTGACTTGCATTCTCCTGAAGTCTAAGGGTGCTGAGCCTCTTTGCACGTGCTTATGGGCCATTTGTGCACGTTCTTTGGAGAAATGTCTATGCGAGTCCTTTGCCCGTTTTTAAATTGGGTCGTTTGTCTTTTTGTTGAGTTGTGAGTGAGTGTTCTTTATACATTTCAGATACAAGTCCTTTATCAGACAGGTGATTTGTAAACATCTGCCCCCATTCTATGGGCTGTCTTTTCACTTTCTAGATGGTCTCTTTTGCAACACAAATGTTTTTAATTTTTATGAAGTCCATTCTTTTCTGTTTCTGGTTTTGGAGTCATATCGCAGAAACCACTGCCTATCCCAAGGGCCAGGAGTCCCGCCTTGCATTCCAAATATACATATTTTTAAAGCCTTTTTTCTTTTTGCCCCCCCGCTGTCAAGCTGCCTGCCAGAAGAGCACACCTTGGCGTATTTTTACTTGCAGATTTAAATCTCCTGCCCACTGTCTACACCTGGAGGAGAGACGGAAGGTGCTAGCAGGTGGCAGGGGCCCTCTATGCCCTCAACACTTCACACGCTGTTCTCAGTGTGTGCTGAGGAAACGTCTGAACCAGGGAGCCATGCCTGCGCCCTTGCGTTGCAGAGGGACAGAGGCTCAGAGAGGGTGCCCGACTTGCCCCAGACCACCCACTGCCTGGGAGGAGGGTTCAGGCTGTTCCTCTCAAAGCCACCGCTTGAGCCAGCTCCATGTGCCAAAGGCAACGGAAGGCAGTGACCCTCTGCACACCGCCTCCCTTCTGCAGACATTTTGGCTTAGCTACACACTGTCCCCTTTAGGGGCACCACTGTGGGGACCCCTCTATGGGGGACCTCCGAGGCATGGCTTGGAAAAAGGGAGGAGCTGGGCCTTGGCCCTGCCCCTTTAGAGCAGAGCTTGCTCGCTTGCTCTCCTATCGCGTTCTCCTCCAGGCTCTTGCAGACCTGACAAAACGCCTTTCTCCGTCTGTCACAAGCATGGCATCTAATGGCCTCAGTCGCCTTCTGGCTGTCAGAAACCATTTAAGTGCTTGGCACTCGAGAAGAACTCATTCTGCGGCAGAGGTGTCGCCCTTCACAAGTGACGCCTGAGTGACGGCCCGGGCGACAGTGGCGCCTCATTCCTCAGGGAATGCAAACTGCAGGCTCCTGAGCTGTTCTCTCCGTTCTCAATGAACAGTTCCAACACACACCTGGGGTGTGGGCTCCCTTTAAAAATAACCCTGTCATTGTATCTTGTAAAAGTGCCTAGATGTGTCACTCTAGCCATTTGCTCCTGTCACTTCGCTTCCCAACCAACATCCGGGCCAGAGAGGCCGCCACGGGGACACACCACGGGGCTCCTGAGGACAAGCTATCTGCTCAACCAGCTGGACGGAAACCCTCGGCTCCAGCCCGCCCTGCCGTCTGTGTCCTCGGGCCGGAGCCTCACCCCCAGCCCCTACGCCTGGCCTGGTGTGTTCAGATGGGGTCAGCATTTTCCTCTGCGGTGACCACTTCCTGATCCTGTAAGCGCTCCAGCTGGTGTGAGTCTGAGCCCAGTAAGGAGCTCGACCCTGACAGCCTGGGGCCCGCAGTTCCAGCAGAGCCTCCCCCCAGACCTCCTGCGTGGGCACTTCCAGGGGCCCTTGCTGAGGCGCAGCTGCATTTCTACGTAACTAAACAGGCGCAGGCCGAATCCCTGCCCGGTTCTGCTCCTGGAACCTATTCACACCCTTTCCAACACCATCCCCTTCAGACGTGCCAGGTGAAAACAGGTGTGAATTATTGTACTTGTAGGGAAAATGGACCGGGCAAGGGCTTCGGGACGAGATAAATCGTAGTATACCCTGTGCTGACAAATTGTCGGGTGCCTTTACTCTTGGAGCCTCGGTGTTCCCAACTCCCAAGTGTGTACATAATACTATCTCAAGGTGTGGCATCAAGAGCATGGGCCACAGGGCCCATGGGCCCAGGTTCAAGTCCAGCATCCCCTCTTACCCACTGTATGTCCTTAGAAAAGCTATTGAAGTTTTCTGTG
Source organism: Macrotus californicus (assembly GCA_007922815.1). Taxonomy (NCBI): domain Eukaryota; kingdom Metazoa; phylum Chordata; class Mammalia; order Chiroptera; family Phyllostomidae; genus Macrotus; species Macrotus californicus. The sequence continues at coordinate 686,488 of VMDR010000006.1, forward strand.
CCTCAGTTTCCTTGGTGTAAAATGAGGATAAAAATATCCCTTTGTGGAGATGAAGTGATGAGATAATATTTACAGTGCTTACATGCATTCGGCTTCCAGTAAGTAACAGCAATCATTAAAAGCATAATCAATATTTCACAAAGTTCTTGCAAAAGTAAATAACAAACTGAAAAAGAAAGCCTGCAAAGCACTATATGGAGATCAGTTATTATTATTTATCATGTTATTGCTACTCAAACTGAAATAAAAAATAGTGAAACATTCTTCCTCTAAAGATCAGTTTGGGGATGAAATTTTGTTTTGGCCAAGAATTTTCAAGCAACTGAGCTGGTGTGTCCTCTCCCGTCCCTCCCAGGCGGCCCGCATTCCTGGTTCAGTGGGTAGAGAAAGAAAGGCTGGCTGACAATTTCACACTCATCCAGACGTTTGTCCCCGGATGGCACCACTTCAAATCTCATCAAGGCCAGTTTTGAACTTGGTCTTCTTCGGATAATGACAACAGATTCTTGTAATTCGTGAAAAAGCGTACCTCCCTGGAGTATTAAGGTGTCACGGAGTGAAGAGTTCGAGGGGAGTTTCGCCAAAGCCGTTCTCAGTCCGTTACAGAGCTCGGCCTCATCTTGTGCTGCTAAAGCGCATGAGAGGGGGTTTGGCAAGTTTTATCGGTGCTACGTTTTATGAGATGAAAATACCGGGACAGAGCAGTTAAGAGGCCTGGCTTTGGTCACGTGGGGCAGCTAATGGCGGAGGCCTTATCTCTCCCCGGCCAGCTGGGCTGCTCTCCGGGGACACAGGAGGTGCTGCTGGGAGCTGGTCTGTGATCGGGATGACCCCATCACGTCCATGGGCCTGGAAGCTCCTCTTACCTGCAGATGCTGCCGGGAGCCAGAAGGTACTGAAGGCCTGAAGGAAGTCTGTAACCTCCAGGAAAAGCAGTGTCTTTCCTTCTCTTTTTAAACCTGCCCCCTCTCTCTCTCCCATGCAAGTTCCCTTCTTCCTAGTAAATATTTGCTGGTTGCTCTGGCTGTGGAAGGTGCCAGTGCCAGGTGGCAATCACTGACGAAATAGGTGGCCCCTACCTTCAAGGAACTTCCAGCTTGTGGAAGTCACACCAACATCGCGATGGGAAAAGGCACTACAAGAAACCCTTCATGGGGCCCGACACCAGCCAGTGCCACCGTGCACTGAGTCTTCTTTGTCAGGGGAAGACCGACCCTGGTCTTTGTACCTAAGCAGAGTTCACGAGGATCTCTGTGGCCTTCCTATCAGGAGAAGACAGGATGTGATATTTCAAAATTCCGTCTTAAGATCCCTCTTTGTTTAGAAATGATGCCTGTCTCCTCCTCGACGTTTCTATTCCAGTCTCGGGCCCCCAAACCATTCACTGAAACATGGGAAGAAAAGTCTTGGATATTTACTTATAAATGTTGAGCACTCTCACCCTTTCAAAATATTTGTGTGTTTACAAGGTGTACATTAGTGACCTGTGTATATAATTAATGACCGTCTGCATACGTGGGACTCTTTTACTGGTGGGTGCGTGATCAGTTAGCTTGGAGGTCACTCCACTAGACAACCGGAAGAGGCCCTTTTCCTGGTGGATGAAGAAAAGAGAGTTGAGCTAGGATGTCACCACAGGCCCCAGTGTCTGCTCTGCTGGGGGGGATAAAAGTGATCAGCACACTTTGTGCCACTGGGACAGTCCCAGGTCATTCTGGCACCACCTTGGCCATCTCCCCTCCTTCCCCGCTGGGGCATGGGCCATTTGGGCAGTTGCAGAATCTCACCTTTGGGCAGAGGACAAGACCAGGGGGCATGTGGCTGGACCCCACCTCTTGCAGGGGCTAAGAGAAAGAGCCCTATGACCAGACTCTGACTCAGAGGCGTGAAAGGACCAAAGCCCTGGAAACCCCAACAGGAGACGCACTCCTGGTTCTGGCAGATCCTAAAATGAGGGGAAGACCCTAACATGCCATTCCAGGCCACTGGAACAGCTGAAAGGAGTCCAGAGGCAAAGCCAGCAGAGCCTGTCCAGGCAATAGGAGAAAGTGGAAGGTCACTGGGAAGGTGGGTCAGGACAGTGAGGACCTGCTGAGGAATCCAAACAAATGTCAAGGATGATATGGGGGGCAGAGCTGGAAGGCTAGGGCAAATCGGGCCTGAGACTGAACTGATTTGAGAAGGGCCAGTTCATCAGCCTGTCCCAGGTACATTTGAGACAGGCCAGGAGATCCTGGGAGTCAGGATGACTGATGACTGGCAGATATTGAAGTGGCTTCCAACACCAGAGAAGATGCAACTGCATCATCCCAAAATGAAACAAGAAATGGGAAGACACAAACTAGATATCCTGGCCAGCACTGCCAAAGGCCTAGCCTTAGTGGGCTCTATTCATGTTCAAGGTTGAGCTGAACATCATCCTTCCATCAAGCCTTGGGGCCACTGAAACATGGAGAGGATTTCCTTTGTGCTCCCCTGCTTTGGAACCCCCGCCATGCTGCCTGGCATTGTGGGTCATCCCTGGCCCCTGTCCACGGAGTTCCCAGATGGCCGGGCACCGGTCACACTCATACTTGTCGTCCAGGAGCTCAGCCTCATGGCTGGCCTCAGGCTAACATTCATTTACTGTAATATTCATTTAAATAAGGCAATGCCTGAGTTAGATACCATAAGTAAAAGAGTGTGTATATTAGTGCACCTAGAGGAAGTTAGGAAGAAAAGCAAAACTGCAAAGTTGCAGAGACTAAAATAGGACCCTGCTCAGAGGCCTCCCCAAGCTCTGGGAAGTCCTCTGACCTGCTTTTCAACCCTCCCACGGCTGAGGAGCGGCGGGGCCGCCCCAGGTGGATGCAGCGGGGCTGGGTTGAGCAGGACCAAAGACAGCAGTTCTAGCGAATCAACAGGCTTGTGCAACTCCTCTCGGCCGGCCGGACAGTGGGAGTGAAGCTTCTACTTTTCGTTTTCCGGAGAACAAGCAGCGACAAGAGGCCCCCCAAAGATACACAAAAAGGTTCCAATGACATAAACACTGAAGTTCTGCTCCAGCTGGAGACTTCACCTCATCCAGATGGACCACTCACTCATCCCACTTTGGAGACGGTTCCAGAAATATGAACTCCCATCTCCAGAGGAGCGATAGCGTCTCACCTCTCCCAGCTGATTTTCATGGTTGGCCTAGCATCTTCCCCAGAGGGGGAAAGTCAACGGTCACAAAGCATGTGCTCTAGTTTAAGGGCAGCCCCATCGCACTCATTTGTTCACTCGTTCATTCATTCGATGGATGGTTATGGATCATCTCTCTGGGGCGAGGCTCAGTGCGAGGCTCAGTGGTCATGTGTTAGGCGTGTCCCTGCCTTCAGAAGCTTATGGTCCATGTTGAAAGGAAAGGGAGGCGTCCATACCCAGTGGCCCCCCACTTTGTGCCCTGCACTAGGCTAACTCATCTACACGCATTTTCCCATGTATCCTGGAGACCTGGGAAGTAACAACGCTCAGGATCCAGAGAGATTCAGAAAACTTTGCAAGGTCACACAGCTCCCAAAACCACCCCTCCTCCTGTTCTTGACTCCAATACACATGTGTCCTGTCCCTACGGGGCAGGTAAAACTGCCAGGGGTATTCTGATGGGGGAGCAGCCACCTTTGGTTGGGGGAGCTCTGGGGGTACATATGGACAAGGTGAACTCGGGGTTGGGACTTGCTGGAAGCGGGGCATTCCATACAGGTAGGGGACAGGCAGTGGCAAAGTAAATGGTAAAGAGGTGGGAGGTTGTCTGGGTGCTGAGGAACACAAAGAGTTCCCATGGGGGATGGGGCGTGGAGGCCTGGTGTGGGGACACTGTCATGGGAGGATGATGCGGGACAAGCTGTGATGAGCATTGAATGCCAGGCAAAGGGATGGAGTCAGTCGTGGGGCCAACAGAAGTGTACGGCAGGTGCTGTGGGGGGTTGGGGGCAGGATCTGTCTTGTTTGGGGAAACAGGGCTGGGACAGAGGAGGGAAGCAGTGCGAGGGCCCCACCGCAGGCCAGCACAATAGTGACAGTGAGCTCACCTCCAGAGGCTACTGTGCTAGACCTGAGTGCTATCACTCATCAGCTGGGTGACCTAGAACAAGTAAGCGAAACCCCAGGAGCCTCAGTTTCCTCAGGCGAAGTCTAGACACACAGAGTAGTTAGGGAGAGTCATAGGTGCCGTAAGCAACAGCCAAGTTTCTTTCCTGGCTCCCCAGGTATTAGCTCCCTTTCCCTTTTTTCTTTCCTTCAATGCTCCAAGCATTTTCAGCCCTGAACCTTGGCATGACATTTGCTTTACCTGGTCCTTCTTCCTCTTCATCTTCTCTTTGGTGCCACCAAACTCTCTTCCCAGGTGACAGTTCTCCTTACTGACCCCATTCCCTCAGCAGCCTTCTGTACCATTGCTTGTTTGTCTTCTAACCCTGACCTTGCAACAGTGCCCAACGCACAGCAGGAGCTCCACAGGTACTTGTTGAATGAATGAATGAGTCAGCACTTATCCAGCCAGAGAAGGGGCACAGACTTGACTCCCAGAGAACTTCTAGCTTGCACAGGATCTTGAAGGTCATATGCTTTAAGCCCTCGCTGGACACAAGAATCCCATCAGCCATTCTACGGCCCCAAGAACGCCTTGTGTTCACTCCATGCACATTGCACTTCCCTCCTGTGTGAACTAGCTTACCCTTGATTCTCTCCTTTGAGAAGGAGTTGACTCATTCTTGAGGTTTCCCTTTTCATCTTCTAACCTTTCCCACATTTATATAGAAAGAAAAAGTACTTTGAGTAGAACGGGGGATCCGGTCCTACTGGACCAAGCTGTAAATTGCAGGGCTTAGTCACTGCATCCACATGACGCTGAATCGCCCTGAGACTGGTGGCTGGAGAAATGGGCTTCATTTGCTTGGGTGAGGACATCTGCCATAACCCCAGCTGGGGAATGTGACATCTGGCTCCTGACTACTTAAGTGTACACAGCTACTTGCTTACACAGTGGAATATTTCATTTCTGTAATTTAAGGACTCAAGGCTCAGACTAAATTGATTAATCTTCAACCCTCTTGGGGGTCTTGCTGGTCTGTCCATGGCCATTAACCCAGCCTTAGTAGCTAACGAACTGACAGAGCCCCTGGAGATCAGAGCCCCTGGGATTCTACACCAATGGACTTGCATGCCTTCATGAGCTCAGAAGTGTAGCCTCCTGACTCATCACTAGGCCAGGGCTGACGCCATACTTCTACTTGAGGTCCCTGGGTGGGGGGCACCCTTTGCCAAGCGTGGGCTCCAACCTCCACACCATCCCCCTGCATGGGCAGTTTTAGAACATTGCCTAGAACTTACTCTGATTCCTGTCAGTTACTCCAAGACTGAAAAAGGACATGATGAAACATCTAGGCCAGGGGACATTAGCAGCAGCACCCCAGGTCACCCAGTTACCCAATAAAAAGGGGCAGAGTGGGTATTGCAACCCTGGCCCCTGGGGTTCCACATTCAGAGCCTCTCCTTTGCAGCAGCTCCTCCCGTGGAAACGTGTCCTTTGATGAACATCCTGCTATGGTCCCTGCCTACCTGCCCTCAGTCTTGGGGCTTTCTTAGGGCCCACATGTCTTCCCCTCAACCCCCAAAGCCTGTGTCAATCCCACAGTTCTTTCTGCATGGGCCTCTCATGCCCTGGCTCCTCCCAAGGAGCTCCTACAGGTCTCGGCTAAGGCATCCCCGTGCAAAGCCCATCCCTCGCCACGGATCACACTGGTGGGAAGGGGCCCCTTGGGCCCCTCTGTCACAGTGACCACTTCCTTTCCTTCCAGCTGTCACCATGACTGGGAGCTGCTGTAGTTCCATCTTTATCTCATGGCTCCCCAAGAGAAAGTAGGCTCCCTCGGCCCAGGGTTTTTATACACAGCTGGATTCTGGGGCCTGGGACTGGCCCAGTGACGTTTTATGGAATAAATGATTAAATAAGGGAATAAATTCAGAGATTCTCAGCAGATGTTTTTTTTGAAAAGTTGCCCCAAAGCTCAGGTTTTTTGACTATTGGCCCAAACCTCCTTTATGCGTCTGTGTGAATTTTGGGGAAAAACTCCACTGAGGCATATTTCTGCCCTTCTGCTCTTCCCCTTGTAGGCAAATCACCCACTTGGTCTTTTGCAACATTTCCTCTGTCCCTTCCCAGGGTGCCGTGCACCCTGTGGGTGTTTCTGCAAGTCGTCTAAGGAAGCATCTATCTAGTATAGAGTTCCTTCTAAATTTAGAAGCGGCCCCGATTGTTTTCAACTCATCTTCGATAACTACACTGAGTGAGGTTTCTAAATGACTATCCCCCAGGAGCGGCCGTGTCAGCCCTGCTGGGTTGGGCTGCACAGCAGCAGCCAGAGAGACACAGGCCCGGGTTCTGCTGCAGGACCAGCTGTGTGATTCTGGCAAGTCACTGGGCACTTTGTTCCATCATCTCTGTGAGGTGGGGCATTGTCCAGGGCTCTCAGAAGCAGCCCCAGCATTCCCAGCTCCAGCAGACGACTCCCAGGCCTGGAGTCAACATTTGGCAGCTTCTACCTCTGCTACTGACAACCCCATAGGCCCCAGGTGCCAGGGTTTCCTGTGTGAGACCGGCACGTTATGAACAGGGAGCTGAATGTTATTATTTCTAAAAGATTTAACCCCATCAGAAAGCTGAAATGCTACAGTGCATATACGCCCTTCACCTACATTCTCCCAATGTTATTTGGCCACATCTGCTTTCTGTGTCTCTCATGTTCTCTTTCTCTTTATTTAAATTTATAGTTTACATTTATTTTTCTTTCAGTGCACTGTTTAGACATCCTGATGCCTAACCTCCAAAGACATCAGCATGTATCTCCTAAAACTAGCACATTCTCCCACATAACTACAATGTCATTATCACACCCAGGGAAAAGGATGTTGACACACTATTATCTAACACACAGTTTATATATTTGAATACCGCCCCACCATCCCAATAATATTCTTTCTAGTGCTTTTCCCTTGATCACACACTGAATTCGGTCGCCACGTTTTCTTAGTCAACTTTCATCTACAACCTGTCTCCATTGCCTTCCTTTCTCCTGGTGGAGCACAGCCAGGGACAGCGTGCCTCGTCCTAGAGGGCTGGTGGCAGCTCCTTTCTGTCGAGGGGCTTTGATGCTACTATATTAAGCCTCTGCCAATGAAAACCTAGTCCACGGCAGAGCAGGGCCAGAAGCTCTGCTCCAGGGTTGACTTGGCAGCGACATAAGGAAGCAGAAATAATTGGGAAACCCAGAAAGAGAAGCTGTGGCTCCTTGTACTCAGCAAGCTCCAGGGACCGTGAACGCAGCCCCTCGGCCTCTTCTGCCTTTTAACTTGAGACAAAAATGTCCCAGGCCCTGAGAGCCAGAACGTGGCCTACCCTTTCAGAATTCAGCTGCCCATGCTCCCAGTGCCTTGCAGAAAACTCCCTAATGCCGCTCTCTTCCCTGTCCTTGCAGAGAGAAGGCTGCTCAGAGTGGTTACTGAAAACAGGAACCTGCCCCTTTGTGAGGCCCGTGCCTTCCTCGTTTCTCACAGAGGAAGCGTGCGGCATGTGTAGCAACTGCTGTGCTTCTTGATAGCATGGGCTTGTCTACACCCGTGGGAGGCCTGGCTGCCCACTCACTCTGCCGGAGCAGCTGCAGCTGACACAGAGGCGCTGACGGCGATCCTGGCACCCCCCTCGTCAGCTACTCCCAGGGGAGACCATGTCCAGCCTGTGAAGGTATCTTGGGGCATGTGGCAGGGGCAGGGCACGGAGAGACATCAGGAGCCCTTAGATACACAGCTGGCAGGGGGGTGACTTTTTAGAGATAGAGAAGCTCTCGGTGAGAACAGGCAGGGCACCGTCTGCAGGGGGGCCCAGTGCCTCACACATCCCAGACGCTCAGCAGATATGTGATGCGTAATTACACGGCACAGAGCGCTGGAGAGCTGGGGCCGGCACTGTCCTGCCCGGGGAGACTTTGAGGCTGCAGAACAGCCTGGCACAAAGCAGGCTTCTTACAAAGGACAAGTGCTGCTTGCTGTCAGATTTCTGGCAGTGTGGCCTGGGGCAAGCCAGCCTGACCTCTCCAGGCCTTTATTTTCTCCTCTGTGAAGAGAAAATAATGGGATTCCATTCACACAAGTATTGGGTAGATTGTATGTGCTAAGATCTGCAAAGTGCCCGGCCAGTTTCAGACACAAAGAAGGTGCTCAATAAATTCTATCAGTAAGGAGTGGTGATGTCTAAAGATGCAGAGAGCCCAGAGAGGCCAAATGCTCATCACAGTGCTTCTGGGAGTCTGGCTGTTTCTTCAGGAAAATGCCAACAATAATTGATATAATGAGTGGTAAACATCAGAGTAGGTAGTATGAATGTGTATAGGGCAAGGGTAGGATCAGAAAGGATTTGGAGAAGTAGGTTTCTCTCAGGGATATGGCACACTCCACATTCTGTGAAGTTCCTAGGTGTCCAGAAGTCCTGGTGTGTCAGGGAAATGACCATGGCTTTGGGCTCAGAATGTCCTGATTTGGGGTCATGTGTGTGAAAGGGAAGGGACGGTATCTGCCATGCCAAGGGGCTGGGGGTGGCGCGTTGCATGAAAAGCTGTTTTCCTGCAGCCCTCAGAACAATTCTGTAAGATTGCAATTATTATTTGCTTTTGACAAATAAGAAAACGAGACTCAGAGAGGTTAAGTGATTTGTCTAAGTCACGCAGCTGTGAGAGACTCTGAGGACTGAGGTGGGGGTGGGGAGGGTCTCAGTGAGAATAGGAATGTGAAAGACCAGAGTGTGTATTTAAAGCAGTGTTCTTCACGTTGGGAGAAATACACCCCATATTCTGCAAATTGTCATTCTGCGGTTTGCCCTGAGATGCTGAGCCGCAAGTCTCTAAATTGGTCTGTGGTCCTTCTAAAACTGGGGAGGTAAGACCAAATCAAAGTTCTTGAAAATCTTTTGCAATTGATATTCTCCAGTTAGGAGAATGCTATTCAAGAGCACTCAATATGTTCTGACTAGCATACTACTACTAGTATTAAAAACCTGCGGGATGGACAGACTGAAATCTATTTAGACCCCAGCACCTTAAACAGATGTAGAACCAGGGCAGCCAGACGGCTGCATGGAAAGTCTCTGACTCAGTCGGCCACCCCCTTGTCAACGTCCTGGGCCAGCCGCCAACGCGCTATGCAACTGTGGGCAAGTCACTTTGCCTCTCTGAGCGTAGTTTCCTTTTCTTAAAAAGAAGGCCAGCTTCTGCATGTGTCTGTAACAAGATTAAATTATATTCAACATGTAGGAGATGCTAAGTACTGAATTGTGGCTGTTAATATCAATCTTAGCCCGGGCAGTGGAAGCACCTCAAGTCACTTGGGTGCTTCCAGGCTGTGTTCTCTGCGGTGGCTCAAATGACGCAGCCCCCGCTTCTCCATCCCCCTGAGTGCTGGGCTCTGCGTGCCCGCCCTCCTGATATAGTAAGTGATGCAGACCTGGGAAGGTTTGCATCGCAGCAGACTGAAATCATTTTCCTAACACAGAAAAATTTCCCCACTCTGAGTTTTGAGAGTTGGCAATGTAGTTCAAGGGCAGTGTACTTCTTAAAGACTCAGAAATTATTCATTCTGGTAAACCCCAGTCAGCTTCCTGCACTCATAAATGCTGCTCGATTTTAATTTTTCATTTGACATTCAGCAAGAATTTATGTCCCCCAGCTCTGAGAGAGGCTGGGGCTTAAAAGTCTCATTAAGGATTTCCAGCACGTCAGGCCAGACCACTTGGCTCTTGTCAGCAACCTGAGGCCCCTGTTAGGACTTTCATCTATCCCCCTTCCCCTCGTCTGTCCATCCCTTCCACTAATAAATATGCATGGGGCCACGCCGTGTGACTGACTCTCCTAAGGAAATAGCACCCTGGGTCCAAACCACTTCCTCCCATCTGAGAACCAGCAGGGGAGGGGGCTCATTTCGTTACGGTAACTCGAGCTACAGACAGAAACTGTGGGGCCTCAAGGGCTCAGCAACTCACTTCTGTTGTCAAACAGCTTGGTAAAGTCACAGTTCCCTCCTTGGCACCTTCCAGGGAGCTGAGGCCGTGGCCGGAGGAGGACTCGGGGTGTACAGGAGAAGCCAGGAGACACCCAGGGCTTCAGAAGAAAGTGGGGACTGTCCTCCCAATTGTCCTTAGGGGCAAATGACCACCTTGAGAGGGACAGGCTGCCCCGAGAGCACAGCCCAATGCCGGGCTCTGTACAGGCAATACCTCCAGCCACCAAACCGCATTAAATGAGCACGTACTATGTGCCAGGCACCTGCTCGGTTGTGGTTTTTCATTGAGGACTGTAACAGCTTACTCTGGGTTCTCAGGGAGTTTACAGCCTGGGGGTTGGGAACACTTAGAGAAGTGGACATGCAATGACAAGTGGAGGTGTGTACTACACAGGGAGCAAGCCGATCCCAAAACCGAGGGCAGAGGGAAACCAGTGTAGTCAGCAAAGTCTGTTAAACTTCAGCTGCCACATTCACCCTGGGAGATACCACGCCCCTTCCCGATCTACAGCTGTACCGGCTCTCCCCACTCCCCCACAGACCCCTCCAAGTCACACGGACAAGCGGCTTCAAACTTACATCCTCTGACCATAAATTCCAGGCATCCAAAGTGTCAGAACCCAATTCTTGATTTACTACTCAGTGAACATCAGTGAACAAACAGCTTGGCCCATCCACTGAATACCTACTGTGCACCCGACCCTCTAGCACACAGAGAAGCAGCGACATGAGCTTGTCATAATGAAGGTCAGAGACAGCTTCCTGCAACCCTCTATCCCATCCCAATGCCTGAGGGTGTAGCAGCTAAGGGCCAGCTGGGCTCAAATCCTGGCTCCTCCTCTTACCAGCTGGGTGACCCCAGACAAGTTATGTAAATGCTCTGACCTCAGTTTCCTGCCATTCAAAAGGTACAATGAAGCAATAGGTGTCTCCCAGGCACACTGACTCTTCCGCTTGCATCTGCTGTGGTTCGTTTCCTTAAGGAACGTCCACCGTGTCCCAACCGGGAGTAAAACCACACCTGAGGTCTCTGTCCTCACAGCACTTCGCCACTCACCAAACAATGACACAGGCACCTGTGGAAATCATTGTCCATTCTGAGGGCCATGCACGTGTTCTGAGGGGGGAAGGAGAGAAAGGTGAGCTAGAAAAGGGGGTGAGTGAGGGGCGAGGACACTGAGCAGGAGGCTCCGTGGGCACAGAGGCTGTCAGGAGGCAAAATGTCTTGCAGGTTTCTATCTCACTCAACACATTTCGGAGCCACACTGGTGACTCGTGTGTGCGGACACAAAGCAAAACTGAGTCTCACTGGGAAACGCGACGTAGCAAAGCGACCGCTGACTTGACCATCCCTGGGCCCCGATCTCAGACCGCCTCCACGCGGCTCCCCATCCACCTCCCCTCTAATGAAGCCTGCGTTTTCTAGGGTCCGCGTGTGAAACGAAAGGAAAAAGCCCCCTCCATCCTCAGTTTTCCCACACTGTGAAACTGCATCCGTGTCCTCTCACATCGAAATAGTTGCCCTTACGTTTGCCTTTTCATTGTCAGTGTTTATGACGTCAGCCGGCTTACGGGCGGTGTGGGCGTCCGGGCTGGCCTGGGGCCTAAGCCCATTGGCAGCCTGGTTTTTGTGTTCTGGGTCCAACAGAGTCACAGACAAGGTGGCACCATATCCCACCAGCCCTGTGTCTTGGGGGACCCTGTGTAGGAAAGGCTGATCTAGAAAACAAAGAACTGGGGGGACCGTTACTTTTGATTTCAATGAGCAATAAAGCCAGACACTTCCCAGACTTCTGCCGGGCCTGGGCAGCGGAGGCATGTCCCTGGTCACACGACCTGTCAGCGCAGGGACGAGCCTTAGAGACCCCTGTCACACACTCACCCTATAACACCCGCCTTCTAAACCTGAGTCGGGGAAAACCCAGCAAGGCAGAGATGGCTATGTCCATCTCTAAAACAAAAAATGGAAAGAAGTTTACTGACTTAGTAAGGGGTAAAACTGGAACTTCCCCCAGCACCAACTCACCCCAAAGCTGGCTTCTTCCTATCATACCCTAACACGACCACCAAATGGTTTATGGGTTGCTTCCATCCTGGTCTTAGGGGGAAGCTGAGCCTCCGTTAGCCTGAAAGTCTACCTCCTGGGCACTCGGAGGTAGAAGGGGTCAGAACACAGGCTTTCAGATGCAGGCGTCAGACCTGAGAGCCCAGCGGACAAATGGACAATAGCTCCCCTGTGGTGGACAGAGTGCTGGACACACCAATAGAGCCTTGTCCAAGCTTACTGAGTGCCCTTGAGCAGGCTGCTTGCCCTCTCTGAACCTTTTCTGTGTAACAACATGAGGACACTGAACTGCTATTTTTCCAGCGGTCCTTCATGAAATCCTAGAATTCGGGTGTCGTACCACGAGGCAGAGAGAGGCAAGAGTGCTGCCCTTACCCCAGCCCCAGACAGCAGCTTGCTTTTATCTATTTTATGTTTGGAGCTTCTGGAGCAACTTTCTTAGGACAGGTTTCAAGCCAGCAGGTTTGAACTGCCCTGGCTGAGCAAATCCCAGGGTCTCCTCCACATGGCTCTCAGGGCTCCTGGCTTTGCATTGGGTGGGAGGAGGGGGCGGGGTGGTGATATGTCTTTCTGAACTGGCTCCCTGCTCCCCATTGGTCCTGCCCTGCCCAGGGCCCCAGGGCCCCAGCTGAACCTCGGTTTCCTGGGCCACACGGGGAAAGGAGGGCAAGGCACTGCTGGTCGGCAGCCTTGCGGCTGCACCTGCTCCAAGAGGAGGGCAGGGAACAATGTGGGTCACAGGGCAGGTGCACCTGTTGAGCGAGGTCAGGATGTGGTGGGGTGCCCCCGGAAATCCTGCAAGATCCTTGGCAGGGAAACCAACTGATGTCAAGCCCCTGTCCCAGCTCTTACTGTCCCTGTTGCAGAGTGTCACCACACAGGCAGCACTGGGCAAGTCCCGAGTCAACAGGGCAGGCAGTGGGTACCAGTCACAGAGCAGGGATAGTTGAGGCAAAAGAGCCACGAATCACTGTTTGGTCCAACCTTTCCCCATCATATTTGAGGGCCTTGAGGACGGGCAGGGACCTGCTCAGCTTGCAGAGTGAGCTAGCTGACCACCCAGTCCCTGGAGGAGTCGGCTTTGGTAAATTGTTAGCTATCCTATCTCACCAAACTTATCTTTGCTTTGGATATAATCTGTAACTTAATCCTCAGAACAATCCTGCAGGCCAAGTACTTAGACCTCAAGTTTATGGATTTGAAAAATCAAGGCTCAGAGAAGTGCAATAACTTGCCACAGGGCACACCGCCAGGGCGGGCAGTTGTCGGAATCTGAACTCAGTCTGGCCTGCTTGTAAAAAACCCTTTCGAGTCTCCCTCCTTCTTTCCAGGTTCTGCTCATGCACACAGAAGAAACTGGAGATTTCAGAAAGGTGTAAAAAATAAATTGATAAATTCACCTTGGAGACACATCTTGGAAATAATTTCCTTTAACATTTTTCTACATGTGTGCATTGAAGTTTTATAAAATTGGGATGGTATAAACACAGGTAGTTTTTCCTTCTCTCCCCCCCCCCCCGCAGAGCATGAACAGTCCTTTCAAATGGTGCTATGGCACTTCCCCCATGATTCACCACTGCCCCTTGACCATACCAAGCCACCAGAGTGTGGCCTTGACAGCTGAGATCTGAGCAGGCCACAGCCGGCCTCTCCCTCCTCCTATCCCTGCCGCTCCCCACAGCCAGATCCCCAGGCCTGGGCTTCCAAACATCACCACCTGACATCCACAAGACCCCTTGGGACCTCTGTGTCCCTTGTACTAAAGTGTCACCCAAAAGTTTACCATCCCCGATGGGTGCTTTGATGACTTTTGAAAATCACTTTTCTATTACATTCTTAGACCAGACCAGAGGGCAAGAAAGCAAGACGGCACTTCAGGGAGGTTGAGAGCACAGGTTTTGGAGTCAGCCGGACCTGGTGTGAACCCTAGCCCGCCCTCCTCCTAGTCCTGTAACCTTCGACTAGTCACTTACTTCACCTCACCTGCACAGTGGAGCTGCGAGCAACCCAGAGCACAGCAGCTCTACAACGCTCAGTCCCGCGCCTGGCGCAGGGTGAGCGCTGATCACTGGGAAGGAGGTGGGGACCAAGGTTCTGGAAAGGCTGTCGGGGTTGGGCTACAGTGAATGGGAGAGCCCCACTTGTGGCCTCCCACTCACACATTCGAAGCGGATCCTGTGAGTGGGCTGGGAGACGTCACACTTTGAGGAAGACATTCTAAGGCCAAAAGGAGGACTGAGCCCGAGTGAGTTTTCATATTCCCACTGTCACCCCAGCTTTTCGGCTGCCCCTGGCTTTACTAGAGTCCAGACCTGCCTGCCCTTGGCTGAGTGTCCTCTGGCTCCCTCCCCCTTCGCCCCTTGGTGCACTGTGAAGCGGTTCAGGCGACCTTCCACTCCCTGTGTTTATAAGATAATGCAGAGCACAGGCCGAAAGGAGCCCTGGGCTGGTCCGGCAGAAACCTAGCGGGAGCCGGCGCATCCCACATTCCTGCCGGCAACTCCCTGCCAGCTGTGACCCCTCCATGTCATGCGTCCCCTCTCATGGCGGCCGGCCATTTGCTGACCAGAGTTCTTGGTGATCTTTGTCCCCGTGGAGAGAGAGCAGCGTGGCCCTGGAGAAAGGACGTGGGTTCTGAAGTCAGGAGAGGTAGGTGGGCCCCCTGTGTTTCCAGTTCTGGGCGCGGGCGCTGGTGAGCTAACTGGTTGACCTCCACCAGAGGAGGTAAAGGAGGAACCCCTGCCTCAGGGACGCTGGAAGAGGATTAAGTGCAAGGGCGGCTGCTGACTGCCCCCCGGGAGGTGGGCGCAGAGCACGTGTGAGCTGCCTTCCCTGACACTGACAGACAGAAAGACAAGGTTTGCTTTCTGTCTAACGGGACTTCATACAAAAGGAATAATGGTCTTTTTCTCTTATTAATAATGCTCTAAAAGTCAATGAGTCTTGATTGCTAGAGTTAATTAAGTGGCTCTCTCTTTGGAGAGAATCTTTTCCACTCATCTCATTTTGCAAAAGGAGTAAGCTGAGGCCCAAGTTCACACAAAGGAGACAGCATTGGTCCAAAGGCTGGGGAGAAATAAGAGGCAAAGACCAGCTCTGATCCTTGGACATCACAAAGAGAAGGGAGAGAGAAATCAAGAATTTTTAGCACCAGAGTTAATTAACTCATTTCTCTTTTGCCCTCTCCTCATTGTTTCTAGAAGCAATTATGTCTCCTCCCCCTCTCCCACCTCCTGCTCCTGCATAAAAACTGTCACAGATTAAATCAAATTGTTCAGCCATTTCATTAGGGAGACTCCAGCTCTCATTCTCCGGGGCATTTTTCACTCTTATCCAATAAAAGTCTCTTTCGGAAAAGTTAACTCCTTCCTGGAGACTGCAGGAAGCCAGGGAGCAGACCACTAAGGGGCTGGCGGGTTTTTCTGACCAGCGTGGGATGCAGTGAGCTTGGGGCCCGGCCCCGGCCCTGGCCTGCATGCCGAACGCCACACAGACAGGGAAAGGGAGTGCATCAGACTAGAAGGCCCTAGATGCCTAGGACCTACTGCGCCTTTCTCATGTCTTGACCCCAAGTATGTTTCTTTTCTTGGAGGGTTCCCAGTTTTCCCATCTGAAAAATGCAAGTTTCAGGTCTTTTTTCCCCCTGTACTAGATTCCATGAATTCCCTCAAACTAGCATGCGGATGTTTGAGGATTGCAAAGCTGTTGGAAGAGAGGTGAAGGCAGAACTCACTTGCATGAGTAACCAAGTCTTTTCCCGAGGAGTGTGCTAGGGTTGTGGCATAAAGGAAGGGATGGGATGGACATGAAAGGGAAGGCCACTGCTTGGCAGTGACTCAGAGGAGGGGATGGAGCAGGAGGGAAGAGAAGACAGGCCAGAGGGAATGACCCAGGGGTGCCTGGAGGGTGGAGTATGATACCCCAAGCGGGTACTCTGAGCGCAGGGCTAAAGGAACAAGACTCTGTCTTTGTTGGTCCTTGACACCGAGTGCCAGGTTATAGGAAACAGGATGGCATTGTTAGATGAGTGGGGGGGACAGTACAGTGTGCTGTGGTGTGGGGACATGAGACAGAATGAGGTGGGGGAGGCCTGTATACATGGTTCAGGGTCATCTCTGCATGATGGGCCTGCCAGGGCCTCGCCACACAGGTCCTGGCAGCTTTCTGCATCAGGCCAAAGGCCTTGACAATGACAGACAGGGAGGCTTAGGGAAAGGGGTGACTGATGGGCTCCAGGAAGGCACTGGGAATAGGACAGAGGTGGAGGGAGGCCTCGATGGGACATCTGTGCACACCACACAGCTGCCAGCTCCTCTGAGTCAGAGGCTGCTGGTTTTGCTCTTCCCCTGACATATCTAAGGTGGGTGAGACCACATGGGTCTGACTCTCACAAGGCATGGGCCAGGGCCCAGCAGAGTAGACCCTCGGGGAGTGTCTGCTGAACTGCAGGGAAAGAGATTTCTTATCTTTCTACCGTGGTTTCCCAAGCACATTTTAGGAGCACTGTTTTTCTTGACTGCATGCAACAGCCTGGGGGCTGCGGACAATGGAAACTCATCCCTGTCTCTGGAGCCAGGCTGATGCGACAAAAGCCTGCCAGCCTGCAGGGAAGGCCCTGTCGTGGTCAGAAGTGTCCCCTTGGCTGTGTTCGGGGCAGGGCAGGCAGGATGGAGAAAGAAGGGCCAGCCTCACATTAGGAGAGGCTCACCCTCATGCGCTGCCCCGCTGTTTCTGCACACAGAGACCCATGTGACCTGAGTAAGATGGAATTCTCAACTTTGAACATGAGGCCCAGTCCAGCCATACCTTCTATGGTACAGAATGAGTTATAGTTTTTGCAAATTCTGTAATTATCTTAAGAGCGGTGTCTTTATGTTATAATATATTACTTTGAGCTATAACTGATAAATGGTTCATATAAATATTTGAAATACATTAACTTCCAAAAAACCCTCATTTTGGTTTTCCTTGTTCCCTAACACATGAAGCATCCGCCTCTCCCTTTCTCCTCTCAAGATCAGGAAGTGGTGCAGCCTTTGAAAAGCCTTTGAAAGGCCTTGCCCAGAGAGCACAGTGTCCCTCAATCTGAGGGTGTAGTGCGCGGAGGAAGGCTTTGAGGCTGGGTGGGGTTGGACTGGCTGACTTTTGGACCCTTTCAGACCCTTGACCCTAAACTGCAGACAGAGAATGGCAGGCAGTGCAAGTCTCTAGATGGGCCGCACATGGCTGGGGTCTCCGTCCCCACGAGACAGATGCTACAGAGCCATGGCATGGCCTCTGGGCTTTAGGCAGCTGGGAGGACCCCTTTATTCTGCCATCATCGAAGTTCTCTTCTAAAACCCCTGTGTGAGGCCCACAGTTTGAATGCTCCTCCTAGGTACAATCAGGAAAGGCACTAGTAATGGCAATAACTAACATGGGTTTTTCTGTCGGG
This sequence comes from Macrotus californicus, assembly GCA_007922815.1. Taxonomy (NCBI): domain Eukaryota; kingdom Metazoa; phylum Chordata; class Mammalia; order Chiroptera; family Phyllostomidae; genus Macrotus; species Macrotus californicus. Next base: position 704,055 of record VMDR010000006.1, read on the forward strand.
CTGTGTTCTTACGTGTTTCACGTGCTTTATCCGTGAATTTTGCAGCTACAACCCAATGTCATTTTATTATTATACCCCACAACAGGCAGGAAAAGGTCATTAACGTGCCCAAGGTCACCTAGCTTGTATGTTCCAAGACAGAACCTGAACCAGTATGGAACAAACTGGAGATTTAACATCAGTGGTTCAAATCCCAGCCCCGTGGTTACATGCTGTGTGACCTTAGATGAGTCCCCTACCCTCTCTGAGACTCAGTTTCTTTCACTGCAAATGGGGTTAGGATGCAGGGACTTTATAATAACCAAGAGTGTACAATGAGATCTATGCAGTGAAATCTATGCAATGGAATATTACTCAGCCATAAAAAGAATGAAATCTCGCACCTGGAGGGTGCTCTGCTCGGTGAGGTAGGTCAGACAGAGGAAGACAATGAGTGTGTGATTTCTCATATGTGGAGTCTAAAGAACGAAATAAACAAACAAAACAGAAACAAACTCATAGCAGAGAGAACAAACTGGTGGTCGCCAGACAGGAGGGGGTTGGTGGGCTGGATGTAAAAGGGGAAAGGATTAAGAAGTACACATTGCCAGTTACAAAAACAGTCACGGAGATGTGAAGTAGAGCATAGGAGATACAGTCAGTAATATGTATGATATCAGGGCGATCACCTCATAGGTTTTATAAATGTCAAATCACTACCCGTACACCTAAAACCAATGTAATATCGTATATCAACTGGCACTGAAAAACAATTTTTTAGAAAGTACAGCAGATGTAAAACTGTGACGCATGGAGCAAATTCAAGGTTTTATTGTGGAGTTCTCCTTTTGCACTGTTTGTTAGAGCGTGCTGAGGAACTCAGAACAGAGAACAGTGAACCAGAAAGCCTCTTCCCCTCCCCGTCTGGGTTGGAAAGCAACTCCCGAGTGCAGTGCTGGGAGCTGGGTGCATGGGAGTCCAGGGCCAGGCCTCAGGAGTGAGGGACCCTGCAGGCCACGTGACCTTCTGAGGCTCTCACACAAACACGGCTGGCAGCTTTCTGTCACCCAGCCTGCAAGGGAATGGAAACTTTCGCCACCAACAGCATTTGCCAGCAACTTCCCTCTCTGTGGTTTTTCTCTGTCATTCGCTTGATAAAAGAATGTTGTAACCAACACTCACGAATCTCATCTTCACATGAAAACAGCCACCTTTCAAGAGCGAGCTGCCTGAAACATGAGGCACGATGTACCGTAAACTGGGTCATTCCTCTCCCGGCGGGCTGGGTGCGTGGCTGACTGTCCGTGTGTACCCCCTGTGCCGCAGGCTTCGCGCGTCGCCCGCAGCCTGGGGAGCGAGAGAGATGGGGAACAGCATGCGATCCACTCCGGCGCCTCCCGAGAGGACTCTGCCCTGCCCGGATGGTAAGTCTGGCTTCCCTGGTGCGACGCATAACTCTACCCTGCAAGAGCTCGGGGCAAAAATGGGGTGACGGGGGTGCTGGTCACTGTACAGACAGAGCAATGGGCACATGCAGGCCCCTCGTGTTGCGTGTAGTTTACTCCTTCATAATGAAATGTTTTGCTGGCGTTTTGGGAGGGACCTCTGAGAAGGGCTGGTCAATCCCTCCACTTTCTAGGTGGAGAAAACTGAGGCCCACGACGGGAGCGTAAGCTCCTCATGGGTTTGCACGCAGGTGGGTCTGACTCTGAAAGCTAGGCTCTTGCTCACCACAGACCCGGCCAGCCAGTGCTCCAATACTTTTGTGCATATAACATCGTCATGGGCACGTAACACGTGTTGTCAAGGCTCTGCTCGGGCTTTTGTGGTATGACTTGATAAAGTCAGATGCTGGACCCAGGAAATCTTCCTGAAAATAAAGGGATTCTTGTGTTGCATTGGTAGCATCACAAGGATCAGGTGTTCTCGTGGGGAGGGCACAATGTCCCAGGTTTGTCAGTAATGACAAAAGCCAGCTTTTCCCAGAGATGCCAGGTGGAGCCAGACTCCCGAAGCAACAGTCCTTCGGGGACTGCCAGAGAGCCGGGAGAGCACACCAGCAAGCAGGAAAGAGCAGCCAAGAGTAAAACCCATCGTCCTCTGCTTCTAGCAGCCTGGCTTTATTTGTTAGGTATGGCGTCGGGGGACACACTGTATGGGTCCTCTAGAGAGTTGGGAAGGAGATGGCCAGGAGGTCAGGTGATCCACCAATGTCCCCAGAGTGAGTCACTGGAGACCTTGGGACACTCCCTTTCCCACTTCGCAGCACAACACTCAGGGCCTGGCCTCCATTCTCCTTACAGGGGTGACCACACCTAATTCCCCATGCCCCGTGTGCCACAGCCCTGGGCACAGACGTCCACTGGAATGTCTGCCGGGCCACAGCTCAGCACGGGAGTGGACAGAGCCAGGCTGCTGCCCCGCCTCTGCCTGCTGCTCATTCCACCACTTCCATGGCCCCTAAAAAGGCAGCCTTCTCACTTCTTCCAAAATGGAGGCACCCAGGTTCCGCACGGTCTCACAGCCCCACAGACATCCCCAGTGGGAGTATGTAGAGACCCCGCTGCCCTGCTCCCCACACAAGTCAGATGCAGGGCACTTCGAGTGGCCCTCCTTTCTAGCCCAGTAATTGTCCCCCCAACCCAACGAAAAAGGGGAATAAAGAACAGTTCCTGGGACAGAGGAGCTAGAACCATGTGACGTGGTGGAGCCGAGTGTGTGCCCCCGGGGCCTCTGACAAGTAGGGGGGCACCTTGGCTCCCATGCAAAGCTCAGAACTGTGCAGCCCTGCTGAGCCCACAGCTGCTGGGAGAAAGCCCGGCCCCTCCTCCCAACTTCTCCAAACCAGCTCAAGCCACGCTCCCTCCCAGGTCACGGCCACTGCTAGAAAACTGGCACTGCAGTGCGGAGGGTTCAGGCCAGCTCGGCGGGCACTCGCCCACCGAACCCATCTTGTTGCCTCTCACACGGGGGTGCCTGCATGCCTGAGCAAACCCCATGAAAACACAGGCCTCCAACACTCGCTCATTTGCCTTTAGTTTTTACATGCAAATCATCATGAAATAAGTTTCTCTTTTTCCACTGTGTGGGTGGGAGGTCACCTCCAGAAAGGAGGTAGAGGGGTCTCCCCGCCCCTCCACCCCCCTGGGTCGAGAATTCCCCAGGTGGACCCAGTTTGTAATCCAGGCGACCACATCAAGGGCTGGCGGGTGGCTTTTCCACCCCCCGCCCCTCAAAAGTTCCCCTTGTGATCGGTCCTAACTTGATTTCCTCTTTTCTCTAACACCTACGAGGATGAGGGAGAAGAAAGTGGTGCCGTTGGTGCTGCATTCATTAGTCTCTATCCAAATGAAGGTCTTTATTGGCCTTTCATGGAGCATGCACCTCTTCAGCTCACACTCACACTTACTCATCTGGTTAGTCTCAGACACCGGCGGCAGCACACGGGGCTGCTGCTTCAGGCCCCCCCACATTCAGGGCCTCCTCGCCGTCAGCCCGAGCGATAGAGAGTTAAGCACCAAAAGCCCCGCAGAAGGCCAATCAGTAGACTTCTAAGACAAACAAATTTTCCGAGCTTTCAGGAGCTCATTCTTCCCTCAAACCAGAACTGTAACTTCTCCTAAACTAAGCTTTCCAGAACATTCCTGATTGGTCTAGTTTCCAGAGACTAACATCGCAATAGTGAAGAGGTAGCAGGACTTGTAGAAATAGGGCAGGTCTCAGAGGCGAACGACCTTGTGGAGCTGCTGGTGTTGTGCCCTGGAAGCTGTGGGGCCTTAGGTAAGGCACTCAGCCTCCCATTCGGGTGGGACTCAGCTCCTGAAGGTCAGAACGACCCCTCCCTCACGGGCCATAGCACAGCACAAAGGAGCTTGCTGATGAACGTGGGTAGACGCCCTGTTTTTTCAACACCATTTGGGGTTACCTGTTTGCACACGGCTGTGTCTGAAAAAGGCCATCCCCCCAGAAAGGCGGTAGAACGGAAGGCTCCGTGACTTGTTTGCCGGTCGTACCGAACGGCTCATTTTCCTCTACCGTTCTACACACATTCCAGACACCTGCTCTGTGTCAGACACAGGCGGTCGGACTGGAAAGAACCGAGGGAATGCCCGTGTCACAGGGACACTTTGCGTTTCCATCTTATAAAGAGAGAGTTCAGTCTCATCGCTGTGGTCTTGTACCCCAGGTCTGTTCTCACTCTTGTATGGCCTGACCTAAAGCAAGGCCTCCCTGACGAGAGGGTGGGAGGGGACAGGGAGCTGCCACCCCAGCCACTGCTGTGCAGACCCCCTTCTGGGCAAGGATGGAAACATGCTAAGCAGTGTATTTACATAGCATCAAGGCCACTGCCCTGGTGGAAAAAGGGGTGGGCAGGGTTCTGGGGAGGAAGAAGAGGACAGGGAAGTCTCAGACCCAGCCTGGCTCATCTCAGGGAGTGGTCCTCAGACCCTAGCCTCAGATCCCCTGGGAAGCCATCAAATGCAGACTCCCGGGGCACACCCCAGGCCTGCTCATCAGAATCCAGTGATGGCAGGTGGGAGCAGCACACTCAATGGCTTGCAAGCCGCTGGGTGCATCTCGAACCCCTAAGCGTGCAGACCACCGACCTAGCTGTTAGTCCAGCCCTTACACTACACCCAATGAGAGATGGGGTTCCTCCGTTGTCTCTGTCGTGTTCTCTGTCCTCACTTGTGAAACGGGGATAATTAGGGCTACTTGTGGCCCATAATGCTCTAGACACAACTGCAAGTACCTCACCCACAGCGAGTCTTAGTTCTCACGACGGCCCCGGCTGATCATCACCGTCACCCTTTCCACTGTGCAGCTGAGGAAACTGAGACACAAGCCGGTTCAATTACATGCCTGAGGCCAGCTTGGAGGGGGACAACTGGGATTGGAAGCTAGGTAGCCTGACTTTAGAGTCCCTCCCTTTGCCCCAACATGACAGACCAGGAGAGGCCAAGGATGAACTTTCAAGGTGCTCACGTGTCCTGGGAGGGGAGGGGTACTCTCCAGAGTGAGGAAGAGCATGGTCCCCAGATTTAATGGCAGACACTCCAGAGCACTGGCGAGGGACACCACACACAGGCAGGAGGCTGCATCCAGTCTCTGACCAAATCTGGATTCTGGGTGGGGTCCGATTCACCCCGCTGCTGGTACATCAGGTGGGTCGAGGTGGGACATGGTCATTTACAACACTGTGCACTTCACAGGCCCAGCAGAGAAAGAATGAGCCCACACTGGTGGGGTGGGACCAAAGGCTTTCTAAGGGAGCCGACGGGCAGAGAAACACTGTGGCATGAGGAGCAGGGAGGGCAGCCTGGCCGGGACAGGAGTCACCTGGTTCTGAGACAGGGCACTCAACTTACCAGGTGTGTGCCCCTTACCAGTTCTTAGGCAAGTCTCTCCACCTCCTCGCTGTGGCATCTAAGAACCTTAGGGCCTGCTCAGCCCAATCAGTCCCACCTGACAGATAGAGAAACCAAGGCTTTGGACAGAAAACAGCTTTTAGATGACTGTGTCTCACTTTCCAGACCACAGGACCCACAGGCACAGCCCATGCTCCGTGGTGACCAGTAGAACTGGGCTGACCTCTCAGGCCAGCCCGCCCAGCCCTGTCTGACTGGTTAGTTGTATGTGCATGTGTTTCCTGGAGCAGCTAGGAAAAGTAAGGCCTGCTCTGACCCCTCCAGAGGCCATGAGCTTGGGTGTGACTCACGGAAGGCATGAGCAGAAGCTGAAATCTCTGGCTTTCTGTCCTTGCCCACTGACTCCCCCGAGCTGCTGTGCCAATACTGACAAATCATTTAGCCCAGCCTTTGTCCCAACTTGTCAAGGATCAAATGTTAACTTGGGGGAACCTGGTAGTTCGGCGCCGAGGAGAGCTATGTGGCCTTGTGACACGAGCATCAATTTAGAAATCTTCACGATCTCCCCTGGATGTGTTACTCACACTCCCCCAGCCTTGGTTTCTTCACCCTTTAAATGAGAATAGACGTTCCCTGATGAATGCCTGCTTTTGCTGGATGATTGTCAATGAGATCTACTAAAAGGTTTTCAGCATTTTAAAAGAAATAGTAACAATGCTCTAAGAAATAATAATGCAATTAAGAGAGGGGCTGTCATCTTTGACCTAGGAATATCTGTGGCTCATAAGTTCTGCCTGGGTTTCCTTCCTTTTTTGGATTCGTTTTCTATTTTTACACTTTTGTACATTTTGTTCAGTCTGACTCATTTTTGAGTTAAGCTATCAGCAAATATTTGGTGTTTTGAATTTCGTCTTCTGTTCTCACCACATAGAGTTTGTTTTTGGCAGATAAGAATATTTTCAAATGTACATGACTAAGAGGCTTTTGAGAACGCAGGCTGCCGTGGCCCGCAGTGGGTCTGGGACTGCAGAATGGTGACCCGCCCCATCGCACACAAAGGATGCTGGCGGCCGCCAACTGAGGCAGGCTCTGGACACAGGCTGGCTCTTGTGTCCCAACCCGCCCGTGCGAGGCAGTTTTGATGTTTCCCATTTTTATACATAAAGACGTCAAGCTCAGATTAGTTCAAAATAAACCTCTTCCCAAATTGCAGAGCTATTAAGTGGCGGAGGTGGAATCTAAGACAGGTCTGATTGATTTCAAAGATCACTCTCTCTTCTGAAAATTCTCTCTGGGTTTGTCTTTCCATCCCTGGCACATATTTTGTCACTTAATGTGTGCTCTTATCTTATGTCTGCAAGAATCCCTTCAGCTTCTCCAGCGCTCCTCCGGGTCACTCACTGACCTGGTTCAATTCCAATGCCCCTCTCTCCGTGAGGCTGGGGGCTCCAGGAGTACATAGCAGTTCACTGGAACTTGACCTGAACATCCCAGTTGCATTTGTTGTGCTGCAGAGGCCAAAGCTCAGGGGTGACTGAGGTGGGACCCCGCCACCTGACTGCACATAGAAGGGCTGCCCTCCCAACAGAACTGCTGACAAAACCCCAGTGCCTTCTCCCATTGTCTGTCTTCAGTTTCTCTGACACTGATGACAGGGTGACAGGGGTGGGCCTGATCTCTTTGCATGAAGGCAATTTACCTTTAAGCAAAAGCCCTGGTGAAAGATTTATCTGATTGATGTTTAGGCGTTATAACTATAAACACTTCGTTATTATGGGAAATTCCACAGGAAATTCACCTTTGCTACTGCGAAACTGAAACACTCCAGCCCCTTAAGCCTCTTTACCACCCCCCATTGAAACCATCGTTTTTATAATGGAATTTTGCTTTTGTTTTTGTTTCTGCTAGTTTTTGGTTGTTCTGTTTCACAGTCTCACTCTGGAGTAGAGATCAAAGCCTCAGCCTGTCCGCAGACACACGCTCTAGGCCAAGGTTCCCTCATAGGCACAGATAACAGACGAGGTGGCTCTGTCAACACTGCTTTTCGCAAGGGCCGGTCCTGTGACGACCTGCTCACCACCCCGCCTGCCGCTCGCCAGCTGTGTTTCTCCTGCTTGCTTCACCAACAGTGGCAGATGGGAAGGACCCAGGAGCACAGGGACCTCTCCCCGTTGTCATTAGATAAACCTGCCTTGAGCGTCCTTGCTGGTACAGGCATGATGCTGGGCCAGGGACCACCAGACAGCTGCTCCTGGGCTTCACGCTCATGCCCCTGATAGTCACAGAAATTCAAAAATATGACCTGACCTGGAGTAACTGCTCCAAGGAAAAGTGGGGGTGGGAGGGAGTGATAGGAGTACAGCTTGAAAGCTTGCCCTCTGGGAGGAGACTTTGAGTGGATGGAAGTGGGAGCGATGAGAGAGGGAAACGCAGGGCCTGTCCCTGACAGAGGGCACAGGCTCTGAAGATGCAGAAACTGGCAAGTTGAGAAAAACATAAGTGATCATCACTCTGCTCCAGAAGCAGTCAGTAGGAGGTCTGCTCACATATGGGCCATTTGTCCAGATGTCCACCATGCAGGCCATTTCCAAACCTCATTTGTAGACTAACGCAGGCCGCGTGGGGAAGGATGAGTCCACACTCAGACTGGGAAAGTTGGCCTCCGAGTCAGGGCAGAGTCGCTGGGAAGCCAAACAAACTGTGTACACTGGGCCCCTCACTGGCAGGGCACCTCCCTGGAGCCTGTCCCAAGTCTGTATTTGCAACTTTACATTCTTTTTCTTAGAGGGGACCTCCAAATTTACATGCGTTTCATGCCTCGCCAAATCTGGACCCACCTCTTATTAGAACCCAGGACTTCTGCCTTCAAGCCCAACACACACACACATTTTAGTGCTGCCTCTGATCTCTGGGGCAGGGTCTGGGCTACATACCCCGGAAGGACCCCTTTTGTTAATTCAGCAACGTGGAATGTGAGAGAGGTCTCCCCACAGGTTCAGGGCAGGTCAGAGGCCTCACTGGGTCAGCCCTTTCGAGCTGACACTGCTCCTTGTCACAAGCCCCCTTTCCATGACCACTGCCACCATGAATCACTTCTGGTTTCCATCGCCTACCCGGTGACGGTTCACTCTCCGTAACTCAGTTTCCCCAAGTGACTCATGCATTTATCAGTTGATAAACAAATCCTATGTCAAAAAAACCTCATTCACCTTTCTTACTCGTTCTAGTACTTAAGTTCTCTTTTGACGTGGCCTGTGTCGGGGTGGCTGGATCCTAGAAAGTGGCCTGTTTGGGCCACCCAGGTTGCCATGCCTGAGTACTGGATTCTCCAGATTTTCCTGGGTGAACGGGGCAGGGAATGGCCCCTCTTACCATTCCTTGTGTATTCTCTAGAGGAGTCTAGAATGTGGGCTCCATCAGAGTGGGGAGCCTTGGTTGGCTGTGTCCATCATGCTTGGACTATGGGAGGCGCTCAGTGAATAACTGTCAATGAATGAATGAATAAATGTTACCCCAAATTCTGAGTTCAGATGCCCAGCCAGGAGATGGAGTGATAAACGTCAGAGCCAGCAAGTTCTGTATTTGATGATCTGTAAGGTACCCCAATGTTACCCTGAATCCAATGCACCTGAATTAGGGCAAATCACTAAGGCTGTGAAACAAGAGCTTTGCTTACTGATGGAAAACAAATTCTTATCTTATCGCTGCATCTCTGCTCTCCAGTAAGCTGTGCTCGTATCTGGGAAGGAGTGTGGCTTCCTTCTCAGAACCTCACCAGAATCACTTTCAATATACAGATGATGAAAGTACTGAATTTTTCTCCACCCCCCTACCGCCCTAAGGTCTCTACTAAATAGATCCCCAACGTGGGGCCTTATGTTCTGGAAGGAAGAGGTGCTTTACAGAGATTCAGAGTCAGTCTCTGGGGTCTGATGAGCCCTCAGAACTCATGTAGCCTAACCTCCAACACCCCACAATGTTATCCGTGTGGGACCCTTGAGGCCCAGAGAGGGCATCCGGGGCAATGACAATAAGAAGGGATGTTTTTAGAGTCCCTCATTATTTATGAGGTGCTGCCACACATGTTCACCTCATCTCATAAGGACCCTAGAATGAGGTGTCATCAGCCCCACCTTAGAGGTTGAGAAATCGGGTCTGGTGGGTGTTGTGGCACTTGCCCGAGACCACAGGAATCAGTAGACATGAGGGTGGATCTTGTGCCTGCAGCTCTCAGACCACTAGGTCCCTACTCCTCAGATGAGACCATCAGGACCAAGGCAGGCCTGAGAAGGAGAGGCCACCTGCCCCTCAGGGACCCCTCAAGTGCCCTGTGCCACCGTCCCTGAAGAGAGGAGGGCCTACTGTATAAACTGTTGTTTCAGAATAAGTCAGGTGTCTGTAGCTGCCAAGTCCCCAGGAGGGACTCATCTTTGCAGCCACCCCTCACAGGAACCCCTTTAGTTCCTTGTGAGAAAGAATACCCATTGTCTCTGTTTCCCAGGACTGGACAGTGACTACCTGGCTGTGCTGAGCGACTACCCGTCTCCTGACATCAGCCCCCCAATATTCCGCCGAGGAGAGAAGCTGCGTGTGATTTCTGAGTGAGTTAGCATTCACACAATTTTACGATACTCTCAAGAAGGATGAACTCGATTTGTGGGGCGGGAATGGTTAGGTTTTAGCTCTAGCCCCCCAATTCCACATGGGCCCCAGCCCTGTTGCAAGGGGCGAAATTTGGCCCATACCGAAGTCCCTAAGGCTTTATCCTTAATGCTGCCAGCGCTCTGAAGCCTTCGGTGGCTCCCCATTGCCTACTGGGTAACAATTTAAATTGACCCTTTATGATCCAAACTCCGCTTCTCACCTTAGCCTCAACTCCCATTGCACATGCAGTGTTGGTGTTAGTTGCCAGCGCAGACCCGGGAGGGAGGACCCAGCAGTCTGAAAAAGTGCTCTTGATAAACAAACAGTATTGCCTTCTACCCCATTGTCTCTCCCTGATTCAAAACAGGCTGTAGAGCGAACAGGGGTTCTAACCCCCTTTTATTTAAGTCTTCGTGGACATAGACATGTGAAACCGTCTCGGTTATACCACAGGGTGTAAATCAGCACAAGCACACACTTATTATTTAAAAGCCTCCAACTGTGGGACATCAGCTGGAAGCATCTGCTGCTGATCTCTGGTGGCTACTGCCAGCATGTGGGAAGATTTCCTAATTAGTAGAGACGGGGGGCGGGGGGGGGTATACCTAAAGACTAAATTTTCATGTGGAGAAATCTGGGTCAACGTGGCCGATGACAGATCATTAAAAAGCATGTTCCCTCGCGCCCCCGGTTAAATCTGATTATTCCGTTTATTCATTCATCTATTTTACTATTTAGCTGTGATGCTTTCCTACCTGTTCTTGTTCTTACAGTGAAGGGGGCTGGTGGAAGGCCATTTCCCTTAGCACTGGCCGAGAGAGTTACATTCCTGGAATATGTGTGGCCAGAGTTTACCACGGGTGAGTACCATGTCTCCAGTACCATCGATGCGGCATGATATTTGTGCTAATGATTCATGAGTGTACAGAGAGCGGTTCCAGCCTGCTACAGAGGAAAGGGAGGCAGTGGTTTGAGAAAGTCGTTTCTACTCTCAATTCCGTCCACAGGGAAGCGTGCCACCTTGGGCTAGCCCCTCCATCTAAAACTCGATGGCCCCATCAGTAGGACAAATGCGGTCAGACCTTTCAGCTCTAACTTGGCATTCCTGGCACATGGCAATGAACGCCCAGGAGAAACAGGGATGCAGTCAGTACGATGGCTAAGCCAGTCTGCCTAGGTCCCAATCCTGCCTCTGTCCCTCACTGGCCATGTGACAGTAGGCAAGACACTCAAGACTGTGCATCAGTTTCCTTTCCTGGCCTGTCAACTAGCGATCATAACACAGAACTATAGAAATAATAACACAGAATGTGACCAAAGTATAGGGTTGATAGGAAAAGGAGATGGGGTAATGCATGGGTAATTCCTGGAACAACGCCTGGCACTATGGTAAGCACTTGGTACACATCAGCTATATTCTTATCAAATCACATGCAAAGAACAGTGAGCATTAAAAACGCTTACATATCCACGACAAATGAAGAACCAAGCAGGGTACCGTTCTACAACGTCTTTTAAGTGAAAAAAGCAAGAAACACACGTGAATGCACACAGCGATGACAACTGGTTTAAATAGGTTGGGAAAAAAGGCAAGAAGGAAATACAACAAATGTCAAATGGTGCTCGTTAACTTGATGAAACGAGGCACCACCATTTCTTTTTCTTTCTCTTCCTTCCTTCCTTCCATTCATTCATTCATTCACAAATATACACCAAGCTCAACAACCTGGACATAAAAACAGAACCCCAAAGGACAGTCAGAGTCCCTGCCCTCATGGGGCGGTGAGGAAGGGGCCGGGTAGCTAGATTATAAGGGAGAGAGACATTAGAGGAACCACCATATAGGCAGGTGCCTTATCAAGTTTTAGAATGCTTATAGATTATCTAATACAGAACAGGCACAGGCCAGGTGGCATCTGAGAAAGGAGATAAGAAAGCTGATTTTTGTCTTTTTTTAGAGAAAGGGGAAGGGAGGGAGAAAGACAGGGAGGGAAACATCGATGTGTGGTTGCCTCTCATGCACCCACCACTGGGGACCTGACCTGCAACCCAGGCACGTGCCCTGACTGGGAATCCAACGGATGACCCTTTGGTTTGCAGGCCAGCGCTCAATCCACTGAGCCACGCCAGCCAGGGCAGAAGGCTGTTTTATGCATCTCTGTGTCCTCATTACTCAGTGTAATACCTGACATGCAGTAGGTACTAAGGAATTTTATTGGAAAGATCGAAAGCATGAATGAATGAACTAGTGAAGAGTCCACTGCCCTCGTCTTTTCAATCCCAACAGTTTCACAGTAACTGGCCCTCAGTCTTAACGACTGAACCCCCCTGTCTTTTGCGGGGAGGGTTTGCCCTGCACACTCATGGTTGTCTTCCTACTTCCCAGCTGGCTGTTTGAAGGGCTGGGCAGAGACAAGGCCGAGGAGCTGCTGCAGCTGCCCGACACGAAGATCGGCTCCTTCATGATCAGAGAGAGTGAGACAAAGAAAGGTGAGCGCCTCCAACGCGTCTTCCCAGGCTCGGGTCAGACCAGCAGGCTGGGCTCACTCATCAAACGGCCCATCTTCCCTCCTCCCACGAAGCAGGCAAATCAGCCCGATGTGGTGAGCTGCTGGCAGACCACACACCACCCGTGAGGCCAGCACCAAAGTGAGGGGACTAGACCCAGACAGTGGGGACCTGGACTCCTTTCAGGCCCTGCCAACCCCTCCCATCAACTGAGAGGAAGAGCAAACACCAGGTGTAGGCAGAGAGGGCGTGGCTTTGGACTAGGCCTAGCCTGGGCTCTCAAGCTCTGAGACTGGGGCGGGTCATTTACTTCCCTGAGTTCAGTTTTCTCATCTGTGAAATGGGAAGAAAACCCCTTCCTTGTGAGGTGGTGGGGCGAATCGCATGTGATACATTGTGCTGGACTTGCTGCACAGGCACCCCAGTACTAGTTCCCTCTGAGCCCAGCAATGAAATCAGGCACCTTCGAGAATCGGCACAAGCAGACACAGACTCCTATGTCCTCACCCTGACCTTTATCGCTGTAATTTCCTTACATCCTACACATCAGTGATTCAGCAAAAATGACGTGGCAGGGCTTTGCCGTGTTCAGAGCAAGGGTCCCTAATTCTAGTATCAGCTGCATGAATTAACAAGTCACCTCCTCTCTCAAAGCTTGTGTTCCCTTACCTATCACACGGGATTAGAAAGAGGAAAGTGCTTCGCACGGTGGCTGGGATGTAGTATATGCACTTAAGCAGACGCAAGACACTTAACAGCCTGGGCTTTCCAAGACCAAGTAAGAATAATAATAACTACTTAAATATAGAAGGTATTTTCAAGTTCTTAGCCTGCGTCTTGCACACTCGTTATCAAAGAAGAGAAAACACAGTATCTGAGAGTATTTTTCCAGCACCTATTAAGCACCAGAGCTGCTTGGTGCCGGGATCCTTCACCAAAATGAGCAGCAACCTTACTTTGGGGAAGCAGGGACCACAGATATGTAATGAAATCCAATAACAACTTTCCCCTCAAAAACCTTATGTGCTGGAGGAGAGCAAGATCAAAGCAAAGGCAAACTTCCTGTGCATGTCCTAGGGTCCCCAAGTAGGGGACCCAGACCCAGAGTCTCTAAGCTGGCATGGCCAGGGCAGGGAGAGCCCAGCCTGAGGCACCTGAATTGATCTAAAAATAAAGCTGTCGACAGGCAGAGCTGCAGCTGGGCTGGGGTCGGGTGGGGCGGCACACTCTGCTCCCTTGGGTATGCAAAGTTCTCATAAGTTTCCACCTGCCCCCTTTGGCCTACTTGCCATACTTCAAGTCCCCATTGACATTACCGGAAGACACATGCGGGGTCGACTCACAGGGTAGGCCTGGGCCAAGCTAGAGACGCCCCTCAGATCCTAGTCCAGAGGACTACTCAGGACAGGGGTCCAACCCACGTCTGCCGTTTCCACACTGCATACTTCTGGCCATGTCAGCCAGGGGCTCTGAGCCTGTTTCCCCATCTATTAAGTAGGCAGAGATAACACCTCCCCAGGTCCCTCTGAGAACTCATGGAGATGTTGCTCTGAGACAGCAGAGCCCAGGCCAGAACACGCAGCAAAGACTCGGTCAAATCTGGTGCCCTCCCCTCTCTGGGCCTCATGGCCCTCTCACCCCTGGAGCCCCAAGTATATAGCACAGGAAGGGCTCCTAAACATGTCCTGAGTTAACCCTCCAACTTTCCATCGGGCCAGTGAAGGCTGGGAGAGCTGCGGTGCCCACCCAGGGTTCTGCTCTCACTGACCCATGTTGGGTCATGACTCCAACTGTGCTTAAGGAGCAAGAAGGCACTTCACATGTTCCTCAGGGAGACCCAGAAAAATGTCTCAACAGCCACTTTTTCCAAGTTTCTGAGAACACCCAACCTAAGTCAGAGGAAGTTGGGATGAGAAAACAAGGGCATCACTACGAGGCCCTCTCAAAGGGGTGGGGTTGGTGGCACTGGGGGGACAGGGACGACACGGCAGCACAGACAACTTAGAGAGTGTACTCGGGAAGAACCCAAGGATGACCCCAGGCAGATCCTGCCCTGCAGCTGCAACCCTGCCCATTTAATTCAGCCGAAGAACCCAGAAAAGGGCGTGGAAGCACCCCATGTGGTAACTTCACAAAGCAACGACGAGACCTGTGAGCCCAAAAACCTGTCCTGCAATACGGTTCACGCAACACAGCTGCTGAGTTGTCACGTGGTCTCTAAAGCGTGAGCCGCGCCTGCGCAGATGGGTTCTCGCGGCTGTTGCTCCAAACACAGAGGGCCTGCATACCATCATTGTGTCCCGAGGCCGAGAAAATCTCTCTGCCTCGATGGTGGTGGGCTTCTTAGCCAGTTGCCTTCGGGTGGTTCACGTGGAAGCCACTGACTCGTCCTCTGTGTCCTGCAGGTTTCTACTCTCTGTCGGTGAGACATCGGCAGGTAAAGCATTACCGTATCTTCCGCCTGCCGAACAACTGGTATTACATTTCGCCGAGGCTCACCTTCCAGTGCCTGGAGGACCTGGTGAATCACTATTCCGGTAAGAAACACTCCAACAGGATCGGTCTATGGGGCCTCTTTCCTAACTGTCCCGGGGCTCCCTCCGTCTAGGGTGCTCCTAGGTCATGCATGCATGCCAGGAGATGCACTTTGCTCCTTGCCCCTGCTGCCCACTCCATATGCTCTTTTCCTGTTTATTCAGCCTATAAATTTCAGGCCAAACCAGGTTGCCTGCAAATGCTGCCTAAGTAAGTGAAATGCCGCTGGTGTCATGTTCGCCCTCTCTCTGCCTGTGACTGAAAGCAGTCAGGATGCCCCTGTGTTCACAGCCATAGACAGCTGGCACTTCCTGAAGTAGACCCTGCATTTGCAGGCCTCTGGGGATTTGTTCTGGGGTGCAACTCATTTACCCACTTCTGCAAGTCAGAATCCTCTTCCGCCTTCAAGTGTTAAGAGTCTCTGCTCCAGCAGACGCCGGGGTTCTTAGAACTCCGTTCACTCTGCCTTGAGGCCTCGTTAACTGTGTTCTGGCCTGTGTTTCCCAATGAGCTCTTAAAGATCAAGCATCGTGCTTCATTCATTCATATGCCCTTCCTGGACCCAGGAGAGAGGTCAAAATGTTCCACAAAGACCAGGACAGGGCCATCTGCCAAGAAGGCAGAAGCAGAGCGAGGGTTTTGGCAGAGGTGAGGGGAGAGTATGGAGTAGACGAGGAAATCTGAGTCAGGCTGAAAGACCCCAACGCCAGGTCAGGAGCTGGACTTTTACCTTGTGGAAAGGGGAGTGGTGAAAAGTCGGCTACATTTCTAAGTGCTGGGTCTGGAGCCTCTGTGTTCACACACCAGGCCCTCTGGGCAACCTTGGGCTAGTTGTTCAACTCTGTGCTTCCTCTTCTTCTTGGTGCGGTGATGCTACTTGTTCCTACCTCAGGGCACTGCGGGACTCATAGGGTTAGTGTGTACCAAGTACTGGGCTCCTACTGTCCCTCAGCTGGGGTGGCCCCTTCCTCCTCCTTCCCTTGAGTCCTGGAGAGAGAAAGAGAGGAAGTGCTCTCACTTTGTTAGTGTCTTCCCCCTTACAGGTTCAGAAGGTCCCATCTCACACCCCCAAGGATCTTTAGGGAATGGGGTCTTGAAGGGCATTTCGAGGAGAAAGGAGGAGCCCACAGGGCCTGGGTTATTACACCTGGCCTGTGAGAAGTGCAGGTCATGAAGGAGGTATGGCCGCATGGAGGACACTGGCCCAAGCTCAGATGTGGGCTCTGCGGGGCCCTGGACAAAACCCTCCACCTCTCCTAGGCTCAGCTTCCCGCTCACAGAAGGTGGGTGCAGACAGCCTCCAGTTGTAATGATTGCTGAACACGATCGCTCATGTACTGCAGGCATCACAGCCTGGCATGCAGTGGGTGCAGAATAAATGATAACAAGTATTATCTCTGTGATACCTGAAAACCTAGCAGCTTGGCTAAGAATGAAAGAGGAAGGGAGTCCTGGAAACAGTCAGCTTTTACTGATTATGAGTAAAGATTGGTTGTGGTATTTGGCTTTTAATAACAACCATATGAGGGGTGTGCAGACCATGAGTTTTGCATAGGCCAAAGCAAACACGGAAAGGATGCTACCCCAACGAAGATCTCACACACAGGGTGGTCCATGTGGCTTCCAGGCCAGGGTCACCCAAGCATGAGGCACAGCCCAGGACAAGGCCTTCCAGAACTACCTGCCAGCCACTGCATCAGCTAACAGATTGCAGTCATCCATTCACCCCTGCGAGTAACTGAAAAAGAACTGAAACCCTGAAATGCTTCCTGTGCCCCCCAGGACCCCAACATGGAAACAACACGGGCGATTTCACCTCCCCCTGGATTCTTCCTCACAGCACAGTCAGACCTGTCATGCATGGAGGGGCTGCTTATACTCATTACCCTGGGGCCCGGGGGCCAATGACCTAACATCTCGAAGCCTCAGTTTCCTCATCTATAAAATGGGGATAAAAATGCCTCTTATGGGGTTGTTGTTAGGACCCCCCCCCAAACATCATGCATGCGAAGTGTCTGGCATCTGAAGTGTCCCGTGTGCGGTGGGACGCACAAAACAGAGAGAGTGGGACACAAATGAGGTTAAAACAGGGCCAGAAAAAGGCAGGCATGGGAGAAGGGGGCTCTTGAGTGCAGAGCTGGAGCTAAAAGGTGTGAGAGGAATGAGTGTTCCAGAGAGTTCCACAGACGGGGGAGAATCAGACGAGTGTGTCCAGGCTCCTGGGGCAGTGCAGGGTTTCTTTCTTCTCCATTTCGGGGGCCATGAGTTGCTGTTTTCCTCCTTCTAAGCAACTGCCTCCTTCTGAGTCCATGAGACAGTTTGGGTCCCACTTCTGTGACCTTAAGCAGGTGACTTGACCCCAGGATCCTCAGTCTCCTCACTCCCCGGACCGAGTCTCACCATCCTTACTGCTCAATGACATGGGCCTCGCTGAGATGACACGTGACAGGCTAGCTCAGCACCGGGCTCCGGTCATGGGCTTACAGGAACTAGCTCCTTTGCTCTCTGCCAGACTTTTTCACTAGAAGGATCAACCTTTCTAAGGCAGGACTGTCTCAACATCTCCCAACTGGGCTGTCTAATGCCACCGATTTCTTCAGTCTTTGTGTCTCACTTAGTGCCCCCCCCCCAACCTGGGAGGCCATTTCAATCCCCAACCCATGACAGGAAGTTATTTCAGATTCACATCCAATTAAGCCCCCTCTGACATCAGGGTTCAGTCTCACATTTCTTGGTGTGAGACAGCGTGAGTGGACGTTCGGGTTCATGGTGAAGGGCAGACTGAATGCTGGAACAAGGTATTACCGACCGCCACCCCCCATAGCCTGGGCTTGCTTCCTCACTACGATTTCCCTTCAATCTTTGGCAAGGTCACCCCTGGAGCTCCATAAGTCAGATGGGAGGTAGAGACACCCATTGCTGTAATGTGCTTCCTAAAACCTGGCGATGGGTTTGCTCGAGCCAGGGTGGTGTGTCCCACTGGAGGCCAGTAGCACCCGGCACCTTGGCCGGCCACTCCATTGCCTTGTGACATGAGAGCAGTGGGGTCACAGCCAGAGGAAGCCCACTCAGAATCTGCCCCATTTATCAGAGTGTCTGGGCACAGCCAGAATCCGCCTTGCTTGCCATGACACGGGCTAGGAAAAGGTTTCCGAGAGATGGAGCCTACATCTTCATGTTCCTGAAAAGGAGAGGGACCCTGGAAGCTCACACCCATTGTATCAGCTGAGGGAAAGAGGAAATGACTTGATTTTCATGCTCTCTGTGCATGAGAATCTAGGGTGAAGGAGAGAGGGTTCTGTGTACTTTGTACTGCATCCCCTCTCTTTCGTCTTGGACCTTTGCTTTCCCCCACTTCTGTGCCTTTCATCTTTGGGGTCTGTCTTCACTTGCTCCTCTCCGCTCTCTGTTGCTTTCTTCTCTCCCTCCTTTCCTTCCTCCTCTCCCTTCCTTCCCTGTCTTCTTTCTTTGTTTCTTTCACCTTCCTTTCTTCCTGCACGCATGCCCAGCTCACCACACTGTACTAAATGCTGCTCTGTGTGCTTTGGGAAAGTCAGTGTAGTACACGGCCCCCCAGCCCTGCACACAAGAGCTTCACAGACGTTGCTGGAGCTCTGCCTGATGGTCCCTCAGCCCCACTTACCACGCCGGCTGCAGCACCTTGGCATCACTGACCAGTGGTCTGTTTCCCTCCTCAGAGGTGGCTGATGGCCTCTGCTGTGTGCTGACCACACCCTGCCTCACTCAGAGCACAGCCACCCCCGCAGTGAGAGCCACCGACTCCCCCATCACCTTGCGCCAGAAGACCCTGGACTGGAAGAGGATGTCCAGGTGCGGTGTCTGTGTGTGTGTTGTGTGTGTCCCCCATGGACACGTGAGCCTGGCACATGGAAACCGGGGCCAGTTATAGCCAGCCCTGCTGAAACAGGATGGTGGGCACACTGAGCGGGTACAGACCCCTGGAGTCTCCCTGTCCCCTGGGAAGC
The DNA here is from genome assembly GCA_007922815.1 of Macrotus californicus. NCBI lineage: Eukaryota > Metazoa > Chordata > Mammalia > Chiroptera > Phyllostomidae > Macrotus > Macrotus californicus. The sequence continues at coordinate 723,076 of VMDR010000006.1, forward strand.
AGAGCAGCCTCAGGCCTCACGCAGCAGGTGGCACGACCCTAGCCACTCCCTGCCAGGGCCCCCAGCCGCCCAGTTCTACAAACATTTCCCCATTCCTCATTCAATGTTAGCAGGATATTTTCTAGCTGAAAGATACCATCTTCATTTTTCTAATTGTTAGGATCCCAGAAAGTAATGTACAAATAAATCTTGTATAAATTTAGTATTATTTTAAACTCAGAAAGTTGAAACGTACCAGCAAAATCCTGAGGTGGCATCATTTTTTTTTTTAAGGCAAGAACATCTTACACTGATTTGTTCTCTCTGAGTGTCAGCATTTGCCTTTTAGGGATCTGTGTGGTTGGGGGTCGGTGGGTGGTCTTATTCATTAAATGCCGATCTAGACATCCCATTGGCAAATTCAAAGAAAACTAGAGGTCAGAACGGCCTGAGAAATAAATAAAACCGCTCCTCCTTGTAAATATCATTAAAAATATTCATTAAAATTTGCAGTTAGACATTTTACCACTTAAGGAAATGGTGGTTCAGAGAGGTTAAGTGATTTACCTGAGATCACACAGCCACACACATGACAAGCAGAATTAGAACAGTAAGTTAGAGAAATGCTAACCAGGCTCTTGTTTTTCTTCCTCTTCTCACCCTCTGGCCCTCCATCCCTCTATGTCCCTCCCCTTTTTCCTTTCCTCTGCCCCTCCCCCGTCTCCCCACTCACAGACTTCAGGATGACCCTGAGGGGGCAGGGAACCCACTCAGCGTGGACGAGTCCCTCTTCAGCTACGGCCTCCGGGAAAGCATCGCCTCCTACCTGTCCCTGACCAGTGAGGACAGCGCCCCCTTGGACCGCAAGAAGAAGGGCATCTCCCTGACGTACAGTGGGAGCAAGAGGCGGAGCGCCTTCTTCTCGACACCGCCCTACTTTGAGGACTAGCCAGAGAGCAGAGGCCACGCCATGTGCCCAGAAGGGACAGAGGTTCGGACTCTCACCTGGGCTTCTACAGAAAGGCATGCTTCCCTGACCCCTGGGGAGCCTCGCATCTTCCAGGAGCCAAGAGAAGCTACGTGAGACTCACACTCCCACCTTCTCCATCCACATGATGACCGGGGGAACCCTCCCTGGTGTCTGATCGGCCCTGGGTCGTCACAGAATGTTGACTTCTGATGTGACTGGGCAGTGTTTCAGAAGAGCCCTGTTTCTATGTTGTATGCATGTGCCCGTGCTGTTTGTGGGAAAGACGGACACTCTCTCACCAGCGCGTGCACGAGGACCATCCTCCGACCAGCTGTCCAGACAGCCACACTCTGAGCTCACAGAGGAAACTTCTGAATGAGAAACGTCTGAGAGGACAATGAGCCAAATGCTGTGTCCTGGCCAAATGTCTGGATGTACAAATTGGTCTCATACCTGGAACTCACAACCAGCCCACAGAGAGACCTTCGGTATACATGTTCTCTCTCTCTAAGGGGACTCAGCGACACTAAACATTAACCTTCCTAATTAGCCCTGAATCCAGAGATCTCTTTGCCCTGCTGGTCCCAAAGCCACATATACTGAAGTCAGATGGCCCCCCTACCTCTGCAGGGGGCAAGGCAACCAGGAGAGGGGGAGGCTGCTGGCAGGGGGGTGCGATGCGGGGCCTGGAACTGCGAGAGCTTGTGCCACATCCCAGCCACGGCTTCATGGCCCAGAGGGAGCTCCTGGGCATGCGGAGGTTCATGCCTAGATTAATGCATCAGTGGTTCATTCATGACTGCCTGCAGAGGCACTGTGGTACATCCTGTGTACTGTGTTAGGCCAGAAAAACGAGAGAGAGAGAGAGAAAGAGAGAGAGAGAGAGAGAGGAGACTGAGTCCCGGGCCCTGGCAGAGGTAGTCACGGCGTGGACAGGGAGAAACTTGTACAAACAAAGGCTGTGCACGTGGGGTGGAAACACAGAAATTAGCTCCTGGCTTTGGTGGGGACAGGGGTCAGGTTAGGCTGACCCAGGAACTCACATTTCAGCTCGACCTTCAGAGAGTGGAAGTCTCGACAGAGGAGGTCAGACTGATTTTTTTAAAAAACAAAGGAAATTGATAAGTTCTAAAGAATTCGAGTCATCCAGCGTTTCATTCTAAGAAGGGTCTGGCAACCCCAGAATAAAAGTGCTGAGCTCCAGGAAAGGCAAGAGTCGGAGGGGCTGCGTTCTCACTACGTCATTTAAGAGATGGCAGAGGGATTCGCTCAGTGTAACCCTGGAGGAGGGCTCTGTCTCTCCAGGCTGCCTGGGGTCCTACTAGGAAGGAGGCTGCAGATGAGGCTGTGACTCCCTTTCCCCTTTGCAAAGGGGTTCCGGGGAAGGACGGGTACATGTGACGTGGTCTCTCCCGCTACCTGGTAGGAGGAGTCTGTCTGTCCACCACACGCATCCCGCACCTCTGAAATGGCTGCACTCGCAGTGTGTGTACATGAGTTTACACGATCTTCAATGTCATCAGATTCCAGAAAGTTTATACAAGAAGACACTTGTGGTTTCCTCCACAGTCCCCACAAGGCTGCTTCAAAGGGACCAGCCAGAGTATGGGAAGTGAATGTAGCACTGGATGCTGACGTCTGACATAGCAGAGTGACCTTGGCCCCTCCAGATGTCTGTACAGTGTCTGACGTGCTATTTTCCGTTGTGACTCATGCGGGTGGAATGTGTGGGGAGGATTGGGAGGGATTTCTAGGTGGGAAGCATTAAGTTTTGCTAAATCATGTATTTATTCCTGATTACAATAAACCTAACGCGTATTTAACCCCTGGAATGTAAAGAGAGCTTCCTGGGAGGGCTGGGCAGGTGGTTCATTCAGAAGCTTCTGAGGGTCTCAAATTCTCCGAGACACTTGCAACTAGAAAGGGAATAAAACACAAAACAGCTGGAGAAACGTCACCGGCTAGTAGCCCCGCTCCTCCTGGAGGTGCAGCCTGGTGGGAACCGGGTGCTACAGCTTCGACGGCGTCTTATCACACTTGAAGGTGGGCAGAAGAGCTCAGGGGTGGCTAGGAAACTTCTGTCTCACCTGGACACCTCCCGTATTCCTTGGGATACCTCTGCAGTTTGTTCTCCCAAGAACTCCCTTCCACAGGTATTTCTGGACACCTATTAAGTAGCAGCAGCCACTGCTCTAGGTGCTGGGGCTGCTGCCGGGACAAGCGGATGAGGTCCCTGCTATTGCGGAGCGTGATGTCGTAAATAAACAAGGAAACGTCACTGGGCAGAAAGGGGCACCGGCTGCTGGACTGGCGGGTGACCCATGGGGGCGTCGCTTAATCTGCTGCTTAGGAAAAGCCTCCTGGGGAAGGCCTTTGAGCCAAGGCCCAAAAGATGGGAAGCAAAGAGCCAAGCAAGACCAAGGAAGAATACTGGAGGCAGTGGGGTTGGCGAGGTGACTCCTGAAGGCGGGGTGCCAGGGCTGAGTGAGGGGTGAGGGGTGCTCTGGAGGGAGGCGGCAGGTCTGGCAGGGCCTGGACTGGACGGGAAGAGGGTGGAGGGTCTGTTCTAGGAGAAATGGGAAACCCCTGGACGGATCGAAGTAGGGGAGTGATGTCCTCTGTTACATGTTTCAAAGAGTGCACTGGCCGCTGGGTTGAGAACGGATTTTCAGAATCCCCACGTTCTATTCTCTACCCAACACCAAGTTAAAGCGAAAGGTTGCAGAGTGTGAGAATAAGGGGGTGGCGATGTTTCTGTGCAGAAATGAACGAAAGGGACATCTGCTGAATGTTGAGGCAAAGTGAAATTTAGGAAAACACATTTTTGCCTAAGGGCAGAGAGAGCGACAAAGGAACAACACGTGAAGGAGAGGTAACGGTGGAACCTAGATTAATCTAAACCAAGTTTCAAAATATGTTAGGCCACTATTACAGGGACAAATAGATGGGTCAATAATTTTATTTGGAGATTTTAACACAACTTTCAGAAACCGACGGGTTAGACAAAGGTAAGTGAGTAGACGATTTCAGCAGCACTGTGTAACTTCCCTGCCAACAAAGGACACATTAGGCCGCAGAGTGAGTCCTAATAAATTCCAAGGGTCAACACCCCCCAATTCGTGCCCCATGATAATAATGCAATAAAACCGGAAATCAATTTGCGAGAGGATGGGTAAGAATTTCATGGCTCTAAAAACTAGAAAAATAAAAGAAAATAAAGTAGGAGAAGAACAACAAAAAGTAAAACTACCCCTGGGAAAGTGCGGGATTTGGCTTTAGGTTCTAATCCCTCATGCAGTTCCTTCTTCACTGCGTGTTCTTTAGTAGGTCACTAAACACCTGAGCCATGGATTTCTTATCTCTAAATGGCCATCAAAGAAACACTCCTTGTGAATCGGTATGAGGAATCTCTGAGGTGATACACAGGAAGTTCTGTAAGGCCCCAAGCACCCTAAACAGATAACTGTAAGTTGTTAACCACCATGGGAGTCTGTCTCACCTGCCAGGTCTACAGTTCCGGCCCCAGGATTTGCAAGAAGACACAGTTCTATCAAGAATGTATCACCTGCTCGCATTCACTCCCCAAGCATCTGCTGGTAAAGAACACGTTGAAGAAGGGCTGATATGTTGAAGCGCTTTCGCTCCCTGGATTCCAGATAATTTCGCATGCATCGCAAAGACTGCTGGGAGCAGTTGTAAAAGCTGCTCCTAAATGACTGGAACAGATGGCGAGTTTATTTTTAAATACACTACCATTTGTTAAAACAGATTCGTTTTTGAAATTCCCCAAACACCTAAATTCTCCAGAATTTTTAAAAAGAAAAGTCTGCCTTCTGAGCCTACTAGAAGACAATTTCGGTGTCTCCTGGGTCCCACCGAGTGTCTGGTTTCTGAGGGGGCCCTGGGGAAATGCCTTCAGGATCAACTCAAGTTGGATCAACCAAGTCAGGAAGGTCTGCTTTAAGCCCCAGAAGCTGAGAGCCAGCTGGGCTCAGACCTCCTGCCAGAAGGATGGAATCCCCTGCAGAGGGACAGATTGAAGAAAACCAGAATCAAAGGACAAGAAACACATGAGAGGGGAGGGAGGGAAAGGAACTAGCTTGGGGGTCCCCCATTCATCTGCTCGCCCATCCCCTGCCCAGATGTCAATTATGCAACAGTTATGGTAAGACAGCTGTGCTGGGTGCTTGAGGCCCCGTGGAGAGCAAGGTACACAGTCCCCCATTCTCCTGGAGCTTAGCGTCGTGGGAGGGAGACAGGCTTGGTGGAACGAGTAATTGCGCTGGTGGGGATTCACGAGGAACACTGTGCAGAGAAGTTCAGGCAGCACAGGCCGATACAGGGGTCCGATTCTAAGCTAAAAAGTCTGGAGGGGTTCCCCGAAAGACAAACAGGGCAGACAAAGAGGAAGGCGGCAGACGATGTCTCATGCAGAGGGAAGTGCCTTTACGGGGCAGGATGGACCGTGGACTCTATGGAACATGAAGGAGACAGATGAAGTGGCAGGTGGGGACAGTGCCGATGCTGACCTAGCACCAGTTGTGCCCAAACAATGCCACCCCTAGCCTCTTTATGAACAAAGGCTTTGACCCCAGGAGGGCTGGGCAGGGCAGCAGGGGCTTGCCAGCAGGTCTGTGTCCTTGGTCCCAATGGTCTCCCTCTTTCCTTGAGTTGTGTCACTTAATGATCTCCTCATTGCTGTCTCTGCCTGCAGCATGGTCCCTCTCCAGTCATCCTCCACCCAGCTCCAAGAGAAGTCTCCCCAAAGGGAAGCAAGTTTCCCACCTGCTTGTGAGTGTTCACAGCAGCACAATTCACAGCAGCCAAAAGGTAGGCACAACCCCGATGTCCACTGACAGAGAATCGATAAACAAAATGTGGTCTGTACGTACAGTGCAATATCATTCAGCCTTAAAAAGGAATGAGATTCTGATATAAACTACAACATGGGTCATGGATGAACCTCCAGACATGCTAAGTGAAACAAGCCGGGCACGAAAGGACATCTTGTGTGATTCTGCTAATGTGAGGCGCCTAGACAGGCAAATCCACAGAGACGGGAAGTAGCATCGCGGCCACCAGGGGCTGAGGAGAAGGCGGGAGGGGAGTAATGGTTTAACAGGCCCAGAATCTCTGTCTGGGATGATGATAAGACCTGGAAATGAGTACTGGTGCTGACCACACACCCATGTAGACGGACTTAACGCCTCCGAACGGTACTCTTAAAGGGATGAAAACGGTAAACCGAACCAAACAAGCAAACGAGCAAAACCTTTTCATGACACCGGCTCCCGTGTGCTCGGGATGAACCCCAAGGGGGTCAGTCTGGTATAGCTGCTCTGTGCCCCCTGGCCCCCCACACCACTGCCCAGGAAGACCTGTCCTCTGTGGCATCTGGGATGCTGCAGACCTCAGTGAAGGGTCAGGTGGTCCCCGGGCACAGGACCCTGCCAGCACAGTCCTACACGGTCCCCAGCTTTCACCCACCCCGTGCCTCCCCTGAGAAGCTTTTCCCAATGTCCATCCCCCTTCCCCGTGCTTGGTCGGGGCTTCTCTCAGAGCTGTGCCAAGACCCCCTCTTTCTGTCAGCTTCCAGTGCTTGTCCCTCAGCCCACAGCTTCCTGAGAACTGGGACGGGAATTATTTAGCGTGGCGTTTCCAATGCCTCGCATGGCACCTGCCGAAAACTGGACACTCAGTAAAATGAGGAGCTGATCGGTGACAGGATGGCTTTCAGGGCTTGTGCTGGGGTCAGACAGGTTATTTCCTCCATCAAAATTCTTGTCATCACCAATATCATATCATAATCATCAATATCATTATGTCATCATCATCATCAAACCATCATCATCATCATCACCACCACCACCACCTAACAGGTGCTTCAGACCACCCAGCACAATTATGAGCGCTGAGTTCTATCTTTGCCTTCATTCAACAGTCGGAGTCAGCTGGCCAAACCTTTGGAGCTCTGTGCCCGCCCTGTGGCTGCTGACTCAGCTATCCGCCACTCCCTGAACACTCACGTGGACAGGGAACATCACTGAGGGGGAAGGGATTAGCGAGAGTAATCACCCAGCACTGTCCTACAGTAAAATGACACCAGAACTGAATCAGGGGTGGGGGGATCGGTGGGGGAGCCTGGGCTGGTAAGAAACCAGACAGCGCAAGGGAAGATTCGAAGTTCATACCTGGACATGAGAAGAGCAGCACTGGGAAGTAGAGTCTCTTGGTTTGATTTCTCTCCCACTTTGGGTGGTGCTGCCAGGTGTAGTCAGCACAGTATTGGCCGAACTCCACCCTCGGGATTAACTTCCTCCACCACCTCCACCAGAGGCCTTGTCATCCTGCATCCCAGCCCCTCGCTGGTGCCCACAGACGGGGGGTCGTGGAGCATTCAGACCATGAAACTTGAGCAAGGCTCCCCCACCTGGGATTATTAGCACCTGAGGTGTGAGTGGGCAGCCCTCGGGGAGCCCCTCAGCACCCGGGCTCACATGTACATGGAGAGACGGCCATGAGCAGGACACACACCCAGAACACAGGATAAGGCAGATCAAGCAGTGGAAGCTAATTAATTGGCCTTAACAGACAAGAAAGGGACTGCTCACCTAGAGGCACCTGCAGCAAGGTGACAAAAGAACGGGAACTCACCATCAGCACAGCTCTCCGGAAGAGGCTGGAGCGGCCGGCCCCAGTGGTCAGGAGGTGGATGCCAGCTATGTCAGCTCCACCACGGTCGGCTGCCACGGCCACTCGCCGAGGGTCCCCACCAAATACGCTGATGTGGGTCTGCACCCAGGTCAGAGCCGCCACCTGGTCCAGCAGCCCCCAGTTGCCACTCACCTCGTTGGACCCTTCAGAAAGAGGAAAGCCTTTTACTTTTTGTGATTTTGCAACTGAAGTTTAATTATCCTGATGCTATGGAGGTCACCCACGTGGTGCCTCTCAGGGAGGACCTGGGTGTGGTTCCAAACACAGTGTGGCCAGTGGGAAGAACACAGGCTCAGGGATCAGAGCCACCCAGGCATAAGGCTAGGAGACCTTGGACATGTCTCTGCACCTGTCTGGACCACAGCTTTTCCATCTGAGACGGGCGGCGGCTCACGTCAGAGACAGCTCACATTCAGGCCAGCCCCTGGCCAGGCCCACCAGCAGTGAGATGAAGTTCCCACCCCAAGTCTTCCCCCACTGCCGGGAGCCCTCGGTGCCCCTCCCCCCAGCGACAGCCAGGCCCAATCACGGCTCTGGACCCCCTTCCTTCCCACTGCCTCATCTTCCATGATCTTTAATCGCACTGAGCTGAGTTGATCCCGCCTTCTTTTTCTCAGACTTCAGTAACTATACATTGAAAGCTCAGCACTATTTTCCCAATGGAATGAATCAGACACACACACACACAAATATACAGTAAAAACACACTCTTCTCATTGGCATTTGGGACATCACATGTCCATGTTGTTCTGATCCTCCTCTGAATTCAAAGGATGCTCCTCAACAAGCGACACCACTAACCACCCCAGAACACAGGCCTGCTCGGGTTTGAGCTGAGGCCCAAACCCGCTCTGCTCTAGAAGCCCCAGCAGACCCCACGCCTTCGCTGACCACCTAGATGTGGGTGACACTCAGGAGCATATTGGCGCCCAGAGCACCCTCCAGCCCCGGCCCTCTCATGCCTCTCCAGGGGCCCCTCCCACAGGCACCACAAGTCCAGTCGGTCCCACACAGGGTAGATTCGAGTCTCCTGAGCATTCCCACGGGCAGCATTTCCACAGTGTCTTCTCTCTTCCTTCCGCCACCCACCCATGCTGTTCCTGCACGAACCCCAGAGCCTCCTGACACCGCCACCTACTGCACCTGCATGCCCTCCCCGGTGCTCCAGTTCTCTCCGCACGGACCTCAGCTGCCACCGCTCCCCGGGGCTGCTCACCGGCCTCCTGTATCAATACATTCCTCCCTCCAGTGAGCTTTCTGTGCCACATCCAGTGTTTTTTTTTTTTTTTACTTTTTTAATAAATTTATTGGGGTACCATTGGTTAATAAAATCATGTAGGTTTCAAGTATATATAACTCTGTAACACATCATCTGTATATTGTGTTGTGTGTTCACCACCCCAAGTCATGTCTCCTTCCGTCACCGTTTATCCTGGTCTTTTAAACTTGTATTTTGATTCTTTCTCTCTCTCTCTCCCTCTCTCTCTCTTTCCCCCCACCCCTTCTCACCCCCATCTCTCTCTCTTCCTCTCTCTCTCTCTCTCCCTCTCTCTCTCTCACAGACACACACACACACACACACACACACACACACGGTGTCCTACCCTACCTAAAATCTCCCATCTCGTCCCATTGTCCCCAGGACATGGTCTCAGTTTTTGCAGCGTATTCAAAGCCCCATGGGACAGGGTCATACTCCCAATGTGCACCTGTGCCACTGTCTCCCAGGCTCCCCACCAGTTGCTCAAACACACGGTGCCATCTGCTCCCAGGTGTGGCTAGGCACGTAGGATGGCCTCAGCCCAGAGCCCTTGCCCTGTCTTCCCTCCCTTCCCCCTCCGGCCCAGCCCTCCCTCCAGTCTCAGCTGCACCCTTGGTTCACAGGCGGCTCTCAGGTGAAGTAAGGTTCCCCTTTCAGGGTACTGTCCCCAAGGCCTTCCATGCTAGACTGAGCCTCCACTAAAAACAGTGACACATACCAGGTCCTCAGTCAATGTTAGGTGACTGAAGGACCAGTTAGGAAGAACAGGACTTGGTATCAAGTGAGAAACTTGACCTCTGTATTCCCAGAGAGAAAAATCTTGCATCCCCATCCCCCGCTGGTACCCCAGAGCTGACGAGAACACTGGCTCAGAGGACAGAGCAGCGCAAATACCTCTTCCTGCTGGGGAGACTTTCAGAACTTCCCTCAGTACATTTCATGTGCTGGGGTCAGAGTGTCAATGGCACCGCCCTCTCTGGGCACTTCTGCATCTATCAGGATGAATGCAATTGTTTCCAAGGCTTCAGGCAGGGCCGGAAAGCAGGACGCCCACTGAGTTGGATCCAACCCCACAAGTCTGGGAAGTGACATCCATGGCCTGCATGTCCAGTGACAACGGGAGTTTGTGGGGGCAGTCCTGACTCTTCGCTTCCCATCCCTCAGTGTCCCAGTCACATGATAAGGTCCAATGCTGACATTGTGGGGTCTACAGACCCTTAGGAGGCCAGAAGTGAGGCAGCGTTCAAGGGGCTGCTCATCAGACATGTCTGGATTGGACTTGACCTCATGCCAGGCAATATGATAGATTCGGCAGAGGGCAAGACAGACAAGAGCCTGACCCTCATCACACACAGCCTCAAGGACAGGCAGAGAAGACCTCCAACTAGCTGGTCTGAGGTACACTAGTCCAACCCTTTACTTCACTGGTGAGGAACTGAGACTTAGGTGGGACAGAGTTTGTTTAGGTGCCAATTTGAGGTAAAGTTCAGACCTAAACTCCAACGCACACTCAGAACTTTTTGTCCTAACACTCAATCCAGTTCAACAAACATTTGCTAAAAAGCTATAATGCACAAGGCACAAGGCACTGTGTTATTTTCATTACAAAGTCAAAACGCTCTATTGATGGAACTTTCTCTGCTCCAAAGCCTTCATAACTCCCTCCTTCCTGCTGCACGGAGTCCAAACCTCCTTCAGAGCCTCTCTGATCGACACCGGCCTGTGTAAGCGGTCTGGGGTCCCTGGGTCCAATGCCGGCCCTTGCCCAGCCGTCTGGGCCCACTCACTGCGTCCAAGTTCATTCCCCTGCAGTCAGCTGTGGCTGGGCCCTGAGTCTCCTCGTCCTCAGGGCCCCGCTCCCATCCCACCTGGCTTGGTCCTGCCACAAACACGAGCTGCCCCATGATGTGGGGGACGTGAATCTGGAGAGGGCTGCTCTCCACTGACCAGGCGCAGGCAGTTCAGTGGGGAGAGGGGTGTGAGTAGAAGACCTCTGGGCAACATGGCGACACTGCTCTCCGTGTGGCCCAGCTGGCCCTGAGCTACCCCTCCACCTCCAGTCTCCTGCTCCTCCAGTCAGAACCACCCCAGCAAACATTCGATTGTTCCTTCGTTGTCTTATTGGCTCTTGCCTGCAAATCTGATTTCTTCAAGGATCCCTCTAAAGCTCCTTAGCACAAGTCTGGGCTCTCAGTGGGTTCCCACCCCCGTTCTATTGATGGCCATCAATAAAAGGCAGACCGGAGTGCTGGCTTAGCTCACGGGTCATAGGGCCAGAGGGGCTGGGCACGGGCTCCAGCTCCACCACCTAGTAGCTCAGGGGAGCCCCAGATGAGTTCCTTAACGGAACTTGGCTGTCTCCATCTGTAAAGAGGGGATAATAATAGTGCCTACCTCATTCAGCTGCTACCATCATTAAATTAGTTAATATTGGTAAACGGAACAGAACAGTGCCTGGCATAAAGCTCTGTAGAAGTCGTTCCTAAATAAAGTAAAATGGGTGTAGGTCCCAGCATTGTCTCAGAGGTGCCCTTCGCAGGCATAGCTTTGTCTTCAGTGGCCCCTGTGATGGGTCCCTTGCTGGGACAGGCCTCGGTCCTGTTGTTCTGGCTAGGGGGTGTGGCAGACCCCCTCGGGAAGCCTCCGAGTGCCCCAAGGGTGACGAGGTCCTGGTAATGGGACCGTGTCTGGCCATCTGTCTGGCTCCCTGGCCAACGCTCACTCCCTCTGCTCCTATTCCCTGCAGACGGCCTGCGAGTCCTGGTGCACCCGTGCTCCCTCTGACCCTGTACGCCACCGTCCCTGGTTGCCCTCACTGTGCAGCTGTGCCAGAGAGAAGGGTAATCACTGCCCCCTCTGCCCCCGGGGCCCATGCCTCCGGCACGATCTAGGCTGGGAAACGGCCTCTCCAAGCCCAGCACCAACCCTCACTTCCCCTCTGACTGCTCAGTTCATCAGGAGCCATGGCTCCCTTGAAGTCCTGTTGGGTTTAACTGCCTTGTCTAGCAGAGAGCACACGTTTAGCTAGCAGGCCACAGAACTGGTGCCAGTGTATGTGGGCATCTGGCTCCCACCCCTTACGCACCGTGCTCCTGGTGCCTGGAGGTCTCAGGGCGCTGCCTGTGCTTGGGCTGGGCCACCGGCACCACACACAGGTACCCAACGAGAGGATGCACATCACTGCTGGTGGATTTCAAGGATGGACTACGACATTCCCCAAGGTCCTTCCTGAGCTCCCCTAGCCTGGCTGGACTGCCAGGAGGTGTCAAGGAAAAGATGTGACATCCCGGGAAGGTGGAAAATGCTAGGTCTAGCAAATAACGTGAAGAAAAACTGCTGGGGGGGAGAGGAATGTGAAGGACTGACCCGCTCTGCACGCCCAAAGGCTATTTCTAGACACCCCTGGGAAGGGGCCACAGTATGTTTCTTCTGGTTTGACCACCAGGGTTTATCATCCAGCACGCCACTCCGACCTGCGGGGCGCAGAGCTCCCTGCCCTCTCTGAGCCTCGTGGCCGCGCCCGTGAGATGCCACACAGCACTGGCCTCACAGAGCTGCCGTGAGGATGTCACAGACTCACACAGGCCAAGGGCTCGGTAGGCATAGCTTTCCTCTGTCTGGCTGAGAGTTTTAAGCACAATGGACAGGGAGCATCGCAAGTCAGGACAGCAAGGGTTGAGTGTTCTGGAAGTTTCCTTGGCCTCCCCCACCAGTGCCCCGCCAGCCACTGCAGAAATGAGTTTCCCTTCCCAGAAGCACACAATTCTCTGTGAGATTGCCGTCCATGCAATCATAACCCTTCGCCCACTCAGGGACAGACGACATATGGAAATTCTCTCCTGTCTGGGAGTGCTCTGAGCCAGGAAGCCGCCATGTCAGTGGTAAGCTGCGCCTGACCACAGCTCACAGGGAAAGGACCAACTGGCTTCAAGTGTTGTCAGCCGGGCACTTGGAAGGGAAGGAAGTCCAGGCAAAGTGTTTTCAGGGTGCGAGCGGCCGACTCCGCTCCCCTGAAGGAACTCTGGAGTCTGCTTATCGTCCAGGTCTCCCACCTTGGCAGCCGGTGGCCTTCTGCTCTAACTTGTTGCCAGTTTCACATTCGTTGTGCAGGCCCAGAAACTTCTCCGTGGCACTCGCAGCCTCATGCCAGGTGGCCCATTGGCCCTCAGTCCCAGCACCCCAGGGGGTCACGCTAGATGCCCACCCCTCACCCACATGCTAGTCCAGGCTGCCATTCCAGCCAGACTCCCTTCCACCCACCAGACCGGTCTCAGCAGGAGAGACATTCCAGGGGTCAAGCGGGGTCCCAGGAGAACAGAGACAAGCTCAGTGCCCGTCCCGGAGGTCTCAGAGAGCCCTATCCCAGGCACCACCTCACCTGAGTCTCACGGTAGCGCTAGAAGTTGAGTAAAATGGTTCTCATTTTGCAGAGGAGAAAACTGAGACTCAGAGAAAGAAAGGGTTTTGTCCAAGGTCACAGAGACAATGGCTGGCTCTTCAAATTCCCAGACCAGCACGTCAGCCTTGTGCCTGACACCTGCCCTGCCACCGGTGGGGGCTGGAGATGAGGGAGATGTGGAAGGAAAATGGGGGGTTGGCCCAAGCCTCAGGTCCACCCTGGGGGTGGGGGGTGGAGGGCTAAACATGTGTGTGGCTAGAAGGGAGAGGCCAATGTTCACAAGGGAGGCAGGAATTAAAGGGAAAGCACACCGCTGATACAGCCCTCGTTCCCAGGCAGACGGCTCCCCTGTGGGCCCAAGAGCCGCTGTATAACCCACTCCTTAGAGTTCTCCAGGGCCAGTCAACCTGGCAATGAATCCTGGCTCTGCTCTGTCCTGACCATGTGACCTCGAGCAAACATCTAACCTCCTGGGGCCTCAACACACATCACACATCAGAAGATAAGACATGCAACGTCCTTGGGACAGCTTCAGACACAAAGTTCCATCAATGGCAACTATCGCCTTGTCTGTGGGTGTCAGCATCCCTGGAGGGCCTCCTGAGCGTGCTGGATGTTCCACTGCATGCTCAGCAGGGCTGGAGGAGGGCCAGGGACCACAAGGGGATGAGGCTTTGGGAAGAAGGAACCAAACCCACACAGAACAAGCCTCAGCTCAGGGATCAGCAGTCCCCACCAATGCCAGCAACTCACCAGAACTCAGGAAGCCGAAGACACCTACTCGGTAGCCAGCAGTGACCACGATGAGGTTGCCAACGGCAGCCAGGAAGGAGCCATCAAGGACCAGGCTTCCCTCGCTGCCCTGGCCCTCCATGGTGTTGTGGAAGAACACCAGTACAGATGCGTTGGGGGCCTGTGGGGGTGGGAGGAGAAATATGGGAGCTAGATGTTGGCCCATTTTCACCCACAGGAGCTTGGTGAGGGCTCCTTTCCCGTGTAGGAGCCAGATTCTGAGCCTACATAGGACTTTTCCCACCAGCACTGCCCTGTAGGCACATCCAACCCCACGCTATGGGCTGAAATGTGTCCTCCCCCCCAAATTCATACACTAAAGCCCTAACCCCTAGGCCTCCTGTATTTGGAGACTGTTCCTATAAAGAGGTAATTAGCTACTGCTCCCTACTCCAATATGACAATGTCCTTACAAGAAGAGATTAGGACATAAACACACACACAGAGGAGAGATCATGTAGACACACAGGGAAGAGGGGAAGACCATCTGCAAGCCAAGGAGAGTGGCTGCAGAAGAAACCAACCCTGCTGACACTTTGATCTTGAACTTCAGGCCTTTAAAATTACAAGAAAATAAATTTCTGTTGTTTTAAGCCTCTATTTGTGGTACTTTGTCAGAGCAGCCCAAGCAAGTTAACAAAGCCCACTTCGCAGATGAGGAAACTTGAGGGTCACAAAAAACGAAGACACTTGGCCCGCACTGCAAAGTGCGCATGTCGCCAGAAGGGCAGCTCAGGACAGACATGCGGCCCGTATTACGGAGCCACGCAGCCATCCGAGACCTCAGTTTTGGCCACTAGTTTAGCCCAGAAGGAGGTTCTGGGTCCTTGGTGGTCCTTTCCGTTCGGCCATGCTCACTGAAACCCCATCCTGGTAATGCAGAGCTACCTTTGAGCAAGCACTGGCTGACAGCCAGGCGCTGTGCTAAGTATCTTAGTCATTCAGTCCTCAAACAGCTCTAGGGGGTGGCGTGTTATTAGCGTTCCCATTTTACAGATGGGGAAGTAGAAGCTTGGAGATGTGAAGTAGCTTGTCTGAGGTCACACAGCAGCCCGGAGGCAGCAGAGCTGGGCTTTGAGCCTAGGCTAACCCTTTTATCTTAGACTGTAGTGTTCCAATGGGGGGATCCGACACCCCACCACAGACCAGGGAATATGCAAGGCCCCGGGTGTCTCATGCCATCTGGGTCCTGCCTCTCCCTGCTGTGACTTCCCCCCACTCCACGGGCTCGGGCTCTGACACACCAACAGCAAGCACTGACCGAGGACTGGCTCAATGGCTGCTGTGCCCACCTAGAATGTCCCCTTAGAGCCGCCATATCACATGGCAGGTATTCTGATGACTATACGCTGCCCATTTTGGAGGCGTGGAAAGAGGCTCTGAGTGGTGAAGTCACTTCTAAAAGAACCCACAGAAAAGAAGGGGCTGACCCAGAATTCCGACTCTGGGCTCCCCTCCAAGCACACCCTCCTGGGTTCTTCCATCTCTTAGGTGTTGAGTCTTTATATATGAAGACTTTTTAACGCCATAGAAAAGGGCTGGCACAGCCAGCCCTGGTTCCACTTGCCAAGGGCTGTCAGGTCAGGGCTGGGCCCTGCATCCCCTGCTAAAGTGCCCTGAGTTGTTTTCAGTGGGCAGCACACCAGCAAGAGGGAAGGCTGTTTGGACCACTGCAGCAAGAGTCAATGCAGCAAGGGCCAGGCACGAGGTGGGGGTCAGCCCTCAGCCTCTGAGACCCGTCAGCCAGAGGAAGAGTCTACACTGCTGGCCCCTCCTCTACAGGGTCTGGCCCTGTGGGGCCCACGCACTGCCAAGGCACTCCAGACTATAGCAGCCTCACGCCTCCCCCCATGACCAGGATGGGGTGACAGAGCAGCCAAGACAGCAATGGCAAAGCACTCCTGGACCGGGGACGTCCCTGCAGGAAGGGGCACTGGGTTTGGAGTCGGGAGACAGGATCAAGCCTCCATGCAGCCCAGCCACTGTGTGTTCCTTCAGGAGCATAACCTGAGCGGGGAAGACGGAACGGTGCTGGCAGCTGCGGGGGTGGGAGTTGCTGATGGGCGGTTTTCAGGCTAACACAGCAAAGGCTTCGGAACTCACCATGTTCTGGGGGACAAACACGTTGAGATACAAGCAGTCCTCGCTGACTCTGGATGACGCGTACGTTCTGATTCCTGGCTGCCAGCAGCTGGCCCTGCAGGTACAGACTGTCTGACTTCCGGGGAAGCAACCAAAAAGACATGCCCATGTCCCCTTCCAGCCCAACACCAGCAGCCAGGGCCCACCAGCTCTGCAGCAATTAGGTCCCCGAATCACTGTATGGAGCCGAGCACACTGTCCCCCTCCGTCACCACATGGACTACATAGGAGCAAGGTAATGCTAAGCCACTGCCATTTGGGGGTTCATCTGTTAGAGCACGCCAATGCCCCCTTGATCATTCACCTCCCTCCCCATGTGCCACTCAAACTAGAATGCACTGCTCTGCCTCCTGGAATGGGGAGATGGGAGTGGCAAGTAAACGTCAGGGAGAGCTGGGTGCCCATCACTGTCCCCACCATGGCCTGTAGAGGGATACCCTCCAGAGACAAGGCGCCAACTCCACACAGAGAAGAGTCAACGGACGCTGCTCTGGACCTTGGCCTTTCTTGGCTCCCAGTGTTCAGACCTGTCTCCAGGTGAGGTATCTGGCCTGCTTTCTACACCAGTGCCTTCTCCAAGGGTACCCATTTGAGCTTCTCCTCGCCTAAGAGCTGAGACCCTGTCTGGGACCCTACTCGCCCCCCAGCCTCATGAGCTCTCACGGACCGAGCTCTGCAGTTAATCTCCACTCAAAAGCCCATGCGACTCAACCACCGCATCTGTCAGATGGGCATATTCCAAGAGGGGAAGTGCTCTAATGAGTGCCGATTTGTTCCTCTTGCTTCCCAAAGGAGGAGAGTTATCTGTGGCATTCTGTTCTGCATTCTTCTGCCACTGCCTCGTTGAAGCCTTTGTCAGCCCTTGCCTGGAGTATTCAGGAGCTTCCCGTTTCATCCCCCTCTCCAGCCTGGGCCCGTGGAACTGCCCAGCCGCCGGCTGTGGGTGGCAAGGGGCAGGGAGGATGCCGCTGCCTCGGGAAAGAGCTGCGCATGCCTGTCGGAAGGGCAAATGCAGGCGGAGAGGAAGAGAGAGGACAAGGGGTGCTCTTTCCACGAGCACTCTATGATTTAACTGGAAAAATCACAAAATCTCTCTAACCTATCAGCTGCTAAAGTGGTATAGGCAGGGGAAAGAAAGGGGCAAAATGAAGAGTTGATGAGGGAGGAAAACAGGATATGAATGCTTTTTCCCCTTCTTTTTTGAAAGTTTCTTTTAATATTGTCCCCCTCGGGGAAAAAAGTCCTCTTTAAATTTTTTCCATTGCCTATTTTTACAAACACATTTCCTTCTCTGCTGCATTTCTCAGCACAACTGCAGTCAGACGTGGCCAGGAGGTACAGGTGAGGTGTGTACCCCAGCTGCAGGCGTGGCCCCTAGAAACCTCCCCTGTAGACTCTTCCACAGCCTCTCTTCCCTGGACGAACATCAAGGACGGTTTGTGCTAAGGAAGGCAGAGCCTCCATCGGCTGGGTGCCTGAATCACTGCGTGGAGCAGAACTCCCTGACCCCTCCAGCACCAGACGGACTTTACAGGAGCAGGATAATGCTAAGTCACTGATATTGGGGGGTGGTTATATGTCAGAGCACACACTGCCACCTTAACTTTACATCCCATGCCCCATAAACCACTCACACCACTCAAATCACTCTGCCACCACGTCTGACTTTGATGGATTAGAGCGGCGGAGCAATTCGCCCAAGTGCATTGCCCTCAACACTTACCGTGGCTTGGTAGCAGCCCAGGACCCTGTCCAGTTCAAGGGCTTTGGTGCCTGGAAGCGGCTTTCCGCCAGGGGTGGGGCAGCATATGGCACTCCCAGGAATTGGTCCACTTGCTTCCATGAAGTGCCCACCTGAATGGCCTGGGATCTGCCCAGCAGCTGGCCGTAGGGGGTAGTGGTCACAGAAGGCATAGATGTCCCAGCGCCGAGCAGAGAGATGTCTGCTGGGACAGGGAGAGTGGGGCAGGGGGGAGGAGAGAGAGCAGTGGACAATCTATTTACAAGGAATATTCTGAATAGGCTTTAAGAAACAAACACTGCTCTTTGTCTTTTAAAAATATGGGTAATTCATTCAGTCCCCAAAAGCTTCCATCGAGTGAGGTTAGTGTTCAATGTGAAGAAAGAAATTAGCAGCAGAGACAGCTGGTCTTTCCCCAGCGCTGACCGGGCAGCTCTAATCCCCTCTCTCCTGGCCGTTGTCTGTCTCATCGGTTCTTCCCAAGAGACTAACCCAGGCCCCGGGTCTCTTCCTTACTCAGCGCCCGGGGCCAGATGTGCACCGCAACTCAGAATCGTTCGGGTTTTTAAAAGAACTGACGGGCACAGACACACAATGTGCAGTCTTCCCTGAGAGGTCTGGAGGAAGACCCCGTATGAAACACAAGCGTTGCTGTGACAGGACGCTGCCACAGAGGAATGAATAAAGGCGACCGTTTCTTCAGTCACAAAATCCAGGTCAGATTTTGCCACCAAATGAGTCGGACAGAGACTTTTAAAAAAATTTTTTTTCTGACTTTTAGACTTTCAGAAGTCAGGATCGCAGTAGCCAAGGAACATGGGCCCACGTGTGCATTTCACTGGTGAAAAAAACAGGTGTAGGGATCTGGAGTGGGTGGCTGCCAGGCCTTCAAGTTGATGTGGGATTCAAGGCCACGCCTTTCTGGACCCCAGCTCAGATCTTGCCCGTTCACCCAGGGTCAAGGGCCTCTGCTGCACCTGCAATGCCCTCCTTCCCTTTGTATGTGTCCCAACCCCACCTGGTCCGTTCAGTCAAGGCTGGTGCCGCCTGCCAACAAAGCCCTGTGCTCCAGGGCGCCTTGGACCTGCTCCTTGTAAAGCCAATCACCAGACACTGATCAGCCTCTCTGAAGCCCCAGCTCACCTCCTCTGCTAACTGTGCCTTCCAGGCACTCACGGATTCAATAAATGGCCACATACCATTTTCAGGGACCTGAGACAGACCCCTGTCTGATTCCCCACAGGGCTTAGGGCCCCCCTTCCTGCACAAAGGACAGAAGCACTGGAGAGGACATTCTCCCTCTCTCACTCCCCACCCAGTGTGTGTGTGTGTGCTTTCTTATTATTTCCATCAGGTATTTTCACTTTGCTCAGCGTCACCGTCTGCTGATCAAGAGAAGAAGCTTTGCTGTTCCCTCTGAAGCTACTTCTATTGGTAATACATGTATGATGACTAACAGAAGCCTGGGACAGGAGGCAGACAGACAGACAGACCAATCGACAAAGTCTATCCATTTCTCAAAAGCTGAGTATAATGCAGTGGTTCCACTGAAGGCGATTTTTCCCCCAGGGGACATTTGACAATGTCTGGGGACATTACTGGTTGTCATAAGAGTGAGGGAGAGAGGCTGCGGGCATCTAATAGGGTAAAGGCCAAGGGTGCTGCCGAACATGCTGCCACAGATCAGATTAATGCCCCCGCAGCAAAGAATTCCCCAGGGCCCAGCTGTGAGTGGTGCTGGGACTGAGAAACCCTAGTGTGCCATGTGTCCATGACCTCCAGGCCCCTGAGGGTCAGCAGTGAGGAGGATCTGATGGGTGGTCTGGGGAGTCAAGCAGGCCTGTGTTTTATATTATGAACCAACACTTTGGAAAACTTCGTAATTTTGGGGGCCCTCCACTGCCCCACCTGCAAAACGGAAATAAGAGCAGTCCCTACACCACAGAGATGTTAGGAACAGGTAAAGTCATGCATGTAATGTCCCAAGCCCACTGACCGGCAAACGGCAACTCAACGCATGAGTGGAGGGAGAGGGAGGGATGGAGGGATGGATGGAATCAGCGGATGAACAAAAAAGAGGGAGGGAAGAAAGAAAAGGGGGGAGGAAGAAAGGGAGGAAGGAGGGAAACTGAATGAAACCTTCTCTGTTGCAAAAACAGAGGAGTGTGAGTTGGAACTCAAAATGGAAACTCAGGACGGAAAGAAATCGTTGCTGCTTTTTCATCTGGCCTCCAGCACAGATCATGACTGATCCCTCCCCCACAGCACCTCTCACAAGACTTCCTGTTTCAATTGGAAATCACAGGGGCCCCGGGCAGGCGTTCAAGGCTGTGGGCACTACAGTTGCAGGACTTTCCGAGGCCGGCTTGTTTGCTCTGTAGGAAACGGCCACATTTCATGAACGTGGCATCCTCTGAAGGGGGAGCAAAGACAGAAAACTCAAAAGCAAAGAATTTCGAGGGAATGCAAGCTGGCTTTCCCACGGACAGCGGCATTCAACCCTCCCTCACCAAGGCTGCCGGAGGAATCCCAGACTGAACGAGAGCCAGCGTGGAGAAAATGTCAGATGTGCTGTTCTCCCTTCTGAACTCTTTTGCAGAAATGGTGGATTCCTTCCAGAATATCCACGAATTTAGGCCATTCTGCTATTTCTTAACTGCTTGGGTGGAGAAAACTACCTGTGGCTCTCTAGGCACCTTAGGTGCTAACAGTGCCTCTGTGAGTACATGTGGGCAGCATCTTCTGCTGCAGGTGAGCATTTCACATGGAATTTAAGTCACATGCAATTAACTGAGAAAGGGTCTAATTTATTTCACAGAACTGACACCTCAAAGTTAAGGCATTTCTCAGCAGGACTAACCCACAGATTAGCTGCGCTATGGGTGAAATATGCAACTGAAATCCAACTTGACTAAACAATAGAAATGTCCAGATGGAAGATAAGACTTGAGATTGAGGCCCAAGGTCGCAGTACCCCAGGCCTGGGAGGCACTCTCATGGTCTGAGGTGGGGAAGGGGCAGAAGAGGACAATTATCACTGGATCAAGACAACCCTGAAAGGCTATCCATGTTCTAGGATGCGGTGGGACCAAATCCAACTGCTATCTAGTCTTATAAATAAAGTTTTATTGGCACACAGCCACGCCCATGGATTTGCGGATTGTATTGTCTGTGGCTGCTTTCCTGGTACAATGACAGAGCTGAGTAGTTGTAACAGAGACAATGAATATCATGACTGTAGAGTGCTGACCTCTGCTTTTAAGATAAGATGGCAGACATAGCCAATATTTCTAAAAAGTTATTAATTTTACCCAATAAACATGTTTGGGCGGATGTACCGCCAGGCCCCCAGCTCCCTTGTGCCCTCTCACACAGACCTTACCAATTTCACTTGGTGATGGATTCATGTATCTGTTCCCAGCCCCTTGTCTGCTTCATCCCTGCATCCCCAGGGCCTGACAAAGTCTGGCACGTAACAGCACCTCATTGGCTGTTTTCAAACTAAACCGAGCCAGGAGCCGCTGCCCTTTCTACGGGGACTCTGATGTGGTTGTGAGGCAGCGTGGTCTTGCAGGCGAGGACTGCATCTAGAGACTGGAGACCTGGCTCCAGTCCCCCTTCTGTCCCAACTCTCTGTGTAAAACCAGAGGAGTAACTTAACTTCTCTGGGCAGTGCCTCCAGGTCGCTAAGATGGGATAAGAGCCCTTAGTGTGCCACCTCACTAGATCAGGTGAAGACCAAACGAGAGAGGCCTGTGAGAGAACTTTCTGAACTACAAAACAGTAATAAAAAGTGGTCTGTGTAACTATTTTACTAGGAAACTCAAAGGCCAGAATGTCTTCTGTAACTACAGGAAGAGATGAACAAAGATGGCGCAGGGAAGCTCTATGCTGGAAAGAGGGGTTTCTGCTTTCTTCCGGTCCATCCCCAGTGAGTGCCACTGAGCCCAGGGTAACTTTGGCTGACTTTTCCTTAAGGACCTCAAAAGTCACTGCCCGTCAGTCACCACATACTTGGACAGTCCCTCTCAGCCATAGCCAGGCTCCCAGGAATGTCCCCAAAGGCACAGGCCTGGACTTACTCAGCTTCCGGTAGATGTAGGTGGCCTTTTCACGGAGCAGGAGTTGGCAGTACTGGGCCTGCAAGCTGTGTGTGCAGATCTGGGTATCGGCGTAGAACATACACCTCAGAGCACCAGGTCGGGCCTGCAAAGTGGTGACCAGGCAGGTGTGGTGACGGGAACACTCTGAGGATCGGAGGGAGAAGAGTGAGGGCTGGGTCTCAGAGACACCACTTAATCACGCATCCATTCATCCTTCCATCCTTCCACCCACCCAGCCACCCACCCACACAATTCATCCACCATTCATTCAACCAATGACTTACTCATTTGATCACCTACTATACCTCCCAGACACTGTTGCAGGGGCTAGGAATAAAATGCCAGTGTGGGAGAACCTGACTCGCCCATCAATCTATTTTCCTTACAACAGCCAGCTTTTGGGTAGTTTATTTATTCATAAATAAGCTCTTGTCATTCACCTACTTAAAATACTCCATGGCTCCCCACAGGTCACAGGATTAAGTCATACCAGATAAAGCTCTCTGTACCCCAGCCTTTGCCTTCTACCTCATCGGCCTCCCCACTAGGGGAAGGTTTTTGCCATGTGCCACTAGGGGTTACGTCATTTCCCATGTGTGCCAGCTCCTATACTAGATCATTTAAATCATGCATGGCATTTCAGCCCTAAGAACAGCTTTGAAGAGAATGCTGCCTCATTCGCTTGGGCCGGCTGTGCTGTGCCTAAAGGCCTCATTTATACCCAGTCTCTGTGCTCTGCAGTGCACAAGCTGTACCTTTGTACACGGCATGTCTGTAAGACACGCACAGTGTTATCCACCCTCGTAGGGGAGGAGATCCAAGGATTTGCAGAATTGGAGGAGTGTGACTGTTACCTAATCTCCATCTCTTGCAGACGCTAGTCTTTGTAGAACATTCCTACTGAGTAGTCACCTAGCTTTTACCTCTAAAGGAAGTACGCATTTGTGGACAGCTTTGTCTATAGAAAGCTCTTCATATTGCACTGAAAACCATCTCTGGAAATTTGCGTGTTAAGCATGGGTCTGAGCTTTGCCCCACAAGCTCGGCCAGAACGAGCACATTTCTTCCTCGCCACGACGGCCCACCTGGCGTCTCAGGTCAGCTGCCGCAGTTCGCTCACCTCTTCTGTCTCAGACTAGCCAGCCCCCTAGAGCATTCCTCTGAACCTCCTCCAACCTGGTTCAATGTCACTCATTTTCTGTGTGGTGTGTCCCTGTGGGGACCATGACTGTGGCTGACTCTGCAGGGGCATGAGGACATGGTGGAGGGGAGTGCACCCAGGGTCTCCCCCAGGTCAGTCCCTGCCTGCCAGCACCCCATGGTATCTTGGGGTCTCCTCTGTGTTCCTGAGGTCAGAATCTTGAGCTGCACTTGTGTGAGGTCATGTCCCAATCAACTCCACTACGGCGGGGTGGGCCTGGAGACTCCCCTTACCCAACAAACAGAGGTCTCGGGCAGCAGAGAAGTCACTGACAGCAGCCGTGCTGATGTGGGCAATGTCAAAGTCCCTGATGGATGGGTCAACGACTACTGAAGAGAGGGCCAGGGTCTGCCAGGAGTCCAGAGCAACTAGGAGAGAACACAGGGGACAGCTGTCACGTATAGTGTTCACCTGGTACATGAAGACAGCAGAGTGCCACCTGATATCCCCACAGGGCAGCCCCAGGGCACCCTCTTCTCAGTCTTTATTGTAGCATGACACATTCCTTTCCTACCCCTCCATTCTACAGCCATTTATTAAACGTTTTTTATGGGCCATGTTTTGTATCCCAGCTTAGGGATGCAAAAGTTAAAAAAAAACACAGAACAAACAAAAGCATGGCTGTTTCTTTTAAGCAGGTCACAGTATAATGGGAGGAAGTCAAAAAGAAGACAAACATCACGTGCTTGTCAGAGTGCGATTATTAGAACAGCGCCAGGAACTACGAAAACAACAGGCGTATGCGCGTTGTTATGTGGCACCTGTGGTTAGGTCTTCATGGCACGACATCGTTAAGCCCTCCCTCAGCCCACGGAGGGAGGAACTACCGTCACTCTCCACGTGGACTCTGTGGTGTGCTGCCTGGGCCCCCTTCAGGACCGAGGCTCTCATTTCCCCAACTGATGGGAAGTTGGTGGCCGCAGACTCCTGGCTGAGTCCCTTCCCAGGAATTGCCTTCGGTCTAGATGAGCTGCTGCCCCTCCCCAGGGTCAACCTGTGTCCGAAAACTAGTCCATGTGGGAACACCATAACCTGGGCCCTTGCCTCAAGATGGGACAGCTCTGAAGGGCCAGCCCAGCGTGAGAGCTCACTGAGACACCAATGGGGCCATGGCTTGGTTGGCAACACAGTTGGACTTCTGCCCCTGCCCAATCTGTCCCTCACTTCCTTGCAGTTGTGGCTCCGAGAGCACCACACCCTGAACTCCCTGCATGCAAATCTGCATTGCAGAGCCTGTTTCCTGGAAAACCCAGGCTAAGTGGAGACCATGGAGCATGGCGCGGTTCAAACAGCTTGCCAAGAGCGTGCCCTTCTCAAGGGTGGACCGAGATCGAAAGTAGGTCTTTGCCCTCCTACTGCTCTCCATGCTGCTTCCCACATCCTGTGTATGGGTCATGCTGTCACGGCAAGAGAGGGGGACAGGTGGTGTAGCTGCCGGGACCAGGGCTGGCAGAGATCTGCCAGAGTGCCTGGGTCCCTGTGGGGACAGAGGTAACCCTGGACAGTGGGCTTCAGCTTCCACAGTGAGGAAGGGTTGGGGGGCTTGGTCAGTGGGCACAGTATTCTGTCTACAAACAGCATTAAAGAGGCAAAGTGCTGCCTCCCAACACAGGCCTGCGTGATCATTCGGGCGTGCTGACTCTGACACATTCCAGGGAGCTGTTCGGTGGGTGCATCGAGGATAATTAATGGCGGAAATCTTTCTGTTTATTGACTTTTAGTTTTGTCTTTGACCTTTTTAGAAGCTCACAGTCTGCCCTGACAATAAATATTTGCGAGCTTTTACCTCGTGCTAGCAGAGTTCTGAGGTGACCTAGGCACAGCACTTCATAGTTTACAAAGTAGTTACTCACCCGCTAAGCCTTTCGGGGTGTAAGCCTCACATCTGACCCCCGAAATGTCCCGAGGGAAGGGTGGGGTAGGGACACCAATGCCTCCTTCACAAATAAAGTGTTGGAAGCTTGCAGAAGTTACGTGACTTTCTAAGAAAAAAGAGCTGGACAGTGACCGAGCCAGAAATAAACTAGGCCTCCTGGCTGTAAGCTGTCCCCTTGATAGCTGAATATCCTTTCCAGAAAATTGTCTCCAGGTTAAAAAAAAAATAAAGGCCAACGTTTTTAATAGCTCTACACTGTGTGGGAGAGCCTGCCGTTTGTTTTTTAATCAAACCTGCCTTTGACACCCAGAGCACAGGGGGCCACTAGAATTAGGCCGGTAATAAAGCACCAAGGCAATCCAACACCAGAACTCTTTCTTGTACTTTTTAAAAATAAAAACAGAAAAAGAGAAGTCACCAAAATATACCACCAGACTTCACATGGACTCAGCAAGAAGAAGATGGACCCCATCCTGGTCCTGGAGCCGTGGGGCCAACTTCAGAACCAGGAACCCCATCTTTCTGAACTTGGGACCCATTTTCCCTGCCTGAGACGCTAGGCTTTCTTCTTAAGTGTCTTTTGCATGCTGCTGTTTTCATGGTCAGTATAAGTGGCATTTTTGCAACATGACCAAACTGAGCAGCACATTTTTAGATGACGACCACATTGCAATTTCAGAGAAGAGGTATGACAGGGCTTCAGGACCAAACCTGCCAATTATGGTCTTAAAATGGAAGCCCTAGCTGCACTCGCATTTCAATGGATGTCTCAGGGAAAGCACTGTAATTGAAGGATGAATTTCATCTCCAAAGTGAGAGCCAGCTGAGCTGTCGCCATCCTGGGGCCTAGAGCCAAGTCTCTGCCATGCCCGCCACCTGTCCTCACCCTCCCAGCAGCAGGAACCCCCAGGATGAGAGATTGCTGTCACGCAGAATCCAACATCTGGGGTTCACGCATCTCACAAACACAGTGAGGACAATTTCTTTGTGAATGCCAAAGCATGGGGAAGCATGAAAGCTGGGCATCTGCGGAGCATTTCATGAGTTTGCTATTTGCCAAGAACCCAGCAACACCACTGCATTGAATACTCACTATAACCCAGGCTGAGGCACCACTTCTGTGCTCATGTTATAAATGAGGAAACAGGTCCAGTAACACTCTCAAAGGCCTTTGCTGATATGTGGGGATGCCAGGGCTTGAGCTCAGATCCTTCAAGTTCAAAAGCCAGGGTTTACCATGACATAAGGTCTTCCTTCCAGAGAATGAGGCAGTGAGACCTTGCGGGCACACTCAAACGATTAGTCTGCTCCAAAGCAGCATCTGTGGTTGGTGGGTTAGCTTTAATTTTTCTTCTGTTTAAAATCTATTGTATAAATTGCAATGCCAGCATCATTTGATTTTTCTTAAATCTCCTCTTGCATTGGAAATGCCATGTTTATCATACATTAAGTACCGCTAAGCAAGTGCCTTCTGGTGGGCAGTTCCTCTTTCTCGTTCACTTCGTTAATTCTGGATCTACTCACACACTGCTTAAGTTCTAATCAGTTCACAACATAGTTTATCGCCTAATGGGAGTCCCCCCATATTGTTTTTCTTTCAGAAGCATGTCTTGGTTATCTTTGGCTATATATTTATCGGAAGAAATTCAAACCATTTTGTCAAGTTTCAAGAATGCGCCTTTGGGACATGAATTGGAAAAATTGATTTGAGAAAAAGGTTTAAAACTCTTTGTTTCATTTTTGATATCATTATGAATGAAATAGGATTTTTTTCATTATAAATACCTTAAATGGTTATTATTGACCTTAATGGAAAGCTACTTCTGGGTGTGTATTTCTTTTCTAATAGGACACGGGGTCACGACTCAGCCTCTTCTCTCTGTGGTGACTTTGAAGACAGGCTCCAACTGAGTTCCAGATTTAGCAATGACATGTCATCAGACCCTGTAACTAGCCATTGGCTCTGAGCATGTGTCATTAATAGGATGGACTTTGATGAAGCAGCCAGGTTTCTCCAGTTCATCCCAGCTCCTCCACTTAACAGCTCTGCAACTTTGAGCAAAACACTCTTCTGAGCCTCAGCTTCCCCATCCGTAAAATGAGGGTAGTAAGAGATGCTCTCTCCTAGAGTGGAAACCAGGAGCTGACGAGTTGCTCCACGGGGTTGGGGGACTTAGTGGACACAGCCACTCGTCTTGCCTCTGGGCCAAGCTGCCAGGTTCTTGCTGCATCTGAGTCACTGTCTTTCAAAACTGTGGAGGCCTGAGCCTGGCATATGTACCGGGTCCTCTCTAAGGGGCACAGGAGCCCCAACCATGGCGGCAATACCACAACTCTCTTCCTGATTTCTGCCTGACCTCTGCGTCCCTCACCCCCCAGCCTGGTCCCAGGGCACCTGCTTCCTACCTGTCAGCACCTCACCCTCCACCCTCTGGCCCTATGGGTCCTCAGCCAAGTCATTAGCACAGTGGCACCAACAGTGTGCATGCCTACCTGGCCACTGCATCTCCGTCCCAACAGGAGACCCGCTACTAAAAACAGTGACATTTGTAAATGGCGTCTCAAGGTTCTATGAGCCCCACAGGTACCCAAATGGACCCATCCCTGCCCGTGCCCCCCATCCTGTCATCCACCCCCACACCACAATGTTTCCTCCTCAGGGAATCTTCCAGCACCCACCCTGCTGTCCCACCCAGAAACCCTGTCGTCCTCATTGCCTCCCCTCTCCCTGGGGAGCCATTCTTTCTTCTCCATCCAGATTCTGGCCTCATCCATGTCACTGCAGTTACAGGCATTCCAGTTCCTGAGACCCAGCCGGGCATCCCTGTCACCAGCCTTGCCCCGTCTCACACCATCACCACACTCCAGCCAGGGATGCCTTCCAATCTGATCACCCCAATCACTGCTGAGCATCCTCAGGGTAACAGGTGTCTCAGAGTCTCCAGCTGCATTGCCCCTCCCACTTGAGGTGCACCCCAAATATGCCATATAGTGAAAAGACATGGAAAGAGACACCACTGTTCTACAAAATTTGAAGTATTGACTCATAGCAACCATCTCCACAGCAGGATCATGGGCTGCAGGGAGGAAAGGTGATAGGGGTGTCCCCAAGGTCACAGGGCACTCCCTGAAGTCACAGGGCAGAAGCTGGGATCAGACTCCACTCTGTCCCCAGCAGCCTGGGACCTCCTCTTTGCCAGCAGCCATGGCACACCCTCTTGGACCCTGCCTGGGCCCTACCTCAGCCCCTGCATGGTGGTAGTGAGGAGTCTTGGTGACAACCTATGAACAAAAGACAAACTAAGTATGAAACAGACCTTGGAGAACATGCCCTTAGAGGTAAGAGGCCTTGCGGGCTCATTAGCAGAGGGGCAATGTGTCCCTGAAGGGGAGAGAGAGAGTGTCACACAGTCCCTTCGCTCGATAACAGGATACACTAGCAAGAGTGCTACCATCTAGTGAGCAGGCATGAACTGCTTGAAAGTCCAAGACGATCTGATTCCATCTCACAATGCCCTGCGGAGATGAACAACAGCAGCCCTATTCTACAGAAGATAGCCCCGAGAGGGCCGATGGCCTGCCCAAGGTCACGCGGGCAGAGTTGGCGTGTGCACCCAGGGCCGCCCCATGGCATTAGGCCCCACTGTATACCACAGAGCGGCTGCAGGTGGGCAGGGTGGAGGGGAGGGAGGGGCTGCGGGGCAGCAGAGAAGCAGGCAGCTGGGACCCCTCTGGGTCTCTGGGGCAGCATGGACTACAACCTCAGCACAGGCAGGCTTTGGGAAGTATGGAGGTTCTTTATTTCCTTCCAGAAAGCGTTGTATTCCCCTTTAATATAGACTAAGTTTTTTTTCTTTAAATCACTAGATGAGAACACATTTGGAAATTTCCACCAATATATGGAAAACTATTTCAATTTCGTTTTTTTCTTTTTTCCTCCCTCCCTCCCTCCCTTCCTGCCTTCCTTTCCAGACATCAGTTAAAGGAGAAATGTTTGATTTGGGTTTCAAGGCTTACTTAGAGTAATTGCAACCATTAAAAATAGCTTTAAAAAAGCTAGAAAACCACATAACTGCAGGCCTGTGTTGATACAGTAGGGACAAGTCTGTCGCTTGCTGGCTGGGTAACCAGAGGTAAGTCCCTGCTCTGGCTCTCATTTTCTCACTTGAGAAACGGGAAGGATGCGTTTTTCAATGCTTTTGAATCAGATCGAAGAGCCAAAATGTCAAACCAGTAGCAAATGCCAACCTTCTTTCCAACATTCAAGTCATTCCAGACCCATTTTTTTAATGAAAATGGGGTTTTCTTCAGGATCACCAAGAATCAAGATGACAAGGAGTGTAAGCCGCAAGGCTTCCAAGAATACAGGCTTCTTCCTGTTCTTTGTGCCATCAGAACCACACACAGTCCCTCTTGGTGCTGAACATGGGACAAGCCTGCGGAAATATCAGAGGGGGAATTCCACACCCCTGCCAGCTGGCTGGCTGGGGTGAAATATCAAAGTCTTGACGCCCATCTTAGGCATCAGCACGCTGCCATGACCTTGAGCCCAGGCAGAAACGAACAGACTCACTGATGTCCAGAGCCGAAGGCCCCAGCGCTCGCAGCGGGAGGCTCCAGAGAGCTGCTGCCCTGAGGGGGCAGGACCCACCCTCAGACATCCCGACTTCGCATCAGACACGTCTTTCAAGCGAGAACCACGTCACACCGGGCTATTTTTACCCCGCTAGCACTCAAATAAAAACCAGATGTTCCTCTGATAACAGAAGGAAGAAGAAAAAAAGACACTTGTAACCATGTGATCATTTGAAAGATGAGAATGGGGCCAGGTCTGCCTGCTGATTCAGCATCTCCCCAGAGGAGGCCCCAGCCCCACTGCGCCTCTCTCCACACTTACAACACAAGAGAAATACTTGGACATGTATGTACAGCCTCCAAAAAACACTTTTCAGCTCCCAGGTGAGCCTGCTTTCGTCTGTAACTTTGCATCTCCAGAGCTCAGCAGAGGATGACAGTGATGATGCCGTGGGTTGGCTTGTGTCTCCCCGAGACCCTGAAGTCCTAACCAGCCCCCCGCCCCCGGTACTTCAGAATGTGATCACGTTTGGAGTCCAGGCCTTTACAGAGGTGATTCAGTTAAAAGAGGTCATTAGAATGGCCCTTCATCCAAAATGACTGTTGTTCTCATAAAAAGGGGACACGGGAAAGACATGGTTTGAAGACGGTCATCCACGTGCAATGGAGAGTGTGCCGGAGCAGATCCTTCCCTCACAGCCCAAAGAAGGAGCCGGCCCTGCCAACACCTTGACCATGGACTTGCAGCCTCCAGGACAGTGAGAGGATAAGTTTCTGTTGTTTGAGCCCCTCGTTCGTGGTGCGTTGCCATGGCGGCCCTGGCGGATGGACGCAGCCAGCGACTGTACAATAGGAACACCCACTCCTGACACCCAGAGAGCCTGCTGTGCCCCACGGTTGCTGTGCTCTGGCACAGAAATGCTAATCCTAATGGTAATTCTGATCATGTGGCCTAATACACAGTACAGTGACTAGTCTTTATTAAGCATTTCCTATTTTCCAGACACATTGCGGTGGGCTACATGTGTCATTTAATCCGTCTACGCACGGCCACGTCCATAGCTGATGTAGTCACCCTGCTCAATGAGGTGGCATTGCACATTTTCAGGAGAGACCACTCTGGGGGCACCAGGTCCAGCCCAACCCCAGCCCTGCCACCTCTGACTTTGGGTAAATTACATTCTAGGTCTCAATGGCTGTTTTGTTTTAATCTGTAAACTGGAATAGTCATGTCACCTGTCATAGGACAGGTCTTTCCGTCAAGGGGCAGTTTGCCAGTGATTGTCCCAGCCTTCCTGCAGGAGGGGCTGGAGGAGCTAGGGCCTGTCACCCCACCTGGTTGTCCCAACACAGGTGCTGTCACCCCCAGTGTGTGTCACAGCCTGGGGAAGCCAGCACTCCAGACACAGGGTGAGGGCTGAATGGAACAAGGCCAGCAAACTGCTTGGGACAGAAGAGGTGACCAATAACATTTAGTAAAATCTGGCCCCTGCGTGTCAGCCTCCAGAGCCAGAGCTCCCACCTTTTTGCTGGGTGGCTGAATGCACGAGGACATTCCTGCCATCACTTGTCAAACAGGGTGTTTTCAACCCGAGTGCGCACATCGATAGTGCTGATGTGACTGTTGCTTCCCCTTCAGCTTGATGGTCAAGCTTGTCACACAGTGGGGCACAGCTCTGGTCATGTGCCAGAAAGGCCAAAAAAACCCAGTCAGGTAACTCAGGGACTGGGGAGGAAGGACAGAGAAGACGGCACATCTTCAGGCTAGGACAAGCGCCGGCAAGATTTCTCTTTTGAAAACCAGGTAGTAACTATTTCAGGCTCTTCTAGCCTCATTCTCTCTCCATCTCAGATTATTCCACATTTTCTTACAACACTTTAAAAGTGTCTGAGGCCCATTCTCAGCTCACAGGTCAAAAGCAGGCTGCAGGTTGTGGTTCGTGGACCCCTGGTTGAGAGGCAGAGGCCGAGAAAGGGCGTGGGGTCGGTCATTACACCCCACAGCGGATGGGAGCCAAAACCCCCGCAGGCAACATGACAGGGAGCGCGTGTGCCTTTTCCAGGAATGAGGAGGAGTCTGGAAGATGCCATCTGGAAGGTGAAATACCGTCATTTTATATGTTGACAGTTGTCCTTCCTAACTTGGCATGTTCAAGACCTACAAAATGGCGATGCTTAGTTTGTTCTGTGTTTAAAAATTAGTCTGATTTGGTGGAATGAAAAGCTGGCAGCCAAGAGCTGTCCTCCAACCCAAGAGAAGAATGTGAGTCCAGCCTGCGGTCTCACCCGGGTGGCCTCTGTCGCTCCAGTCCTGCCTCCTGCTGCTCCTGTCTGTGAAGTCACCCTGTCACTGTCACAGCTAAGCCCCGAACCTGTCTCATCCTCCCCCCTCTCCTGTGTCCTGGAAACAAGGGTCCTGCCCATGACCACAGTGTCCCCTGCCCTCACTGTGGGTCACAGCCTTCTGGCTATGGAACCTTCTATCCCATCTAATTCTCTTCAGCTGGGGAATGCCTGCTCACCTCCCCCATTCTTCAAGTTCTTTGCCAGCCAGCTCACACTTTTCATCTCCATCCCTATTCCTACTAAAATCTTGAGTGACGTGATCATCTCTGGGGACAGTAGACGGCCTAGTCCATACTCTGGCCTCAGTTTCCTGACCTCTTCAATCCCTGAGATTTTTTTCTTCTACCCCCTGCAGCCAAGTACCCCCAAGACCACCTCCCAAACTCCAACCATGGCTCGAAATCCATCACGCTTTCGGTCTTAGTTTTTCTAAGCTCCGCTTCTGTTCCGTCTCACGATCCTCTTTTCTTGGCGGCTTTTCCACACACTTATCCCACTCAACCCAGCTTTTTCAATTGCACTGTGGTTTCTACTCTCTCAGCCCCTCCGGGCAAGCCACTGAGACTGCTCGGTTTGTTTCTCATAAACCAAGGCCTCCCACCGGCCCAACATTTCAACTTTCCTGCTATCAACACCTCTACTCTCTTCCGTCCCATTTGGATTCATCCAATGGGCCTGCTTTCTCTGCAGCTTGTCTCGGCCGCTGAGCATGACCAAAGACATGTCCACAGACAGGCAGATGGAGCCTTTACAACTTTGGATCCTCAGCCTCACCTGAACTCTCAACAGTGCCTGAAGCCCCGCCATCTCTCTTTGCTCCACAGCACAACTTCCAACGCTTGCCACTCTCTGCGGGCGTGCATGTCACCGCACCTCTATACTCTTGGGGTGTGCCTCCCGGGGAAAAGAGGAACCATTAGCAGCATCTTCTTCAATTCCCTGTCCACTCTACGGCCCAGCCCATCTTCCCCTCTTTGTTTCTCCTAAACGGGAAGGGCAGCTGTTAGGAGCCAAACCTCATCTGTGTTCCCAACTATGTTCTTTCTCACCCTCAGGGGCACCTATCTACCGGTCATCCCCCCACTCCAGCCCCACTCCCACTCCTCCTGTATCTCCGCTCTGTCCCTGGACACAGACACGTCACTCCGCTTAAAAGTACACTCACATTTCTCCGTCATGAAAGTAGCATCTTACTCTAACCCACAAACTTTTAACTTGGGACCTGGGTCTCAGGAGGCCTATTTCCCTGGAAATATAGGCACAAATTTGGTATGTACATAGGGGCACACTGTTTTCAACACAGTATCATGGGTGACCCATGACCTAGAAGTGGATGGTCACCAACTGATAGACCGCAATTTTTTAAATGTCAATCTCATGTTTTTCCCTCAGAGCCAAGATTCTTGGGGAAAGTTTGTAGTTTCCACATTCTCAAATACAAAATTTGTGTTTAGGTACTTCCCTCATCACTCCACTATATTTGCAAAGTGGTATTTATGACTAAATCAGGGAATGTGTATGGTCCCCATATTCCTTGAAATTACTGACCACATCTCCCTCCCTTGGTTTCCATGACAACACACGCCGATCTTCCTAGCTGTTCTTCTGGCTTCTGTTCTTCCCTTAAACACTGTTGTTTCTCAGGGATCTGTCCTTGACCTTCACTATCTACATCCGACACCCCCCACCGTGCATGATCCCACAATCTCTGTGACTTCAAATACTACTGACATGCTAAAAATTATTAAACACATCTACAGCCAGACCATTTGCCGAAGGTTCATGCTGAGATACTCAGTGCTTACGACACACCTCTAAGCAAATGACCCCCAACTCGGTGTGTTGAGAGCTGAACACCCCCTCCTACTCTCACCCTCACCAACACTCTTCGCCTGGTTCCCTTCTCACCTTCTGCATCTTGGGACTTTGGCCCAAGAAAACCACCACCCACGGGACTGCCCGACCTGAAACGTTCAACACTGTCCTGGACTGGTATTCAAGTAAACTGACTGTCCATCAAGAAAGGGCATCATGGGAGGAAAGCCAAGGTCAATATTCTTTCAAATCGAAATTTCTCATTCTCCCATTACTGTCAGGAATGCTCCCTGGGACACACACATCTAATCCGAAATCCCAACAAAAAACATGGCCTCCCGGGCCCCTCACAGCCAGACTGCTGCCTTCCTCACCTGCTTCGCCAGCCTCATCTCTCGTCAGTCTACCTCCCACCCCCCCAAACTGGCATCTGGTGGTCCGGCAAAATCCGTGTCGTTTGACTTTGTTCGCTATCCCCTTTTTTGTTGACATTCATTTACCAAGTCAGTTTACTCACATGATAAACTCACATCACCCTTCAAAACCCAACTCAGATGTCACTTCCTACAGAAACCCACCGAACACTCCTTCCTCCAACCCCCTGAGTAGGTTTTCTTCAGCTCAAAGCATCTTATAAATTTGTTTGTTGTTCCACTAAATACACTGCCTTGCAACTTACTTATATTTTTTCTCTCTTTGAATTATAAGCTCCTTGAGATCAAAGAATTTGCCTCAGTTTTCACTGATTCTCCAAGACCTCTCATAACAGCATACAAAAAATGTTAACAATAAAAGTAGTAATATAGTCATAGCTAATGTTTATTAAGTGTTTTATGTGTTAAATAGGAATAATATTATTTTGCATGAACAGCCCAGTTCAATCATATGTATTAAATTAATTAATAAGTTAGTTAATAAAAGAGAAATAAGATACTAATTTTTTTAATCTCAACAAAGATTAACACTGGAATTATTCCCACATGCCAAGACCTCAATAATAATTATTGAATAAATCAATTAGCAAGCCGATAATGGACAATTGTGGCACATTCCGGTTTATGAAACACTTCTATTCACACTGTGATATGTAACAACCACACCAACCTGTGCATTAATCACATCATTATGACCAGTTTGCACGGGGCTGAACTGGAGCTCGGAGGTGCAGTGCAACATGGTCCAAGTCACAGTCCCCACTGGCAAACCAGGGGCTTGACCAGAGCGCCGCTTCCCAATCCCTGCTCCACCACGACTGCCTCTTTCTCCCCATGACTCAAGGGCAGTCTCCTCAATCATTTCCCCTTAGCGGCATGTACATCACAGGCAGAAGTTTCCAAAGACATCTGAAATGGTCCAGCATCTGTTGAGGTTATGAGCTTGTGGGTTGGTGAGTAATATCTATTACACTGCTAACATCAAAGACTCTTCTAGAGAAATGTCTGAGTTCCCCAAAACCGTACCCACAGAAGTAGATCTGGAGCTATGTCAGCCCCTCTCTGTCTTCATGACAAATTACGAGGCTCATCACAAGCAAAACTCCTGGTGGACATTCAAAGGCACGGATTAAACCAGATTTCTCTCTAGAAAGTTTGACTCATATCGAGTGGACACCACTCAAACTCCCCCTGCAAACAAGGCGATCTGGGAGATGGCATGACAGGTGGGCCTCCTGAGAACACCTGAACTCCTCCTCCTCGGGGTGGCTGTGTGTGATCCTGGGGAAAACTGCAGAAATTCAGAGGCACAAGTGTACATGGAGAACTGACGTGAGGTCAGCAAAGTACTTCCAATCACGCAGAGTCCTCCCTAGAAACGTCGAGCAAGAGCATGGGACAGAGGCCCTCCTGACCTCTCAGTGGGCTACAGATAACCCCTCAAGGTCACAGAGCTGGGTCAGACCCCCGAGACTGCCCCCCTACCCTCTGCCCCTGCAGTCGCTGTGGTTCATCAACATACTGGATGTTAGTTACCAGGCTCAGCGCTTCCCTGCAGGATTCCACCCAGATCTCACAGCGACTTGTGGCTGTAGGTGATGTTACGAAACCCATCTTAAGGACAGTTGGGCTCAGGGCAGTGAAGTGACTTGCCCTGGGTCTGACGGCAAGACCTGGAGTAGAAGTAGAACTGGAATTGAAACCCAGATTCGCCCAGGGCCAGTCTCTCTGCTTCACCGCTTCTGCGAATATCTGCCAAGCACCTCCTGTTTGCTTGTGGCCAAGTTAGCAGAAAAAAACAGAAGGAAAACACAAACCGCCTTCAAGCATAACTGAGCCAATCATTAGAGACACAAAAATAGGAAGTATAAAGGGAAACGCAGAGGCCATTTAAGCCATCCCCTCACAGTGAGGAAATCTCCAACATGCTTGAATCCCCCAGTGATGGAGAGCTCACCACCTCAATCGCCATCACAGCAGAAGAACCATTGCCTTGTCCTTCCATCATCTGACCCCATGCCCCCCTCACCTCGCCTCCACTGGCCCTCCCAGGATGCCATGTGCTCCTTCCACACTGAAGCCTTTCCTTGGTCCCGCCTGAGCTGGGCCCCTCCCACCTCCTGGGCTTTGTTCATTGGGCGGGGAAGGTGAGTGTTTCCTTGATAAGCGAAGTTGCTTTCTTCCAAGGAGGTCAGGGAACTCAGCAGAGACCAACAAATGAGGACTGTCCAAAGAGTCATTAAAAAACAACTTTGAGTAGCACTAGCCACTTATAACATAGTATTATCATTTCTAATCAACTGTTAAAATTAGCATAAGCCATAAAAATAAAAGAAATCCACCGATGTTGGTGGATTGCATTCAGGGATGGTTTAATTCGAAGTCAGCTACATGGAATGATTTGAAAGGCCCTAGGAAGGGTAACTTGTCTAAAATATATCCCCACATGCTTGTCAAATGGTTTGAACTTTCACTCTTAGAAATGCACTCTTTCTGGTTTGCCTCCGTGTTAAAATGTGAACACTCTTGGGGGAAATGTCCTATTTTTTTTTTTTTTTTAAAGGTAGGTCCTACGTTGGCCCATTTTGTTCTAGACTTTTTCTCCCTTAAATTTGAGCAAATCTCTGATGGACCAACAAGGTATAAAAATGCGCTGTCTGGGGAGGAAGCTAATGCAGGAAGCCCTGCGTTTCCTCTGTCCTCTAGGACCTAACAAGGGTGTAAGACGCGTCCACTGCCTCGGGGCACACTACCCACTCTCACACAGGTTGTGCACCGTCCCATTGCAGGTGCAGTGCTCGGAAAGGCCACCTGGGAAAGGGTGCCCTGAGCACTGGCAGGGCCGACCTATCTAGCTATTCCCACACTGCCAACTATCACCGGGCATTGCAGGTAGCGGTTTTTACACATAATCTCTCTTTTAAGCTTAATGAACAACATCTTTGAAGTAGGCATCATCATCTCCACATTACAGGTGAGGCAACTGAGACTCAGAAAGATCCTTTAAACCGGGCAAGGTTACACACCTAAGGCTTTCCACAGCCTGTGTGGTTTCCAGCACTCCACCACCACTTGTCTGTCGCTTCATTCCTTTACCGATTCCTTCTTCCAACAAACATTAACTGAAGGACTATTAGCTTCAAACACTAACCTAGAGTAAAGTAAAAATATATATGTTTTTTAAAAACGATCTAAATGTCATACTGAGCACCTACTGAATAGTGGACACTTTGTTAAGTGTTAAGATTACACCGTGAATCACAAAACTTGTGCCCTGGGGAATATTGAGTCTAGCAGACAAGCAAGAGAAATTCATTCATTCGCTCATTCATTCACTCATTCATTATTTCCTGGGTACTGACTGGTACCAGTCACGCTTCTAGGTGTGAAAACATAGCAGTGAGCAAGACAGATCGAGTCCCTGCCCTGTGTCGCTTCCTGTTAGGGAAGGGGCAGACACCCGTGAGAAGTAATCAAGGGAGAAAATTTTGCAGCAATAAGCTGCGTGAAGACAATGAAGCTGGTGGAGAAGTGCAGAGTGCGGGGGCTGCTGTGACAGGGTAGGTGGAGGTCCGTTTGAGGAGGGACCTCAGCTCGGAGCAGAGGAGGAGCAAGCCATGGAGAGAGATACCAGGACGAAACTCCGCGGGGCCGGGCTTCTTGCCGGCTCTGCCCGCGGCCGCAGCCCCATGTGCCTGCACGGAGTGAGTGCGCACTGAACGCTTGCTGAAGGAACGGGGGCAGTGACAGCTGTGGCAGAGCAACCGTCAGCCTTTCCAGATCCAGCGCCTCTGCAGCTGGTTGGACGCTGCCTCCTGCATCTGCGGGGAGCGTGAAGCCTTCCAAGCCGGGGCCAGGTTCCTCCCATTTCCTGTCCTCCTTGGATCTGCCACTGCTGTGATCCCAGTGTGCCAGCTGTGTCCCTCCTCTGCCCCTGGGTCTCAGAGAAGCAGGGACGAGGTCCAGGGAAGCCGCCACGTGCAATGTTGTGCTCAGAGCACACTCAGCTGCCCAGGCAGCGTGGCAGACAGGCGTCCAGGCCGCACCCCTGGCTTGGGAGTAGAGTTTGCCGCACACTGGACACTGCGGCTGTCACCTAGATGACCTCCTCAGCACTCCTGAGAGAAGGCAGGAGCGGCGTGTGCCACCAGCCCTGCCTCGCTGGCCCCTGGGATGGGGGCCCGGCCCCCAGACAGGCATTCTTATGAAGTACTGATCGGGCACACTGTGAGCTCGTGTGTGTGTGTGTGTGTGTGTGTGTGTGTGTGTGTGTGTGTGTGCACGCGCACACACACACATAGCTATGTACACATTTGGAAAGAAAACAACTTTCATACAAATATTAGACAACTTTGGAGTCCCTGCCCACTCACCTGAACCTCGCAGCTGGGGACAGAGGATTAATAACTAGCTTGGTGTAGTCCAGCGGCTACAATGAGAAGGGTGCAGGGGACAGTGCCCCTGGGTGGGTACAGGACAGCCTGCACAGTTCTAGTAACCCCCACTTCACCCTCTGAGGCGCCCCCGATGAGACCACTAAAGTACAACAGCCCTGGGATGTGTGCTGCCATGTCCCTCCAGGTCCCCCCCTTAAAGTACGGAGAGCACTCAGCACACTGACTGGCAGAGCACTCAATACACAGGAATGTTGTAAACACGCAATTTTATGGCTCCGCCATCACCTGGCTGGGACTTGGGAGAGGCACTTTCTCTGGAAGAGCATGGGTTTGGACTTGGAATAATCACTGGCATTTCGTAAGCACTTACTCATCACCCAGTCTGCGCTGAGCGGCATTTTATTTACTTCCCAGCACAGGCCTACTGGACGGACAGTCCTGGTGTCTCACCATCGTCCTCGTTCTCCAGAAGCAAGTGAGCATTTACGAGGCTGGGAATCCGGCCCCAGGGCACTCAGTGGCTCAGTGACGGAGGTGGCTTGGAAGCTTGGCCGACTGGCTTCAAAGCCCATTGCTGCCCCAGGAGGCCCCCCGCTTCCCTCAGTCAGATGGTGTGCACGCTCCTGCCAGCACTGGCATTTTTAGGATCACACGACTCTGTCTCCAGCTTAATGGAAAACATTTGCTGGAAAGATCAACTGAATTCCATCAACCTACGGGCACAGCTGAAGGTAAAGGACGGAGGCAAAGTAGACGGAGAGGACTGACTGCCATCATGGTCCCGAAGACCATTCTTGTAGCCACCTCCAAATTCAGGCTCCTGCACGAGGCTGGGGTGGTGCTGGGCAGCTGAACAGGCCAGACTTTAACAAGGCATCTTTCTTAGCATCCTTACGCACGCTCCCAGCTGCAGCCTCACTCACAGCTCCCTCTGCTGGTAGCAACCTGTGCTGCACCCACCCCTCCACAGACACTCAAGGTCAAGGACTAGAGCATGGCCAGAGCTAAAGGGTCTTTTGAAGTTCCGCAGGTGAAATAAACTTAGAATACACAACAAATTTCTAAAGACCCATATCCTGTGTTTCCCTCTGGCTTGCAGTCCAAATGCCCGATTTGCTTCGGTGGCCCCTATGAGCAAAGTGCTCCTGAAATATCACGTGAATGCAAAATGTGAAGTGTTCTGGGAATATTCGAGGAAGGTCTGACCTTCGGGTGCAGGGAAGGCGGAGGGTGTGGTCAGCCTACAGGCAGGCTCTCGTGCCTGAGGAGACAACCTGTGCTAATCCAGAGCACCCTCTCTGGATTGGTTGCTGTGGGTCTTTTTAAACAGCAATGCACATTTTTCTCTTAAGAAAGAACATCTTTACCATTTTGCTTGTTTAAAAAAGAAAACAGACAATTTTTCCTCCAAAAGAGTAATTTGATACTCTATACGTAGATGACACCATTGACCTCCTTTTCTCAAAATCTACCTTGCCCATCTCCTAGGGCATCCCCTTCACAGCCCAAATGAGGAGTGCTGGAGTGGTTTTAAAGCTCACGTGCCATCACTTAAAGCCCTTCGAGGATATGTGGTACCCAACCCACTCTACTGCTCAGCCTCTGCCCCACCCTGCCCCTTCCTGCCTGGCAATCCTGAACGTCTTGTACACATATTCCCTGCATGTGCCATGCTAATGTGTGCCCCTAGGATTCTGTTCACGCCGCCCTCTGCCCAAGACGCCTTCCTGTCCCCTCCTGGCCACCTGACAAATGCACACTCACCTTTGACGTCCTAGCTCGGCCATGATGTGCCCATGAGGCATCCCTGCCTGTCTGTGGTAAATTTGGTGGGGTCTTCCCCCTCCCACTACAGCCTGAAAGTAGGTTCACTGTGGCATAAGTGGTCCATCTCCCTAAATTCTATCATCCTGCACCTTTCTCCTGACCAGAATGTGGACTCCTAAGACCTCTGGCCGCCAGCACAGCATCTCCCCTGGAAATGAGTGAGCATCCCCAAGCCCTTATCCAAAAGTGGCTGGCATGCTCATATTCACTGCACTGAACTCAACGGAACTGAAAATTATTTGTTTTGCCTTAATGCCTTTCCATACGGACCCACCCTAGAGCCTGCTGTCACTTTCCTGCTCACTCAGCAACCCCAAAAGATCTTGCCGAGGTCAAATAAGCTCCAAGCCCAGTGAGAAGGCTCCTAAACCAGCTTCATGCTCGGCTGCAGGATTTTTCTACTGCTCGTCTTCTATCTCCTCCCACCAACGGTCCTGTGTCTGCACCAGCAAACTCTCCAGTCTCCGACTCATACCCCGGGCCTTTGTGTGGACAAACACTGTCTCTCGAAAGACTTTGAGACTTGCCCCTTGGACCAGCTCCTGACGCCTTCAAACCAGCCAACACGCACCGTGCTAGAAGCCTTCGCTGGAGCAACACCAACAAAGTGCCTGGAGGAGTTTCAAGTGCATGATTGGTACCCAGGCCTGAGACAGTTCAGAAGTCCCCCTCCTCTTCACACCATCCCCATCGACCAATCAGAGCATCAGAATCCCCTTTCACGCTAGACTTCAAAGGGGCGGCTTGTACACACACTCCTACAAGAATCAAGGCCAAGAAATGAGGTCCAGACAAGGGCAGGGACTCTAATGTCCACCTCTCTCACCCCTTCCAGAAGCTCAAACCGAATATTCTTATCTAACTTGGAGGGGCCAGAAACACGTGGGTTCAAATCCCAGCTTGGCTGTTGAACCTCGCAGAGCCTCAGTTTCCTTATTTGAAAAACAGACCTTGCCACCACCAAACTTTCTTGTGAGCATAAAATGATTTATGAAGTGTTTGGTATTTAATAAATATTCCCTTTGATCCCTGAATAGAAACTGCATGAAGATGAGTGGTATACATATGCAGAGCGAACACATACACATGCATGCACACGCACAGTCCACGTCAGAATCACGCTGACATGCCCGTATCCTGGAGACAGAGCTGCGCCCTCCCTCCGGTTCCCATCAGAGGCACGTGCTCCAACTCCGATTCCAGTTTGGGGATTCTAAGCACAGATGGAACATCGGCTCTGATGTCTCCCCTGCTTGCAAATCACACTTGTCAAAGGCGCATTTAAAAATACTGTGGCAGCTCATTCCGCCTTGGAAACATCTACTCAGAGGCATAGCTTTCGTATGTGTGAAGGGAGGTGGCTGCACTCCACCTTTTTTTGGTAGGTAATTCACATCTCAGTAACACAAATGTTTAGCAAAAAGAACAGGGTAGAGGCACATAAAATCACTCCAAGATATTTACGTTCTGGTTGATTGCTGTGTCTAACAGTACACTGCTGAAATTTAGGTATCAAAGCACTC
Source organism: Macrotus californicus (assembly GCA_007922815.1). Classification (NCBI taxonomy): domain Eukaryota; kingdom Metazoa; phylum Chordata; class Mammalia; order Chiroptera; family Phyllostomidae; genus Macrotus; species Macrotus californicus. Next base: position 765,171 of record VMDR010000006.1, read on the forward strand.
TTTACCTATAATTTTAATAAATAGTATTTCTAAACGACAATGCTTAAGGATTACCGGGATATAGTAGGAAAAAAACAACTATTTGAGACTAATTTTGGCAATATAAATCTAGACTCTTAAAATATAAAGTTCTCAACCACAATAATCTCACTTTGGAAAATGTGCCCCCAGGAAATAAGGTGGACATTGGCAAAGGCATATGTACCAAGGTATTCAATGTGGTATTTTCCTAACAGTGAGGAGTCCTAAACAATCGAATGTCTGAACACAGAGGGGTGAGTGTGCGAACTGCAGTGTGTCTACCTGGTGGAATACTATGACAACTACCGCTCATCACCCTGTACCGTCCTCACCTGTTTCTTCATCACCAGGCGGGGAGCATGGTGACAGCGGGAACGGGTGACTTAGAGAGACACACAGGGTGGGCACAAGTAAGGCTACAGTTCTGAGCACACAGAACACGGTTTATTCTTGCATTATTGTGTATTAATGATTGCATTATCTTCCATACGAGCGGCGGAAAACCTACTTGTGCCCCACCCTGCATAACAATTTGGAAATATACAGAAAAGGCAATATTAGGTAAAAACAAAGAACAGCCTGACTGACTGGGGTGACTCCCTAAAAACTCTGTGGCTTTTCCTTCTACACCTCTGCACTGTTACAACTTTCTCTAAGCGATACTTGTTAAATTCGGACGAGTCTCAAGGTCTGTGTGAGGAGCAAATGCTTACTACAGTGCTGAGGGCAGCACGGAGTTTTCATGAAAAGTTGAAGAGCTCTTTTTTTTAATCGGGTATTTCTGCTTTTAATTAAACATGGCACATCTCTCTTCTCTCCCTCCACAAACCCCTACGAAACAGTAATAACTAGAAAGTCTAAACCCACAAAGATAACAGAAGACTGGAAATGAGCTAACAGCGATGGGGGATTTTGACCAATGGGAGATGAAGAAGACGAGAGTACGTGTGCTGACGGGCTGAGCAGTGTGGACTAACTCACGCCCCGGATGTCCACAGAGCGGGGTATGGACATGGCCAGTGCTCTCCAGGGACAGCCTGGGCAGCCCAGGGGGCACAAGGCCCCCTGGAAGTCACGGGTGAAGCCTGGGGCCGGATCGAGGCAGCTCAGCTCAGACACCATTTTGGTGGTTGGTAAGAGCAGGTGCACACTATTACCCGCGGGGCTCCCCAGTGGCCCATGAGGATTGCTCATCACAGTTAAATGCACCTGTCTCAGCCCCACATCTCAGCATTACTAGGTCTGGAGAGTGAAGGAGGAAGATTAGAAAAAGCTGATAAAAGCCCTGAGCCATCATCAAGCAAGGCAGGAACTCAATCGTCACTTCCAAAACTGACAAGTCAAGGAACAGCAAGAGTCACGTATTATTTAGAAACATGGAGGGCAGAATGAGAAAAAAATAGCTAAAAGAGTCGAAGGTGGTAGCCTTGGGGGTGCAAATGGCACATGGGGGAGGTGCGACAGGGAACAAGTTGATTAAAAAAACCCATAAACCTCTGGGGACTATCTAATTATTTCAAATGTTTGCATACCACCTTGATAAAACTCGAACTTGACTGTGAGCACAGTCTGGCTGGAACAAGCATTATGTGTTCAGCTCCGAGCACGTGCCTCTCTCAGCCCCACCTCTGCCATCACGACACGGCAGTAGGGCGGCCCACCTCGCAGTGTTCCGGGAACCTAACCCGCCAGGCGGTGTAGACCGAGAGCCGCAGGCACGAGGCCCTGAGGGCTCGGACACAGGCATTCCGGACGGCGTGTGCAGAGAACACGTGTGCACATGGTCTCCCAGGAGGGAAGGAGGAATCCGAGTGTGTGGGCTGAGAACATTCAAACTTTCGGCCACCGCCTTGACCGTAAATGACTGCTTCCCACAGAAGCTATATTCTGTCACTTCAGCCAGGACCGTAATGACAGATATCCTGAGTCCCTCAGATGTCATGTCACAGGGCAGGAATCAGCATTGCTTGGGCTCTCAGAGCCTCTTGTTTCCTGACTACAGGGAAGCAGCGAAGGGACGTGTGGTGAGACCCATGCTGGCCCACCCCACCCCACCCCATCCAGAGCGGCCACCTCCCCACACCTCCTGCTGCCTCAGGACCAGACAGGGGACAGCAGCCTCAGGCTGGGCTGTGCTCCCAGGCTCAGGGCCAGTGCCCTGCCTCAGCTGTCACAGTGCCACCCAGTGAGCTGATGGCTGGGAGCCTGAACTCTCCTGCACTCATGAAGAACAGAGTTCTTTCACTTTCGGCCCCAAGTACCACGATCGTGGATGCTGCCCCAGGACCAAGCAGGTCTAGCCGTTCCCTGAGGGTGAAACGACCCTCAGGGCGCAAACTGGGAGGATGGGCCTCAGGTCGCACTCCGCTTCCCGTCAGCTGCGCTGTTTGGCCGAGTTGTGGCACTGCTGTGAGTCAGGTTCCTCCCCTGTGACGTGGGCTGGGACCTGCCCGGTGTATGCAGGTGTGTGTGACAGACAGGGGCTAGAATTAAGGTGTGAGAGGGTCCAGCGAGCTGCACACTACTGGACACAAGGAAGGAGTAAGAGGAGAAAGGTGGGGGCACTGTCGTCAAAGACAAGGACTCACCTTTCTCTGCGGGAGAAGGCAGAACCACAGGAGGGCAAAAACTGGAAGCGTCATTTTGAGCAACTGCAAAGGAGAAAAAGGTGGTGTCAGCTCTTCCTCACCCTCAGTGTCCCTGAGTTCCAAAGGCAATAGAGGAACGATTTGGTGACAGCAAAACTGGGCTTGGAGTGCAGAGATCACGTCCGACTCCCAGCACCTCCCCTGGATCCATCATGGTGGGCTCGGGTGTGCCCAAGTGGCACCCGCAACATCTCAGGGGCTTAAAACATCAAAGCGTCGCCTCCCCTGTGCACCACCTGCCAACAGGTTGGGGCCTGAGACTTGGCATTTCTAACAGGTTCCCAGGATGCACTTGGAAGACAACTGACTGAGGCTTCTGTCATCGGTGCTCTGTGACCCCTTGGGACAGCACTCAGGCCTCCTGCCAACCGTCTGCCGGGCTCCACTGCCCCCAGCCGAGCGGCCGGGCCCTGGCACACTGCCTGTTTGTTTGGATGTCCGCCTCTCCTGGAAGACAGCGGCCCTTGGAGCAAAGATCCTGAGCACCAGGGCAGTCTTCAGAGAACCACCTGGCTCTCTGTCAAGGGCGTTCAAACGTCCACGCCATGGTAACTGTGCTTTCGGGAATTTATCTTGCAATTCAAAGTAAGCCTGGTTTGCAAAGGCACACTTAGGCAATACTGATGAAACGCAGAAAAGGAGATCACACTCCAATGCCCTGGGAACGATTAGCTGAGAAATACCACACAGCCCACCTCAGCAGAGGAAGAGTCAGCTAGTCCTGCTGCTACTGGTCAAGTGCCCTTTCTCACCCACCATCAGAGTTACATGACAGGGCGCTCCTCATCCTTTGGGTGGGAGCTTCTCATTGCACAGGAGTAGCTGCGCTGTGAGGGTTCTCAGCTTCCCTGGGCCCTGGCAGCACTGAAACTGTCAACACCCCCCATCCCTGGGAAGACTGTCATTGCCCTGGGGACCCTCCTGCACTGTCATCTCACTGGGTAACCTTGAGCAATTCGCTAGGGCTAGTTCACATTAACAAGTGACCACTGAATCTGCTTCTTTCCAGCTCTGCCTTCTGGGCACCAAGTTGGCAGCTTGAAACTGGCCACAGGGGGAGTATTTACACCACGGCGAGTGGCAGCTGCTAGAAACCAGGCTTCCCTCCATCTCCCTTGGTTGTAAGATATTTGCCAATGCAACACTGAGTGGGGTGTAACAGCAGGTGCTACCTCCCAGGGTTGTTTGGGGACAAAATAAGATGTTTTCTGCAAAATGCGAGCCTAGGGCCTGGAGCCAACTCTGTACTCAGTAAATGCTTTGCTGGCATGTGAATGATGGTGAAGAATGAATTGTCCAGCAACTCTACCTACATCGGCAGCTTCTGCACGGGGTGCAGACAGACCTAATTAGAAGAGCTTGTCACTTCCTTTCCAGGTTATGTTCCCACATCTAGAATTGCTACAGGGTCCAAGTGCATTTGCTTGGCAGCAGAAAAGAGAAACTGTGAGGCTTCCATTGTATTTTTAGAAGCCACCTGGGACTTTGTAAACAGACCAGTGACCCTGCCCCACACACAGGCCTCACCCAGCTGCAGAGAGAATGGGCAGCCCTGGTTTCTTCAAAGAGCAGAGGGTACCCAGGCTGCAGGGCTCCACCCCCTCCAGGAAACCCAGGTCTCTGGGGCAATGCTTGACCACAGAGCTGCCCTTGCTCCCCCTGCCCTCCTACCCTGGATGTAAGAATACTTCCTCTCTGGGTCCTGCCACCAGGAACGGGTGGCAAAGGGCCTCATTTGCATTTACAATTGCTCATCTGGGCCCTCAGTTCTGTGCTAAAAGACCCGTGGGACTTTGTGTTCACTGTGGACAGCCAAGTCAGAGAGCACATCCCCGCAGGCTCTGCGGGGGCCCCCCTGGGCGCACCCTGCGGCAGGTGTGTGCCCCTCTCCTCCCAGAGTCCACCTCAGCCTCCGCCTCTGTTCTGTGAACCCAGCTCCAGTATGAAGGTCATGCTGCATTGCCCATGGGAAGATCCCTGAGGGCCGTGATATTTCTAAGCAAATGGATTCTGTCCTAAGCTTCTTCTGACCCAGTTCATCCCCGAGCAATATAAGGACGGAAAATGATGTATTCTGGCATTAGGGGATAGGTGGAGATGGGAGGCGATGTGGGAGGAGAGACGTGTTACATTCTCATGGACAAGACAAGTAAACCAGGGGAACCCGGCAGAGGGAGCTTCTGTCGGCTCCCCCTGCCCAGTGACAGTACCTTAAGGACACTGTGAGAGCCCTCCTCCCCGCCAGCCCCTACAGCCTCGCTGGACTGTCACTCGAGCTGCCCCACCCTCATGGGTGGACTCTCAGCCACGCCAGCCCAGCTCTCGCCCTTGAACTTAAAGCTTGAACGCAGCCGCCCAGACCTTCCGGAGGCGGACAGTGGCAACAGCGACACATGAGGAGGCTGCCCGCTCAGCCCAGCCGTGCCGCTGAGACTTCATTAGTCACCTTCCCTCTGAGTCCACACACAGACCTCCCGTGAATTTCTTTTCCGCTTCTGTCATTTGCACCCAGTGAACTCTGAGTACTCCTCCAGGCCCCGGGACACCATCTGAATACATATCTGGAAACTGGTCAACTAGAGACACCCACAGAGCTGTCCTGGGCACGCTACTTACCGGGCTTCTGGTACCATCCGAAGGGATAGGTGCGGACCTCAGTGTCAGGAGGGCCACAGTCCCAAATGCGCCAGGTGCCTCCACTTTCCTCACTGCAGGTCTGAAGTCCCAAGCTGTTCAGAGTTAGGCATGTCACCTCTCCTCCTGGAGCAAACAATAACCAGAACCAGGAAAGTGATCAGGACAGAAGACTCTAACTGACAGAGGGAAATTCTGCAAACTATTCCTTAGCAGGTATTTGGGGTTCACAACTCTATTCTAGGTAAGACCTCAGCCACGGATGAAAACCCAGGTGCCTTGATGAGCCCTGGCTGAGAGCACAGGAGTGAAGGCAGCTGGGACTTAGGGAGCGCCACCGTGAAGCCAGGGCTGGGCGAGGGCTGTCTCGTGGATCCCTGGTCCTCCCACGGCCCTGTGAGTAGTTAGCATTTCCACCCCCACTTCCAGTCGAGGAAACTGAGGCTCAGAGACTCAGGGACTTTTCCGGGGTCACACCACTAGCACATCTGAAATGCAGGTCACATGCACGGATGAGAAGGCAGCCCGCGGGGAGGTGTGGAAGGCAGGGGGTTCCGGCCGGGTGCTAGTCCAGGAGCCACGTCCCAGCCGTCACATTTATAGGCCGGCTCCCTCTCCAGCCCCTGCTTTCCACCTGCGAACGAGGACCGAGGACTGCTTCTCCCCACCGACCACAGGAGGTGCTGAGGTTAGGTCAGATCACAGGTGCGAATGCGTTTGCTAGACTGCCAGGTGCCCTACGCAGGTGAGGGGCGTTGCTACTACTTTCACCTTTTAACTGGGAGACGTTTAGAAAGCCAAAGCCGGCGCAGCAGGGGTCCAGGTCGCACAGCCGCTCACACTCGAAGAACCTGGTGTGAGAAGAGAAACAGCAGGCCAGAGGGATTTCACTGGCGGCCCAGGACCTGGGCACGGTGGGCTGGGGGGCTGACTGCAGTCACCGCTACTTCTGGGGGCCTGCTTTCTTCATGACTACCTAAACTGGGGGTGCTCGGACCAAGACGCGTGAGCGGATTCCTAGCTGAGGGTTTTTCTGAAAACACTCTACTCCTCTCGGGAACATTGTCTTGCCACCCTTCATTCATTCCCTGAATGTAAGTCCACGCCTGTCCCACGCCGGGCCCCCCGCCCAGCCAAGCCAGCATCCTGAATGCGCTCCTACAGTCCTTTCAGACGGAGAAAGTTCAGCTGTGGGTTCCAGGAAAGGGAAGAAACGGTAGGGAAGGTGTCTCAAGAAATGGTTGTGGGGGCAGGGAGGGGTCCCACGGGCTTACAGTTGGAGTAACCCAACCAGGTGCCTGCTGAGGTGGCAAAGAGCTGTGCTCCGTCCCCTGTCCTTACCCATGCCACCGCAAGGCTGACCACAATCCATGAGCACAGCTCTGTTGGCTGGGTCGGTGTGTCCAGGCTCCCTCTCAGGACCTACTGTGCTTAATAACTCAGTGTGGCTCCCGGACCCCACCCGGCTTCCAGGACCAGTCCTGCCTGGAGGAGCGCAGTGGCTCCACACCAGTGCTCGGGACTCGGCTCTGAGTCCCCCTGCTCCAGCCCACTGTCCCGATTCAGATCACTCATTCTCAACCCTGAGAGCTCGCTCCTTTTCCGAGTGGGGACCCCGCTCATTCTTGGTGTTCTCTTCCCCTTTCTAGAAGCCCAGGAACCCAAGTCATCCTGGCAGGTGAAGCCTCCATCTCCCAGGCAACCCCTCAGACACTGGCTGCACCTGGGCCCTGCCCACCTGCCCTCCCACCGGTTTACCTTTGTTGGAAGCTCACTGCTAAGCCCCGGCCTGGATACTGTGCTTTCCCATCAAACTACCCTGCTCTGAGACCCCAGCCCCACCCCCACGCCAGGGTCAGGCTGACCCCTGGTTCCAACCCTCCTTCTCTTGCTCCCCTCCCCCTCCCCCACCAGCACAGGTGGAACTCGGCCCCATCTCCAGAGAGACTATCTTATATCATCTTTTTATCTCCATTTTCAAAAGTAGATCTTAAAAGCCACATGACACGGTTTTACTAATCACCAACACAGTTCAGAGCAGCAGCTCACAGATCAATAACCCACGTCCTAGAGTTTGAAAGCATCACCAGGAGGAAGCTTACTTAGAATTCAGGGGTTTGAGCCCCACCCCAGGACACGCTGACTCAGCAGGTCTGGGGAGAGCTCAGTGAGGCTGGTAACATGCCTCCCTGCTGATTCTGATGTGGGATCCACAGACCAGGCTGAGAAGCCAGGCCTCCGGTGAAAACAGCTGCCTCACAGCTGACTGACTAAAACAGCGGTAAGAGACATTTCTGGAGCACCAAGTAAAATAAAGTCTAAGTCCATGGACGCCTAGGGCCTGTGAAAAGTCCGATTTGCTCTCCAGATTCTGTGCCCAGCACAGAGGGACTTTGCCCACCAAGCTAATTACAACGTCAGGTAATTGTTATTAATTGGTAAGACATGGCTCATGTCTTTTTACATTTCCTTTTGCATCCACTGACTGGTGGTCCAGGGCTAAATTTTGTGTTTAACACCAGTAGCCTACCTTAGCCACGTTCTTACACATGGTTACCTTCTTACTACCTTTTTCAACCTTTGCTTTGAGTTTCATAGTTTTTATGATGTCTGTGCCTTTAATTGATACTATGCCAGCTTCTTTACACAAGTAAAGAGGCTTCCTAATAAACATCAGCTGCGGGGTTGGAGGCAGGGACAGGATGAAGCAACTTACCCATCGGAAATGGACTTGTCAGACATGGGCACTTTGTTTCGGATGGAAATCCCGGTCAGCTTTCGGAATGGCTGGCGGGTGTAAAAGTTCCTCACTTTGTTTTGCAGCACCACTGCGCAGGGGAAGAAAGAAGCTACGTCATTTAGGGAGAGCTTGGTCGTCTCCACAAAAACAAGAGGGTGAAGGTGCACGGACCAGACAGAGGGCTTCCAACGGAAGCTGTGTGTTAAAGTCCCACCCGATCTCCCCGCAACAGCAGTGAGGGGACCCGGTAGAGGCGTGCCACACGCAAAGACGAAGAGACTAGGACAGGGGATGAAGCGACACAGCTTTCAAAGCTAGAAAGCTCAGAGAAGAGCACAAAGCTGAGTTAACAGACCTAAAAACTTCTAGGTCTCTTCTTCAGGAAAAACCAAGAAGCGACACCCTACACTTCTGGAATCCCAAAAGGGTGAAGCAGAGCAGCAAGAGAGTAGAGGTGGCATGGAATGGGGTGGGCACAACGGCCCTTTGGGGAGTAGTTAGGTCTCCAGACGCCCTCCTCTGCTTTCTGCAGGGGACAACGCCCCTCCCTCAACACGGAAGTTGATCGAAGCTTTATTTTCTGAAGAGGACAAAAAAGAGAGGGTGCCGTGGGTGCAGCAGGCACAGGTACCGGTGGGAGCACCATATGGAAACAGAAGACTCTTTCAGGTCCACATACACAGCAAATACTGAGACTCTTTCTCTAACCTCGCTCCCAAGCCAAACCAACTTTATGCCCCAGGCCAACAGTACAAGACTCCTCCGGAGGACCTATAAATATGTGAGGGATTCCCCAGAGGGTGGCCTAACCGGGTTAGCCTACAGGGAAACCCAGAGGCAGCCAGCTCCTGCTGCACACTCCGAGCTTCCGGATCGGCTGTGGGGCCCTCGTCTTACGTTTGAGTGGAAGACCAAGGGTCCCCAGATGTCTGAGAAAGGTCTCCAGCAAAGGCAATAGAACAGGAAACGGAAGAAGTGGAGACCGTGCAGAGTGAAAAAAATCCCCCTGCCCTGGCCAAAAATAGTCATTAATGTCCTCAGAAAGAAAAATCCACTCTGTTTTGCAGGGCCACAGTCGGTGGGGTCTGCTGTAACCGGCGAATTCCAGCTGACCCGGGCACTGACAGCACTTTCTCTGAGGAATTACTCTCAGAATAATTCCAGGGTGGAATTATTCTCGACAGTCAACCTGATGTGTTTCTGAGTCGCTTCGCATCCCTACGAGGATAGATAACTTTCCTTTTTATAAAAAGGAGACGATCTGGACACTTCTGCCCACCAGTCTGTGCTGCTGCCATCAAGCACTCACCTTTCTTCTGGAACAGGGCATTGGGCCTGTGGGGCAGGGTGAGCCTGCAGCCCGTGGGACTTGACTCCAGGACATCGTCACACACCTGGGCCTCTGGGTAGAGGGTGCAGGTGAAGTACAAGGGGGCGCTGTCCCTTATCTCCGCCAGCTGACAGAAAGAGGACTCCTGGACACAGCCTACAGGCAAGAGAGCAGCGGGGTTTAGGGCCTGAGAGGCCTGCGGGACACGGCTACCTCCGCGGGGCCTTCTGAGAAGCCAAGCCTCCTAAGGATTCTTCCCGGACGGGGCAGAGGCCAGGACAGGCAAGGCTATCCAGACTGGAGGGCCCAAGAGAATCACTGGGGTTCTGAGAGCAGGGAGTCCATGGGCTCTGCGTAAAGGCCGAGTCTACTAGGGAGAGGGGCAAGCGGTACAGGAGAGAGGGCACAACTCCACTGGCTCTACCCAGGACCTCCTCGGAGACAGTCCGGGTCTTCAGACCAGAGGCCACAGGACTGCAAAACCCCTGTGAGCTTGGTGAGTGCTCTCCCGGTTCCCACTCCCATGCTGGGCTTTGCCACAGGCAGGCATGAGCTCTCTGATGGGGGTATTTCCCCCAAGTCAAACACCAGGCCCAGAACATAGGTTATATCTGTTGGGTAAAGGGTAGATGAATGAATGGGTGGGTGGATGAAGGGAGGGAGGGAAGGAGGGATGGATGAAGGGATGGAGGGATCATCGGTGCTGGGAGCAGAGCAGAAATTAACTATACTATAAGCCTCTTGAAGGTCTGGGTCATGTCCCTTCCTCATCTCAGCCATGGCACTAACACTGAGGTGATCTGGGAGTTATGCCACTGAGTCTGATCCTAAACCAGGCCTGTGATGCCCGACCACAGGGTCTGGAAGGAGGATGCAGCGTCAGGACACGTACGAGACAGGCACCACAGGTTTGCCTGCTGCGGTGAAAACAGGTGTTTGAAAAGCCAGTGCTGCTGGCTGGGCAGGGAGCTGTCCTCACTGACAGCGACCTGGCTAAGGCCCACAGGTACGAAGAGCTCCGCCATCGCATCTGAAACGGAAGGAAGGAGTCAGCCACCTCTTTGCCCTTAACCTCCACAATCAATCAATCTTACCTCCACAATCAATCAATCTCTCCTCCACAATCAATCAATCTCTCCTCCACAGTCAATCAATCTCTCCTCCCTCTCTCTCTCTCTCTCTCTCTCTCTCTCTCTCTCTCTCTCTCTCACACACACACACACACACACACACACAAGCTGGGAGCCAAGACAGGCAAGAAAAGTTCAGAAGGCCACCAAACATCCTAAAACTCATGTAGTTGCAAAAACCTCAGAATCTTGGTTTGGAAGAACCCTTGGGAGCCATCTGATTCAACTTCTCACCCAAGCAGGACTTTTTCCCACGCTATTTCTGGCCACCGCCCTGCAGCCTGGCGCGGTGCATCTGTGCCCACAACCGCAGCAGCGCACCCCGTCATTAGGAAACAGTGGGGCCCAATCCGACCCTGTAACTTGGGAGCACTGATGCCGCTCTGTCTTCTGAAGCCTCACGGGAGTCCCCTCCCCACCCCAAACGTCAGCCTTCATCCGTGAGGACAGCTGTGAGCGCCACTCCGCCCCAGACCTGAAAGTCCCAGCCCACCCATTCCCCAGGCTTTTCTTGTGTCTTCAGACCCTGTGAGCCACACGTGAGGCTCCTCCTGGGCACCCTGCTTCTGAAGGCCAAGTACAGGCTCTCCCCTTGGTCCGGGCTCTCCTGCATTTTGAGCCTCATCCCCAGGAGCCTGAACTCATGCTCCCAAAGCTGCAAACCCTGGTGGCCCCAGTCCGTTACCTCACTGCTGTGGCCATTACCTGTGCTCACCCACATGTACACCTTCCTCACCCACCTGGTCCTCCTGGGCTTCAGGGACTAGGCTGTCCCCTCCTGCTCTGATGGTCTGTGGCTCTACAAATAGGTTCTCCAGGCCTGGGGATGGAGGGATTCTTGTGCACCCCAGAGGGGCTTACATGGTGGGCATCTCCCGGGTCATGGAGGTGAGCTGGGGCCCAGTTACAATGTCCCTGAGCATGCAGCTCTGGCATAAGGTGCGTTGCATCCCACATACGCCCCACTGTGCCTTGGAGCTTCCTTCCAGCGACAATCCCCAAAGGGGGCGATTTAAAAGATTTATGAGCATCTGCTAGGCCAGAGGTCTAGGGCTGGCAGACACCCCAGGGACTGTGTGGCCAGCCTCTCCTTGAGGCCGCCCCAGCCCCGTGGGTCATGGCATCTCACATGACTGTATAGCAACCTGTGGAGTGACAAAAGGAAAACGAGGTGGCAGGCCTATAGGCTCCCCTGACGTTCCTTCAATCTCACTCTGCCCTCAGGGCCTGTGCACAGGCTGTCTGTCCCCTGACGTGGAGCCCCTTCTCCCAGGTGCCCCTGGAAATGTCCGGCAGCTCCTTCCAGGCTCCTCGGAGAAGCCTTTCCTGATTCCCGCAGGTCACTTAGCATCCTCCCTCCGCCTGTCCCCATCACAGCCCGTCACAGTGTGCAGTGGCTGACACATGGGACTTCCCTAGTCTGTGGAAGTTCCTTGTGGCACAGCAATGTGCTCTAGAAAGGTCTGGAGGTGACGGAGCAAACACTGAGCTTCCCAGTGTTCCTGGTCTACACACCGTGGCAGGAAGAATCCACTTTCCTCTAATTCTCTCCAACCGGCACTCCCCTCGAAGGCAAGAAGGGTGTTCTCGTTAACTTCTCAGTGTGCTCTCCAACTCTCAGCCTGACTGCAGTGCCCCTGAGTGGAGAGGGGCAAATTCCTCACTGGCTGTGAGTCTGAGAGGCCAGGTGAGCGAGCCCTCGGCCCATCACAGAGGAGCAGATCCAAGGGCTTTCTGCTGTTAGGCCTTACCACTTTAGGTCCAGGAATGTAATCAGCTGAGAAGGGAAAAGGAGCAGAACTGTGTCTGTTCATGCTGAATCCCTCCCAGGTCTAGGGTGGGAGGGGGCAGCTCCCATTCTGGTGGGGGGAGGGTGAGAAGGGGATCCTTCCTCTTGGAATCATGGGGTCGCTTTGTAGATTGTAGGTGTGGCCCTGGCATGGTGTGTAAGGATGGATTTTATGGTATTCACACTGAGTTGCCACATGTCATCTGCCCACTCTCATCAGTACCACCAAGGCTGAGCATGCCAAACGCCCCGGGGCGGCAGGAGTATAGGGTGCTTGGCGGGGCCAGGGCAAAGGGGAGGGCCATGCCCTGATGGAAGGGGCAGCTTGTCTCAGCTCATAGGACTTTGGGTACCAGGTGGAAATTTGAAGCCAGCATTACCAGGGCTTTTTCTGTTTTTCTCTACAGAAGCTGAAAATCTGAATTTTTACATAAAAATCTCCCGATTTAAAAATATTGGCTTAGTTTAAAGAAAAACAGCCTACCCTGCAAATCAAACAAAACCCTTCTGCTCTGTCAGCTCAAGAGTCCCCGAGACTCGGCTCCCAAGCCCATTCTGTCTGTGCTGGGAGCAGCGGGTGTTCTAGAAGAACCCAGGCTTCAGCGTCAGCCGTACATGGTGTGCATCCTGGTGCTGCTGCTGAGCTAGCACTGGACTGGCTTCAATGGGGCACACCAGGTCCTTAAAGCCTCATGTTCCTCACTTGGAACGTGGGAATAATAACACCGACGGGCAAGGTTGCCATGATGTTGGCAAGATGATGCCTATAAAGCACCAAAGGGCCACCAGGCGGAGTGAGATTCGAACCCTGCTCTCCTGACCTGAGAGCCCACACTCTATACCAGACACAACCTCAGTCCCACAACTCCATGAATGCAGAAGGAAGCCACAAAAGCCAAGCAACTGCGATGGGATGAGCCCATTTGGGGTGGTTTCTGTGCATTATCTCATCTGATCTGCACAAAAGGCCTGGAAAGGGGAAGACGCTACCGGATGGGGGGCACGTGGTAAGTACCAGGCAATGCTCCAGGTGTTCTAGCTGGCATGTGACCTGTAACAGCAGGAGGAGAAAGCAAGGTACATTCTACAGGTGAGGAATCAAGGCCCTCAGTAGGTGAGCACAGCACCCATGGCCACGCACTCGGTCTGTCTGCTGTGCGACGGGGTGTCTGTCCCATGAGCCCTGCGTTCTCCCTGGGCCAGCAGGCGGCCTGCCTGCCCTGTCTTGCCCTCATCTCTCCTCTTCCTCTTCCTCTTCCTCTTCCTCCTCCTGCTCCCTCCGTCCCTGAGTGGTGGCTCTTCCTAAGGAGTAACCGTTGTAGATGCTGGAGAAAGCAGTGTCAGGCATCACATACACTCTGCCCCTGTTATGCACGCGTTCATACCTTCCACAGCATGAAATGACTCCCTCTCAAAAGGCTCTCCTAGACAGCTCACTACTCAACGACCCCACGGTGTTTACACTTTGCTCCCGCTCTTCAGGGCTTACCCGAGTGAAGCCACTGACGTAGTCGGATGAGCCTTGCCTTCGGATAAGTGTTGCTGGCTTTGTCCTTACGGTTTTCTTCCCAGGAGCAGGGGTGACTTTGGAGTGATTCTACCTTACTTTCTGTGCCAGCTGCCCCTCGGAGGAGCTGCCCATATTCAGGGTTACATAGCTGCCCACAGCACTGGGTCACAAGCCGCAGATGGAGCTACGTTAATGGGTCTGTTCATCGATAAGACCCGCCACATCACCGTCCCGTCTCCACAGCTACACACCCAAGTTTATACAAAGGGTTTGGGGTTGGTACCTGTTTCCACTGGCGATGTTGATCTTGGTTCCATGTCCCTTCTGCACCCCATAGACTCGGGCCGAGACCCCACATCAGAATCTAGGAGAAGAAAGAGAACTGTTTCACTGTTGGGGAGGAAAGGAGGCTCAACAAATGGTAATGGCCGTGGGAGAAGTCCTCCTGGTCTGAGGCCAGGGGCCCAGGACAAGATCTGGGACAAATCCAGGGATGCCATCCACACTCTCTGGCCTTTTACGGACCGTCAGCCAACCTCTCAGTAATAGAACTATTATTGCCCTTGACATTAAACTTAGTAACATGCGCAACCTCCTTTAAAGTTAAGGAACTATGGTCTTAAATATCGGTCTTTACAACCCCCTGTGAAGGTGAGGGGCAAGGCTTCCATCTTAGTCTTGAAAAACCGAGACTCAGAGAGGTAAAGTAACTCATCCCAGACATGCAGGTTCAAGTAGATACAACGTCCAGGGTGGGAACAGGTCTTCCACGGAAGCAGGGTGAGCTGATGGGAAGAGTGGGGCATTAGACAGGTTGGAAGGGGTGCTTCTGCTTTAGGGTGGGAAATATCTTGGGGAGAAGCAATTTCTTAATTTTCACCAGTTTGTGCATCGTTTACCAGAACTTTCTGATAACTGGGAAGCACTGGACTTGGAAACAGTGCCTGGGTCCCACCCCCAGGACCTCCTGTGGGCATTTCACTCAACACTCCAAGTATCCTTTTCCTTGGCTGAACAATGAACAAAAATGTCACCCCCTCCGTATACTGACCTTATACACAGGACTAAATGAGAAAAGGAGTATATAATCTCATCATATTCTTTTAAAATAAAAATAATGATGGGCACTTTTTTCTTTCTCTTCCTTCCCCTTCCCTTTCTTCCTCTTCTTCCCCCTCCTTCCTTCTGCTCCTCACCTTCACCACCACCACCACCCACCTAATCAGTACTTACTGGGTGCTGGGTGCAGTTCTAAGCACTTTGCCTGCATACCTTGCCAGTGCTCACACAGCTCTACGAGGTAAGGACTATTTTTATTGCTTACTCCCCACAGGGAGTCTGAGCTTAGAGGGGCTAACTGACGTGCTCAAGGGCACATGTGTGCTAAGTGATGGAACCGGAATTCATACCCAGTCACACTGGGTCCGTGCTCTGTGCTCTTCACACCACATCACAAGCACAGAAACAGGTCACTGGTTCTCTCTCAGGGGACTGGAGATCAGTAAGGAGGGGCCATGGGGAGAGGAAGGAAGTGATATGGGAGCCAGGGATGTTTTCCTCACGCCTCTCACCCAGCACCTAGGGCCGTGATGTGGAATGGCCCACTCCTTGCCTGCTCCCTCCTGAGACCGGAGAGCCTTACGGGTCCAGGTTGTGCCTTACCCATCTCCATCATCCCAGAGTCCTCAGACTCACCCCAAAAGCCTGTCTCAGTCCCTGGCTCTCAGTAGGCCTGTGGTCAACGTTCAGTCAACTCCAAGGAGGACAAACACACAGGAGATGCCAGACATGCACTTAGCCGAGCCTCCTCCTTTTCCCCCCACCTGCTCTATGCATCCCAAGTAGCAGGAGCCCATGTACCACCCACCTAGGGGCTTGTCCCTTCACCCTGACCTCAGGGGGAGAGGTGCCTACGGCCAGGTCCCCTGGGAGAAATACCTCCTGCAGTTGGCCACAGCCTCAGAGCCCCCTTCCCAGGAATAAGGTCAGCCTGTGGTCAGCGAACTTGACTTCACGGAAACCAGAGCGTCCTTCCTCTGTCCCCCCTTGGTTTCCACACTTTCCATTTTTCTTTCAGACTCTGCTATCTTATCTGATGAGAGTTGAGGCCTTTCTATTGCACAAAGAGCATGAACTTGGAAAGAAAATCTACCATTTTCTCTCTCAGGGGCAGAATGCCCTGTGAGTGAGGGTTAGGGCCAGACAGGTCTGTGCCATTGCCCCTGCCCCCCCACTCCACCACCACCACAGAGCTTACCTTTCCAGAGATAAACCTGCTGGAAACTGGTCAAGGTGTCCCGAGTCCCTTCCAGGGGTGAAAGACCTGCAAAGGAGGATGTTTATGGCTATGACCTTGGGTGGGCTTGCTCTCATGGGGACCCACGTGGCCACACTGCCTTGGTTCCCCCACACTGCCCTCTCCTGGGTGCACCCCTAGCAGCCTCCTGGAGCTCTCTTCCAGCAACCTGGCACAAAACCAGAGCTGCCAGAGCCCTGGTCTCTTGCTCAGGGCACCTGAGAGATTGTCATGGTGAGGGGTCATGGACCTGTGACAGAGAGAATCACTTGAGGAACCAAAGGTTGTCTTCAAAAGAGCAAACCACCTAGGTAACTTGAGAACTCCCTTAACATTCTGTCACTTAAGTCCCCCGAGACTCATGTCTCCTTGGCCAAAGAGGATGGTAATTGTGAGGAAGGGACCAATGTACAGAAGCTGTTTTCTGCAGTATTTGACATGCACTCTATTACTGGCAGCTGCCATTATTTAATTTATTTCTAATATTATTATGTTTTCTTTTCTGTTGAACTGCACTCCCCTGGACACCACCCTGGATGAGACAGGATTTGCCGCACTGTCTCCTGATGTCCAGGTTGCCTCTCTCACGTCTGTCTGGCCCTAAGATGCCGCCCACACCCCCTATGGTCTTAAAGGTGCAGGAAAGAGCTCAGAAAGCACGGATTCTGGAGGCCAACCTCCCACACACGGCAGGAGACAGCTGGACCACAGCTTGAGACAATAAAAATGATCACATTTGACCTTTAAGTATTAGTAAGAGCCGTGAATTACAGTAGCCAGTTATTATTAGGAACCTTAGCCAATGACCCAACACCATAATAAGCGCCTTTCACGTACTGTCTGATTTCAACCTCAGGTTGGCATTTATTTCCTGGTGAAGATCAAAATGCCAGAATTCAAATCCCATCTCTCTGGCTCCATATCCCACGCTCTAATCACCATGCTTAGGAGAAGATAACATACTATTTTAGAATTCTGTCCATCTCAAATAGCAAACATTCACAAAGGTTCTTATCCTTATAGAGGTGTGTAAGAAAGATTGAAGAGGTTCAGTTTAACACTAAACTATTTGGAAAACTCAGTGTTAAAGTAATGAGTCCCCACCACAAGGATGGCCGTGCTCTGGGGAGTGAGCCCCAAATATTGAGCTGTGCTTCCACTCGGTTTTGCTTCTGAAATGGAAATAAACGATGAAGCTGGAACGTCTCAGGCTGTCCTACACGGAAGCAGTCTCCTTAAAGGGCCTACTCAGAATTCTCTCCTGGCCTTCCCCAGGGTGTGGGAGTCAGTTATAAAAACGTGGGGAAGTGAAAACCTATGGTGTCCGGGAGACGTACACTTGGATCTCTGAAGTTTGAGGACTCGCTCTACACCCCGCAGAGAAGACCACACCGCACACTCCTGTGACACCAGCCCAGAGCGGGCCATCTGCTCAGGTCGTGTCCCATTTCCACCATGAACTCATGATAACATCTGTTTATTAATATGAAAGTCAAGCTAGGAGACCTTGAACCTCATCATAAGGGAAAATAAAGAATTTTTAAAATGTATGTTTTTATACCCCAATCTATTTGGAATAACTCTTTCAAAACATTAGAGTTTTTTTTGAAATACAGATGTAAAAAAAATAAAACTTCAGGCCATGCATTATGATTCCTAGCCTGTAAACACTGGAGAAGAGACATCTCTCTAGGGTGCTTTATTGCTCTCAAATCTGAGACTGAAACCAATAACCACTTTGAGACACAGTTGATCTTGGGGTAACGCTGAGCATTAGATTCTGGGTTTCCAACAGATACTTGTTCAGATCCCTATTCCTGGCCCTGCCCATGAGCAGTGACCCTGTAGGGAATCCCAAGAGAAGGGGCCGCACCACTCAGCAGTGCCCACTTCTGATGCGAGGGAGTCTCTGAGCCTTTCTCTCACGTGGTCCTGAGGTGCTTGACTTCGTCTGGTAAGTGCGACCTGCGTTACGTGGAGTGGAAAGAAAAACCACACATGCCCTCCACTGCCCAGAGAAAAGCAGGCGCTCCATACAGAAGCACACAGGGATAAGGACGTGTTCTGGCCCAGGATGCACTGCACTGTGTTAAGAACCGGCCTTTGTTACACACTTCTGGTCCATCTCAAGACAAGGGAGCCCTGTGTCTTCCAGCCTGGTGAGCCTTAACCTCACCCTTGGTTTTGGCTCATTTCAACACAATTCAATCCAACGGAACTCAGTTAAATTCTGCACATGAATGTTAGTGCTTTGGTAGAGACAGAGGTCACGTGACTAGCATCCACAGAGACTACCGAGTCCCGAGAAACATCTTTGTAAATCCCCACAGGGAAGTTATAACCCTGCCCCTGGTGGTTCTAAGTATCAGCACGATTGCCTAGAAGCCTTGCCCCTTCCACCAAGCTAACCTCCGCGCTTTGTTTGAGCACCATAGTCTGCCCCACCACCCTGCAGAAGGCTCTGGAACCCTCTGGCAGGGCTCCGTGCACAGCACTAACAAACTCCTGTCTTTAAGCTCCCACTTGACAGTACCTGTCCAGCTCCTTGAATGCACCAGAGCTCCCCGAAGTTGGGCACTGGGTCTTACCCCCTTTATGTCACCCACAGCTGGCATAAGCCCTGCAGAGCACTGGCCATCACCACGTGAATGAAGGCAAAGAGGAATGAGTGAGGAAAACAAAGCTGTGAATGATACGCAGAGCCCACCAAGGGAAGCAGAGCCTCATCCACCCAAGGACAGCCGCCGGCCACCAAATCAGTGCTCCTGATGCAGACTCTGGCCCCTTCACCCCATCGCCCAGGGCCCCCTGCTTCAGTGTGCTGGCTGTGAGGAGGCACACAGAGTCGAACACAGAGTCCAAGAAAACGTTCCCCCTCCTCTTCCCTGCCAAATAGTCTTTCAAGGCAGACCGCTCGGGCTGCCCAGATGTGTGCTGCTTTCCTTCCAGGACAGCTGGGTCAGAGTGCTCCGTGACACAAGGAGGCCTCCAGACCAACTCGGCACCCCGTCCTCTGCAGTCCAGGCTGCAGGCGCACGCACACATTTAGGGCGTGGGGGGCTTGGCACAGAGCCGGGCTCTTTTGGATTGACGGGTGTTGTGTGGCCCTAATTCACTTCAGAACACCTCAGCAGAGGTCGTGAGCTGGATCGGGGTGGCCCGTTGGCATGCACAGTCTGGGAGTGGGCAGGATTGTACACTGGACTACACAGGGTTCAAGGCCACATTTTACTGGCCATCTTCCCCTCTCTGCAGCACTTCCCCCGCACTGCGACTCACATTTCCTGCCTGTCCTAAATAAGCTGTGCTTCTGGAACCTTGTCCTGAGCTCCGCTTACTGCTCAGCACACGGAAACCCACCATCAATGACAGCTATTGTAAAGAGCTGATAGTGTCACCCTGCTTGTAGGGACTCAGCAGACATCGAGTCCAGGGGCATCTGGCAACAATGAACATCGTGGATGTGTTGTAAGTTTCTCCACCAAGCTCCTCGCACCCTGAGACAATGACAGTCACCGATGCAAAACAGGCTCCTGTGACGGGGACACCAGCCACCAGGCTGGGCCCCACCATTGCTCAATAACAAGAAGCCTTTGCAGCTCAGAATAAGCCTGGAGTGTCTCTGCCGAGGCCTGTTTTTCTTCTCAGACGCTAGGTCCCTGCGGGTGTTAGGGGACATTTAATCTGCCTGTTCTCCTCTCATTTACACTTCAAGGCGTTGCCGGAAAGGAGGCACAGGAAATGAGAAATGAAAGCTCTCAGTCCCAGAGCTTTCTAAGCCTTTCTTCTTAGAAATAGGACGGTCAACCCAGCCACCTCCTAATCACTGAACACGTCCAGAGACGCCCCCTGGAAGTCTGGGAGGCACAGACCCTGTGCGGATGCCTCTCAGGTCAGCCCAGGCACAAAGGCCAGACAGCAACGGATGGGTGAGTGAGCCCAACACCCGCCTGCTCGCGGCTGCTCACGCAGCTCCTAGCTCGTCTCTGCAACTCACTCCGGGCCCGGCTCTCCTGCCCTGTTCGTCCCTTCCTCCAACCTTCAATCTGGGACATCACGAATACCCTCAGGCTGCCTTCTCCAAGTTCCCACTGCACCCCAACATGCACACACACACACACGGGACACGAAATGACCCCCAAACTTCACAAGTCCTTCAGGAGTCAGTGCCTCTCCGGGAGGCCAGACAAGGGCACATTCTCCACGTCTTGGGCACATACCAAACACATGCTCCATGTTAGGCAATTCACTGTGGATTTATTGCCCGTGACTATACCACATGTTGAAGATCTGCCATGTAAATGAGCTACTTGATCTTATTTATCCCCAGAAGTAACTAAGTGTCATGGAACGCACTCACACTTCTGTACTCTCTGTGCCAGGTTTTGTATGCGATGGTGTAAATCCCAAAATCAGTAAGACGCCATCCAGGTATAAAACACAGCAAAAACAATGGCAGGTTTTTAAAAGGGTGACGTTGCTTCATACGGACACTGTGTGTCAGACACTCTGTGAGTCCTTCACATGTGTCACACACAAGTGCCAGAATAGAGTCGCAGCTAAGAGCATCCCCAGCCCCGGACCCCAGCCCCTCTACGAACGGAGGAGCTCTGGGACCTCAGGAAGACCTCCCTCCTGTGTGCCTCTGTTTCGTCAGCTGTAAACCAGGGGCGGTGTTAATCACAGCACCCCCTTGAGGTGCTGTGCTGAGGTTTGTGAGGCGGGGCCTGACTCACAGCGAGCGCGATGTGGGAGATGCGAGACCTTCTGCTGCTATTGCTGTCGTCACCTGCATCGCCACACAGCGCCGTGCGATGCAAACTGCCATTACCCCACTGTTATCGGCAAGCGATGAAGCCTCATCAACTCGCTCAAGGTCGTACGCAGGTGTCCAAAACTAGTATTCAACAGCACAGCACTCTGCTGGGCTAGTGGGGGACACAGACAGGCAAGGCCCAACTTCACCACACTGGCCACCGCCCTGCCTGACAGAGCGACGTGCAGAGTGGGCGGGGAGCTCCGTGAGGTGGTCTGGGAGGGCTCCTGGAGGTGGTGACCACGAGCTCCCCACCATGAGAACCCTGAGAGCTGCTGTCTTGGAAAGCCCTCTGGGAGGCAGGAGGTCGGGGGTCTCCCCCAGCCCTCTGAGGGCTCTGCCAAGACTGCCCCTTGACCCCCCTCCAGCCAGAACCCTCCAGTCTGGCTGACACCTGCATGGGCCCTCCCCCTCCCCCACTAAGAGGTGGAGCCACAGTGTCTCGTTCTGGGTCCAGGTGCTGGCAGGTAAGCAGTGAAGAGAGGAGGCGAGACAAAGCCGGGTCACCCCCAACCTCACACTGGAACTGGAACTGGAACTGGAACCGGCAAGTGGGCAGCTGGGCCCTGTTCTCGCCATAAACTCATACTCCTCAGTTTGGAAGGAAGCTTCCAGACCCCTAGTAAGTGCTTCTCACACTTATCAGGTGTAGCCTTATCCAGACAGCTTGTTAGAACTGGTTCCTGGGGGCCTGGGTGGGGCCTGAGAGTCTGCATTTCTGACGGGCCCCTGGGGACGCTGCGCCTGCCAGGCCTGGCCACACCAGGTAGCTCTATGTGGTTAACTGCAGCTCGGGACAGAGCGGGACCCACATTTCCTGCATGGGGGTCTGCTGACAGAGGGCGGCACAGGGCTCGGGGGCCAAGAAGGAGACCTGACTGCACCCCGGGGCCTCAGTGCTGATGCCCCCCACCCTGTAAAGTGAGGGGGTGGGCAAGTGATCTCAGAGGGGACTTCTAGCTCTAATACTAAGATTGGGGAAAGGCTGGAAGAGCCTCCTGAAGGAAGAGGGGGAAGGAGCAAGTTCAATGGTTCTGTGTTGACTGTGCCCGTGTAGTGGGCCCATGGTCCCTGCACCCCTGTGATGAGAATGGACAGTGAATTGTCACCACAGCGGCATAAGGTGCCCTGGGCATTGGCTTGGGAATGGATGGCATTTTTGCCATCACGCATTTTTCAAACTGTGCAGTTCCGGCCACTAAAGGGCAAGTGTGTTCCCCCATACCTGGAGTTTCAGGTGGGCCACGTGGTCTGCAATGGCCACTGTAGTCCGATCCAAGCCCAACCTTCGGGGGCCTGGCATGTCTTTCCTGGCCCTCTGCGGACTCCACCATCCACAGGAAGATGTGCTCATGCCAAAGAAGGATGAGAGGCAGGAAGCAGGGCCAGGCTGCCCCAGCCCCGTCCAGACCAGTTGTCGGCCCCCAGGTGCACGAGTGAGCAGGGCTACAGTCAGCAGCGCTGCCCCACTGAGGCAGCCTCCCTCCGGCCAACTGGCAGCCTGGAGAGCCACCTCGGTGCTCCCTGTGCAATGCTGCTGAGGGGCTGTGAGCACGTTTCCACAGCACCTTTGGGATGGATTCTCTGCAGAAGTACAAACTACCCAGGGTATGGAGTGGGCTCCTGAGAAAGTAGCGTAACACCTTGCCGGAGAGGAAAACTAGTTCTGAAGGACCACGGGCAGAAGGCAGGGACTTACTCTTGAACTCCTGGCCTCCCAGACGCAATGTCACCTGGCGGCTCCCCTGGTCATATGTCACACCAGGACATGTGGCATTCGCCTTGGCTTCGGAGGGATCCCTCCAGTCTTTGACGTTACAAAGCAGGACGTCGGGGGAGCTCAGTAGCCCACAGATGATGGGACCTGCAGGGTCACGAGAGAGAGAGGAGGTTGATGTGATGGGGACAAACAGAGTCCCCACAGAGACTGAACTTGGTGCCCTGAGAGGCCTCTAGGATGGGAACAGGAGACAGCCTCTCGGGAGTGGATAGGGACCCGTGGGCTCAGGAGCCTGGTTTTAAACTGGGCCGTTCTTCCCTGAGAGTTGTGCCTGTCTTACTGGAAAATAACCAAGGGAAGGGCTGCCACCACGCCTGCTGACCCTTCCCTCCTTCATCAGAGCCCTCCTTCAGGGGTCAGCGGTGACGATGTCTCGTGTGCCACTGGGCATCTTACTGCCAGAGCCTGCTGTCCTGTTCCCTACCCCCACCCAATTCGGCGATCTTTCTGAGCCTTCAAGGAGCGAATGGTAGCTTCTCTCTCTCCCTCTCCCTCCCTCTCCCTCTCCCTCTCCCTCTCTCTTTCTCTCTCTCTCTCTCTCTCTCTCTCTCTCTCTCACACACACACACACACACACACACACACACACAGAGGAAATCAGCCTCAAAGGGACTCAGAAAGGAGTATTTAGATTCAAAGTCAGGAACTATCACAAATGCAGAGCTGTGCCCCATTAGCACAAGCTCCCCTGGCGGGAAGTGAGCTCCTTGTCCCTGGAGGCATCCAAGCAGAGCCCATGTGCCCACCTGCCTGGGATGTATAGAGAGAAATCCACAACAAAGGGAAGCACTGGACTGCTTTCTCTTGAATATGTCTTCTCGTTTTGCATTTTCAAAACCTGCCCTAAAAGGATGACTGTATTTGGCATCAGGAGGACCGTCCCCCAGTCTGACTGAACTTCATAGTGACTGCAGTTACACGTCTGCAACGTGCCAGGCACTGTGTGAGCGCTTTAAATGTGTTAATCCCCGTAATTCTTATCGACACCATTATTTCCACTTTTTCCTGATGAAAAAACTGAGTCTCATATAAGTTCATTGCCCAGATTTACACAGACCTAGAAATTAAGTAATTTATATATCTACTCAGATGCATAACCTTCTTAGGTGATTCAATTGTTCAGATTCTCCTAGAAAACAATATGTACCACAAGCCCTAGTCCCCTCCTCTCTTGATTTACGTCCAAATCCAGACACAACTTCAAACTCATCCCTCACTGAAATTAGGTCCCGAGTAGATGACGCACGCACACCTTCTGGTGGATCCGACCCGTGTCTGCCCGCCTCCCTCTGGCCACTGCTCCCCTGCAGTCTTTTAAAACTCACCATCAGCAGCAGCAGTGTCTCTGTGTAAAAAAGTCTACCTTAGAGCTCCTCTACTATTGGTGGTTCTCAAGCCAGGCACTTAGACTGATATATAAGAAACACAGAGAGAGTTTTAGAAACGCTTGTTCTTTGGCCCCAATCCCAGAGTTCCTGCTACGTTGTCGGATGGGGAATTGGTGTTTGTAAACGGCACCACAGATACAGATGGTTCTAGTTCACAGACAGATCCCAGATCCCCTGACCTGGAGGGGCCACTTCTCAGATGAGGAAACAGGCAGGAAAGGGAGGGTGGTCTGGCTGGTGATGAGAACGGGGATGGCCAGCTGGTAGTGATGCATCCGCAGGCCCAGGCAGGGGGAGGTCAGAGCCCGCCGAGGGCCCAGAGGACGTTTGAGCACCAGGCTGGCCCCCCTTCACAGCCAAAAACCAGAATCATGGAGTCAAACAAGTGGTGGGTATATTGTCCTTCTGCTCCCAGACTTCGGGAGAGAAGCCCACGCAGCTGACTTCTCTAGGTGCGAGTATCAATGAGAACTCCACATGTCTGAGAGGCGGGGCCAGCTAGACAGCAGAAGCCACTTTGCTGATCACATTGCCAGCTGCTGTCACAGTCCTGTGGCCCATGACCCTGAGGCCACGGGAGTCCCTCTGAAGCCCACTTCCAAGTAGCCTTGACTGAAACGTAGGTCTGGAAGCATTGTGAATGTTGTTGAATAACTACCAGTAGAAATTAAGTCATTTAGGGGTTGGAGGTAGGAAAGAGGCTGGAGGGATTGGAGGGGCGAGGGGAGGAGGGGGAATCCACCCGAAAGTTAAATGGCTTCCCAGACAGCAGGGACAGGACGGAGCAGGAGTCTGCTCCTGGTCATCAGCAGATCCAGCCAAACCTTTAGAGTTGAAAAGCCAAATCTGCCTATTGGACGGGACTGGGAAAAACATCTGCCTGATGTTTTATGTCTGTCTCGAAGAGAGCTTAACTTGCAGCATGGCAAGGTGGCCATTCCACACCCCAGAACCCACAGATCACCGGTGACACTTGCCGGGAAAAGCGATCAGGCCGCCGGCCAGGAACGGCGTGGATAAAAGGGTTTTGTGGGCGTACTGCTCCATGCAACAAAATAACTCTTCCATATATGATCCTAAGGAAAATGAGGTCAGCCTTTCCACCTTGAAAAATCATCCCGTCTGGTGAGTAATCGAGCCTCTGGGGAGACTGGTGTCTGCAGAAAAGACATTTAGCCCAAAGGAGGCGGAAGGCTCCCTGGATTTGATTGCAGTGTCTCCAAATACATGTACACATAAAGATGCGTGTATACATACATGCATGCTATGTACACGTGCGAGTGTCCATGTGCATGTGTGCATCTGTCATCTATCTGTCCTTTGCTTATCTAAATAGCAGCATGATGCACACCGTATAATCACAGAGCATTAAGCCTACAAGGAATGTCAGGACGCCACTTGCCCAGCCCAGCTTCCCGCCCTGCCACGCCAGCACAACATCCCTGTTTCAACCACCACTGATGGCTGTCAGCTAAACTCAGCACTTGTCAGCCATCACCTCGGGGCCGGGGAGAAATGGCTACTTCGTCCCGCCAGAAGTTATAGTCCCCCAGGGAAATGGACAGGTGAGCCTGGACACGCAGAGGAGAGACAGAACACTATTTCAGGGGAAAGCATGAGAAGGACTTACAGTCGTACAGACTGATAGCAAGGGTGGGGAATCTAGCACTGGGGTTGGGAGCAATTAAGATAGTAACACATTGGCAAAAAAATAAAAATAAATAATAATAATAATAATAATAATAGTAATACAATCCAGATTCCAGACAGCAGAGGTGGGGATGAACTTAATCTCCATCCCCAATATAGCAGGAAGAAAGCAGCAGAAGAAAAGGGAGCATTCCTGGGGAAGGAAGGGTGGAGAGGGATTCAGCGTGATTCCCAGAACCTCAGTTTGCGTGCCCTTCCCCGAGACAAGATTTGTAACAGAAGCAGGTCATTTAGGGTAAAAGTGGTCTGTCCCTGCAGAGACATGCTAACTTTGAGATGCCCAAGGAATCTGCGCAGACAGCAGACGAGTGTGGGCACCTGGACCTCTGCAGAGACCCAGGAGAGGTAAAGGCAGAGCTGGCTGACAGTTCAGCTCAAAGGAACGTGCTCAGGATGCTGCACAAGATGGAGGGGCCTGAGTAAGAGAAGGGCATCAGGAAAGTCGGGAGAGGTGAGTTTAAAGAGCTGGGAGGTGGTCGGGAGTGCCGACAGTGAGAGACAAGCAGACCAGGGACAAAGGGGAGACAGAGCTGTCACTGGGGAGAGGCTGTGGTAGGAAAGGAGACACAGGACCAGAGTTGGAGGGAAGACCCAAGGTCAAGAGCTCTGTGGCGCTGTGCTCCTTTCGGCTTTTAAGGAGGCTGAGAGTCTAAGAACCTTGGGCGTGCAGCATGGGGGCTGGTGAAGGGCGGTGGTTGAGGACAGGCAGCGTGGAGAACAGAACAGACAGGGGAGCCAGGCCCCTGAGACAGTGGAGGCGACGGGCTCTAGCACCCACCAAGTGGGGTTTGCTCTCTCAGGAGGAATGCTAGGCAGACGCTGAAGTTTATCACAGGTGCTGCAGAAAGCAGGTGCTTTACAAATGTTTGCTTACTGAGAAGCCCAATGTCATGGTTAACATTCTCCCAAAATGCAGAGTCTCCCTGACTCTGTTCAGCTCACACTGTCTCTCTTCTCTCGCCATCTAAACACTACCCAACCCACAAAAAATAGCCCATGTCTCCTCTTCCAGGAAGCTTTCCCTGACTACCAAATCCCATTGGTTTCTCCCTCCTCTGCACTCCAAGGTTCCCATGGCCTCAACACTCCTGCTGCCTCATTCAAGCCTGGTGCACAGCAGTGCGCAGTACATGCTTCCTGGATGGCGGCACAAATGGATGAGTGAAGGTCACGGTCCCTTCGTGGTACCCCTGCCTCCCCATCCAGGCTCTAAGCTCCTTTTGTCTATTTCCAACACCGAGCACACTGGACTTCACATATACGGTGGTCAATGGAAGTGAGGTCATGGAAAGATACGTAAGGCTACTTCAAATGTTTTTTAATCTTCGGAATTCTCCGTAAGCGGAATGCTACAGCCCCATAGATGGTGCAGTTGTGTCCTTCTGTTACTAAATCCATAGCATACAAGCGGCCAAACCCATTTTGGGCCCATTGTCTTTGTAACAATAGGCCAGCAGGAATGGTCGTTATCTGTGTTATTGTCTATATTTCATGGGCGAGCGAACTGCAACCTAGTTTAAGCAGCTTATCCAATAGGGCACAGCCAGAAAGTGACATAGTGGTGACGAGAACCCAGGTCTGGCTGTCTCCAAAGTGCCTTCTCTACCACCAGTCTGCACAGCCCAGAACGTGGATTTACTTCTATAAATAGACGTCCACCCCCACCATTGAGAGACGGCAGAAAATTCCAGTGCTCACAGAACCTGGCATTCTGGAGGCACTCAGCAGACCGTCATGGGATGAGTGACCCTGGACTTTGGAAATGACTAACACTTTCTGACCGGTGTGGCCAGTCCAGGCTCCAGGGCTGGCAGCGAGGTCCTGTCGCAGATGCACCTGGGCTCAGATCTCGGCTCTGCTGCTTGGCAAGCCCCGTGTCTAGGAGCAAATGGTTTAAATTCTCTGAGCCTCAGTTGCTCAGTGTGTAAAATGGAGCTCGTGATAGCTCCTCTGAAGACATCAGTAAGAAAAAACCGGTATTACAACGTGGAGTGGCCAGCCAGGCACGTGCCAGGCTGAGAGAGGCACCACCTGTCCCTGACTTTGTGTGCGCGAATATCCCCTCCTACATGGATGTGGTCACCTCATGCCCACAAAGACTCCCTGTTGTACATCCTGGCTTCTGTGAGCCTGCATGTTTCCCATCCTTTGTCATCGATGTTACCTCCTTGGACTTGCGTGAGGATGAAGCCGTCACAGCAGGTGTCACGGTCACATGCAAGAAGGCAGAAGAGATGAGCCTCTGTCAGACTGGTCCCCGAGGCCGCGAACACGGTGGGGCTGTACATTCCCGAGAGTGTGTTCTGGAAACCAGTTGGTTCGAAGCTTTTCTGACTCCTTGTGGTGAATTCTTGGCCTGGGGAAAAGGCAGAAAAAATTTTTTAGAGATCTGAAAACAATGCAGAGTTCTCTGTGCCATGAATCTTGGGGACATGTCTGTGCAGGTGGAGCGTGGAGCCAGCAGACCTGGACAAACACCCATGACCCCTTGGAGGTTTTAAAGGTGATGCATGGAGAGCCGGCATTTGTTACTGTTTTCAGGATGACCAGCCAATATTGAGCTCCAACTTTACCAACAGACACCAGGCCACGTGCCTCACCTGCATGACCCCATCGTGCTTCACTGCCCTGAGAGTTACGTTCAACCTGCTCTGCCATCCGTGTGTTTCAGTAACGTGGCTTCTCAAACACCTGTTGGTCAGGAAGCTGGACCCCTGAATGCTGAAGTCATGCTGGTCGATCTACAGTTTTCCCAGCACGTCACTGCCCTGTGCCAGCAACCCACAGGGGAGTGCAGAGCAGCAAATGCAGGGAGATGGGCCTGGACACGATGGCCCTCAGCCTGCGCTCCCCCTCTCACCTCAGACTGGCTCTGTCTCCAGTGTGACAGCTGTGATTCCCCCTTTTCTTTGTGCCTCTGGCCCTCGGCTCCATAACTCAGGTGCCCCAACCCTTCCCTGCACCTGCCCCACCAAGCTGTCTGCCTTTGCGTTTCCTGACATGGGTTCAGTATGTCTCTTTTTAAACTGTGGATTTTTCATTTTAAATGGAATTGTTGCTGTTTTTTCAGCTCTCTGGTTACAAATACCATGGCTTAGGTTCTGCCTGTCTCTGTCCCAACTCTGCTTCTCCAATTAGCCCTGTTATTTTTAGAGCATCATTTTGCAAATGTGAGATGATGCATCACACTATCGCCAAAACGTCTGTCCTACTATTATGTCCTTTGTGCATCTGAGGGAAGAGAGCCTCACCCAGCTAATGGTCTTGCCTCAGTCCGCACAGCTGGTAGGCAGCAGAGAGAATGCTGGAGCCTGGGCTGTCACCACTCTGGCCTCCCACCGCCCAGCATTCACCAGCTCTTAACTGCCCCGTGCACCTGGCACCAGTGCAGAGCAGACAGCATGAGGAGCAAGCGCACAAGCTGCAGAACGAGGCAGACCTGAGTGCGAACTCTACAGCACCCCAGGCTGGCAAGTTCCTAATTCCTGGAGCCTCAGCTTACCCATCTGCACAGTGGGGGTGACGGCACGGAACCCTCACGGATACTGCGGATGAAAAGATAGGCTGCACACCAACGGCCGAGCCACAGGCCCGGCCCTGGGCAGGTGCTCAGCAGCTGTCCTGCAGGTCTCCAAAGGGCTGGTGTCTCCTCCCCGCCCAGAGGGCTCACCCCTCCCTTCTCCCTGACTAGCCCGCAAAGCCCCTGCCCACCCTTTGCCAAAGCCCCTGCCCACCCTTTGCCAAAGCCCAGCTAAACCTAAAGGGTCCCTCCCTTTAAGTCATCCCCTGAGGTCCTGGTTCCACCTGATGCTCCCTCTTTGTGGACCTGCTCTGTGAATGAGGGGATGGGGCTACAGTCTCCAAGGAGCCTTGGAACACTGTCTCCTTCTGATTCTGAAAGATCTTGTGGCCACTCCTCCATGGTCAAGGCTGCAGACTTGAAGTACATGCAGACAGAGGATGGTTCCAAATGCCAAATCAAGCTTCCTTGCCCTCTAGGTCAGTGGTCCCCGACCTTTTTGGCACCGGGGACCAGTTTAGTGGAGGACAATTCTTCCACGGACCAAGGTCAAGGGGATGGTTTTGGGATGATTCAAGCTCATTACGGTTAGGCTCACCTCCTGCTGTGCAGCCCGGTTCCTAGCAGCCTGCGCTAGTACCAGTCCACAGCCTAGAGGTTGGGGCCCCCTGCTCTAGGCCACATAAGTCAGGCATGGGAATGAATGCACATGTCTACCTACCCACCTGCCACAGACTGTGCTGGGGACATGCAGAAAAGACATCCTTTCCCCTCAGCTGTGATATTTTATTCCCGTTGTACAGAAAGAGGAATTTAAAAGTCACCCCTGATCAGAGCAGGTATCTGACCCCAGATCCAGTTTATTCTAACCCCCCTTCTCTTCCTGCCACACCGGAGTCCAGAATGGCTGGGTCTCCGCACTTTCTGCTTAAAAAACAGAAAATTTTTTAAAAGCCAAACAAAGACAAAAATAAAAAGAAAGAAACAAAAACAGTCCTGCCCTTGACTAGTTTGGCAGCAAGGAAGCCTCACAGTTTCCTTTGCGATCTCCCCTGCAGCATAAACTTCCAGGAGAGGAGGAGGGGGGACAATAGCAAACACTTAAAAAGGAATATAACTGTATTTTTTAAAAATGCGATAAATGGCCAGGGTATAGTTTGAAAAAGGAAATCGAGAGGGGCTACTTATTGTATTTGTTTTCCTTTTTAGAGAATCATCTCTGTGCTTTGCTGTCTTTAAAGTGGAATAAGCTGGGCAGGAGTCCCAGGCACCCTGGCTGCAGATCAGAGGGCCTGGGCTCTGCCGGACTCCACTCCCCAGGGGAACCGCCTCTGACACAGGACGGAGGCAGGAGGTGGAAGAAGGACCAGCAACAAAAACCACAACTGCTTGTCCCTGCTGAGGACCGAGGTCCGACGAGGCTGTGGGCCTGGGCGGTGGCACCATCCCACTTGCTGTCTATGGCACAAGTCTGAAGCTGCTGGGAGCCAGGCCTCCTGCCCTGAGTGACGGACCCAAGAGAACGACATCCTGCCACTTCTCCTCTCAGCCCCCAGTACCTGTTCAGACCCTCTTGGTTGTCTTCCGGTCCCCAGCATTAGCCCTGGGTCATCAGGAACTTTTCAGCAAGAATGGAAACTACTGTAGAAATCTCCTGCACCTGCTATGTCCACATGCCAAACACTGTCCCAAAAGCCTCACACAGGTCCTCTCACGACTAGTGACACCTATTTTACTAGAGAGGAAACACAAAAGCCTAGAATGTCCAGGAACATGGCCCCACATCACAGACCACACAGCTGGTACTTGGCAGAGCTGGGACAACCTGGGCAGATAGCTCCAGCATCCTCACCCTGACTGCGTGAAAGGCAGCCCAGGGCCCAGTGACTAGGGTGGCTTCACAGCTTGTATGGCAGTGCCAGCTTCGGCCCAGGGCTCAGGCCCTGCATCACAGGTGCTCTCCTGGTCCTGATGGACAGGGGACAGGAGGCCAGAGGCCAGCAGGAAAGGCTCAGGCTGCAGGATTCTAGGAGATGCTCGCTGCAGCTCCCACATGGGCTCTGACTCCCAGAAGTGTTTCCCTGCCCCCTTCCGTGAGCTGTGCAGGGAATTCAGACACACTTAGGTGCAAACCCAGCTCCCAATTTACCAGTGGTGTGCCCTTAGGCAGCTTTCACTCTCTCTAAGCCTCAGTTCCTGATCTGTCTAATGAGGATTAGGGTCCCCTTTCGGCCTTCCTCCAGAAATTTCTGCAAGGGTGGAATGAAAAAGTGTACAGGCAAGGGAGCCATGAACTACTGAACAGGGAACGGCCTGGCTGCTGAGAGTGTGGCCCAGGCTGCAGCCGCTCCAGCATTCGGCATTCCGGAGAGGCTGTTGAAGGGCAGGACCCTGGCCCTGCCCTGAGGCATCAGCGAGGAAGGGGCAGTTTTACAAGCTCCCAGGCAGCACTCCTGCACATGCAGCGGGACGAGGTCCAGAGCACCTCTGGGTGAGGAGAGAGGAAGGGCTCAGAGGTTTGGATGGGTTGAGTGAGGGTCCCACCGCTTCTGGGGTTGGTGGAGACAAAAGGCAGGAGCAAAGCTCCAGGCAGGGGAAGGCCCAGGGAGGCGTGGCTGCAGGAGCCCAGAGCCCAGAGCCCAGAGCCCGGACGCTCCCATGTCGCTCGCAGGCAGCCACCAGGGGGTTGTGCGGGGCACACCATCTGCACTCTCCGCTGGGCGCCACCCGCAGCCTTTGCGCCTGCTCTGCACTGTAGTTTCTCCCCGGCAGAATGTACCCCCTCACCCGTCCCTGTGTGAGGCTCAAACATGAGGGCACCAGTGCAAATGACACAAACAGTCCTTAGCAGCTGACTGTCTGAGGAGGACAGCGAAGGCAAGTCTGCCCAGGGAGCAGAGGAGCGAAGGGAGGGGAGTGGCCTGAGTGTGTGCAGGGGCATGGGGGCAGTCTGGCTCCTCCCAGACACGCCTCCTGGGAGGCAGCTCCTAGTGTCAGCCAGGCAAAGCTACTGAGTCCAGAGCCACCAGTTTCTGCCCACTTACCCTTTTTCAGATACACCTCCAGCGAGTCCTGATCCCGGCTCCTCACTTTCACCTGGCAGCGGAGACTGCCAAAGCTCGTGGCCTGCGAGTTCCCCAGCATGTCTTCATGTTGGAGCTGCAAAGAGGCTGCATTATCATATCCCGTGATGGCTAATTCAACAAACATTTATCGACCCTAACCATGGCAAGGCCCTGGGCTGATGGAGATAACAGAGGAAAGATCCCTACTCAGGATTTCCTCCCGGTCTACTGGAGCACACAGGCAGTGAGCTGGCCACTCCAGCCCCAAGCCCCGAGTGTCAGATACAAAGACACATGCCACTCAAGAGAGGGTGATGACAGAGGAGGGACAGACACATTCTACCGAGAACAGGGAGCTGGGAGACTGCTGACACTTAGGGGCCCACCCCCCATGCCTCCAGGATGTCGCTCATGAAAACACACGCACAGTAAGCACAGGTGCAGGATAAAGGGCATGCAAGGTACTCCCGTTGTTGATGTTGCGAAACTGCTAACCAACGTCCTTAACGAATGTAAGCCAAATTATGTACATCCATAGAAGGGACTGGTATGCGCCATTAAAAAGAGCAAGGTTAATTATTAAGATACACGGGAGAAAAATATGTATTGTAAAATGTTAGCATGCAGACAAACAAACAAAAAAAGATGCTTATAATACACAGAAATGTCCTGGATGGGTCCAGAGGAGCTGGAGAGCAAACTGCATGTTTGTGAGT
Organism: Macrotus californicus; assembly: GCA_007922815.1. Classification (NCBI taxonomy): domain Eukaryota; kingdom Metazoa; phylum Chordata; class Mammalia; order Chiroptera; family Phyllostomidae; genus Macrotus; species Macrotus californicus. Next base: position 798,264 of record VMDR010000006.1, read on the forward strand.
GTCAGGGCCCGGGGTTAGGAGACAAGCATGGCTTTGCTGCACGCCCGCCCACCCTAATTCTCAGGAACAATGGAATTGCCAATATTCTACCAGCTCTGACTCACAGAAGCAGCCACCTCACGTGGTTCTAACTAAAACATAGCTGTTTCTCTCTTCAAGGCAGACTTGTGTGTCTACAATGGAAAGGAGTGCCTGTCGGGATCCAGGGCTCAGAGGGACAGAGGGCGCTCAGGACTCTGGGCAATGGCCAGGGGCACCCAGTGCCCAGCCTGCCTGATGGGAGGCTGGTGGGAGCAGAAGGGGCCGCTCATCCTTGACATCCTCTCCTGATTCCCGTGTCAGGAGGCGACACTGCTCAGGGGAACGCGCCCCGCGTCTGTGTCACTGTGAGCCATCACAGGTTCACTGCTGGCTCAACTTTCCCGAGTCCCATCACTCTGAAGAAGCGGAGGTAACGTGGGATCAGCTTTGGACGATCTCGTTCCTTCGCCTGGTCAGCCTGCTGTGGACTCGATCACAGCGCGTCCGACAGGCAGGTGAGAGGCAGACCCGCCATGTGGCAGCCACGACTCACCTGACCAGAAGCTGTGCAGGTGATGTCACTTGTCCAAACATAGAAGTCACACGAGACATCTGGTCCCACCACGGACACTGTCAGGAAGCTGCAGGACTGATCCGAGGCACAGTCTGCAAGCACCACGGGATCATCACCCATCTGTCCCCCCACAGGTGATGCTGAGGACAGATGGACACATACCCCACAACCTGCCCCCCATCTACCCCCCATGCACACACACAAATACACTTGCCTGCAACATGGGATGACAATGACTATCCATAGGTGATTGTAGGGTTATGAAATACTCCTTGCACAGACACATGCTCAATCAATAAATGGTAGCTATCACTGCCCCTCTCCGGCCTCGCTGTAAAAATAGGCAGATGTAGCACCCAACCTGGACACGCAGCTCCATAAGGAACCAGTGCCATGCATTCTGCTCCCTAATCTTCAGCGTCACATTGTCCTTGGCCTACAGTGGATGCATTATAAGCTCTGAAGCGGAATTATGAGTTAAAGGTCCCTTTGGGGGATCAGTTGACTGCAAGGCGTTTTGATAAAGTGTATTTTTCATGACAGCTTCAGTGGCCTTGTTTGATTTGCCTTGTAGATCAGCAGAACATATTTCAACACCCCCCCGCCCCGGGTGCCCACCTTCCCATGCCCCTTACCTGCCAAGCACTGTGCCAGCGGGGACTCAGAACCAGGAACCTCGGACCTGACTCCCGTGGCCACGTCAGCATTGAACATCACCTCGGATGCTGGAACCCGCTCAAATCTCTGCATTACTGAAAGGTGACACAAAATTCATGAAATCTGACGCTGACGACTTGAAGCCAAGAGAGTGCTAGGTCAAGAAGTCACCTTCCTGCCACAGCCCTTGGTCACACAGAGGTCCCAAGGGGAGAATTCCTTCGGAGTTCAGCCTAGCATGCTGCCTCCTGTGGAACAGTGAGAGCTGTGAGCTGTCTCCGCTTTTTATCTCCTGGGCAGGAAGCAAGGAGAAAACTTAGTGTCATGTTAGTCCTTACAACTCATCCTTTCTCGTGGGTAGCGGTTTTCTGCCTACAGACTTCCCTGTCTTTATCTCTAGGTACTAATTGTATGTTATAATGTTTCTGATGAAAATTTTCTTTTTAGCCCTGGCTGGTGTGGCTCAGTGGATTGAGTGCCGGCCTGTGAACCAAAGTGTTGCCGGGTTGATTCCCAATCAGGGCATATGCCTGGGTTTCAGGCCAGGTCCCCAGTAGGGGGCGTGCAAGAGGCAACTACACATTGATGTTCCTCTCCCTCCCCTCCTTTACCTTCCCTTCCCCTCTCTCTAAAAATAAATAAATAAAATCTTTGAAAAAGAAAAGAAAACTTTCTTTCTATAAAACAACTTGACTTCTTTCTGAAAAGAGGTAAGTTGTTTCTAAAAAGACAAATAGAATATGTACATATGGGTTCCTGGAAATCTGAAAATGTGGCATGTGGCTCGGGCACTTTTATGACAGTGTTTGTTTAAATGATGCATCACATCTGTTTTTCTAGCTGCCATCCACACACCTAACACTGGTAGGACTAACACAGTCACATGCTCTTGGAACTAGACAAGGGAGGAAAAAAGTACAAATTCTCAAGGCCACGAGACTTGGAACTCACTCTTCACCAAGTGAAAAACCATCGCGGTAACTCTTCAGGAATGAGCCTAATTTCACAAGCCAAAATGCCCAAGGATGGCACTACTCTGCCAAAACCAAGCCCCAAAGCACACGAGTATGGGTTTTCGCGGATATACGGGTCATTGGAAGCGCACACGAAAGCACTCGTTCTCATGCATATCTACTGCTTTATAAGAGCAGGTGTACGGTCTGGGTTGGTTTTCATTATGTCAATAAATGCAAGGTCAGGCAAAGCAATCGTTTCTCGGCTTTCATAAAAAGTACAGGAAAAGAGTCTATTCCTTTGGGATCAGGTTGGGAGGGGGTGTTAATATAATAGAAATGACAAGCTTTACGTCTTCAAAGTTGTTTGATACAGAAAGGAATTCTAATTTTACAAGGGGCTCTTTCCCACTGATCACTGAAGATGTCAGTTCCATGCGCTCAGCCCATACTCAGCCCGCCGCTCTCCTCTGCTGCCTCTCCCTCTCCCCCCTTCTTAAATTTTTATACTCCTTGTCATCGTTCGTAGAGACTGCATTGTCAGTCCAGCAAACACCATGTTATATGCACCCTGCTGTCCCTGTGGCTTGACTGGTATAGAACCAGAAGCTCACAACGTTCTACAAGACCAAATAAAACTGGAGTGGTCTTTCCGTTTTCAATTAAAGTGTTCGCAGTCACCGAAAATTCAGGGAACGGAGTACTTCAGTGAGAGAACCCCTGGCTTTCGGGAAAGGGACACCTGGGTGACACAGAGCTTCCCTCTGCAGCGCTCTGTGAAGAAGCGCGTGGCCAAGCAGGACAGAAACTGCCCGTGAGCTGGACTGCCAGAGGTCCCAGAGAGGTCCCAGGAGTCCTGAGTTAGCTCACACTGGTCACCTGCTGCTACAACTTCCCACACGCCACACTGTTGCTCAGCACATGCGTGCAGAGTCTCGGGGACACGCGGAGGGTCAACATCGGCACACGTCTGATCATGATTCTCAGTACTTATGGGCCTGTTTCTTTCCAAGACAAGGACAACGTTCTGAGAATGTTTGAACCTCCACTGGCTGGGCGAGCGGCAGAGATACTAGCTTCCTGTTTACTGACAGACGGATGGATGGACAGAAGGAAGAACAGACACATGAACAGATGGATGACCACCGAAACCCTCACGACACCAGAAAATCTGGACAGCACGTTACGAAGGTGTTCTCTGAGCCTCTCCATCTCCTGGTTGTGTGGATTAAACAGCACAGCATGGACACCTGATACACAGAAACAACTCAGAAGGTGCCAGGTCCCTGTGCTGCCTGCAAGGGCGCCTGCCTCAGGGCCAGGGCTTGTAAAACTGGCTGCAGGAATTCAAGTGACGGGAACAATTCATTCATTCGGACAACAAGCACCACTGTTCTGCAACAGAACAAAAGGTGAGATACGGTTCTGGCCCCAAAGGAGAGTCCTGTGGGCCGAGGCCGAGGCCAGAGCAGAGGCTGAGGTGTGTGGCTTTACTATATTCTGGGAGCAATGCAGGACCTTGAAAGAGTCTTAAGGGGCGTTGCATAAACAGAATTGCCTTTTAGAAAAACTGCACTGGAAGCGCCATAGAAAAATCATTGGAGGGGGCAAGAGCAGCTTAGGACAGAGTTCGGACGTTACAGCCGCAGTCCCCATGGGTGATAACCCAGGCCTGAACTCAGGCAGTCAAAGTGGGGTGGGTGGAGGGGGGCATTTCCTCTCAGGTATACACCTGCTTGGGAAGTTACCAACTAAATTCTACGCCCTTTGATTTTTCAAGAGGACAAAAGCCCCAAAACTGAGACTGCAATTTCACTTCCAAAGAGACGGTCCTCTCAAAGGCAAGTGAAGATTCTGAGAAAAAGCTTGTTGACACCTCAGTGGGGGCCCGGCTCCTTCACGTGGAAATCCTGCTCCACGTCCAGAGAGGGAGGCTAAGCCCCGAGCTTTGCTTACTAAGCTCTAGGTGCAGAGGCTCTATCTGTGGGCTCTTCCTAAGCCATACCCATGGGAGGCATCACTGAGGTTGGCAAGCTGAGCTGGGCCTTGTAAGTGCTCCTGGTGCCTCTTATTAAGCTGTCCTTTCTGCCCCAGAAGAACACAGAGCAGAACAAGAGATGCTTGACAAAGCGCACATTGCAATCCGCGGACAGGGATGCAGGGGGGCTGAAGTTGAGGTGCAAGCACTTCGGGGATGATCCCAGAATGGCCAGGAGTCACCAGGCCCTCGGTTGGGAAGGACGGCAGAAATCTGCTGGCCTGATCCCTTAAAGCCTTCCAGCTCTCACTCCCCTGGTTGCTGTATCTGCCCAAGAGGAGGAATGATGGAAAAAACTAACGACTTCCACTGGATTCGCAGATCTCCCCATGGGGACAGGTACACACAGATCCTTGGGATTCTGTGGTGCTTTGCTAGAGGAAAGCGATGATTGTTCTGGGCGTGAGAAAATGAAATGTTCTCTCTTGCACTGTCAGGTGCCTTGTGTTATCAGCGGCACCAGCCTCCCTAGAGAGCAGTGTGGCTGCGTGTGTGAGTGTGCACGTATTGTGTGTGTGTGCAAGTGTGCATGTGCAAGTGTGTCTGATAAGGAAACAGATAAATCCAGGCAGGAGCAGCTTGTGTAATGGGAGGAATGAGTTTGAGAGCCAGACACATACCCGTTCAAAAGTCACTGAAACACTCTCTGCCTCACTTTCCTCAACTAAATGATGGAGGGGGTGGTGATGATATTGTCCCCGACCCCGTGCAGTTTCCACCTGATCACCTGGCATGGGACCTGGCCCCCTGTGAGCCCATGTGCACCCTCCCTCTCCTTACACACACATCCAAGTGGCACGGGCAGCCGGGGCTTGCTCTCAGGCATGCAAAGGTAAGCCATGGCCTTCAAACATCAGAAAGGCAGAGCAGAGTTCTGAAGACAGAGAAGGGTGGAATGAAAGGCCCTTGCAGATGTTCTCGGCCTGCTCCCTGGTTAACAGATGAGGGGACAAGGCAACTCGTACTGAGACTGCCAGTCATTCTGAGACATGCGTTACCTCCGTTGGGCACATCACTGCTCACGCGCTTAGTTCCCCAACAGGCAGCCTTCATATCCCCATTTACAGGTGAAAACTGCTGATGGCCAGTGACTTGCCCAAGACTACACAGCCAGCCCAGGGCACCACTGGGATTAAACTAGTTCTGGCCCCACTCCCACACACTGGCCCGCCAGCACTTTCCCACTCCTTGTCTCCCTGCAGACCTGTGCCCGGATACTGCTCAGTAAATGCTGTCTTCATGGGACAGTTTGGCCTTCTCGGTGTCTCAGGAGGCAGGCAGGAGGCCACTGTGGGGACCGCGGACCAGAGAAGTTGACCAACTTGCTCTGGGTTGCCCAGCAAGTAAATTATGGAACCAGGCCTGGCCCTCACATCTTTCCACAACATCCCACTGAGGGGAAAACATGCTGACCAGCTTTTTGGAGGCAAGCTGCCCACAGAAAAAGGAAGCCTCAGCAGATTAATTTTTTAAATTCTTTTCTGATGCATTCACAGGTATTGGGGGGGGTGGTTTATGATGTCTAAAACTTACTTTCCAATGATTAAAAATAAAAGAGTGAGAGAACAGAAGAGCAAATACTAACGACTGTTGGATCTAGGTGATAGGTATTTGTTCATGCTACTTACTATTGTTTCAATTTCTACATAGATTCAAATTTTTTAAATAAAAACTGGAGACAAATGCATCTCGCCTGTCGGCCCCTCCCTAGGAGGCTCTGGAAAGCACCCCCTCCCCCAGCAGCATGGCTGGCCTCAGGGCCCGCACGTACTCAGACACTGGGAGTCCGTGAGCGGGGCCTCCGTGTCCGACCATGGCAGCCTCCGCCCCTCGTCGTCCACACAGAAGGCCTTCCCACTGTCCCTGTCCCTCTGGCTGGCTCGGTACTGGCCATCCTGGTCACACTGCAGGCCCATCTCATTCCTCTGACAGTCGGTGACACCTGGAACCAAGACATGGACACAGCAGTCAGCGGTGACCGGCCTCTGGGCTCCCGCCCCTCAGACCCCCAGCCCCCAGTCGTTGGTCAGAGATCCAAGTCACACGTCTGAGCCAAACACTCTCCAGCTTAAAACTTGTGGGTGACCCCACCCTGACCAAGCATGACACCCCAGACACTACATTGTACTTAAACAGGGAAGTGTTTTCTTTTTCTCTCAGACTCCCACCATCTTGAGGGCAGGGAACGCATCTTTACTTGTTTTGATTTTCCAGCACATACTTGGCAGAGGACAGCGTGTGAAAGTTCAGAAGGGCAGGCCCTGACTGGTCCTCCGGGGCTGGGGGTGAGTGGAAGGTGCCCTTCCACGGCAGCCCCGACACTGGGCTAGCGTCCAGCTCTCTGTATCACTGTTAGCCATGTGACTACCCACTGACCGACAGCAACATGTTTTGTAAAAAGACACGAGGGCAACTTTTTTAATAACATGCTTTATAAGCCACACATGCTATACATGAATTAATTTATCGGTCAATCAATAGCTACTTGGTTGTCAACAGAACCTCAGAAGTCATCCAGTGGACCCGTGAGGTTAGGAAACAGAGGAGGAAAGTGTTTTCTAAGTGAGAATTATAATGCAGACCTTAACTATGTAGAGAGACTGAAATCCTAAAAGCTATCCCAACACGAAAGGAAGCCCATGAAATATAATCTCTTGGCACTGTTTGAAACCCGACAGACCCTCCTGCCCTGTGCTTCTCTTTAATCTGATTCTATCTAAGAACACAAACCAGGCCGTGCAGCAGGCAGGAGGGCGGAGTAACGGTCCTGGAGAAGTTCGAGGTGTGAACAGGCCCTCAGCGTCGGCCCCACGCCAAGCCCTGGAGACCCATCGCTGAAATCTCGTCTATGACTCAGACGTCTGGGAGAGTGATCACCGCACAGCACCCCCTGAGGCATGGGGTTCTACCACAGCGCAGCCCACAGTGGGGGTAGGGTGGTGAATGCTCACTGTTCACCGTAAACATATCGATGGCGCCCACTCTGCTGTGGACCGCACGTTCGTCTCCCCTCGTTCACAGGTTGGAGCCATGAGCCACAGTGGGGTGGTATTTGGAGATGGGGCCTTAGGGCGGTGTGAGGGTTAAGTGAGGTCATCAAGGTGGAATCCTCATGACGGAGTTGGCGCCTCGACCGAAGGGGAAGACCCAGGAGGCCCCTCACTCCACACACACACACCCCAAGAACCTGACTGTGGTGGCAGGTGGGTCTAGGACCTCCAGCCTCCGAAACCGTGAGCAATCAGCGCTTGTTGCTGAAGCACGCGGCCCATGGTGATGTGTGCACAGCAGCCTGAACTTGACAGAGACATGTTTTATAACCACCGATGAGTGTCGCACCACTGGCCTCATGTAACAAACGAGGAAGCTGACCTTCAGAGAAGGGAGGCGACCCAGCCTGTGTGACCGTGCCAGGAGGAGGGAGGGCAGGGAATGAGAGGGGCCTGGGTGGGACCATGTCTCAGCCCCTTCCTCTGGCCCCCGTCACGCTGGCAGCACCCCTCCATCGGCAAGGGTCAGCACGGCACACTGACCTCCTCAAGAACACGTTCCCCCAGCAATGTGACAGCCCCTCATGCCACCCCAAACCACAGAGGCCTGGGTCGCTGTGGGCACACGGGGGGTGCTGCCCCGATGGCAAGGGCAGGGTGCACCTGCTGAGGACGGTCTATCCAGGAGGAAGGTCAGACTCTGGCCCCAAAACTCCTCTTACTTTCTCGGAATTGCCACCCTACTTCCCTGCTCTCCTGACCAAGGAAACTGCCTTTATCTGAGAAGGTGACTTGATCTCTTTACATGAATTACTTTCAAATTCTAGGCACTCTTCCGTTTTTAAGCAATAACAGTTTTCCTCTTGTTGACATAACTGCAGGCTAACATGAAGGAAAAAAACCACACAAGGCAAGCCATGAGTCCTGGGCAGGAAAAAGCAACAGTACCCAGGTGACTGTCACGTAAGTAGGCCAAGTGAAATCACGTGACATATGGGAAGCCCGCAAGTACACACAGTCCTGACAAAAGGTCAGGGCGACAGGCCTCTGAACCACACGGTGGCAAAGCCAGGAGGTGGAAACTCTCCTTCACTGCTCAGCCTGACAAGGTCGACACGAAAATCAGAGGTTTCAGAAGCAGACGACACCAAGATCAAAGGCCAGCCATGTCGCTTACTAGCTGAGTGACTTTGGCTAAACGACTTCTCTGAGTCTCAACCTTCTTATCCGCGAAAGGTCAGCTCACTCTATTTACCTGGACGGGGAACAGGGAGGACCAAATGAGACGACACGAGGGAAACACCTGGCCTAGGCCCCAGCGGCACGGGAACACACAGACAGTGCGGCAGTGACCCCGCTGACGGTCGGGCTGTGTGCTCATGGTTTTCGATGGTGGGCAGTGCTGCTCCCCCCAAGACACTGGCAATGGCTGGAGACATGTTTGGCTGTCATTAGAATTGTCATTAGAACTTGATGGGGCAGAGGCATGCTACTGTCATCTAACAGGAAAGGGCCAGTGATGCTGCTGAATCCATGTCCTGCCATACAAGGGACAGCACCCCAAATGAAGAATCGCCTGTCCCAAATGTCAATGGTGCCAAGGCTGAGACGTTCCCCTGGGGCCCCATTGCACTGTAGGGTATGTTTCAAAGCGGGACCTGCAGGACTCACAGTGGGTCTGACGGAAAGCTCCAGCGGAAACGGTCGTTCTGCCCCCGGGACACGGGACACAGGTCAGGCTCCCTGCCTGCTCTTGGTAGAACCCCACAGGACAGGGAACACATTGCTCCTCCTGAAAATAGCTTCCTTCAGGGCACTTGACTAGAAGAAAGAGAGAAATGAAGTTAGAGACAAGACATCTGCTTTCCAGGGAAAACCTCGCAGCACGCAGGGCAGGCACGCACAACCCCAGACCAGTACCGGACCTCACCCCTTTAACACACGCATCGAGGACCTGCAGCGTGCCAGGCCAGAGGGCCAAGTGTGAGCTGTGAAGAAGGCAGACAGGGCCCTGCCCTGCAGGAGGGGACAGGGGAGTGGGATGAGAGGGTGTCAGACGAGAATCTCAGAGAAGGTAAGATGCAGCAGAGAGGAGGGCTGGCTGGTGAGCAAGGCCCCTCTGACGGGTGACGCTTGAAACGAATGATGAGGCACCCCAGGCACAGGCCTCAGAAGGGACTTCCAGGCAAGTGCAGAAGTCCCAAGGTAGGAATGAGTTTGGATCACTCATAGAACGGAAAGAAGAAAAGCCACACAAAGCCAGCTGTGGAGAGAAAGCTTAGCAGACAAAGGGAAGAGGCGATGCTAGAGAACAACTTGGCAGATGAAGTCCATGGGAACGTTTCCCAAAGGAAAGGACAGGTGGAGCACAGTGTGGGAGGACAAATGACTTTGGATTTGAGCCCCATTCTCTCCAAACCAAAGCCTTTCCTCCATCCACCAATGGAACCAACTTCCTTTGACAAGCACAGACATGTGAGACACGCTCGCACGAAGCCAGCGTGGACTTAACGACCCCCATCACTAGGACGCATTCACCCGGCATTTCTGAGTAAACCAGAAACTCGAGATACGCCCTGGAGACTGAGCGATGTGTCTTCCGGCCTGTTCTGAGCAATGAACAGCCTTCCTCAGAGACTATGGTTTCGCTACTCCTATGAGTCAGGCTGCTGATCGTCTCTAGTATTTGAACCCCAGTGCGGAGAACTGTTTTTTCAAGTGGTCTCCAGATTCATGGCTGAAGGAAAACAAAACCTTTTCAGCCTGCCTGAGCCGCCCCACCTCCAGTCCGAGGTGTGGGTGAAGGGGCTGCCTGCTCAGTCAGTGGCAGGCCTCTGGGTGATACTCAGGGAACGTGTCTCCTCTTTCTCCGCATCACGGACATCAACGGTCTTATCCGCCCAGAGGAGCCCCTGTGTGAGTCAGAATGGGGCAGTGGCTGCATTGTCATCATCCTTCCCTTGGCAGGTGGGCCCCCTCAAAGACCCCCGAGTCCACGGCAACCACGGGGCATTCGCCCTTCAGTTAATGCCTCTGTGACAGTCGCTGGAAACCCCTACAGCTTCCATCCCCTCCTCCATAAAACCAGCTGGCGTGGCCTATTTGTGTTTGTGAGTTTCACAAAGCATTTGGTCACGCCAGCTCAGTCCCCTTGTCCTGCAGCCATGACAGCCAGGAAGTATCTGTAAGGATCCATAATGGCTCTCCCCGGCCTAGCCTGCCCCACTCAACGCCGTGCCTGGCACCGCTGCTTCCTGACCAGTCTCAGCCCCTGGCTGTGCCCCACGGCACCCCCGCTCTGGCCCCTGTCTCTCTGGCCCCGCCTCCTGCCACGTTTCCCACGCACCCCATTCTCCAGCCACATAAGTCACGTGCAGGGTCCCCATAAAGCCACACCACTTCTTGACTCCTTACTCTTGCACGAATCTCCATTTCTGGGATGTCTTTAGCAGCCTCCACACAGGTGGGTGTGTGCACACACACAAGCACACAGGCATACACACACGCATCTGCACACACACAAAACATGTGCACACACATCCTTTCTTGTCCCGTCTTGTCGAGCAGCAACTGTAACTCACCCTCCAAGTTCATGCCAGCCTTGCTCCCCCAAGAAGCCTTCCCTGACTGCCCTGCCTGGGGCAGACAGAGCTTTTCCATGGGATATTTTAGCTCTCTTTCCATTTACCTCTCCAGCCAGACTATCAGTTCCTTGAAAGTAGAGCTATGATTCTGATTCCCTGAGCACATAACATGGTGTCTGACACAGAATTACATTTTGAAAGCTTGAGTGGATGGATGGTCGGATGAACACATAGAAGGAAGAAAGGAGGAAAGGGTAAAAGGAAGGAAAGAAGGCGTATTTCTGCAGAGAAATCCCATAGAGAACTAGCTCCATTATAAGAATCTGTAGTGAAAGAATAAAATTTAATGTTGTCCACAGTGGAAAATGGAAAACCCAGATGATTTCTCTGGGATCCTCTTTAACGGGCCAGCCTGGTACGCCGGCTGCCAGCAGGTAATTCCAAGGAAAACCACAGGACTGGCCTTGAGGCCCAAGGGCAAACATAACTGACCCACTGGAGCTACAAACAGCCCCGAGCCCCCATGGTCTCTGGTCCCCGGATTAAGGCCACCAGGCCTATGGGAGTCATGGAGGTGGATATTCCCATCACCCTCCAAAGGGACCATCCAGATGAGCCCCCTGAGACAGTCACAGAAACCCCGCTTCATCTCCACAGGATAATGTTCTGCTTATAGCCTCACAACTGTGTTCCAGATGTGCTTCGGAAGGAAAGAGAGCCAATAAGAACAGATAGAAGAGTCGAGGTACGATCTCACTAAGAAACCCTGGCTGAGTCAGGAGATGCGTGATGCGGCGGACGGGACAAAGACTTTGGGATCAGAGACTCCGAGTTTAACTCAGCACAGTCTACCCACAACAAAGCTGACCTGGTCCTTTAAAGACAAAGATTGCCAACTCCTGCCCTAGGGCTAGCTAGCGTAGCCCAGGGAAAACCTCTCATTCACCCCTTCCCCAGGCGTCCCCACTGGGGATCCCACTCTCTCTGAAGCCTGTCACCTTGGGGCCAGCTCTGATCAAACCACATGCTGGTGTCCCCCTTCAGGAAACACTGTCTCAGCTTCCCCCTCACCTCCCAGCTGAGCTGGGGGACATATCCTGGCAGACCGGAACTAATAATCTAGTTCCATAGAAGGAAGCCTGGGATCAGATCTCCAGTCCAGCCCCTTTATCGTACAGGAAATGGGTCCCTATGCCCCAACCCTCTCCTCTCTGCCCCCAGCCCTGCCAGCATGTGCCCAGGGAATGGGATTTGCTTAAAGGCACAGAGGCAGAACAGGTGCCTTGACCTAACCCTTAACTAGCATCCATGTCCTCTACCTCCTGCTGCTCCACCCTTAAGAGGGCGCACCTGAGTCAGTGAGCCTCGGAGTGGGGCTCCCAGACCCCTTTGCCAGCTCTCCTGGAGTGACTATAAAAGCAGACTCTGGCCCCACACGCCCACCCCATCCCCCAACTCAGAGATGGGCAGTGGAGCCCTGGGCGCTCCGTGGGGAAGCAGAGGACACAGCACAGATGGGCAGTGGAGCCCTGGGCGCTCCGTGGGAAGGCAGAGGACACAGCACAGCAGGTGGTAGAGCACACCTTCCTCCCTGTGGCCCTGTTTCTCCCACCCTGGCAGGTGGGGCCATCCACTCCTCTGCTGATTCTTGTCCTCTGTGTCTGACTGCTCTGGTCCCAGAGGACCTGGGGTCACTCACCCACAGACCTTCGGTTTTGGGAAACTGAGTCCCTCCTTTGAGTCACCCCTGCTCTGTGCTCGACACATGCATGATCTCATTTCGTGTGAGCCTCAACCTCTTCATCTGTCACGTGGGGACATTCCCTGCCACCAGGGGCTTTGGGAGAGTGAAATATCTGTGAAGGTGCATTCAAACAGCAAAATCCTCTATAAACGCGGTACGAAGTGGTTGTGTGGCTGGTGCCTGTGTCGGGGGTTAGCTGCGTCTTAAGTTCCCTGTGGAGTTTAGAGCCTGGCGTGGACTTCAGGAAAGGAAAGGCCATGTAGCTTTTGTGTTGGAACCAACATAAACAAATAAGAAAGAAGCATCCCCCTAAATAAAAATACAAGTGCCTGTGTCTCGTGTCACGTGGGAGGCAGGCTTTTCCTGAGACCCTGGAAGTTTCTGTCGCAGACAGAACAGTGGCCCCCAAAGCTGTCCACGTCCTCATCCACAGGACCCGTTGCCATGTTAAGTTACAGGGCAAAGGGAAAGCCAGGGTGCAGATGAAATCAAGGTCACTCGTCAACTGACCTTGTAACAGGGAGAGTGTCCTGGGTCATCAGCCGTCTTCAATTGTGAGGACTTAGAAAAGACAGACAGAATCCAAGGGAGCTGTGACCACAGAAGAATGGTCAGAGGGCTGTGATGCCATTGGCTCTGAAGGTCAAGAACGGAAGCCATGAGCCCAGACGTGTGGGCAACAACGCAAAGCTGAAAAAGTCCAGGGCAGCCTAGGGCCTCCAGTAGGAGGGCCACCCAGCTGACACCTTGATATCAGCCCAGTGAGACCCGGGTCAAAATTCAAACCTGCAGGACTGTAAAATTGTGAATGTGTGTTGTTTGAAGCCACTAGTTTGAGCTGGTTGGGGCCAGTTTGGGGTGGTAGCAACAGGAAGTTCACACATCTCCCACTCAGGGAAGCTGCAGCTGCACTCTAGCAAAGATGGCTTCCAAGGCTATTGGCATGCAAGGCCAAGGACAGCCCCCGTCAACCTCCACCAGGAACACTCCCCTGAGCAGTCAAGTCCTGGGCTCATCGATGGCCATCTGGGGGTCTGGCAGGCACCACGTCACCGCAACCAGACTAAGAAATCTGATGGAGCCCACAGGGGAGGCCCCGGCTCTTGTCACAAAGACAGCACAGCCCAGACCCCGGGGTCCAAGCTCATCAAGAACCAAGGGGAAGGGACAACTTCAATCATCGAGGTTCTTCCTTCCGTCCCATGCCTCCAGTCTCAGCTGCTGCCGACTGGGTGGTGACGACCTGCCCACGCACATCGCAGAACTGAACAACTTTCAAACACATAAATGAACAATTCTCTGCTCTGTACGTCCACGCTCTCAGAGCCCGGTGGCCTTTCCCGCAGCCTCACACGGCTCAGTAACAGCAATCCAGGGAGGAGGGTGGACCTACCACACCCCAGTGGGTCCTGAGTGGCATTGCTGGAGGCTGAGATGAGGTGGAATCCTTCCAAGCACCCATATTGTGTCCTGGGAGAGGTGCCAAAGCCGTCCCCTTGGAGGAAGCGAACGGATGTGTCTGTGGGAAACGTCTTGGAATCCAGATGGAGCTGGAACAGCCCACTTTGGATCAGATCTGTGAAGCGCCCGACCAGATCCTTGCCCACTAAGGCTTCCTCTGTAAGACACAGATAGACAGGAGCGTCACCTCACTGTTCTCTGCGGTGGCCAGGAGGACCCAGGGGCAGAGCCACCCAGAGCGTCCACACCGAAAGGAGACATAGGCATTATCCAGTGCTGCACTGTACAGAAGGGGAAACTGAGGCCCACAGAAGAGGACGGATTGGCCCGAGGTCACACAGAGTCAGAAGCCCAATTAGCCCTCCAACCCGCATGTGCCACAAGATCCCTGCTGGCACAGGACATCATGACTTCAGTCACTAATCTAAGGCGCACCATCTCTGAGCCTCCGTTCCCCCAGCTGCAAGATGGAAACGCCCCTCTTGCCACTGGTGACGATGATGAGAGAGAACGTGTGACAGAGGCGCCCCGATAGAGACAGAGCCTCCAGGAGACAACAAGGCCTTCTGCCTCTGTGTTTGCTGAGGAGCCTCCAGCTGCCTCACTGCAAGTGCTTCCCAGGAAGAGGGAGGACGAGCCCCACATCTGGAGCTGGGAGGGGCCCCACCACACAAGGAACATTCACAGCAGGCTGTCGTAAAGCCAGCCCAGGCCTGACGCTAGGAGGAAATACCTCTGCCTTTTGCAGCTCCAAACATTCCCGAGTTACCCAGGCTCTTTGCAGAGGAAGACAAGGGAACCCTTACTTCATCATGCTCGGGGGTGGGGAGAGTGGACGCAGTGTCTCTTCTGGTTACACCCCAGCCACCTCTTCAGAAGCTCCCCTCATAGGACAAAGGTGAAGCTCCGGCCAGTCCTGACCCTCGAACGTCATAAACTCCACCGTGCTTCTCCATAGACCTTTCTACTCTCAGTTCACCCTTACTGGAGCCGCCCTGCTGAGACAGCGCAGCAATGGGCTTCGGCAGTGTGAGCGGTCTCAGGTTTGCCAGCTGCAGGGGGCAGGATGTGGGTGATGAACCAGCAGCGACTCTTCCCCAGCAACCCCTCCCGCCCTTTCTTACACCTGTATCCCCTCTCTGTGCCCAGAAAATCAAGGGGAGAACTAGAAAATGTCCAACAGACACACACTCAGGCGGTGTGATTTGACTCTGGTGACCGTCGACCAGAGATCTGATCTCTGCAGACCGTTTCATGCCTCACACCGCCCTCGGGCCAGGCTGGCAGCTCCCACCAGATGCTCGCAGGAAGGCATCTGGCTTCACCAGCTCCACCTGACCGAGGAGGAGACCCTACGTAGCCTCTGTGAGGCAGCAGTGCAGGAAACTTACCAACATCGCGCACATCAGGGAGAGAGGCTGGTGGCACATCCTCAAGCCGCAATTTCCAAGTGACATTCACTCCTAAACGCTCCCTGGTCAGACATTCCACCCGCACCGCGGAGTCGTCGCAGACGGGAATGGAAACGGGGGTCCCAAAAGTCGGCACCTGCGGAGACAGAGGCCTTCGGTTCAAGCACACAGTAGGGAGCCAGCTCTCCTGAGCCCACAGCAGGCCCCAAACTTGGTTTGTGTTACTGCTGGAGGAGGCCATCGAGAGGGCGTGACTGCAGGGTGACCTGCAAGCTGGGCCCGGGCCATCGGAGGCTCCTCACCCCTCCCCCGTCCTCGGGACGTGCGCTCTGCCCACCGTCCCCACAGCAGAAGCTGTTTCAGGGACCCAGCCTTGAGGTGATGTGACTGAACGCCATGAAGGTCTCTGTATGAACTTTGAAGATTTAGGAGGGCAGTACAGAGACCTACTCATCTTGCAGACGCCAAAGACCAGCCAGGCGTGCAAGTCCCCTGCCATGAGTACTGTCACCTGCCAACCTGGAGTGGGCTGACTCTTTCTTCTTCTCTCCTTGCCCCGCACGTGGGGGCCAGTTTGTCAGTCAACAGACACTTCCTTTAGTCCTCCCTGCGACCTGCCTCAGGGGGTGAAGCATTATGAACCCCCTTTACCCACCCCGAGAAAAACGAGGCTCAGAGAAGGTGAATAACCTGCCTGGGTCACACAGCTTACAGACATAGGTGGAGTAAGGACCAAGTGTCCTGTGCTTCAGAGCCCAAAAGACCCTAATCCGTGGTACCATAGCTCACCAGTGGGACAACTTCTGTCCACTCCACAAATGTTCTCACAATAGGTACACCTGGCAGGAGGGACATAACCCTTCCTCATGCCACAGCACCCACAATCCCCCTACTGTGGCCACACAGCCTGGCTTCTCCTCCCAACCTGGGCACAGCCACCTCCAGTGCCTGCCGAACATCTGTGACTCCAAGGCTCCCTCAGGACCGAGCGGGTGAGTGGTGATGGGTACGGAGTTCCACACCAGCTCACCCTGGAGATGGAGCACTCCGGGCACCTGGGGGACGGTTCTGGGGGCAGCCTGTGCTTCAGGACATCATCAACATGGCACGCCACACCACAGACAGGCACCATGTGTGTACTATGGGCTGCACACCGCACCACACCCAGGATGAAGGCGGTGTTCATGCTGCTGTCCCTGGATGGGAGATGGCTAAGTCCCTGCCTGGCAATGGTCCTGTTTTGAGCATTCTCCTTTAGTCAGACCCTGTGCAAAGTGCCTTACACACGTGGGCTAGTTTAGTCTCTAAAACAAATCTATGGCATCTGGGTTACCTTCGCTGCCCGGTACATGAGGAATTGGCCTCAGAAAGGCTGAGGAACTGCCAGCGGCCACACAGCTGACAAACGGTGGAGCTGGGATTTGAGTCCCTGCTAACTCCAATCCTGCGACTTTAACCTCTCAGCAGAGCGCACCAAGCAAGAGCTTTGGCTGCATCTCACTTAATCCGAACCTCCAGGGTCATGCTCCTGGCCTCACTGCACAGGTGGCTGATGTGAGGCTCAGCGAGGCCGCTCGAGGCCCAGGTCCCGCAGGAGGGAAATGGGGAAACCAGGCTTTGAACCAGATCCATCCGACTTGAAAGCCTGTGTATCATCTCTGACCTCTGACTAACACCTGCCCCTGACCTGAGAAGCCCTCTGTCTCACGGTCACACTCTGACACCTGTTCCTGGAAGCCCCCACCACCCAGCCCCTGCCCCGGCTGCCTTCTCACCCATCTGTCTTCAACGGGCTCCTCTCTCAGGGCTGGGGATTCTGGGCTACCTCACCCCTTGCTGTGTGGGGGTTAATTTCCTCATCTCAGTAAGTGGCAGCACCATGTCTACACCCAACCCTCGAGCCCAAGCCCTACTTCTCCCTGACATTCCCTTCCCCCACGGTGCAGTGTCTACTGACTAAGCCATCCAGGGGACTCTGCCTCCCCGATGTGTCCAAGTCCTTCCGCTTCCGATCTGGTGTGACAGAGCTAGAACGGACCTGGACTTACTGAGCAATGTGTAATCTTGGGTGACACTCTCTACGGCCTTCAGTAACCTGTGTACACATGGAGGGTGAGGGCACCCACCGACGAGCGTGCTGAAGCAATCGGAGATAAGGACAGTACGGTTCCCCCACCACCCGGCTCAGTAATTAACAGGGAGAGCTGGGGTTGTATCAAGTGCATTTCTTTGCAGCAAAGGGGACAGTACATGCTCCTGTTTGTTTTAGAATCAACACTCTCCGGATTTGCTGTTGTGAAAACCTGTGTTCTGCAAAATTCTTAGCTGAACATGAGTTGCTCTGATGAACTAGCCAACTGTGAGCGTAACAAGGAATTACCGAGTTGTGTGACTTCTGAAGACGTGCTCTGTGAATTCTCGTGGCTTCACATCCCCCGTGCCTAGTTGAAAGCCCGATGTGCATTATTTATGGTTCTACGTCTTTCCAGCTGGTGTGCACCCACCTCCTCCCAGGGAGGACCCCTAATACCTTCTCACGGATCTGCCAAGAAACGCATCTGTCCCAGGGGTTCAGGGAGTGGGCTGGCACCTCCGCCTCTCTGCCGCACGTTCCCAGGCTCTTTCTCCGCGGGTGGTGGCAGCACTCCAGGGCAACCCCAGCTCTGCCCTCACGGCAGCCAGCCTAGCTCGGCCGCTGCCCAGCCCTGTGCCTCTGGGCAATCGCTTCGCCCTCTCGTCCTCACTCCCCCGATCTACAAAGCAGCAACGACAGGGTCACTGTGACGCCTGCACGAGCCAATCCCTGCCAAGAAGTGCTCAGCACATGTCTAGTTTGACATCTTTATGTAACGAGGGTGGCCGGGGTTTAGAGGGCTTCGGACTCCGCCTCCGCCGCTGCACAGTTGGCCTTGGCTGAGCTGCTTCCTCATCCTGGGCCTCAGTTCTCCCACTGGCAAAATGAGTGGGTGTTGAACTCTAGGTTCATTTGAGCACTGAGGGTTTCTGACACCGCGACCCTGAGCTGAGTCCAAGCACCCACGGGAGCGAAGGCCAGGCACCTACCTGGATCCGGCAGAAGCCTCGGGCTGTGAGCTCATCTAGGATAAAGACCTGGAACGCCAGCAGCAGGCCCGCATAGTCTGCACTGCACGCCTTGCCCGGTGGGAGCCGGAGCTGGAACTGTGCCTGGGTCTGCAGGGTCTGCCACAGCTGTAGCCCTGCAGGGGGTGTCAGAGGTCAGCAGGTGCAGGTGACAGCCCTGTGGGGTCCTTTGTGGTTCCTTTATGGTTTTTTTTCCCCTGCAAAAATTACCCTCCTGCATTTAGTTTGGAACGTGCAAGCACTGCCATCTTTCATTGTCATCCTTGGATCCCAAACACTTCCTAGCGTGACAGCTGGTTCTGAAATGACTTAGCACCCACAGCCAGCACAGCCTGCCTTAGGCTCTAACCAGGCTGCTTTCCATGTTGGAGGTCCCAGTATTCTTCTTGGAAAAGCTTCCATACCATCTTGCATTCCAACAGGGCAACGCCGTGTGGTTTTGCCAGTTAGGAGCAGACACCATGGCCTGTAGGCAAGGCGTGCCCCAAGGCTGTTCAGCACGCAGCCCGCACCCCTGTACACAGCAGCCCTGCACGCGGCTTTTGGAGTTCAGGACCCACTCCTCTCTCCTCCCAAGTCCCTTGCTCTAAATCCACTTGTGACCAGCCTGGTCTGGATTTCAGCGTGGGCCATTTTGTTATAGTCAGGGAGTCAATCCACTTTATTTGTCCACATTTGGACTTTTTCTGGATAGCATTCTCTACCCTAGAATGCTTTGCAACAAATACTGTCCTTTGACACTCTGCCAGCTACCCAGAGCCTTGTGCCCGTCCCAGCACCCACCCCTGCCTTGCCTGGCTGAGTAACAATGCCAGCTTTTGCCCAGGCGGATGCAGTCAGAGCCTGGTGCTGCCTCCCAGCTGATGCATGTGGAAGTGGGCTCGTGGCAGGGCAGGACAGGAGCCCTGCCAATATTCAAACAGGGCACAGGCCCCCACAGCTCTGCCAGGCACTATCCCTGGAGCTACAGATGCACCTGGGGGAGGGAGCAGCGTGTGTGGCAGAGTCACACTTAGATGCCAGACAAGCAGCTTGGAGCTTGTCAGCACCAGAATAACCAATATGGCCCTTGGAGCACCTGCCTGATGAACACAGGCCTATACCCAAGACATCCCAGCAGCGTCTGAGATGATGGCAGTTCTCCAAGAAGCAGGTGGCTCCAGAGAAGCTACAAAGGGGTCTGTGAAGCACACCGGCTCCTTCTAGAAATGCTCCACCAGGCCTTCTCTCCTGCCCTGGAGGCCACCTGGTGCACGCGGAAAGGCTATACAAGTGTGGAAAATGCGAGGCCACTCACGCTGGCACGCCCGGGGATGAGGCGGCTGGGACAGCCAGCGTCTCCTCTCGGGGCTGCACATCAGCGGCCCTCCTGGGAACGCGCTCTGGGAGCCCTGGCGGCACAGCAGCTGGCACAGCTGGACGGCAGCCCCTCCTGGGCCGGAGGCTCGCTCACACAGGATCACTCCACCGGCCACATCTGATGCGTTGAATGGCAGCGGGCACTCAGGGCCTGGAGGAAGGAAAGAGGGCCAGCTGTGGGCCTCTGCCCAGCGCAGAGGGCGGAGCACCCCTGCCTTCAGATATGTGGGGCTCCTCAGAACCTGGCCTGGGCCTGCTCTCTCCCTCCCGGCCCTCTTATTGGAGGAACCCATCCTTACTCAGCTTTAACAGACCCTGCAGTGACTCTTGGATTTTCATCTCCAGCTCAGACCTCTCGAGCTTCTTCTCGTCTCTAAATCCAATCACCAACCAGTCCTCTCCACCTCAAGATCACCATGTCATAACTCACTGCTGCCCACCCACGCCTGTCCTTGCTTCAGTATCTGGCACTCAATGCACGGCCCCTCCCGCCATCCAGCTGTCCCAGGCCAGAAACATGGCGGCCCTCTTGGACAGTCCCCTCCTCTGCCCGGGCATCAGTGAAGGCTGTGGCTCCCTGCTTCTCAACTTCTCTGCATCTCCACTGCACTCCCTTCATCTTTTCCTGGAACTGTTAGGGAAGCTTTCTCATACAATCCAGTCCCCACTGACAGCAAAGAAATTGTAGCGAAGCTGGACATCAACTCTCAGTTCCCTGGGTGCCTGCCAACCAGCCTTCTCTCCCCGCTCTCCTATGCCTCGATCCCCTTCATCCCCAGGCATGGCTGTCTTTCCCCAAACAGCTCTTCGCTGCACACTTCATGCTCCCCTCCCCGCTGCCTGCTCATCTGCCTAGATGACTCCTTTGGGACCCTCAGTTATCAGCCTGACACCCCCCGCTTTCTAACACCTTCTGTGGTTCTCCATGGTTCTCCTAGGCCTTCCTAGATCTCCTTTCTCCAAGCTCTCCAGCCAACTGGCATAGCCCTCCATGTTGTCAACAAGGCAAGAGTCCAATCACTGCTCACGGTCTCCCCACTGGACAGAGCCATGGAGGGAAGAGGGTGGCTGTCCTCTGCTCACCCAGACCGCAGCACAATTGACTGTGAGTGTGGGTGACACAAACGGGTGAATGAGCACATTGAAGAGTAGACACACTCAGTAGGATAGTGCCATACCTGACTAGAGATTCAGTTAATTATCTGATTCGGGCACAGCCTCCCTGCCTGTTTATGTCTGGCTCTGTGATGCACAATTCTCAAAGATAGATAATGACTCATTTTGAACTCCAAGGTGCAGCCTTGACTTCTTTCTAATAAGAACGAGAGCCTCTGGCTAAGAGTGTGCAGTGTGACTTGCAGGGGGCTGGTCAAGTTGGCTCTGGGGCCAGTCTGCCAGGCTTGGAGCCCTGGCTCAATCATTTACCAGTTGAGAGCCCTAGAGCAAGTTAATTAACTTCTCTGTGACTCAGTTTCCTCACCCATAAAATGGTGAGGATAGCGAGAATGCCTAGCTCCCAGGACAGTGTGACTCAAGATTAGTTAAGGCATGCAGGGAGCTTAGAAGAGTTGCTGAAACGTAGTAGCTGCCCGATAAACGTCACCTGTCATCACTGTTATCAACAACAAAGGGAGTATGCATTGCTGCACACAATGGCAATTTTAGGGTGTGGATGTTCACGTAGTTGTCCTTGGAGGAGACCCCTTATCCCCTCAATGCAGGTGCTGAAGCCCGGGAGGCTACCTCTTCTGCCCTAGACCCGCAGCAGCAAGTGGAGAGCCGGGTGCGACCCCAGAGGCTGTGCGTGGCACCAACGGGCTGAGCGGTTTGCAGAGACTGTGAGCTAACCCTAACAGAGACTCTGAGAAATGGCTGTGGTCCTGCACACTCATTTCACAGAGTGGGGAGCTGAGATCCAGGGAGGTTAAAGGACTAGCCCGAGGTCACCCAGAAGGGAAGTGGGGAGCTGACATTCCAGTCTGGCTGGCCGGCTCCCACCTCTGAGCTTTGACCACCGCACTCTGCAGGAGGCCAGCAGGAAGAGCCTTGGGGGGCTCGTGCTATGCTGGCTGCTCCACTTGCTAGCTGTGTGGCTTGGGCTATGTATGTGAACCTCTGAACCCCAGCTTTGCCATCTGTACAACTGTCAGGCTGTCCTATCCATTTACCTGCCTGGGATAAGGGATGGGAAAAGCACCTTTTAACAGGTGAATCTCTGCACACATGAGCTATGATCATGGAACCCTGCAGGACCAGTCACCTCCTGCACTCCCCAATCTACTCCTGGAAGAAACACATCGGTCTGTCTCCCAGGTCCCAGACCATGCAGAACACTCTCAGGTGCCCTGGAAACTGAGCACGGACTGTTTCCATCCTAAGGCAGATACCACATCTCTCAGAAGCACACGGCAGGGAGCCCCACTCATAAACACCCACTGAGCGCCTGCTGTGTGCCCTGCATGGTGGCAGCTGCTGAGCACGGAGGTGAGTGTGAAAGGGTCCTGTCCTGACCACAGCCCTGCACAGAAGGGGGTGAAGCAGGGCTCAGGAGGAAAGCGGGGCCGTGAGAGTGTGGGCACGTCACAGGCTGGGGGTGGGAGCGGTGTGGACTGGAGGGGAAGCACTCCGACCAAGACTCGCACTTTCTCTCTCCAAACACATATAAATTCAGGAACACAGGAGATTCTCTTTACACACATGAACCACTAGGCTTAACCAACGGCCTCTGCAGTCCCGAAAGGTTGCTTAGAGACCGCAAACTTTAAAGACAAAGCCGCAACACAGGAACCACAAAAGACAGATGTACACAATAAAATCAGAATCACTTGGTGCAGTATCTCTCAACCTCGCCAGACCCGACACCCCAACTCATGAGAAATATTTTCCAGTGTCTTCATTTACGGTCCTGAAATGAAATTCAGAGTCTAACCCGCTTGCTCGGGTGAATTTTAAAATGATTACAATGCCCTGTGACTTGAGTAGATAGGAGAAATAAAAGGTCAACGACTGATTATTAAATAATAGATTTGGGCATGTAATAATCTATTTCAATATTCTCACACATACTCCTATGATACAGCTTAATATTTGATATCCAAACAATTTTTAAACTAGAAATAAAAATGAACACGTCAACACCTGCACACATTCCCACAGCTCCTGGCTGAGACGGACTCCTCCCCACTGAGAAGGTGTCCTCGGGCCTCTCCTTCCCCCTTGACACTGGGAGACCAAGACCTGGAAGCCCCCGGCCGGCCAGCCTGAGCTTCCTGGGTGCGAGCTCAGGGGACGCCCACAGACCCTCTCCCCAATCTCAGCTCCAGGGCTGAGCTCTTACAGGAAGTAGATACCAGTTTCAACCTCATGGGAATCGGTGGCAACCCCATCCTCATGCCCATCCACTGTCTCCCCCCACCCACTGTCCTGGTCCTTTGGAGTCCCTCCCACCTCCACCCCACTCCCCCAGCCTGAGTGAAGGAACAAATGAGCAGGACCCACAGCTTACTCTCACAGGCTGGCTGGCTCCCGGCAACACGGGTCCCAGGTACCTCCTCTCCGCTGCCCAGGACACACCAGCAGCTGCCCTGGGCCGGGTCACACTGCATGGGAGAAAGGCCTCCGTCCTCTGTCCCGCAGGCCAGGGTGTCACCTGGGCCGACTCTCCTGGAGAGGATGCCACTCTGGAGTGATTCACAGAGGCCTGGGCCTTGACACAAAGACAAGGCAGATGGAGTCCTTGCCCACTGAGGCCCCAGAGCCCACACCACCCATAGGCGCTACCCACCACCACCTGCGTGCAGGGGCCTCCTGGGCCTGGGCTGCTCTCACAGGGGTGCTAAGCTGGGGCAGGGCAAAGGCTAGGCCTCGCTCCACTCTGCACCCCACCACACATGCACACACAGCCTGCCCTCGAGGAGCTTAGACTCTGCAGGGAGACTTAATCAGTGAGCAACTGGGAGCATTTGAGATCTTGCTTCCTAGCACACGTCATCAGTTCAGCTCAAATAAACTCTTATTTAAAATAATATAAACAAGTAAGTGAGCAACTCTCATTTGGAGTGATAAGAGCAACAATTGGGGACACACAGGGCAGTTTAGGGGCCCGTAGGAAGGCCCTGAACTCAGCTACAGACGAGAGGCCTGCAGGGACTAAGAATCATCCCGGGAAGGTAGGGAGGGGCGGAAATATTGCAGGGGGCAGAACCACAACACAAGAAGGCCCGGGAGGGAGAGAGTGTCGCCTTCTTAAAAAGCCTGACTACAGTTTATTACACCCAGACCCTGAGCAGTGAGAGGAGGAGAAACGAGATACAGGAGCCACGCGCACAGGGACGGTGGTGAGCAGCGTGGGCCTGGCCCTCAGGACCACGGGGAGGGCGGATGGTTCTCAGGCAGAGGAGGGACATCGGCACATTTGCACTTGAGGTACGGCATCTCAACTGCACTGTGGAAGCCAGGTTGCCAAGGCCTGGAGCCGAGGGACCCAGCGGGGGCCTTCTGTGTCATGAGTGCTGTTCATCTGGTCACCCCGCAAAAGCACTAGTGCCCATCTTAATCAGGGCCAGCACCGGCTTGCTCTTCTAGGTTACAAAGCGCATCCTGGCTCCCTGCCGCGTGCATTTCTCCCAAGAGCCTGCTGAGGCCGGGGAATATCGCTCCTGTTTTACAGATGAGAAGACTGAGGTAGGAGTTTCCACGGCTCTGGAAATGGCAGAGCTGAGACAGGCAGCCAGCTCCTGGGATGCCACACCCAGGCCTGGGTGCACAAGAGGAACCGGGGGCACTGGGGGAGGGGCGGCTACTCACACTGGGCACTGCTGTTTGCGCTGGGCATGGTGCCCTCCCCGGAGGCCTGGTCCATGCACCAGATGCCAGCCTCCGACACCTGCAGCCTGGCAAACTCTCCTGTCTGAGACAAAGCCAAGGCCGCGTCACCCTGGGGAAGGTGCTGTCGCTGCCCCCAGGCTGGTGAGTGGAGGGCAAGACTGTCCCTTCCAAAACTGCCAGTGACAGCTCCTGCCCATGGCAGAAGGTGGGGTGGGGGAGGCGCTATCCTAACCCAGACCCTCTCTGTACATCAGAGGAACTGACGGCAGAACAATGCCACGAGGCGGGGCCACAGGTGCCCGGTCCAGGGATCTCATCGGACTTCCATAAAGCCCCTGGGGGCCGGACAGAGCAGGCGGTGCTATTCCTACCAGAGTGTTTTAGGGCGAGGAAACAGGCCCAGGGGCTTCGCTTGGCCCATCAGTGGTTAAGACTCCAGCACGAGTCCTTTCTCTAGGGGCCTTAACTCCCCAAACCCACTGCTGCGCTGAGTGACTGCAGTCGCCCAGGGAGCCGGGGAGCCATAGACGTCTTCCACGGAGGCTGAGAAACTGAGATATAATGTGCCCTTGACTTTGCCAAGATGACTTTAGGGAAAGCATGTACATGTGTGGATGATTTTTTCAGAGTCTTCATGACCAGTATTTCCTTGGGCCCCCAGAACAATCCCAGCACCGAGCAAGGTAAAATGTGGTCTGGTCATATGATTTCTAAAAAACTGAAGCGTAGCGAAGGTAAGTAAATTGCCCAAGGTCACCCAGCCAGACTCTGCCGGGACTAAGACAAAAATCCAGGCCTGGTCCCTGTGAGTTTTTAACAAAAACGAATTCATTGAACACTAGAAAATTCATCCTTGCCCTGTGGGAGCAAGTTCTGGCTTCCTTCACAGCCCTCCGGGGCCCACAGAGCCTCACCTCCAGGCAGGCTGGGGTGAACAGGTCTCCTGGCGAAGGGTTTCCCTGGGACCCAGCCTGCTTCCAGCCAGACAGCAGCGCGCTGGCTCGCAATCGCTCACAGGTGGTGGGGCCTGGGGACGAGAGAGACAAGCTCTTGGCAGCCTGGCCTGGGTCCAAGGCGGAGTGGAGAGCCGGGCTGGCTGAGGGTCAGAGCCGTGCGTCTGGGGGGAGTGAGGGGCCCTCATGGGGCGCTGGGCCTCAGGGGAGATGCAGGCCGAGGTCCAGGACAACGACCCACGCAGACGTGTCGTCCGCGAGGTATAAAACAGGTGGCTGCTTTCCTGGGTCGGAAACCAGGGAGAGGCCACTCTGCAGAACAGAGGTGAGCTGGTGGGCCACAGAAGGGGGTGGAACTGCCTAGGAAGCAGGTCTGCAGGGGAGCCCAGGGCCCTTCGCCTCCCCCTGCTCCGTCTCTCCACCCAGGAAGCTAGGAAGGACCAAGGTCTTCGAGGGGTCTGTCACACCTGGGGACTTGGGAAAGCGTGGTCTGGCTGCACGCAGGGCGGGCCCACGGAGCCTCCAGCCCTGAGTGCCCTCCGCCAGGCCTGGGCAGGAAGGTGGATGCTATCTGCAGGACTCACTTACACTGGGGGGTCTCAGGGAAGCGAGCCATCAGCGAGGCAGGGATGTACTCCCCCTTTCCATCCACACACCAGCAGTACCCTAAAAGAGAGCCACAGCCGGAGTTCAGGAAGCACACAGGGCTTGTCCCACACACCACTATCCATCTTTCCATTTATAGCAGAGACAGAAAGGCCCCCCATCCATCCCCTTGCCCGACATTGTTCAAAATCACGGGCCTTAGCACCCCAACACCCCCCTCAGCAATCACCCACTTGACCTTCAAGCTGGTAGAAGGTCACTGCTCCCTTTGTACAGGTGAGTCACCCAGAGGCCAGAGAATCTAAGGGATTTGCCACCAGCTACCAAAGAGGGCCCTAAAGTCCAGCTCACTTGCCCTAGTGTGGGGCTCTCTCCACTAAATGAAAAGGGGGAATGCCTCTCAGCCTCCCACAGGTGCCCATCCCCCTCACCAGTCCCGGTGTGGCACTGCACGGGCTCCCAGCTTCCAGAGGCATCACACTGGGGCATGTAGGGGCTGGGCCGCAGAAGGGATGCTCGCGAGGAATCCCCCGGGGAGAAGCGGCGGCTCTGATAGAAGTCAAAGGCTGCAGTCGGAGACAGAGGAGCAGAGGTGAGCCTCTGACCGGGGAAGCCCCACAGCACGGGCTCTGCCACCGAGAAGAGCCACACATGTCCCTGCGCCAGCATTCGGAGGTGACAAACGCTTCCACGCAAAAAGAGACAGCGGCTCCTCGAACAGTGGTGAGGTACTCACCAGACTGCCCTCTAAACTAAAAATGTGGGCTGCACTTTGAGGGGGTGTCTTTGTCGTCCTCTGGCCGTAACTTTCATATGAAGTCACTCGGGTCAACGAAGCATCTTCAGAGCATGAGGTGACAGTAATAACAGACACGACTCTTTAACGTGCACGGTGTTTGGGCACAACCACAGGGCATGCTTTCGGTCCCTGCACCCTCACAACCACCCTTCGAGAGAGGGAGTAGTTCCCCATTTCCTGGGGGAGAAAGGAGCTGGACGGGAGATGGGAGGAGGCACAGGCCCTGCGCAACACTCACTGGACTGGGCTGCCAGACGGATGGCGTAGTCGCTCCCACTCAGAAACCTCTCTGAGAACGTCTCCCGGGGTGAGGAGAGTGGAGCAAGGGCGAGCTCCTCGTTGGTCAGCCGGATGCCCTTGGCCGCTAGGAAGCTCTCTCCCAGAGGGAGCCAAGAATTGTTGGAAGCCAAGACCATCTCTTCTGTTTCCTTGATGAACTGCAGAACACGAAGCTTCGCTTCCCTGCAAGAGCCAGGACCTGGGGGCGCGAAGACACCACAGACGGGCGCATCAGCATACGCGGCTCCCCAACCCCTTCGAAGTGTGCACACACGTGCGCACACACACGGACATGTCTGCCTCAGCCGTTTCCTTCTC
Source organism: Macrotus californicus (assembly GCA_007922815.1). Lineage (NCBI taxonomy): Eukaryota > Metazoa > Chordata > Mammalia > Chiroptera > Phyllostomidae > Macrotus > Macrotus californicus. The sequence continues at coordinate 825,941 of VMDR010000006.1, forward strand.
ACCAGCTCTGTCCACAACCTAGACTGTTCTTTCTCTTTTGTCCCACGATTTCCTTCACTCGAGATTCACGGGGGACCTACCCCTGTACAAGGGCTGGTAATAGTGAATGTCTGTTCCACACCAAGCACTGCCCTTTGCACACTTACTCAGACAATCTAATCATACCTACACAACAGCTAACATCTGTGCATTGACCTGGAGGGTTAGTCTATTTCCAGAACTTGACCTTTTAATGGAGAATCCAGTAGAAGGGTCTCTAGGCCATTCTAAATGCCCAGGCATGGCAGCTCCCACTGCACATTCTTGTTACCAGACATTCTAAAAACCCACTGGCTGCTAAAGCCCAAATTTCAGCTAATGTTGAAGCTGCCTGATTAATTTTAACATGATCCAGAAAGGTCCAGGCCATGTTGAACATCGCCACGAATGAACGGAGAGATTTCACTGGACCTGTAATAACACCTGTAACATTAGCTACGCTGGCTGGGGAGAGTCTGAGCTGGTAACAACCGTGTTGAATCTGGCTCGTAGCGGTTTGAACCTGCGGTGGGTGCATCCATTCGGTCACGAGGCATTTTGATTTGACACCGTCTGCCTCAGCTGTTCAGGCCCCGTGCACCGCAGCTCTTACAAAGTCCACTGTCATGGACCTGAACCTGCAGACCTCGTTCAGCGCTTCTGTCCCTCCTGTAACTGAGTTCCCTCAAGCAAAATCAAGGCCATGTGAAGGCAGGAGCACTTCCTGAGCTCCCAAGCACCTAGCAGTGTCCTTGTAAGTGACAAGACCATCGCGCTAGGTGCTGGTTAGTTAAACTGTATACCTGACTTATGAGAGAGACCAAAGCGTTAGCCATAGAGTGTAAGAGCCGGGTCATATTCCCCGGAGAGCCGCCATCAGGCCTAAGCAAATGCTTTGTAAACAGAACACACCCAGGTAACATTTGAGACCCTGGTGTAAACAATTATATGAAAATTTAAAGCAGAACTCCATTAGCTTTGCCAATCCCTGAACATGCAGACGTGGGGAAATCGCTTCCCTTCTACAACCCTGATGGACTGAATGTTTGTGTGCCCCCAGAATGCATGTCTCAAAGCCCCAAGCCCCAGTGTTACGGCATTTGAAGGCAGGAGCTCTGGGAGGTGATCAGGTTAAGATGAGGTTGTGCGGGTGGGCACGAGAAGACGGAGAGACCAGAGTTCCTTCTCTCCCTACCATATGGGCCACACAGCAAGAGGCTGGCCACCTGTGAGCCAGGAAGACAGCTGGCACCAGGAACCAAATTGGCCAGCACCTTGATCTTGAACTCCACCTTCTAGAACTGTGAGGAATAAATGTCTGTGGGTTAAGCCACCCAGTCCGTGGTATTTGGTTTTAGCAGCCCAAGCTGGCATGCATTTGGTTTCCTCCGCCATAACACTGAAGGGATGAACCTGGCCACACCCAAACTCACGCCCGGCTTTGGCACTCAACACCTTGCCACCAGACCCCCTTCTTTCAAAAGCACAAATTCCACTGTTCACGTGGTTTAACTCACATGCCGGGACCTTGCTTGGCTCGGTCCGGGTCCCTTCCAGCTCCTGGCCAGCTTCGTCCACACACCAGCAGGTCCGAAGGTCGAAGTGTGCCAAAGGGGCACTGAAGTCTGAGTAGGGCCCTGGGTACCGGCTGAGCTGGCCATTGAGCATCTGCCAGAAGAGGTAGGGCTCCAAGAAGACACCCCCTCTGGGCTGGGTCCGGTTCCCTTCCAACACTGCCAGCGGGACATCTTGGAGAGAGTATCTCGCCAACTCTGGGAAGATGCCTTGTTGGCCAGCCTCATACAGACTTTGAAGAAAGAGCTGGAAGCTTCTGGAAGCTGCCTCTCGGTAGCTCATGAGCTTCTCGAGCAGTTCGGTGGTGGCCAGCTCCTGGCTAGCATCGTTGTGAGCCCTCCACCGTTCGTACCACTCGAAGGCCTGCTCAGGGGGCCCGTCGCATTGCACCTGGCGCCACTGCCCGCTGGCGCCGCACTGGGGGATGTAGGTACCAGAGAGGGCGGAGGGCTTGCTGGAACTGGAGGCCAGGGCCCGCACGGCCTGGAGGAAGGCTTGCTCGGCCTGCAGCTGACAGGGTGTGGGACCTGCGGGGGAACAGTGAGCTTGTGAGTCAGGTCAGGGCATTTAAAAGCACAGAAGAGCAAGACGGAAGCTCTTGATGGCCCAAACACCACCCGACACCTTCTGCAGCCATAGCGGCCATCGCATCTGTACAGGAAGCCTCCAGTCGCTGACTGAGCGCCACTGGGACCTGCTGTCGTCACTGCAGCAGACATGCACACAGCAAAGCCCGAAGGCCAGACCCATCTGCCTGTTCACCCCTTAAAATGGCTAACATGATCGAGGCCTCCCTGGACAATTTCTGAATTAACCAGAACATTTTGCCATGAACAGAAGTTTGAAATCTAGCTGTGACAGAATTCTCTATTCTCTGTAACGCCTGTGTCAGGGCCCCCAAAGAGAACCCAAGTTAGTAGGTCGAATACCCAGCAGACTTACATTGCATGGGTTTCCCAGGTCCAGTCTGAGTTCCGGGGATGGCCTGGCCCTCGGCGTCTACACAGTAGCACACGGAGCCAAAGCACTGGACAGGCAAGAAGTGCCCCTGGCTGGTACAAGAAGGCACAAACAGGCTGGACCCCACAGGCTGGCTGCCCAAGAGGCTTTGCATCCGAGCCCTTTGCTTTTCACACTCTGTGGGGCACCTGGGCCGCCCACCTCTGACTCTCGAGCCAGGCAGTTCCTTGCCCCGGGAGTCCACACACCAGCACTCCCCAGCAAAGCACTGGACCTCCTCGTAGCTTCCTTCTGCCGTGCAGGACGGGACAAAAAGGCTGCCAGGCGCCTGCTCACAGCCCTGGGAGCTGAGCACCATTTCCATTACATCACCTAAATCCCTGGCTGTGTCTTCCGGTACAGAAATCGCATGTTGCAGGAACAGGAGGAATTCTGGAAGGTCCAGGAGAGAGGCAAGGGATTTCAGGGCATTTTGGTTCTCTTGCAAGTTGACTTCAAAGCCAAAGCTGCCCACAACCGGCTTATTCATAGCACCGCCCTCCTGAGTGGCTTCGGGGGGCTCCACAGCAGGACTCAAATCCAGCCCCACAGCGGGGGGAGTGGCCAGACCAGCAAGTCCGCCCCCGTTCCAGAAGCCTGGGAGACCAAGTTGCTGGAAAAACTGGCTGAAATTAAAGGTGCCTCTTGTGCCAAGGGCTCCAGACAAGTTGAACTGGCCAACATTCACCAAAAACTTCCCTCCAAAGAGGTTCTGCTGGAGCCGCTTCGGGGTGGTGGTAAACTGAAGGGCAAGACGAGCCAGCTCACGGGAGGGAAAAAGCATTCGGATGGCTTCTTTGAGGAGAGTCCCTGAGGCCGAAAACTGTTGATTCTGCCCTTGGACCATGGGGCGGAGGACCCCGGAGTCCACGAAGAGCATCTTGATCCAGGGTGAGCAGGGCGTGGCCAAGCCGGCTGCTCCCCCAGAGACCTGCCTTTCCCCAGGAGCCCAGGGCAAGCTGTGCTGGTCGATGTGGCCCGAGGGCCCGAAGCGGAGTCGGGACAGGGCCTGCCGCCGCTCTGAGGTGCAAGACTGGTCCCCAGCTGCGCCAGACAGAGCAAACAGGGAAACGGATTTTAACATCACCAGCAGTCCTGAGATAGCCCCTCGGATCTCTCTGGTAGTAAGATGTCAAAAACTTCTATCTTTTTTCCCTGTATCTCTTTATGTTTAGCATTCGCTCGGAGCCACGTCCAAGGGGCCACTTTGGGGAATGAGTTTCCCAGTGGATGTGACTTCCTCTCCTGTGGTGACCCCCATTCAAGGCCATGCTCATCATCATCCCCCTTTCTGAACACCTGACCACAACATGCACTGACTGTGTGGGTTCAATGATGTCTCTCTCCCCCCCGACCCCCCCGTACTACCCCCTGCCCATTATTCATGTCCACTGGAACCAGAATGAGACCTTATTTGGAAATAGGGTCTTGGCAGATGTGATTAGTTGAGGTGAGGTCTTACTGGATTAGAGTGGGCCCTAAATCCAGTGACTCGTGTCCTGACTGGAGGGCCATGTGATGACATGGAGACACACTCAGGGATGAGGGCAGAGGCAGAAGCTGGGGGATGCAGCCGGCTGCAAGCCCAGGAAGTGCCAGCAACCACCAGAACTAGGGCAGGGCGAGGAAGGTTCTTCCCCGGAGCCTGTGGAGACAGGGCAGCCCTGCCAACGCCTTGACTTCAGATTTCCAGCCTCTAGGACTCGGAGTGGAGACATCTCTGCTGTTTTCTGCTGCCCGGTGTGTGGTCACTCGTCACCACAGCCCTAGCAGACTGGCAGACTAACAGTCCCTATTTTCTTAATGCACTGTGGCTTCCCAGCATTCTCTTGTTGGAATCCTCAATGACCTTCAATGCTTTATTATATGCTCTTTGTGTGGCTGCCTAATTCTTCCTTGTGGGTAGTCCTATCTCGGCTAACTAGTTTATAGTCTCTTTGAGGACAGAAAGTGTACTTCCAATGTTTTTATTATGTCCTATAATAAATATTATTCTATGTTGTAATTTGTGATGTTATTATCTGCCATAGGAAATACGATATTTCCTATAATATAATATAATGATGCTCATTTGGCAAACACACTTAGCACATTCTTCTAGGATTCCTGACCTTTCCCTGAAATTACTAATTAAATAGTAATCAACTCAAGTCAACTCCAAACACGGTCCAGTTATTCTATCCGAATATCCCAGGTTGACCTGACCACATGAAGAAAAAATATTTTAAATTCAAATTCCAGTGTCTTAGTTACGTAGGTGAAAGTAAATAAGTTCTGTTTTTCTCTCTGGAGCCACAACTATTAGAGGTTTTCAACCACCCACCACCCCACCTTCTTAGAATAATTCTTTCCCTTGGTTCACATGGATGCCAAACAGGAAGTCAGCCAACTTTCCTCTGTAACCAGGCAACAGAGAAAGAACGGGAACATGTGGTCAGAGAGAGAGAGAAAAGGCCACATGAGAACACATCACACACCCGCAGTGAGGCCAGGCCTCCCTTCAACGGCCGCCCCAGGAAGGCATGGAAGAGCCACAGGGTGCCGCCTTCCCAAGGCAGAGCACACCCCTCCCACTCATATGCAGGGTCACTAGGCAGAAACCCAGGGACTGGTGCCATGTGGCATTTGTTTCCACAGACATGGGACTCGTGAACCAGAGAGAAAAAGGAGAAATGTGGGGTCCATGCAGGTGGGAGCACTCTTCATTTTAATTTGGAAACTCTGGCTTTTCATGTCCGCCTGAAATTGGACAGCACAATATTCTGTAGGTTCTAATAGAATTAAAATGTGATTTAAATACTGTCAAGGCAGAACTCCAAGTTTCTCTTTTCCTGTATCCTCACACTTAGCAGAGAGAACACCAGCAAACCTGGTGCAGAACGCCCGACACGTTAAGTTGGAGAAATCAAATGACTTAAGGACTGAGCGAACACCAGTGCATACCTACTTTGAGGTTACAACAAGAGCTGCATTCCTTACCGGCTTCAAATCTTGCTGCATCTGCCCAGTCTGCCCCAGGAGGAAGCCTGCACGTGCCCCTGGATTCTGTCCTGCGGGATCTTACTGGCAGGACCGCATCAAGTCCTTCGGGAACGCCTAGCACCATTTCTCAGGCCCGCACCCTTCTCCCCAGCCCACCGCTTTTCCTTCAGCATTTGGTCCCTGTGCTGGGTTGGAGAGTGTCTCCCCAAACTCCTGCCCTTCCCAAACCTCAGAGTGTGATTTCCTTTGGAAATGGGTCGTTGTAGATGCAATGAGTTCGGATGAGCTCAAACCAGAGCAGAGCGGGCTCTTAACCCTACGAAATGGGAGCCATTGTAGGAAGAGAACAGGTGCAGGGGCAGACGCAGAGGACAGAGGCAGGGTTTGGAGGGATGCGGCCACAAGCCAAGGAGTGTCAAACACTGTCGGCAGCCACCAAAGCTGGGAAGAGGCCAGGAAGGAATGTCCCCTGGAGGCTTCAGAGGGAGCCTGGCCCTGCCGACACCTTGATTTTGGACTTCTAGGCTCCCGGACACGGAGAGAATACGTTTCTGCTGTCCTAAGCCACTCCCTTTATGGTACATTATTACGGCAGGAAGGTCACATAGTCCCTGAGCCCTGCTGAGGACATTGCAATGACCTTCAATGCTCCTTTCCATCTTTCCTCCAAAATCTCTTACTCGCGAAACCCATCGTGCTACTCGCCAGCTTAAATCCCCTCGACATCCTCACCTGGCCCCCAGGACGAAGCCCCTAAGCCTTTGCTTTCATATGAAAGACCTCACTGTCTTAACCTTGCCTTTCCCCATCTTCAAGTTCAGAGCTGCAGCTTGATGATGCCCCAACAGTTTCTCTCTCTATTCTTCTTGCAGGTCCAGTGGCCATTAGCAGGTCGATGCCTATTATCTATGTCCTGATAACTCTGTTTCTCCTTCTCTCTACAGAGAGCTCATGTGTCCTTTTTTCCCTCCTTCAGGAAACGCCTTTATTTTAGAACACTAATCAAGCATCATCTCTTCCAGGAAGCCTTCCTGAATATCTCCTTTTCATACACTCAGAGACAGAACCGACCCCGCCTGGCTTTGGGAGGCACTTCTCCTGGCACATCGAAACTGAATTCTCCTTTCTCTTTCTTCACCTACAGGGCCCTGGCTATTGGCTGAGCTCCCCCAGGAGGAAACTGTGTCTGACAAGGGACAAGACACGTGCTAGACATTAACGATGAGCAGTGTGTTTTCCATCAGGACGAGCCTGAAGGGCCTGTGGGGCATCAGAGTTCCCAGGTCCCGGAGTGAGAGCCCCGACAGAAAACCCACCGCAGGACGGCGACTGGTCCTGCTGCCGAGTCCCAGCGACCTCCTCTCCCTGCGCATCCACGCACCAGCAGGGTCCCTCCCTCTGGCACTGCACGGCCTGGTAGTCCCCACTTCGGAGGCAGCTGGGAATGTAGGCGTGGCCGAAGCTGGTGGCTGTGAACCGCTCCACTTCACATTTTGTGGGGCCTGGGGGAAATCCGTGCAGCAAAGAGAAGACAGTCAATCACGCCTGGTTGCTCCCAGCCTGCATTCCCTTTGCGGGGAGCACTTACTTACATCCCCGCCCCCACTTGGCTGGAGCAGCCACGTGGAGACCGTGGCGACTCTAAAACCCAAATGCCTTCCTCCTGGCAGAAGCGCCCACACGTGTTGTCAGCTTATTACTCACATCGGAACCTGCCAGAAAGGACCAGCTGAACCGCCAGGAACCGTCTCTGCAATATCCGGTACAGGGTGGTTTCGGCAAAGGTGGAAGCGAGGTCCAGACCAGCGAAAATGGTGTCATAAATTTCATCAAGCAACAGCTCCACACCTGAGCAAAGACAGCAAGCATTTCAAGGCAGGGCCTCGTGCCGAAAGGAAGTCCTGACCTTGCCCCTCGAACAGACATTGAGAGCAGCAAGGCCTCCACTGGCGTCACTGCCAATCGGGTCTGAACAAGTCTCGCACGGTCCCCCAAGTCAGGGCTGCTGCTCACGGCTGCGCAGGCTAAGCAGCGCTGACGAGAGAGAGGCCACAGGAATCCATCCTGTCTTCCACCTGCCAGCTCAGAGCTGCGCCTGCCAGAAGGGGGTGCCTCTCTCCCCTGCGCACCAAGGCTCCACGTGGGCCGGGCAGCTACATTCAAAGTACCATAGGTGGAAGTTGGCTAGCCATGCCTCTTGGACATCCACAGCAGCCTGGATAGGGAGTGGACCCGCACTGCCACTTCTGCCCTGCAGCTGATGAGGTTGAAGCTCTCCGGCCTGGTGAATGCCTCGCCTCCCCTCAGACTGGGCTCACCTGTTTCAGCCAGTTCGCGCCCTTGACTGTCGGCACAGTGACAATACCCAGCCACCTCGGGGAACCTTCTCCGGAAGGCTCTGAACGTCACGAACGCATCTGGAAACCTAAAAGGGGAGACTGATGGTCGCCATTTCACAGCAGGCAACTCGTCACGAGTTCCTCCCATGGAAATACATTCGTGTGGCCTCATCTCCTTGGGGAAAAGGAGTGTCTGACTCTCCAGCTCATGCCCTTTGCTCCAGGTGTCCCAGGGTAAGTGCCCTCCGTTCCTAACTTGGTTTTAACTGGCCAGAGCGAGGCTGGCCCTGGTCAAGCAAAGCTGTGCTCTGCTGTCCTCAACTAATTAGCTACTCTCCTCACTCAGGGCCTTTGATCGATTTATACCCAGGCCTGTGTCTCATGGGATCAGGCAGAAAACAGGTAATGAACATGACCTTCCCTCGTTCCTCTTACTAGAATATAACTAGAGACTGAAGGCCAAGTTTGCCTTACAAACATATGGTACATTCCAGATGATCTCATTCGGGAGATCAAACAACTTCAGAGCCCTGTACAACTGTTCAAGAGCTTGAGAAGGAGCCAGATTCCCCCAGAGGAAATTCTTGAGCAGGACATTTCCCAGTTCCACAGTCTGAAAAACACACAAAATCAGTCTGACGTGACTCACAAGGGCCACGCAGCCCTTTCCGGAAAGCGAGGAGAAGGGCACCTAACTCACGTCTGACCTGGCGATGGCCATCGGGAGTTTGGTGGGGGGGGGTCCCCACCCTGGAAGTAATGTGAAATGAGGTGACGTAAAAGCCATAGGAAGGACTTCCTCCCGTGGGCAGTGATTTAGCAGCCAGAGGGCGGTTTTTCAGCTTTAAACTTACAACACAGGGAGGTTTGCTTTTCTGTCCCACGCAGCCAGGTCAGGAGACCCAAGCCTCAGGAGTTTCCACCTCTACGTGGAAATACATCCCCAAACGGGAAGTCAGAGAGGCAGCAGCTCTCCGCACAAAGACGCCCGGCGCTGTGGAATCTAGTCTAGCAAACTACTGAGACAACATTCGTGTCCGATGGTAGGAAAATCCAGAAGTGAATCACAGTGCAGCCCTAAGTGGTGTGTACTAACATCACAGATAAACGGCAGAATGCACAACGGCCTGAGCACCACGCAAATGAGCCAGGCGGGAGGCAGCGCATCCTGCAGACACCGCTCAGAGCGCAACAAGCACTCGTTCATTTGAATGCAAATGACCATGCACAAAAGCCTAGGAAAGCACTACAGAATTAGGCATTGTTTCCACATGTAGGTCTATCACGGTGTGTACGTGAGCTAAATACAAAAGAATGTTATAGTAAGTGATTATGCTTAGTAGAAACTAAAATCTCACTCTGCTCTAGTTGCCTGGATTGGAGGTACATGATAAACGTTCAGTAATTGGAACTCGGGATAATTCAGTTCTAAAAATACTTTTGACACTGTAAGAATTACTTGCATTTTTTCAGGCACTACTTTGCAAAAGACAATCTGCAAAATGTTTGATATGCACTGACTTGTTTAATTCAACTGAACACTCCTAAAAGGCAGGCGGTACTTCTTCATCCCCATTTTCAAGGGCATCCTGAAACAGAGGGGGAGGGGCTAGGGCTCAAATCCCAGCCTTGGGCTCCAGGACACGCCTGTGCCTGCCGGTGGCGCTACCCAGGGTGTGTTTGGCTGTGCCCGGCTCCTGCCCCACAGCCTCTGTTCTGTTCGGATGCTCTTCTCTGCACGCCCGACGCCCGGCTTTCCCTGGCACCCGATGGATGAAGACACACATGCTAGATAAGTGCACAGATGGGTTACCTTGCTGGCCCAAGGTTCTGAAACCCACTGCAGCACGAGGCATAAGAAGTTTAAATCACTCTCGGCCCATGGGCTGCTGATTCCACCCTCGAGCCCAGCTCCACGTCCTGTCCCAGGGCCAATGCGGGCAGCAGGGTCCCATCACCTCAGGGTCAGAGTCCCTCTCTCTGGGTGTCTGGCCTCGTGAGCTGCCCTGCACGGGGCCCTCCCTGTGCCCTCTTCGCTGTGGGCAAGCCCCCTTCTTGTGCACTGCAGAGCACCATGGCTTCGGCTAGAGGAAGAGTCTTCCCATCCTCCCGGGAAAACCATCTTAAGGCCACCCACTGCCGCCTGCCCCCTCCTCGGGCTGGCCTCCAAGCCCTCTGGGGCAGACCCTCTGTGCCTCCATCTTTAGGCCACCCTTGCCCTGCTGTGCATAGCGAAGACAGCAAAGAACCTGGAGCCAGGCACACCAGCATTGCAGTCCTGGCCTGGCCAGCCTGAGTTCAAGCTCAGAGCGTGGCCGGCCTGGAGGCAGAGGAGTCACAGAGGAGGCTGCAAGGCATGTAAAATGTCAACGCCAGCCAGAACTCTGGGCCTGCCCATTGGCCAGGCAGCTGATACCTGCCCCCACCCCCACCACTGAGTCAGATTCTCCAACTCCTCCACAGATAGTCCTCCCGGAAAGCTAACCATCAGTAAATAAGTTAGTAATGTATTTTCTTCCCTCTTATACCAGAGCGGTTCTCCTTACCACAGGAGCCAGGGCCTGGTGCATAGGCCCCCGCTGCTGTCTCGTGGGAGGGCCACCCGATGATCCCTCCAGGAGGACCTCTCCACTCGCTCACTCACATTCAGGTTAGACGCCCCTCACCCTGCTCACTGAAGTATCTGGATAGTAGCAGGGTTGCCAAGGCACTGGAGGTGAGACTGGTTCCCAGGGAAGTTTGAGTGAGCGCAGTCACTAAGGACAGGGACTGATTTTTTAAAAAAATCCAATGAACTGAATTTAAACAGATCGCGAAGGCCTTGGTAATGGCAGTAGCTCTTAACACCGCTATCTACCATCTGCTTAGCCAGAATACATTTCCCTAATTTTAGTGTTTGGGCAAGGGCCTATGAAAGAGGGGGGAAGAGTCAGAAGAACTGGCAAAGCTTATTGCCCAACACAGCAGGGTTTTCTTTTTAAGTCACCAGCCAAATAGGTAGGGTTAGCAGTGGCCTTCTTCCAGAAGCAAAACAACCTGCTTCAAATAGGCAAACACTATGGCCAAGGTCAAGTGCAAATCACCACCCACAACAGGGTGGCCAACGAGCTGCCCACAGGCTTCCATACTCCCTGGGGGCCCCTGGAGGGAAGTCAACTGCCTGACACCATGTCTCCACTCGAATTCCTCCCAGAGCCCCTCAGATTCAACGTTCCAAAATCAAATGTGTGCCTTCTCCTTCCCCAGCTCCTGGTCTGCCCTCTGTCTAGAATCCAGGCCTCAGAGTCACCCTGGACCCTTCCTCTCCCGCACGCTCCCTCTCTATCCCTTCGCCAATGTCTATGGACTTCACCTAGTAAATATCTCCCCAAACTACCCCGCCTCTCCACCCTCCTCTCCATCACCCACTCTAGTCCAAGTCACCCCCTCTCACGGGGCCAGTCCAGTGGCCTCCACACGCAGAGAGTCACCTCCCAGCACCCACTGGGCTTTTCTCAATCCCAGCCCATTCTTTTCTAAATCTAAGTATAATGATTAGTAAGTTTCCAACCCCCACCCCAGGCTTCAGATTCTTGATGCAATCATGGCGAGGGACACACTTACACTAAAGAAACCACTTCTTGCTTATCGGAATTCAAATATAACCCGCCATCCTGTATTTTTTTTTAATCTGGCCGCCCTAGGTGCTGAGTCTAGACTTCCCACACGGCCTCCACCGCGGCTACCACGCTACCCCTGGCACGGCCCAGGTCTGCTTATCAGAAAACTCCCGAGTATGGCTGGGCTTCCAGGAACCAGCTACCTGACCCTTCCCAGGACCTTCCTAAATCAAAACCCGCTCTGAGGCATGCTTGCTTACAAAAAAAGGAAAGGATCCCATTTCAGGAGTAACTCTTTTTGTGGGTCTTAAACAATGCATGCCTAGTCCTGAACTGTTGCATTGAACTCGACTGCCCTCTTGTGGACGGAGCTGTGAATTGTGTCTCAAACTGACACCTGCAAAGTTCTTTGATGCTTGGATTGCAAGCATTAACTGTAGGCCCACTGTGTGCAAGGCTCTGTGCTATGCACTGTAAGGGAAACAGATGAATGTGCAGGATCGCAAAAGACGCCAGAAAGCTCTAGCACCCGCGGAGGGCCCTTCTTAGGACAAGTTCCTTAAGCCCTGGTGTTTCAGATTCCTCATCTGTATGCTCGAGACCATAATTATCCATCCAGTTATTTCTGTAAGTATTAAGGTGGGCTGAAGGATGTCAAATTCCCTGTGTGTAGAAGCACTCACTTGAACTTAAATTGAGCATCACAGAGAACCAGTGAATCAGACTATTTGGAGATTTTCTGGGCCTGGGGGCAAAGGTGGGGGGAATCTAATCTGCATTTGCTAAAACTGGATTATGCATAGTAACTCCCTAGAGATGCATAACAATTTACCATTTCCACAGTGGTTTCTAGAGCGCTTTCATCAGATCTTCAGGGTGCCCCAGTGAGCAGGGAGCTGTCTGCATTTTATAGATGGGGAGGCTGAGGCCCAGAGAAGGCAAGTGACCAGGTCACTTTGCCAAGCAGTGTCACAGTCCGAATGGGACCAGGCAGACGGATGGAGCCAGCCGGACTAATCCAGGGACAGGACTCGGTGGTCCCCAGAGCCCTGGCGGGTGTGCAGGGGGTCCAAAAGGAACATTTGAAGCCCCGTTTCTCAGTGCGGGGGTGGGAGGGACCGCCCACAGCCTCCCACCTTGTTTAGAATTGGAATTCCACATCAGGTTGCACAGAGGAAACTGCTGGTGTTCACAGCCCTAAGAACCCCTCTCACACGGGGGAAAGAAACCGGTTGTTTGGAAGCCAGTTTTCAAAGGCTCGGGTTCCCCAAGAGAATTCCTGTCAGTGTTCTCAGCCTAATAGTCTTATTTACTTTTGTCACGGTCCCCTTTACCCTTGGGGGACACGTTCCAAGACCCCCAGTGGATGCCTGAGACCATGGAGCGTGGGAAACCCTATCTATACATACTGTTTTTCCCACCTGTACATACCTATGGCAAAGTTTACTTACAAATTAAGCACAGTAAGATATTAACAACGAGTAAGAAAATATAACAATTATAATGATATACTGTAATAAAAGTTACGTGCATGTGGCGTCTCTCAGTATCTTACTGCACTGTACCAACCTTTTCGATTAAAGGAAGTACTTTACGGCTTCTCCTCGGCATATTTGAATTGCCAGCACCCTTATTCTCGCCCTTTTCGACCATCAATACATAAAATCAGGATGACTTGAACACAAGCACTGCGACACCGTGACAGCGCCCGATCTGATCATCAGGCCGGCTCCCACGTGACTACGGGCTGGCGGAGCGTCCACAAAGGGCGGACGCGGAGACACTGGACGAAGGGACGATCACGTCCGAGCAGGACTCGCGAGATTTTATCACACGACTTGGACTGCCGCGCGACTTAAAACTTACGAATTGTTTATTTCAGGGGGTTTGCATTTAATACTTTTGGACTAAGGTGGACCCTGGGTCACCGAAGTCACAGAAGGAGAAACCGCAGGTAAGGAGGGGACGGGTGTGCTCAGGACATTTCCATCCCCGCTGCGGGCCCTTTCCAGTACTAAAGCAGCCATCCTGAATAACCAGGTTAATCTGATTTCTCGGGCCCGCCGAGCTCCATCCTGCATCTCCCCTTTGATCCTTGTTATTTAAATCTTTAAACTTATCTCTAAGCACATGTATACACACAATTTACCAAAAACAAGCATAAATGGGATCATAGCCATGCTTTTTACAGAACCGTCTTTCTTTCTTTTCTTCCCATTTCCTTCTCCTCAGCAGCCCTGACCCTGCCGGCGCCCAGGTGGCCATCGGGCCTGTGCCCACTCATCCCTCTCCGTGCTCACCTAGCTCTGCACAGACACCATGGTCATATACTCAGGGATGCACATACAGGGATCCATTGGCTTGTTTGTCTCCTAAAAATTGAATCACATCCTATTGCCTGTGCGGTGCATCCTCCATCATATTATTACCCTACTATGCTGCAGAGTCCTCTCCCTGCCCACTGGTGCGGTTCCAACGCACTGTGTTTAACGTGCATAAATATTTACGGTGGGCACCTCAGGCAGCTCAGTCACTGTTTCCAGTTTTCCGCTCCCTGAAAACCGATGCAGAAGACGCCCCAGTGCACACCTCCCCACATTCTGGCTGGGCCTGAGGGCTCCCGTGTTTGTAATGCGCATAGCTGTTGCCAGCTGGCTTTGTTAAAAAAACGCTATCGCCCTTCAGCTTCTGAGAGTCTGGCCTCTGTCAGTTCCCTCCCCACCAGGCCGCATGTACGACACGTCACAGCACCCAGCCCCAAGGAGGATGCGAGCCCTGGCCGGGGATAAGAAAGGACGGGCCAGCGCCGGGCGCGCCCTGAGGCCAGCTCACCTTACCTGTTGTGGCTGTGGGCCAGGTCGAAGACCGTCATGTCCGTGGTGTTGACAAACTTGCACTGGACGGGCAGAAACCCACCATCGGGGGAGCACTGGGGTGGCGACTTGTCCCCCACCCCGTGGAGAAGGCGGCGGTTTCTTATCTCACAGCTTCTTGGACCTGGACATTTCCAAGGACAAGCATCCCCTTCGTATACATGAACAGGTGCAGATGCTTCTGCAGTCTGCAGGCATGCATTCATGCTGCACACGGGACCGCTAGACACCCAAATGGGGATGAAGGTCATCGAAATCCTGCTTATGCCTCTAAGAATCAGCCAGCAAACAGTCCTCACCCACCCGGTGGAACTATTACAAGTGCTAAGATCTTTCTTCAAGGCTTTGAACTCTGTGCCAGGTTCTCTGCCTTGCGGTTGCAGTGAGGAACCCTGCACCCCCCTCCTCTCCGGGGAGCTGGTGCCTGGTGACACTTACATCTTGTGGGCCTCCCCCGCTGGCGGGTCCCGTACACCTCCATCCCTTCCGTGTCCACACACCAGCACTGCTCCCGCCGCACGTCACATTGCACGGGCGTGTATGCCCCCGAATCCCCACACTGGGGAAGGTAGGAGGCAGCAGTGCCATTGAGGTAGCCACTCAACAAGACTTGCTGCTTCTGAAGCTGGCAGAAGGACAGACCTGAGGGCATGAGGAGCAGCGTCAGGTCTCAGCCCAGGAGAGCTCAGCCACTGCCCTGAATGGGGGCGGTGACCCTTTCCACAACAGAGAGTTGCCACCAGGCTCAGGACCAGCCTTCCAACTGACGGTCCACCTTGACCCCAAGGAGGGCCGCTTTCATCCCGCCCCACCAGCCTCCCGACACCCCACCACCCTGCTACTGCAAAGGTGGGTGTGAGTGGAGGCAGGCTTGCCTGTGAACAGAGCTCGTCTGAGCCTGGATTTCCCCACGTGCTTGCTGTGCAACCTTGGGGAGGTTGCTTCACCACTCTGTGCCTCACTCTCCTCTATGGAAGTGAAAGTACACCTGCCCTCTTCAGCTGCATGAGGGTTAGTGACATTGCCGATACTGCCCCTATTGAATAGCCACTGTGTGCCTGGCGTGTACTTGTGTGTTAAACCCCCACACACCCCGTGAGGCCCACCCTACGTTCCTTTACAGACGAGGAACCATAGCGCAGTGAGGGCACGTGAGCTGGCCGGCATCTGTCAGCCGCAGTGCTGGGAACTGCTGGCCGGGACAAACCACAGCCCAAAACAGAGCCTCTCCCCAGCGAAGGCTAGCTCGGTTCTAGGCTCAATGTCACCGTCCAACGGTGACCGGCTTAAGTGGACGTTCGTTTTAGGGTTAACTATGCCATGCTCTAAATGGGGCTATGTTTCTCTGACCACTCGTCATAATCATCATGTTGACAGGAAAGTTCTAGATCTCAGGGAAACCTCGGGGGAGAACACACGTGGTGTATACCCGGCAGCTCCCTGCTCTGGAGGCCTTCAATGTCTGCTCGCCATGGTGTCCTCAGCACCAGGCCCAGCCCCTGGCATGCGGAAGACTCAGCAGCTATTTGCTGAGCAGGTGACTTGATTGTCCCACTTGATTTCGCAGGAGTCCTGCAGGACATGGGGCCTCGGATGCAGGACAGTCAGTCTAACTCAGGGGCAGCGCCAGCAGCCCGGAGGGGCACTTGCCTGCTCAGCTGCTGAGCCCAGATGGTGTGTGTGGTCCTGGCACAGTCCCCCCTTTGCATGGGACAGCCCTGTCTCCCCCTTTCCCACTTACATGCCACAGGCCGCCCAGGCTGTCTGCTGCCAGGCAACTCCCTGCCGTCAGCACCCACGCACCAGCAGGAGCGGCCGTCATTCCTGCACTGGATGGTCCTGAGGGCAGGAGAGACACAGCATGTGGACAGGGCCAGGGGCTCCCGAGCCCACAGCCCAGGTCGCCTTCCCTCTGTCCTTCCAGTCTCCCAAGTTTTAATTCACGTACATTAGGGAGGGGTTGGGGTGGAGGGTGGGGGACTTGGGAAAGGGAGAGGACTTCTTCCCTGTGCTGCTACCCACCCCCCACAGCCCTGGTCATTCACTCCCCAGCTCCATCCTCAAGCCGTGTAGCAAACGCCTGTCCTGGTATGTGACACTTCAGTCACATGGAGGCTTCAGGCAGTATAGTCGGGGTCCTCCTTTGTGGACCAGAGGGGGGGACACCTCGTGGGGAGTCAGAGAGCAGGGCCTCAGTTACAGTGACCCAGGGAAGTGCATGTCTGGGGTTTCCCAGGGGCAGTGATAGCTGTACTGAGCCAGGGGACAATCAGGTGTTATAAGAGGAGTTTCAGGTAAAGAGAGGGGGGTGGGCTTGAAACTATGAGCAGCTAGAACCGGGGAAACGCCACCTAAATAAGGCCAGCAAAGGTGAGCCATCCCAACCTTCCCACTGCCCCAGAACCCCCAGGGGGCCAAGCAGGCCCCTCGGGACTAGAAGCATTACTTGCCTCTGGGGCGCATGCTCGAGTGGTACTAGGCGCATCTGGGCGCCTATATGATGGAGCAGGGAGGGCCGTCCTACATTGTCTCCCAGATGGAGGTCCTACAGAGGGAGTCCCCCAAGGTCAGGGAGACTGGAAGAGCCTGGGAAGATCGATTGTATTTTGGATGAAGGACTCCTGTGGACTCCGCAGTGGTGGGTGGTGGTGTTTAGAGTGTCACTCCACTCCACAGGGAGGGAGTCCAGGACCCGATTCATGACGGGGCAGCGGAAAGCCCTTTCAGGGGGAGCTCACTGGGGACCCAGCCGCCACCCGCCTGAAGTCTAGGCAGCTTCAGCCCACCTCTGGCTTCTCAAGAGGGTAAGAAGAAGAGGGGAGGCACCAAACTGTGAACCATTTGATCCCTCACACCTTTTATTAAAGGAATTACGGTAAAAATTTTGGCAGAAGAGGGAAGGATGCCCGGTCCTGGCTGGGAAGAAGTATGGATTGGGGGCGCTGGGTCAGGCCCTCCAGGGCTGATTAGCCCCAGAACCCAAAGGTGGCCCCTCCTCATGACAGTCACCACATCCCAGTACAGGGAGGAAAGGGAAGGGCATAGCCCCAGGTCAGGGAAAATGAGAAGTTTTTAGGAGGCCTCTCAGGATGCCGAGAGTGCACATGGCAGATGGAACCCTCACCGGAAGCTGCCATCCTCAGTGCACTGGGGAATGTAGTCTGCTCGATTCTGAAAGGCCCTTTCCCTCTGCAGCTCGCAGGGACGAAGGGGCTGGGCATCCACCTGGTATTCTACAAAAACACAAGGGACTCGTCAGAGCAGAGTGTGGCCCGGACTCCGGGAACAAAGATGGGGTCCCTTAAGCACAAACACTCTTGGGGCTCTTACATCTAGCCTCAGCACCCGCCATCGGGTTCCCACTTGCTGTCCTGCAACTGGTCACATTTTCCAAGTACGACATTAGCTCATTTAATTCTCACCCCATGGATGGGGGCAGAGGGCACGTGTTTGTCCCTGTGACACTGAGGTGGGGACAGTGAAAGTAACCTGCTCCAGGTCACCCTGCTGGCTATCGAAGGATTCAGAACAAACCCCTGGACGGCCTGCTCCCCTCCCCCAGCTGTGGCCCGGTTAGGTCAGAACACCTTATAAAGGGGCTGTTCTCGAATGTATCAAGCCCTCCCTGCAGACAGAGCAGCTGCCTGGCACAGAGCAGAAATACAAATTAATTAGTGCCTGGTTTTCACCGAGAACGTGGGAAACGTGCGGGGCTTGCTCAGAAGTCGCAGCCACCTCAGGGTAGCGTCACCTGCTTCCTCTTCCAGGAAGGAAATGGGAGCTTAGACTCATCCAAAGTCACACAGTGAGTGGCTGAGCCAACCAGAACATAGGTCCACAGGCAGGTGTGTTTTCTCCCTACCTGCTGACCATTCAAATACCTCTCATGAATGACCTAGACCTTGAGATAGCTAGGAAATTTTTTTTTTAAAGTCAGTGTCAAAAACTCGCTAACAGTGTGGGGTGCCAGGAGCTGGAATTGAACGAAGATCTGATTTCCCACTGTCTGTCCACCAGCCACGGGGTCTGTGACCTCAGACAATTGAGTCTCTTCCTCTGCAAAGAAAGGAGCAACACACCACCCAGGGGACATTGCAGGGACTAACTGAGATCACAGGTGTTCACAGGCCCTGGGGAGGAGCCTGGCTGGTTTCGGAGCTCAGGCCTGAGGGCTCCGTCCCCCTCCCGCTCCCTGGCCTCGGGCTGAGGACTCACCGAAGATGTTGGCCGACACCACGTAGGCAGAGCCCAGCAGGTGGAAGACCCACAGGGCCAGCGCCATTCTTCTGGGCCCTTCTGGGGGTGAAGGGGTGGATGCTGTCCTGTCCCAGGGCTCTGGCCAGGGAGGCTTTATGGAGCTGCAGTGGCCACCCTCCCTGCCCGCCCCCAGCAGCACAGCCCTGTTCTCTCTGCGGGTCATAAGAGCTCCTCCGCCTGCCCTGCTCCCTGAGGACACTTGTATGGCCACTGGGGGGTGAAAATCTTGCTGAGGAGTTGGTGGGGGGGGGGGATGGGCGGTGCAGAACTGGGTTGCGTGGCTTCAAAATTCATCTTTATGCAAAAAAGCCAGAGCTCTGTGGCTTTGTGGGCAACAGGCTCAGGCCCGCCGGGAGAAGTGAATCCCTCCTTTCCTCCCTCCCTCCTTCCACCCATCCCTCCATCCTTCCTCCCCTCCCTCTTTCCTTCCACCAATATTTATTTAGAGCCCGACGGTAGCAGACGCTGTGCGTAGCAGACGCTGTGCTAGGCAATGAGGGTATGGCAGAGGACAAAGGCAAAATCAGCAATACACAACAGAATACTACACAGCAGAACGAAAGAAGGAACTCCTACCTTTTGCAACAGCATGAATGGAACTGGAGAGCATTTTGCTCAGTGAAATAAGCCAGTCAGCGAAATACAAATACCTTATGGCCTCAGTTATAAGTGGAATCTAATGAACAAAATAGTGAGCAAAATAGAATCAGAGACATGGGAACATGGAACATGGTGGGGGTGGGGGGAGTGGTGGAAGGAAGGGGAAGAACTAGTCAAAGAACATGTATGAATGACCCATGGACGTGGACAATGGAGCAGGGATGCACTGTGGGCGAAGGGGTGGGCTAGGTGGAGGGGGGCAAAAGGGTAAAAAGAAATTGGGACAACTGTGATGGAAGAAACAATTTAAAAATGTAGGTTTTTCTAATTGAAAAAAAAAGTAGGCCCTGGATGGTGTAGCTCAGTGGATTGAGTGCCAGCCTGCGAACAGGAGGGTTGCTGGTTCGATTCCCAGTCAGGGCACATGTCTGGGTTGCAGGCCAGGTCCCCAGTGGGGGGGGGGGCGCACGAGAGGCAACCACACACTGATGTTTCTCTCCCTCTCTTTCTCCCTCCCTTCCTCTCTCTCTGAAAGGGAATAAAATCTTCAAACAAACAAAAGCACAGAACATAAGGACTGTGTGAGCCGGCCAGGTGCACACACTCACTCTCCTGTCCCTCCTCCTGTTGCCTCTGCCCCGGACCTCAGGCGTCACCAGACTAAAGGGCACAGGAGCTACATCATCCTCACAGTCTCTACTTCAACGTGCTTTCTCTTAGCAAAGCCAGCTCCTTCCTTCACTCCTGTCCCCGTGTGACCTGGCAAGATCGCCTCAGGCCCCTGAACTCCAGCCTCCTTCTCGAGGAAGCAGGAATGAAAGGAGAACAGTAATGTGTGCCTACTTGCTCGGGAGGCTGCAAGGGAATAAATGAGACATTGGCGAGTACGTGCCCAAGAAGTGCTCGTTGTTACTATCTATCTTCTCATTTGCAAATGACCCGGTGCCAGGGAATGACAGGTACATAAGCAGAAGAACCCAGCAGGGTGTGGGGCCAGTGACAGGTCAGGACAGGCAGGGGGTGGTGGGCAAGCAAAGAGGATGTGGCACTTGAGTGGAGACAAAGGATGAGAGAGAATCTGGAGGGACATTGTTCAGGGGAGAGGGGAGGGCAGGGGGACAGGCAGGGAGGTGGGGCCCACTCCGCTCCAAGGAGAACAATGAAGGAGACCTAACAGCAGGACAGGGGACTGCGCCATGGAAGAGGGCTGCTTAGACGTTGCAAGAGCTAACATTGGTAAGGTGCTCAAAACAGTGCTGTATGTAAGTATGTGGTATTGGTTACTATCTCATTTTTGTGTGCCTGATACAAACTACAGGAAGTAAAACTCTAGTTATTTTAACTGACAGATACAGGGTTAAAATCAGGTGAGAAACCCTGCTCTGCACACCCCTGAGGAATCACACTGGCCCACAGCTCCAGCATCTCCAGCTCTGGCTCCAACACCAGCTTTGGGTCCAGCAACAGCTCTGACTCCACCATTTCCAGGTCCAGCTCCAGCTCCATCTTTGGGTCCAGCACCAGCTCTGGCTCCAGCACCAACTCCAGCTCCAGCACCAGCTCGACTTCTCTGCCTGGATGCTTCACAGTCATTTCAAATTGAACACATCCCAAGTAGGACTTCCCAACACTTGTAATGCTGCACTTTAACGTTACTGCTGTCTCTAATAGTAAACTTGACTCTGCCATCTTAGACCTCTGTCCCCCATCTCACCAGCTTCCAAATCCTACCAGCAGGCCCTCACGCTCATCCCTTGGGCACGGGCCCTCCTCTACAGCCTCACTGCCCCTGCCTCCTTCAGCGCCCCCACCTCCAGACTAGCTGGCAAGCACAGCCTCCCACACAGCCTCCCTGTCTCATACCCTGGCCCTTGCCAGGCTGCTTCTCCAGCTGTAGCGGTAGGGAATGGAGACACACTCCTTGGGTGTTCAGGAGGAAGCCCGGGTAGGTCTTGGCGACCACTTAGCCATGGGAAATAGGCATAACTTTGAGATATGTTGGCATGTGCTGGTAAAAAAGACACGAGAGGCGGGAGAGGCGGAACTCCCTCCACCCAGCCCCCGGCACCCCAGCTACACAGGCCAAGTTACACCCCATACTATGGAGAGTCAGCAGCTTGTCTTCACTGCAACAATGTAACTATCGTAGGCTATGTAACAAGCCCACCCCAAAGCCCATGCACAGAGCTGGCACAGGCCAGCCTGTGCTGAGTCATCCTTGCTGGCCCAGTAAGCAAAAGAATGGTATCAGCAGCTCCTGCCCCACTGTGCCAGGGGTGGGGGGCTCCGCTCCACTGGTTTGGGGCTTTGGGGACACGGAATTCATAGCCCTGGGGTGAAGACTGCTGTGAGGTCAAGGAACTGCAGAGGGTAAGCTGTCTCCACTTCAGACCCGACCTGGAGGAGGGCAGTACTCAGACAGCTGGAGCAGCGAGCACGCTCAGTGGGCTAGAACTGGCAGCACACGGGTGCAACCAGCACCCAGAGCCCCCCGAGTCCCTGGGAGAGGTGCTTCTCTTCGCACAAGCAGCAGAGCGGTGAGCTTAGAGAGCGCCGGGCCTCATCACCACGGAACCGCTCTCTCATCGTGACTCAGCGGCTGGTCACCCTCTCCCACCGTATTTGCCTGAGCTGGGAGGATGAGCCGGCTTCCATGGTAGCCCTGGGTGGCAATGCCCGGGTTGGTGGGCTCCTGGCTCAGGCCTCCGTCACTCCCGCGGGCTTCCCGTCACCTCTCCTCAGCCCCAAACCCTACCACATAACCTCTCCTTTCATCCCTTCCTTCTCTGAGACCAGGATGCCGTGTATAACGCATGCTAACTAAAGGTTTGGGGGAAATGGAGAGTCAGCGCAATTCAGGGGAGGAAACTACTTCAAAACATCATGTTTCTGGCATCCAGCAGCTGCTGCCCACCACAGGGAGTCACCTCTGCTCCAGCCCAGCCATGCCCCCATCTCCCATACCAGGGACTCAAAGCTACGTCCCTCCCTCCCCTGGGTTGCCAGAGGAGCACTCCAAATTTCTGGCACTTGACTTCTGCTTCCAGAAAGGTGAACAGACATACTTTCCCTGTTGCTCCTGCTAAGCACAGCTAAAAACCCTGGACGTTTATGGACAAAACAAATGGAACACACTGAAAGGCGGACCGCGGAAGACGGCCAGCCAGTAACCTCAGGACCAGAGGAACAACGCGGCAGTCAGTAAGTTCCCTGGGCTGAATTTTGTCTCATGTTATCTCAGACTAGGCATCAGAAAAGCAGCAGTCTAGAAAGTTCCACAAGGCTCAAACCCCCACCCACCAACAAAGCCTCTGGAGCCAAACATCCAAGAAAGGACCCCACAGACGTAACTGTGGCTCCACTCCCCCCTTCCTAGCAGCCGTGGACTGGGGAGCAGGGCGGCCCCCACTTGGCAGGCGATAAGGAGGTGGCTCCACCAGGCCCTGAGCCAGGGAGATGCGAGGAGCCAGGGCCGTCACTGTGGCTGGGCAGCAACGGGCCCCTCTCTGGGGGGTCAGCAGAGACCACGTGGGGGGTCAGCAGAGACCACGTGGGGCACCTGAACTTCCACCCCCACCGGGGGTCTCTCCCTTCCCACAGGGTGGGGTCAGAAGGAGCCTGGTGGAGAGGCAGCGCTGTCACCACTGCCCACAGCAGCAAAGCCATCTCCCAGTGGGGTCCCTGAAGGTCACTTGGGGAGCAACGATGAGGCACCAGACACCCTTCTGCCAGCGCAAGGCCTTGTGGGGAGGCTACAACCCCACCCCAACCAGCAGGAACCTGGGTTTCTGCCCCACCTGGCGGCAGGGCTGTGTGCCTCTGTCCCCACCACAGTGAGGTCAGTTGAGTTCTACTAATACAGGAAGTTTAAAGGCGACCTAGTTTCTTCCACGACACCCAGCTGTCCTGGTTCTGACCAGAAATCACTCATCACACCAAGAACCATCAAAACACCGACTTGAAGGATCGGCTACATCAGACTTGTCGGCTTGCATGATACCTGGTGCTGAGTGGGCCCCTGGGCAGGGAACCCTCTGGCTGGGACATGACTGTTTTCACGAATTGGAACACACGGGGTTGTAAGTCCACAGTGAGAGCGCCATGACACCATCTATGAAAAGTGGCGCACCACCAGCGGGAGAGAAGCAGGAAGCAGACACATTCCATCCTGAGGACCCTGCACACGTCCTGATGGATGCGTGAACACGGCGGGTTTTAGGGCAGGCTCTCAGTGATGCTGTCCCCGGAGAGGAAGTCCCCAGGAGACCCAAGTGACTGGAGAGGAAATGGGGGCTCTGCCTTGAACATGTGGAACATGAACATCTGAGAGGAAGTCAGTCAGTGGCAATGGGTGTTAGGAAAGGGGGCTTTACCTGAAATGAGAATAACCATGTCCCCTAAAAGAGGGCTTTACCCTTAAGTCTGGAAATAGTACCTCAGCAGAACCACACCCAAGTACAAGGAAGTGCAAATTATGCATGTCAGTCACACACCAAGAATGATAGCTCCTCACCAATATTCGTTCTGAGTGGCAATAAAGTTATCTTTTCTTGAAACATCCTCTTCTAGTTTACTGTTTATATTTAAATATACATCCTTGTGGGTTTTTGGAAAACTTTTTATTTTTTAATCCTCACCCGAGGATACAGTTACTGATTTGAGAGAGGAACATCGATGTGAGAAACATCGACTGGTTCCCTCCCGTACCCACCCGGACCAGGGACAGAACCCTCGACCTTTCGGTGCATGGGACGACACTCCAACCCACTGAGCCACCTGGCCAGGGCACTCGTGGTTTTTAAAGTAGGACGAAGCGGAAAGAGCAGCTCCCCTGGAACCTCTCGTAATACTCACTGTCAAATGAGGACTAGCCCGCTAGCTGCTCAAAGCCTTCAACTCGTGATACCTTCTGTATTAAATGGATATGCACATACAAATTTTACTTACACTGGCTTTCGAAGTGGAAGTTTAAGAACTCCGACTCCCGATTCACACACACAGAAGCAGAGTAAAACCCTGGCGATCTAACCCTCTGGAACTTCCAGTTTGCTGCCTGCTGACAGAGCCGCCTGACTGGAGACACCACAAGAGCAAATGCGCCCCAATCTAACCGCGGTCGCCAGGGGTGGAGGGGGTGCAGGCTCCTGGGTACAAAGGGGCTTCTTCACATGTGACAAGAATCTAGGCACCGCCACTACTCGGTTATAAATTCAACGTCTAGAATTTAACCACAACAGGGAAAAGAGCAGAGCTACTGTTTTCAGGCACAAATGAAAAGATACAGCATCAATCTTGAAACAGGTATTAGCAAATTTACTCCACACAGGGAATATAGGCACTCCTTTTACTTTAATAAGAAACTTTAAGCAACTATCCCAAAATATCACCTCTACTAAAGCTCTTCATTTCTCAGCATGATCTCTGACAAAGATAATGCATCACAAGTAAATACACAGGGCTGTATTGCTCTTTGGCACATTTGTCAAACTGAAGAATCTCAAAAGGCAAGAAAAAGTTTTAATGACTGTTTTGCACATTCTTTTAATCATCTTTACATCAAAATATAAGGCCGCAAAAAGGCAAGCTGAAATGTTAAGATATGTGGAATAGTTTTAATAAAGAGTTTTACATACAGTACCTTACATATAGAACAGTGTGTTTGCAAATTTAAATAATATCTGAATGTACAGTGGCATGTTTTCTTATCAAAGATAAATCCATATTTACTGTCTATCAGTTCTAAAATGCATTTATACAGACTGCTAGAACTGATACACAGAACGAGGCATTAAAATATTCAAGTGTTATATGCCATCAAGCAGCCTCCGCTGAAGTCTCTTTCCCCTTTAAAAGAGTTTCAAAACCTGTACATACATTATTTTTAAAAACAGTCTGTTAAAAGGTAACATTTCATGTTAACCACCAATCCTTATAGTCTGTAGTAATAAAACTAGATATGTGTAGATATAAATATGTGTAGGCTAAGTATATATGCACGCGGGTGTGGGTCTCAACACGCACCCGCACGTCCGCATCCCTGCCCAGGAGCACGGGCACACACACCTCACAGGGCCCTGCAAACGGAGGGCCTGGGCTCCGAGTCCAGCAAGAGCTAACACAGCAACTTAGTTGCCTTTGGTTTCAGAAATGTGTCCATTTGTGATCAAAGCTAAAAGTTTTGAGTGCGTATGTATTTTTTAAAAATAAAATTCGTCTTCAGAAATGAAGCTTTTCCAGTATTCCACTACTAGCAGTTTAGAAACCCACCGCCACGACCCCTTTTGATAGTTCCGTCACTCCTCAACCCAGCTGAGGCTCTACACTTTCTTCTGAAGGCAAACACTCAAGCACACTCAGGGCCAGATGGCACGTCGAAGCCCGAATGCCCCAAGCAACCCTGTGTATCACATATAGCATCTGTGACACCCACACGTCGGAGGGACTGGGGCGCCATGGAAGACCTGGGGCAGAGCTCGACTCACACCTAAAACCCTCTTCCCCGTTTGGCACACTGACCCTCTGCAACCCATGTGTTTGCAATGAGCTCAATACCCACAGTAAATTCCAATTATTGGGTGTTCGTTTTTAGAACGTATTCATAGTGAAATAAGAATTCCAAACTGTTCCCCCAGAAGTGAGACTGCTACTGTCAGTTTTCTGATGAAGGACACCCGTCACCCAGGAAACAGCTCATGACCCATGGGAGTTTCAATCCCCTGCACTGCCATGCAGAGAAGACACTTCTTACACAGACTGCTGACCTCTCCAGAATTTTGGTTTCCTCTACAATTGTGTGTTTGGCCAAGTGCTGGTGTATACATGAGGGTCTTCCTGTTAAAAACTACATAAATATACCATATTTCTTTCTGCAGGCATCTCGAGCTTCACGTAATCAACTACTCAAAGACCCTGCCAACTCAATTCCCTTAGCACAGATTGTACTCTACTTTCACTGACCCTTGGCATATAATACAGTATCATCTGTAGCTTGCTCATACATTCCTTTTCCTATTCACTTCCTTGATAAAATTGCTCTTCACTTTCCTTTTCAAGGTACCACCCTACTGATGTCCAAGTCAGTAAGTGACCAAACACCACTATGCTTTTAACTGTCCACCCAGCAGGCACATGGGCAATAGACGCTGTCTGGCTGCGGAGAGCCAGCCCTTCTCTGCTGGCGCAGCCGTCATACGGAGCAGAGAGTCGCTATCTGCTGCACTTTGCCCATGTCCATGAGAAGCTGCTTGATGTGGCGTTTGAGTTGGGGCAATCTTGTGAGAGGGTCAGGTGGCTCCAACTCCCCTGTGAAATCCAGCCAGCTTTCCAGAACTAAAAGAGAGAACACACAAATTTAAATGGACACTAGAAGAACAGTCACAAAATGGTATAATTAGAAGGTTGGGCCCTGGCTGGTGTGGCTCAGTGGACTGAGCGCTGGTCTGTGAACCAAAGGGTCACCGGTTCAATTCCTAGTCAGGGCACATGCCTGGGTTGTGCACCAGGTCCCTATTGGGGGCCGTGTGAGAGGCAACCACATACCGATGTTTCTTTCTCTCTCTCCTTCCTCCTCTCCCCTCTCTAACAAAAATAAATAAATAATTTCTTATAAAAAAAAAAAAAGGTTGGAAAAGTGATGGAGACAGAGTTCCCTTCCTGTTTCCTAGAAAGCCAACATGCGCAGACCGTTAGGACCCTTTATATCTTATCCCACAAGGGTTCTAGTCCCTCTTGGTAACCTTCATCTGCTACTGTTTTAGATAATTTTCCTGTTATGAATATTTAAATTAGCTTCATTTCGAATGTCCCCTTTTGGCTCTCTTCTGGACTAGAATGCCACTGTGCCCTGAGCCTGCTCGGCTTTCTCCTAACTCAGGCTCAAACCATCTCTGCCTCACCTTCAATGAGACTTAGCTACTCAAACTATTTTATTTTAAAACCAGAAGTTCGTTTTTAACAGAGGAGAAGGGGTGGCAATTCCTCAGTGTCCTTTTCAATTCTGTATTACTGTTACTTTTTAAAAACGTGCAAGCACATTAGACATCTAGGCAGAATGCAATTAATTTGCATTCTACACTTTTTATTAATAATAGGGGATTGTGTCAACTTGCATTTTTTTTTTTTACAAATCTACTCACAACATTAAACTAATTCTACAGTTAGCTTATAACCAAACGGAAGATGCTTCTGAAATGAAGCATCCTCTTTCCTCAGGAGAAACAAAGCAGTAGGAGCCCTAACTCAGTCTAAGGTGAAAGCATCACATCCTTTCGCAAACCAAAACAAGGGGGGATGCCACCTACGAGACTGGGGGGAAAGGAGTCAGAAAGCAGAGGGAAAACAGTGGGCTAGGAATCGAGTAATTGAAATCACTCCGCTTTTTCAATTACCAAGCGGGGACACTGTCTTTCCTGTCTACTCCTCAGGATCTGGTGCAGTACACTTAAAAATGTATGTTTTTAAAAAAACTACATGGACATCTGTATGCAGACTTGGGTTTACACACTTAACCTTGCAGGAATTGTTGTTGTTGTTAATTTCACCTAACAAATGTGACCTGTGTGAGAACAAAACTTCACAATGCTTGCTCCCAGATTTCAAATATGCTTGAAGTCTTTAGTTTAACACAACAAAAATATCCCATATGTGCTCTATATTGAGCCTGGCAGATGGGCAATACTTAATATATACCCACCTTAAAAAATAAAACACACAACTAAGACTATCTAGTCGCACAGTCACGAGCTTCGCCCCCACCCCACCGCCGCGTGTCCAGCACGAAGAAAAGCGAGCCTCTGCGGCTCCCTCCCCGCACTTTAAAGAGCATCAAGCGACTTCACGCAGCCGAGCAACTGCATTTCAGCTCTTCCATAGATTACCATCAACTTCCTTCTCTATCAGGTCCATTCTGCTGGTGACTTCGTTCTGCACGTCCTCTATGTGTGTCAGGAGGTTGAGCTGCCACTGAAGGTGTGAGTCTCCTGGGTCTTCAGCGCCCTTGTTGTCATGACACCCAAACACAGCACTCCTGTCGGCTGGGTCCTTCTCCAAGAAACCATTGGAGAAGACAGAGTTGGACAAAATGTGCCGTCATAAAGAAGGAGATACATCAAAGTCTCAACACCCGCAAAGACAGTGAAATCCAATCAGACTCCCAGGACATTGTTAAAGGAAGTTTAGCCCACAGTCAAGTGACATCTGACGGTTCGAGAGCGAACGTGTCCACCGCGTCTCTCTACAAGGCCTCTCTACAATGCCGAGTAGCAAAGTGCTACACGGGCCAGAGGCGGTGACTAAAATGTGCTAAATAAACGATGTCACTAATGATGCTCTATGATTAGAATGCCTGGTAATTTAGACTGGCCCTTCCTCAATTAATCTGAAGCAGTGACAAAAGCAGATGAAAGGGACAGACAATGAGGTAAAAAAATCAGGGAAGTTGGCAAAGACCAGTAATAAAGTCCAATCAACTGCAGACTGGCCCACACTGGTGCAGTCAAATCAATGAGGCAAGAAGAAGGTAAAAATCTTTTAAAAACATAAAAAATGCAAACTGCTTCATGCACACACACCAGATCTTGCCTCAGAAATAACCCATTTCATAAAAAGGATATTAATTGACAACATAATTTCCCACAAGCTTTATGAAATACAAGCTTCCCAAATTCAGTCAAATATTTATTTATAGCGTTCCTCGATAAAGGAAGCCAGACAAATAACTAACTTTAAAGCAGCGCTGCTAACTGAAACTCAGTTTTTAAAAACTGAAGGCACATCCCTGAGACAATCCCAGTGAATAGGAAATGAGTTCATAAATATTCATCATACACACAGCTCTAAGAATTCAACTTACTGCATCATGGGGTTGATATGTATATACAAATATGCTAATATTTTTTAAAAGGATTAAAGTGCCACCTTTTATCTAACATACATGAAAACAGACAGATTACATTAAAATATATACACACCCATATGCACGTTCACATCTCACAGACATTTTCACCTGGATTAAGATGCGGCTCATGTTTTTTATGAGTATCTAGGTGTGCTTATAAAATTGAAACTTCTGTTAGGACCAAAGTTTACTGAATTACTACAACTCTGAATTAGGGGACAATTAAACATTCAAATTGCCAGTGCTTTCCTGTAGAGAAAGCAAAAACTGTCTTTATCCTAACAAGATACTTGTGAACTTGGAAACGGAAGTAAGATCTGGAAACTCAGTATGTGTTATTTTACCAAATTTCCCTTCGCTGATCTACCATATTTTCCAAACAGACAAATAAACCAGAAGCGCTACCTTCGCAGGCATTCCATCTTCCCTTCCCGAGCACTGCACGTGGCTTCTCTCTCTCACGTGGAACCCTTGCTCTTCTTCAGAGCTGCTGATGTCGTCGTCCGAGCTCCCAGGGTCCGCCGGAGGCCTGTGGTCCAGGCTGAAGCTCTGCGGCTTCTGGTAGCTGTGCTCACTTGTTATGTAGGTTCCTTCCGTTTTTAGGGGCACGCGAGGTGCTTCCTTATGGTTTTGCACATGGTATTTCTTTTCGTCCAGATTAGCTGTGTCTTGCACTATGACTTTTTTCTCCACCCCAGCAATAATTTGATCTTGGTTTTTTCGCTTCCCAGAACAGGCCCAGAGATGAAGGTCAGGATGGTGTTTATTCCTTAAAACAGAGTTGAGAAACAGCAATTAAAAAAAAAATCTCACAACAAGTTTACTACCATAATGAGTTTCTCAGTGTAAAGGTCTGCAGTCCACCCTTGGCTCTGCCTGCCTTTGTTCACTGAGCGTGCCTGACCCAGGCCCACTGGCCCCCGAGTCTCCAGCGAGGCCCTCGCCTGCCGCTGAGGGAACCAGGTTGGGAGGAGAGCACAGACTCCAGACAAAAAGGAAGATAGTCCTTAGGTTAGCCTGCCTCAGAATTTCACCCAAAATTTGAATTCTCACACTAAATAGAAAAAAAAATTCTATTTATAGAAATAGATCTCAGAGGGAAGAGCAATAATGAATTTAATTCTGTTGACATTTTTCACTATTTAATATATGCACTTCTTTTCTACTAAATTTTCACTATATTTTTAATTGCACGACATGAAAAACCTTCACGTGACCATATTTTAAAATCTTCATTCAATCTGAAAGCGGTATTCACTCATGACAAAAAGTTCCAACTACAACGTGTACAAAGTAAAATGCTCTCTGCACGGCGACCCTAACACCTGAGTGCGGCCTTTGGAACTTCCCCATACACAACACTCTTTTCACAGCGGGCGGGCACACACCTCTTCTTCGTGCACAAACGGAGTGCTCATACAGTCTGCATTCTTCATGTGTGACATGTGGGCATCTCGCCATGTCAACGCATACAGCAGAAGATTTCCTTCATGTGCCATATTCTATTCATCCAGCCAACTCCCCACTGACGGACGTGTGCATCTTTGCACACGAGTGAGAGTAAGTCAGATAAATTTCTAACGTGGGACTGCTGAATACTATGGGCACATTTTTATTCTGGTAGGTAGTGCCCATGTGACCTCCAAGAAGGTTACTCTGGGGTGAGAGAGGCCTACGGGCTGTGCTCTGGCCGGGCTGGACCACGGGGGAGAGGAGGAGAGGGGGCCGCAGCAGGGAACGGTGGACAGGGCGGGAGCCCTGGCAGAACTCCGAGCGCACGCTGAAGAGCTGCGGCCTTGTTCACCGAGCCCCAGGAGGGCACGGCGGCCTCTCCAGCTGGAAACAGACGAGCTCCCAGTTGTCTTTTACTGAGACCACAGTGGCCACTGTGTGGGCACTGGACTGAAAGAGGACCAGACAGTGCCACAGAGGCTGGAAGAGGAACGGCGCCGTCCCTAGGAGAAGAGCAGCCTGGGCTGCGGCGGGGCCGGTGAGCAGAGCCAGGCATGGACTGCACACATGCGGGGCCATAGGACCGAGCGCTTCAAGCACCAAGTCCACATGGGTGCCAGGCTGGGGACGGGGCACAGGGGACGGGCAAGTGGGCCCAAGTCAAGAACATCTTGTGAAAACCAGACATGCATCCTGTTCTTATAGAAATAAGTGTTTTTTTAGTAAGAATTCTAGCTGTGTACTGAAAGCTGAAAACAAGGACACCGAGCACATTCTGACCCTGTTCAGGGAGGCAAACGTGTGTTTTCACAGGAGAGTTGTCTGGGATGACAACAGCACACTTGGTGCAGGGCAGAGGGATGGATCACGTGACCCACCAGCAACTTCCAAGCCAATCTTAAAGTAACTGACATACACGCGACTGATCCACTTCATCGTGGCAGGGTTCCAGAGGGAGGACATAAAGCACAGGGCTCACAGCGGCAAACACGTGTGACTGTGCGTCAGTGCAAGACGCAAGCACTGAGACAGGGACTAGCACTCACCACAGTACCACCTGCTGCTTCTTCTCCCCTCAGCCTCACGTATCACTCTAGTCCGACAGGCATGACGCAGCCGGTCATCCAAAAAGTTATTCATCTTCCCTCTTTTTAAGTTAAAATTTATCCAAAGAACTCTTCTGCTTTCCCAGCTGCTACTCTGGAGCTTCAAAAGGCCAAGCGACCTAGCTTGCAGGAAATCTGGATGAAGGCGCATGGCCGTGGTCGGCCCAACTTACTTGAGGATGCCGATCTTCAGCTGTAAGCCATGCAGGACTTCCGTGACACCGCAGACGTCGGCGAGCAGGTGATGTGTGGAAACGATCTTTTTGGCATTTAAATGAGAATAATTCTCTTTTAAAAACGATAACCCACACATTCTCCCATTATTCAACCAGTCCTTATCATAGCGGTACTTTGCACTCCACCTCTGACCTGGGGAGGAAGTTGACACAAGAGTCACAAAGGACCCACTCATCTGGCTGTGCCTTGCAGCCCCTCCCAACAGTCCTCGGGAAGCAAGGCAAGCCCCACACGAGGACAAACTCCACAGAAGGGCAGGAGCTGGCGCTGGGAGAGGACTTCCCGCCCACCAAGGCAGGCTCCATGAAGGAGTGTCAGCTACAACGGCACCTGCAAAGGAAACCTTGAGTGCGCTGCTTCCATTTTTGGGGCAGCTGTTGTCTGTCCTCCAAAAAGGCTGAAAGGGCTGAAAAGAAACTAGACAGGGACAGCTGCTTCTCTCACAGACCTCGGTTTTGAACCGCATGACACAGTTCTAGGTAAGTGACGAGAGCCCCTCCCCCACAGCTGAGCTCCCAGAGCACCCTAGGTAACCCTGAGCTCCAAGGTCAGTGGTAATTATACCCCAGTAGGGTGAGTTGTCCATGACCTGTGTCCCCTACTGCACTGAGCTGGTAGTGGAGGTGTCATTAGACTCAATCACCTAACCTGTCACCAGGTTTAACCAACAGAGGGCATCAGTAAATGCTGCTGCCTGAACCAAGGTCTCTGTTCACACAGACCTGAGTGATGCCCCCTTCTTAACATCACTTCATTTTTTTATCCTCACCGAGGACGTGCTCGGTGACTTTTTTATAGAGGAGAAGGGAGGGAGAGAGGGAGAGAAACATGGACTGGCTGCCTCCTGTACACGCCCTGACCAAGGATCAAACCACAACCTGGGTATGTGCCCTGACCAGGGATCAGGCTGATGACCTTTCACTTTGCGGGATGGGCCACTTCATGTTTTTGGTAGACACAAGAATAAGGCATTAGCCTTCTATTGGAAACACCTAGCTGTTTTCTGCCTCCGAGGCTGAAAGTACGCACACCACACAGAGTCCTGCCACACTGAGGGCCTGTCGCAGAGGGTGGTGCTGTGTGCACAGCACGAGGAGCGGGGAGCCCAGAGGTGTAAGTGCTCATCATGGTCCTGCCACGCCCACACAATCCCCGCCCGTCACCAGGCACGCAGCTCTCTGCACCCTAGGTGCCTCATCAGTGAAACAAAGGAGCCATAGGTGGTAATCCGAGATCCCCTCGGCTCTAGAATTCACTGGATATACAGCACTATGGGGAACTTGGTCAGACCACGCCAGGAGTGCACGTCCAAAACAGAGTTCCACTCAAACAGCCACGCGCGAACCTATCTTGCAACCAGTGCACAGGAGCACACTAAGGGGCAATTCCTCTTCAGGAAAAAGCCTTACCTCTGTCCATCCAGTAAGGTAGGAAGTCTGTGGATGGATTTACAGGAAGGTATTTGCCTGAGTTATCAGTATGAAAAATAAAACTGTAACAGCGGGAAATACTTGGAAGTTCCAATGTGGAAGCAGGGCCTCCCTGGCAGGGGTGGGATGGCGTCTCGGGCACCTGACGCTGCTGTGGGACGCGGGGGAGCCTTACCGGGAGGGTCTCGGCAGACGTAGCAGGTGTACTGCTCCGGGATGCTCTCCTCCAGCAGCCCCAGGCACACGCTGTGCTGCCAGCACAGACACTCGTCACACTGCGGAGACAAGAGCCCATGGTCACCGTCAACTCCCTGCACGCGAGCACGTTCCCTCCCTCCACAGCACAAAAGTGATGCAAGCAGATGAAATTAATGTCTGAAACAGTCAACCATTTGGGAGCTTCCTCTTGTTGCACCTATTAAAACGTGCTTTGATAAATTATTTGATTCATAAAAAACTAATGAAACTACTTCTCTCATCTACTTCCCATTGACTTTTTAGGTAATTACATATTTAAAACTCTTAAGAGTAGCTTAGTAAAGTGCGCAGAAATTTTCTTTAAAAAGGCAAGTTTGTTAGCAGTATCCTAACAACAATCTCTTAAATTTGTAGTTCCGTTACTTGAGAAAACAGAGAACAGTGGGGACTATTTCTACACCTGCCCGTCGAAGGCTGACTGTACAATGTAAATTACCACTACAACAGGGACCCAGACCAGCGAGAGGAGGGCTATGTCTACCTGTCAGGTGGGCGCTTGCCCATCCCAGGGGCTCCTGAAGTGAGTTTCAGCTAGATGTCCCCAAGCTAACAGCCTAGCAAATGCAGAGTGCCCGTCAAATAAGGAAAGTCTCCGTCTCTGATGCAGCCGTTCCAGCCACCACTCCTGGCACTGAGAACGTCGGGATCAGCTAGAAGCCTCTTCGACAGGACAGTGAGCAAAGACAACAGAGGCCCACCCGGACACGCCGGCCGAGCACCTGCCATCAGTAGGTCTGCCCCGCAGGAGGGCCTTACCTGGATCATGAAGCCGTTCTCCTCGTCCATTTCACAAATGCACCGCACGATTTCATTGAGCGCGTCGTCCTCATCCTGAGATTCCTCAAAGTTGGCGGGATCGAAGTCCTGAGTGTACTCATCCCCACTCAGAAGCAGACTCTCTGTTGAGGAGTCATCCAGGAACTCCACATCTGTCAGGTCTAGAATGTACAGGGAAGTCCACTCAGCACATTTTTCCATCTCTGTGAGGAGCGATCACAAGCTTTTACATATTTAGCAACCAAGGGCAAACAAGCGGGAACAGGTTACTTACCTCTGGACAAAGAAACAAATGATTTTTAACATTTACATAATTACAACTGCTTTACATCTTAATGTATACACCATTACAGGTAACTCAGAAAGTACCCCCTAGATGTAGAGTTTACAGCCAAGGTTGATATTGGGTTGGCCAAAAAGTTCATCCGATTTTTTCTGTAAGATAGCTGATGCAGCACTTTGTTGTTAACCATTTGAAACAATTTTGTCAGACGGAATTGTGACAGCTGTCGTATCGATGTGCATTTAAAAAACTTATCAAAATTAGTGAAATTTTGTGTAGCCATTTTAATATTGAATGAAAGAAAATAGGTAACATTTTCAGCATATTATGCTTTATTATTTCAAGAAAGGTAAAAACACAACTGATATGCAAAAAAAGATGTGTGCAGTGTGTGGAGGAGGTGCTGTGACAGAGGAAATGTGTCAGAGGTGGTTTGTGAGGTTGTGCTGGAGATTTCTCACTGGATGATTGATGCTCCATGGTCGGGGACACCAGTTGAAGTTGGCAGCTGTCAAACTGAGACATTAATTGAGAACAATCAACGTTCTACCACATGGGAGATAGCTGACATACTCAAAATACTCAAATCAATAAAGTTATTGGTGAAAGTGAAAAATGTGTCTTTTATGGAAAAAACCATATGGACTTAGTGGCCAACCCAATGACAGTAATTTAAGCCTGCACAGGTTCCAAGTGCTTTCACACGTCATCCCTTTGGTCCTCGTTGTGAAGAGAACAGTTTCGTTATCTGTGCCGCAACAGCACTTCAGCGAGGGGGAGGGGTTCACTCGCCCGGGCTCTAATACCAGCATTCTTCCTCGGGACGGCATCGGCATCACCAGTGCCGCGGTACTTAAGGCACCCCAGGCACAGTGCTGAACACTGTATGTATAGGACACACAGTGTGCCCAGGGGACGCAGCCAGCTGGGGATAAAGCCACTGAACGCCAAGCCTGCCTGGCTCTAAAGCCTGAGTTCTTAGTGGTTTCCCCAGTATTTCTTAAACTGGGATCATGAGTTTCCTTACGAATTTAAAATGTTCATTTTGATAATAATCTTAAAAAAATTAGTAAGTGTATTCTAGAAATTAGATTACATGGAGGACCACTACATACAACTTGATTTAAATGTCAGGTTTCAGGTTTGTTTATTTATAAATGGGAAAAGGGTTGGAAGGGGGCATGACTTTTTCCTAATCCGCCTCCTTCCATTTTTTTTTTGACTAAAAATCGCAAAAGTGCTGTGTGCTTACTTCAGGGTAAAGGAAAAGAACAGTGTGCGAGAGAGGAACCCTGGAAGACAGCAGGCAGTAACACTGCAGGAGAAAACATGACCTAGTCTCTACCCTGTGGGGCACTCAGGAGGAAGAGAGACAGGAAGTGAGCTCTCCAGGGTCTCCCGTGAACAAAGGCTCCTCCCTTGCCCCATGTCCTCCACTCTGGTTCCCGCTCTCCTGGTGCTCTAGTCTCAAGCCACTGCCATCAAGGTCTGAACCTGGGGGCATCTCTACTCCCATGCTGAGAAGCCTGAAAGGTAAGGGCTCAACATCACTGACTGCGAGGACTCAGGAAAACCTGAGAGTCCAACTGCAGGGCTCTGTCACCTCCTAGGTGGCCTTCTGCCTACACAACGGTGCCCAGCACCTGACGGTGCTCAAGTCACTGCTCTGACCGCATTCCCAGACCTTTGGTTACGGGTGTATCTGTGACCAAGAATTCAAAGTCCATTTTTAATACCAAGATAAATATTTAGATAAAAAACATTATCTTTGGAGTTAAGATCAACCTTGGTTTGAGTTTTCCCTCTACGTAGCCCCAAAAGTTACTTAACTTATAATCCTCTACTTATTTATCTATGCAATGTGGGTAAGAATATCCACTTTGTAAGCTGGTAGTGAAGAATATGAAAATATATGTAAAAACACCTATGGAAAACCAGAATATGGTAGAAAGCAATAGTCTCTCCCTACCATCTGTCCTGTAAGTAAGTATAAAGCCAATTTTACTTTATGTAAATTAAAAAGTAACTCAAAGTTCTGATGCTGACATTTCATAGTCGTTTATAAAATAACTTTTCAAATTGTGTACACTGTCCTCAGGCAGGCCCTCGATAAAGTCTGACTGACCCTCAGTTCTACATTTAAGAACCTGAAGGCGTGCTCTGAGCGGTACACGGCCACACATACTTTCACCACTGAGATCGACGGACAGAATGGCCCTCGGGTACTGATACGTTGTATTTTTGTCCGTGAACATGCTTCGCAGAGCCAGAGAACTCCCAGAAGACCGAGTTAGCGGAGAGCAGCACCTTTCCAAAAATTCTAAGGAGTTGTCTTCATAGTCTGAGTAGTCTGCAATATAAGACACATAAAGAAATATTAATAAAGTGGCAGGTAATCAAGAAGAGTGGCCATAAAAATAGTGAAAAAGTCAGTTTTAGGATTCCCAACATAAGCATGCCACCACTTTCTCTCGTCACCTATGAACAGCTGGGTGACTGTCCATCTGAGCAACTGGGTTTGGTGAGAACACCGGGGAAACACAGCCCCGGCAGCATACACGTAGCAGAGATCACTGTGCCCTAACCGTCCCATTAGGCTCTTGTTGAGTAGCCCAGAGTGGGCCATGACTGGGTTAGCCTGCAGTACGGCAAAGGGAAATTACTAGGCTTGCAGACGGAATTAAGATTGCCACTCGGATGACCTTGCAATGGGGAGACCACCCTGGATTACCTGGGTGGGCCCAGTGCAGTCACAAGGGCCCTGAAGTACAGGGTGGGGGCATACGAGTCAGTATTGGAGTGATGTGGAGTGAGGAGGACTTGAGTGGCCATCGCTGGCTTTGGAGATGGCAGGGGACACAGCCAAGACACGCAGGTGCCTTGAGAAGCTGGGCAAGGCAAAATGGACCCCCCTAGAGCCTCCAGAAAGACATGCAGTCCGCCTGATACCTTGGCTTTAGCCCGGGGAGACCTACTTCAGGCTACTGAGCGGCGGAACTTGAAGGAAAGACATCCATGTGGTTTTAGAGGGCTGACGTGTAGCAATCTGTGACAGCAGCCACTAATGCAGGGCTCATCACCAGAAAGACTACAGGAGAGTCCGCCCTGCCCGAGGGCGCTCTGAGTGCCTTAAGTGTAGTGACTAAGTGAAGTAACTCCTTCAGTCCTCACAACCAACCAAGAAGGGAGCTACACCGGCTGAGCTATCTTACAAATGAAAGAACGGAGAAGGAAAGATTAAGTGAATTGCCCCCAAATACACAGCTATCAATAGCAAAGAAACATTCAAACCCAGACAGCCTGACTACAGAAGGCTTCTTCTTAACCAGAAAAAGTGACCCGTGGATTTCAGCATCTAGCACACACACAAACCGGAGAGCTTGTTAAAGCGGACTCCTGGGCCTCCCCCGCCCTCCCCCCACAGGTCAGGGATGGCGGGGTGTGGGGCGCTCTCAGATGATGCTGATGCTGTCAGACAACAGAGCGACCTGCCAGCGGCCCTGCGCTAGGCCGCCTCCCTGGGCCTCAGAGTAACTAACTGCTCAGAACCCCCCCACCGCGGTACTCGGGAGCAGACCTGGAAACGGCACTCACTGCAGCTCGGCCAGGTGCTGTGCTAAGCACTTTACAAGAATTACCTTACTGAACGTTAGCAATAACCCTAAGAAATAGAAACTAAGTAGAAACTGTCACTACCATTTTAGAAGTGAGAAAACCGAGCGAGGGTGGCAGAACTTAAGAGGTATGTCCGCGGTCACCCAACTACTTAAGTGTTGCCACAGCATCTGAACTCACACCCTCCACTTCCGGCGCTGCCTTGGTTGGCCTGGCTCACCGGGCCTTTTCTGCGCTTTCGGTTTCAACACCCCTCTGTCCTCTCTATCCTCGTATTCAGACTTGCCTCTTAAGAACACATACGAGTGGGTTTTAAAGAGCCTGTTATGATAATCTCTCTCCTATAGTTATAATTACTGATCTATTCAGACTGTTTTCAAATATTAATTTGTACTTTCTATTTTTCTTCTTTTCTGTTTTTTCTTATTGTCTTCTATTGGATTTTTTTCATTACATTCCCCCCCCTGGAAATTATACCCCATGTCTCTATTCTTTCAGTGTTCATGTTAGAAATTCCAAAATGCAGATTTAACTTATTTAACAATAAACTCCTATTACTCTTCCAAAACAATAAAAACATTGAAATCTCAACTCAGGAGCTATTATTATGGTTACACAGCTCTGTTCTCTACCCTTTGTTTTGTCTTCCCCACACAAGACTCAGGCACGTGACTGACGTGTAGGTGCACCCACAGGCTTACATTCTTGGCTCATTATTTCTTCTGGCTTCTCACCTGCCTCTGTCATCATACTCCTTATGCCTTTCAAGTACGTGCGCAGAATACCCTTCAGAGAGAGAGACGCTACCCGACAGGCTATCACTTCAGTCTCTCAAGTTTTTCTGAAAGTTGATTCCAGGCACTACAACATTCTAGACGGAGAATAACCCCTTTAGTCCGCTGAAGGAGGCTTGGGCACAGCATCTCACCCACCACGAGGATGGAAAGGAAAGTGGACTCCAATCATCGCCAAGACTCATGCGCAGACTCCTGAATTTACAGACCTAGTAAAGCACAGTCCCACATTTTCAAAATTAGCAAGACAAAGGAAAGCTACAGGAACTTCTCCGTTCTCATCAATGTGGGGATCTCAGCCTACCTCCATTTTGTTAACAGATGAGAGGAAAGTTGAAAAAAATCTTACAGTTTTTAATAGACGGGGATTACCGTTTTAACATACTCACCATGCTGCTTAGATTTCTTCTTCTTCTTCTTCTTCTTCTTCTGTTTTGGTTTGTAGTGATCTTTGTCTTTCTTCTCTTTTCTTTCCTTATCCTTTTCTTTTCTCTTACCTAAATGACAAAAATAAGTCAGTCAGTCGTCGTGACTGACCTGAGTCGTTCCTTTGTGGTTAACCTAAAAGCAGCATTTACGTTTTAATCAGCTATTCCAGTCACCTGCCCAGAGTGGATGGATTCAATTAAACTGTTCCTGTCATGAGTCTGGAACTCCTGCTTAGCTTATTGGACTATAAGAGGGGATCTTCATTAGCAGTGTTGAGAAATCCCAACTCCTGACACCTTAAAGTTAACACAGACAGCAGTTAAAACCTTTCAATGAGTAATATGACTCAGCTCCTGATACGGCAAGAAATAACCTCCACAATTTAAGACCTGTCCGAGGAGACTCAGCATTTCCACATTGAATTTAACAAAAATATATTAGAAGATTAAAAAAAAATCTTGATCTTTTTTCTTTGGAAAAATAAGAGAGATCAAACCAACACGTAAATAATTCCTTCAGTCTGTCAATACTTTCCCAGTGTGTACAAGAATGAAGGCTAAAAACACAAAGAAAAAACTTATTTCATTAAACGTATTCTTCCCCAAATTTTAGAATATTCCTTTTTCCAAATCATAATGCACTTTAAAGAAAGTAAATGGATGTTAAGGTAGTATCCTAGAATATTTTATTTTAAATTAATCCATCATATATATTCACTATTGTCCCAACTTAGAATGAGTCAGCCTACAATTCACCACCCATATTGAATCAACTCTCAATGACCCAAGCCCCAGTTAGCCGATCTGTAGAGTAATTAAGACTGTCATGCGTTATCCCACAACGTTCAGACATCACAGCAAAGAAATCAGGAAAGGTAGCAGAAAACTTAGTGACCTTTTATACAGCAGGTTAAAGAAGACAGTCTGAAAAACTGATTTTTCATTTATCATCCATTCTCAAAGTCTCAACAATATGAAATGGCAGCTTATCTTTAAACAGCCACAATTCAAAGACGATTAAAAACGCACAGCTCTCCGAGAAAGCCCTAAACTCCAGGACAGAAGCACAAATGACACGCTAAGATGCGCATTCCGGAGACCGTGGACCTGAAGGCAGCAATGCCAGGGGCCCCTCAGGGCGCCACCAGGTATAAAGGAAGGGGCCGACCAAGCCCTCCCACTGCCAAGCCAGCTACCGTCTTTGCTTAAAGATTACTTTCTGTTCATACCAAATGCTGGTGAGCTTTTTTCTTCCAGTTTCACTTTTTTTTCTGTTTTCGATATTCCTGCAGGTTTAGGGGGAAAATATGTAAGTTTAGTCAGAAGGGGTTAAAAGTACGGAACAATGTTATGCTTTGTTCCAAAATTATGCTTTAATATCACCATTTATGAGTTCTTCGATTTTTAAGTCATTTCAATACCGTACCAAAAAAGCTAGCATTTTATTATCTGCACATATTTTATATAATTTAACTTAAATACAATAAAAATATTAAAATGCCACTCAACTTGAATTACGTTATTAAGTTCTAGTAAGTAAGTTTCATATTAAGAATACTGATAATCTCATAACAAAAAAGGACATCAAAGAGAAATAGTTAAATTTCTTTATCAAGACTGCTGACCAAATGCATCACTTCCTTCTGCTAATTAGTGTTTACTGACTACTAACAAGTGCACCACGAAAATTCTACAACTCTGATGCAACTTCCATAAATACAAGAAGGCACTTACAGTGCAAGCCATGAGAACTGGGCTTTCTTTTTTTTCTTTTTTAAGATTTTATTTATTTATTTTTACAGAGGGAAAGGGAGGGACAAAAAGAGGGAGAGAAACATCAATGTGTAGATGCCTGGAACCCAGGCATGTGCCCTGACTGGGATTCAAACCACTGACCCTTTGGTTCAAGGCCTGCGCTCAGTCCACTGAGCCACACCAGCCAGGGCTGAACTGGGCTTTCTAAACCCCTAGTGATGTATCGGAAGCTGATCGCTGTGATCAGTGCCCGGTAGGCCTCTAATTTCCTGCGCTCTGACTCTCCAGGGAGAAAGGTGGAGCAGGCAGGGATCCCCTGGGGCAATTCTATCCAGGGGAGTGGCCTCAGTGGACTGCCTCTAGGGACTGGTGCGGAATCCCTCAGGTGCTCGGGAGACGAATGAAGTGGCCATGAACCACTGCGTGGACACAGTCAGCACCGCAGGACCGCACAGCCATTCCCAGAGTGCTTTCCCTGGCAGACCCAGTTTTCCCAAAACTTTTCATCCCTTGATAAACTTTCAGAAGTCAAACTGGGGACTGGCTGACAAAGGGCTGTCAACACTGCACACAAACAAGGACCTTAAAATAAACACTCACATACACAGCAACGGGGGGACTTTACAAAATGCTCATGCCCAAGTACAAAAGCAAGAGATCCACTCAAGAATTCAAAAAAAAAAAAAAAAAAAAAACTTAGTTTTACGGGAGGTTCACTATATTGTCCTCATTTCACCACGAGGCAGAATTGAGGAACCAAAGTACTGTTTCATATAAGAGTGATTTTTAAACTAAATCGTATCAACAAAACATTTTCTTCAAAAAAATATTATACAACACCCAATACGTAATACAAAAAAACACCCCAAAATGAACAACAGATTGAAAAAAAAAAAGAGCTATTTCGATTAGAGTAAGGGAGGTAGATCTCTGAACTGTGCCTGCTTGCACTCCATTTGCAACCCAGTGGTGCAGTGGTGTCTCAAACCCCATCCTGCGTGCCAAATGTCTGCCTCTTCTGGGTAAAAATGAGGCTGTCCTTGGGACTCCATGGAAACCCCAGGCCCTGTACAAGCCAAAACATTTGGTGTTGGGGTGGAGGGAGAGTACAGAGTCCCTGATGACAATTTTGTTTTGTTTGGTACAATTCTGGGGAAAAGACTGAGAAACACTTTAAAACAAAAAGGTTTTTAAAAAGCAGTGGAAGTGGAGGTGAGATGTCAGACCGAAAGCCATCTATCGGGGTGCTGGCACAGCGCAGGGCACTCCGAGCAGTTCACATGTCAGAGCCTCTGCGGTTCCCGCTCACCCTTCACACTGGAGCTTCCACATCTTTTAAACTCCTTCAAGAGCTTGAGTAATTCAGTATTTGTTATGCAAATATTCAGCAGAAAAATAAGATGAGGTAACATTCCCATGAAATAAGAGGACTCCGCCTTAAAACTAATAGTAACAGAACTGAGACCGTCTCCTTACCTAAAACTAGTTGGCTCTGTTAGATAAAGCATTGATAATAAAATGAAAATAAAGTCATCAATTTTTATGAGGATATCAATGACATATTGGTAATGTGGGCAGCGATAACATTCTTAACTTTGGTTAGTCATAATGTGGTATCTAGTACAAGGTCATTACCTCTACTGGAAAAACAACTAAAAGCAAATCTTACCCCGTTAAGAGGTGTATGTAATTGGGTAATTTGCACAAACTCATCAATCCTTTACCAGGACAGCTAAACTCAGCTGTGGGCACATACCCCTCACACAAAAAAATAGTTATAATCCAACTCTGTTAAAACTATTTCACAGGTAATTACTAACATCCTCCTCATTCTAAAACATAAGAGTTTCAATTTCACAAACATAACCCACAAAATACCTTTGACACAAGTTCTAGTAAATAATAAATAATGCTTTGTACAAAAGTCTTAAAATTTAACAGTAGCAAAATTCACTTTTATCATGAAGATAGAAAACCAAGCTGCCGTGCAAGCGAACACATTTGAAAAGCATCAGCGGCAGAACACCTGCGGCTTTGACTCTGCATGGAAGACAAGTTGGCCTCCAAGGGAAGTCTGACAAATCCTGCAGACCAGCTTAGAGATGGTAAATACAAGTGCAGGGGCGGGGCGAAAATGGAG
This sequence comes from Macrotus californicus, assembly GCA_007922815.1. Taxonomy (NCBI): domain Eukaryota; kingdom Metazoa; phylum Chordata; class Mammalia; order Chiroptera; family Phyllostomidae; genus Macrotus; species Macrotus californicus. Next base: position 869,353 of record VMDR010000006.1, read on the forward strand.
ACAACTGTACTTGAACAACAATTAAAAAATGGGGGGAGAAAAGAACTTGGGAGAGGACCTCAGAGGGATATGAGTTAAAGAAAACATACCTAGGCTGAATTCCTAGAGAGCAGACGTAATTCAGCTTAGTGAAAAGGAAAGACGTACAGGGACACCCACTGTCCCAGTGACTCAGGCAGACTACTCGGGCAGGAGGAGTGGACATTGTAGGGCAGGTTAGGGTTAGACAGAACTTCCCCCTTGTGAGGCCTGAGAAGGTCTCAAATTTAGTGAGGAGGCAGGGGTGGGAAGATTGTCAGGGAGACTGAAGAGAGAAGATTACTAAATAGTGTTTCTGCTAGTATTATTAAAAGTTAACATAGTTTAAGTTTAAGGCTGAGTAAAATTATGCTGAGTCAGGGTGGTGGTGGGCTTATTCTCAGCAATCTCTCTGGCCCTGAGTGCCCCTATCAGGGCTAAATTCTACCTTGTTGCACTTGGAAGGGCCAGGGAAGTGATAAGGAAAAGGAGGAGGGAGAGAGGACAGTGGGAAAGGAAAGGTGACAGTGATTACTGTGGGCACACTTCAGTGACACCACAGATTGCCCACTTCCAGGAACCCTTAAGGTCTTCCCGGGTCTTTGGCAGGGCATCTGTCCAGGAGAGCAGGATGGCCTGGCTCTGCAGCCGGCCCCGACGGCCCCGGGGCTGCCCGTGCACAGGCTGGACAGTCCTCCCTTCCCAGCCTCAGTGCCCTCTCCAGAATGGGAGCCCCATGAGGACAGGGACTTAGCCTTATTCACTGGACCATCCCTAGGGCCTCACAGAGCACCTGGCAATACATATTCACTAAACAAAACAAAACAAACAAACAAATCACTGAGAGACGAAAGTATACAGATCATTGAGGCTTCAATGCCAGTCACACAGGCTCACAAGGTTGTCAATCAAAAGGAGTCCAATCAGAATATGACCTGAATTCTATTACCTCCATCAAAAAATAAAAATTGAGAGGAGTAACAGAAATAAATTAGAGTTTCTCTCACCCTGCATTCAAACACTGTGACTGTGTTCAATCCTCTAAAAAAATGAACTTTCAATCAATTAACACTTAAAACCATGCATTTCCTTGACCTCGACAATGAAATCACCAGCCATCGCCACACCTGCATGGCCCTAACTCTATAAATTCACTTTACAAACCTACGCCCCTCTCTACCTCTCACTTTTCTAGAAAAGTGTCTCGCCGCTGTGACTTTCTGAAATGGTCACTTGTAATACTCACAAAGAGGTATCGTGCCTTTCCTCTACCCTAGTACATTTTAACCATTAGAGAAATAAGAACCACATTCCAATGGTAATTGGCCATTATTTCCATAAATATGCAAGAAGTTCTGGAAAAAAGACTAAGTTAACACTCTGATTATAAGCAAAATCATCTAAACAAGCATGTCCACGCACAACCACCACTTTGACATCTGAGGATATATGAGCTAGCTAACACAACTTTAGTTACTACACAGTTGTCGACATGAGTATGTCAGTCTTGTCACCAGCGTTTAGATGTTTAAAGAAAATAAAGATATTTCCAAATGCACACTTAAAAGTAATCTCCCCAGTGGACCCAGTGCATCAGGACTTCTTCATATATTCAGTCCAGCAACAGATTCCAGACTGGGGAAGCATACTAGGAGACCTTCATCAGGAAAGATATCTCAAAAGGTCAATGGTAATTCTGAAATCTTGTGGGAAAAGGGGAAAGCAAAATCAACTACCCTAGCATAGGAGGGGCTTGGAAAAAAGAGTCAAAAGACAGGGGATCAGATTTAGAAAATGACAAGTAATGCTTCAAAACCTGTAAATCTTCAGATGTGGGTACTGATCTTTCTAAAATAAACTATGGTAACACTACCAATCATTATTAATAATATGGAATTGCAGAAAACTATATTTAATGTTAATTACATTTTTACTTTGAAAGGAATAAGAATGTAAAGGCAATAATTTAAAAAGTGTATGTTTATTTTAATATATACCACCACCAGAAAAAAGCAAGCTGTTTTATGCTTCATCCAAGGAGCTGGTAAAGTGATTTTCAGGGAAGATGCTATTAAAAGGAATTATCCTCAATATTCTTGGTTGCAAATCTTAAGTTTTTCTCCATTTCAATCTAGACTTCCTTCATCCATCTAATATCAAGTCAGTAATTTACTGGAAAAACATTTGAAATTAGTGTTTACCTTCTTTTTATTATATGTACTCTTCATTTGAGGTTAAAATTCAATAAAATTTCTAAATAAAACAATGTGCCCTTATGAAGGAACTATAAATTAATATTCTATTAGATTGAAATATCAACTTGATAAAACATCCCTGAATGGTTTCAGATTACAGTATCATAAATCATCCCCAAAATGTGCTGAGCATGGCTGATTTTACATACACCACTCCCAAAATAACACTATAACAAATTACATTTAAAGTTGAGAGATTCTGCCCCAAAACATTGGATATTTACGATACAGGTATACAGTTAAATTTAAGGTGCTTAAGTATTAAACCCTATTAAAATCTTTAAACCTAATTACTGTTCCCATTAAGTTTTTTTCTGGCTTCAAAACCAAAAACTTCCGTGATTATATTTAGCTTTAATAATTCCTATTTCGTAAAAACAGGATGTGACAAAGAAGCAGGGAGGGGACTTCCGGTCGTGATGGCGGATAGAAAAAAATGCTCCGCTACCCTCCCCCAAAACCACAGCAAAATGACAACGGAATTACAGAAGGACCGCCTTTGAGGATTACCGCGTGGCCGAACAGACAGACGCCCTACAATGAGGATGCGAAGAAGCCACGAGGAGACGGGTAGGAGGGGCGGAGGCGCGGAGGTGCAGGCCCCATACGCACAGGCCGCGTTAAAGGCTAGGAGGGGTAGCTGGCCTGCGGGAGCCCCCGCCGAGGAGCCCGGGTCCCCAGACCCAGGGCGAGCGCCCCGGGGCTGAAAGTCCCCGCGTGATCTGGCTATGAGAATCAGCGGGAGTTCCATCCGCGATGAGAAAGAGGGCTGCTGGAGGCCTAGGTGTTGCTCCTAAAGGGCCCACGATAGACTTCCTGGCTGAAAAGACGCACCCAGTTTGGATTCGTGCCAGATCGCGGCTGGAAAAATGTCAAGGACATGTGGGTAAGAACTGAACTTTCCGGCTTCAAGGCCGGGCGGGAAGGGCAGCTTCCTCCGCCATTTTGTTCCTTTGCTGAGCTTCTCCCCCCACCCCCCAAACTCAGCTGTTCAGGCACGGGGAGCCAAATCCGAGTCTCCATCCAACTCACCCCACCCCAGTGATCCCTGAGCACCCACCCTACCCAACTTGTGCAGAGGCCGGAACCTGTTTCAAACAGGCCATGGCTTCGGCCCATGCTGCGGACTTCCGTGAACCCTCTACCAGGTCCACAAATCCCAAGCGAACAGCAGCTGGCCTCAGCGTGCCCTGTTATTTCTTGCTAGGCGGCCCCAAGCCAGACACTAGTAGCAGTTGGCCTAGGTTCACAGCATAGCCCTTCCCTGCACCTCCAAGCCCAGTAGAGGCAGCTACTGACCTGAGATCGCTTGGTAGCTCCCACGAGGTGGCCTGGGCTGAGCACAGGCAGCATCTGACCTGGGCCTACACCGGAACCCCACCCAAGAACCAACCCACCCAGTTTCCGGCTTCAGAACACCGCCCATCTAGTTCCATACAGGACACGCCCAAAGGGTGGACTCGCAGGCAGCAGAGTACTGCTGAAGTGAATCTACTTCATGGAGTCGGCTCCCCCGCCCCCCCCACAAACACACACCCGCTAGTCATCTGTGGTCATGGGTAGTTCTCACAGTCAGCCTGAGGGTCCATCCCACTCACCGACCAGCCAATAGCAGTCAAGGATCAATACAGCAGGGGGGGCACACAAAACCCACACAAGGAACCCCAGGAGCGCCCAGCACAGGTGACCAGGGAGTCTGCACCACGGAGCCCAAAGAGGCCCATGCCAAAATACATCATAATTAAAATGCCAAAGGTTACAGACAAAGCAGTAAGAGAAAAGCAGTTAGTTATGTAGAAAGGGGCTCTCATAAGACTGTCAACTGATTTCTCAACAGAAACTTCGCAGGTAGAAGGGATTGGCGGTAAATATTCAAAGTGATGAAAAGCAAGGACCTACAACCAAAATTACTCTACTCAGCAAAGCTATGTTTTAGAACTAAAGGAAAAAAAGTTTCCCAGACAAGAAAAAGCTAATGAAGTTCATTACCACGAAACCAGTATTATAGGATTTATTTAAGAAAAAAATTAAAAACATTAAATTGAAGAAACTACACACCTATCAGTAATTACTTTAAATGTACGTGGATTAAATGCTCTAACAAAAGACACTGACTGGGTGGCTGAGCGGGTAAGAAAACAAGACCCAGCGCCCACTGACAGACAACTGCATAAAGAAGACATGGCGCATCCATGAAAACCAGTCTTACTACTTGCAACGGCATGAACAGACCTAAAGGTATCATGCCAAGTAAAATAAATCAGACAGAGAAAGACAAATACCATGTGATTTCACTTCGATGTGGAAATCTAAAAAAAACAACAAAATAAATGAACAAATAAAACAGAAACAAACTCACAGATATAGAGAACAAACTGATGGCTGCCAGGCGGCAGGGGGCTTGGGAGTGGGATGGAAAAAGGGAAGGGATGGAGAAGTACAGACTGGCAGTTACAAAACGGTCGTGGGGATGTGCAGTGCAGCGCAGGGAACTGTGTGGTGCCAGGTGAGTACTGGGCTTGGGGTGCGGGGGGGCACTTCCTAAGTTACTATAAACGTCTAACCGGTATTCTGTACACCTGAAACTAATATATTGAATGTCAACTGTTTTTAAATTTTTTCTTAATTTAAAAAATTAGAGAGAGAAAGAAAAAGAAAGAGGCAGGAAGAATCAGATTAAAGTGACAAAGAGATATGTCCAGGGCATATGATAGCAAATGATGGCACAATAGAGCTTTAAGCAGAGAAACCCTATCTCCCACAGATGTTACATAAAAGTATTTCCAAAGAGCAATTACATATTAAAATAATGTGGTTACACATCAAACTGTTTGCAGCCTAGCAATACAAGCCTAGCTACTTGTAAGATCGAGCATGTTCATTACCTGATGCTGCTGGAGCGCCCCTTCCATCAGCTACTGCTTTGGAAGAAGGGTTTGTGAGCGTCTGTGTATCTTCCTTTTCTGCCCTGGGACACTCATTATGGTAAGAGGGAGCTGGGGCTAGCAGTGCTGTAACTTCCAAACCACGACTTAAGTCAAGAGGGAGACAGGGTCCCAGCTTCTCAAGTGACAAATGTGCAACATCAGGCACTACACAAAATAAAGAATGTGATATATTAACATAGATAAACTGGCTCAGTTCATATCCATGTGGATTTAAATGTTCTATAAGCTAAACAGTGCCTGGCACAAAGAAGCAGTCAATAACTATTTGTAGAACAAATGAGTGCTTTTAAGTCTAAGAGATGTAAGATGGAAAAAGCAGAAATTTCTTAATATTTTAATAGTCTCTGTCTCTTAGTATTTTCTTTATCTTCTCTTATGTTTGGTTCTATAGGAAATCAATATACATTACCCTCTGGTACTGAAGACTCGTGCTGATTTTGAGAACTGATGGAGAACACTTTCCCATCAGTGGCTGGACAGGGAGGAAGAACCTTTTCTACAGAATCATCAGGCATGGGCAAGGTGGCTAAACGCTGAGATCTTCTTCTCCGCTCGCTATGCTTGAAAGGTCTAGGGGGGTTCACGGGCTGTGGAGGACCTAGAAAAAGATCTTCAATGTTCACGAAGCAGATACATTCTGGGATCATCTTATAATAGTTAAGAAGATAAATGGGAAAAACGATTTAAATACTACCCTCTGAATTTGTAAGGTATCCACAAGGAATGGCATGTTCCAAAAGTAATCAAAGGCAAAAACTGTGCCCTCCTTCACAAAAAGAGTTAATCAAAACTGCTAAAATCAGAGCCTACTAGAATCAAAGGAAAATATCGTGGAACATTAATTTCAGGTAGTTTCCCCACGTGACACTGCAGTTAATTCTCTAACTGCAGATTGTTGTGTTAGTTGCCATTTTTCCTTTGGGAAAATAGTCTCTGTATAGCCAAAGATTAAAATATATATAAATTAGTTCCTTTTGCTACATTACAAATCTCTAAGTTCTACAGGGACACCCGTGGCAGGGGCACCCGTGACAAGAGTCTGTGACATGCATTGTAGAGTTAGCGCTCTACTTGCCCAAGTAAAATAGACGTGGATGATTTTATCCCACCCTCACTCCCCAAAATGAACCTCTAGAAGCATATGTTTTGGGCCTGATTCATTAAAAAAAATTGAACACAACTTTAAGTACCTCTTATGGGCAAGTAATCAGGATTTTAGGAGAGAATGACACTGTTCTTGGTGAATCATTTAAGCATTTTCTAGCTATGTAACACAAAATTTGAAAATCCCTGTTTTTTTTTTAATCCATTGGTTTTCTTCTTTCTGCATGGCATGTAAATTGTCTGATTATTTAGAACAGGCAGGATTCCATAAGGTATTAACTTAGAAGGAGGGTATTTATAGTAATTTTATAAAAATCAAAATTCAAAAAACATGGTGATAATTTTAAATAATAAAAGAATAAAATTGCTCCAACATTGCGGTTATAATAACAAAATACAAAACAATTGCAAAATAAAACAATGTCATGTGACATTGCTGTGACTCCTAACATTATATCATGCCAAATGCCATGAGGAAACATTTGAGTTTTTCTGTTCCCATCCTTTCTGTCCGTTTATTAAAAAGAATAAAACCAAAAAAAAAAAAAGTACCAAAACCTAACCAAAAATGGATAAATATGGCTTAGTAGGAAATGTGGCAACTGAATGGGAGAGGAGAGTAATACATCTGACTGAAAAGAGGCTTCTCGGTGCAGCATTTTCAGGTGCTGTGGAAGGGGCGCTGCCGACGGATCCATAAGGAAACTCGTCATATTGATTACTGGTCAGGGTACCGACTCATGTTGTAGAAACAGCCAAAGGAAAGTAGCTTTTACCAAGTGACTCTACAGGTTCACTGGTTTTCGTATTTTTCTAACCGAAGGGCACTGAACTAATATGAGACACAGAGCCAATAAAAATCTTGACCTCTAGATCTAAACCCATGTGGAAAGGCTATTTTTAAAAAGGCTACACTAACTCTTGAACAATCAGTGGTGGTGAAACTGTAAAACCTTTAAAAACACATCAAGGAAGCATTCTTCTCCTTTCATTAATCAGTAAGCCTCCCTGAAGTCTGCATTCTAAGCCCTAGAACATGAATGAGTGAGGAAGAGGAGCTGCGGAGAGGAGAGAGAGAGTGGGGACAGCAAGCACGTCCATCCAGAATAGTCTTAGGACTGGAGGGAAGATCTCCATTACAGGTCACATATTACATATTCATTACTATTATTATTTTTTATAATGAATCAGGCCTCTCACTGTGCTTGGATCATGAGTTGATGAGAATCAGACTGCCGTGAACTTGCGGTATTAAGTAAGGTTTCTCCACAAGCAGTACGGTCTCTGCACAATTCACCGGTCAGAAAGGTCCGTGATTTTTGCCCCTGAAATAGTTACAAGCCTTCCCTATCATCGCCACTTAAGTTTGAATTTTCAAAAAGCAACTTCATAAAAATACAATATAACTACAATCAAACTGGTTTTCGAAAATGTATCTTATAGGATAAGTAACTATTTTTCAAAAATCTGTGCTCACTAGTTTTATTTATCACTGAAGAAGAAAGCTGAGACACAAGCGTCAAATCCTCGACTTGTGTTAATTCTGGGGGAAGTGGTGATTTAGGGGGCTTTATACACCCAGAAGAATCTCCAGAGTCATGTTTGCATTTCTTGCTGCGAGCCTTCCCTGAAGACAAAGTTGAGGATAACAGTGCAGGTTTCTGAGTGTTGGCAGAACTGCTAATGTCAGCTTCATTTTTTTTCTGACTTTGAGGTTTAGGTGAAATCGCCTGAATAAATAATAAAAAATTGATATTTTTATTTTGGTTTCTTCATTTTTGTTCTTGTATTCTATTTTGACTGTTAAGCAACTTTAGTATCCAAAAACATTGTTAAGCAACATATAACATTTCTATTACAAATGAAAAACCAAAAAAAACCCCACAAATTATTAACTCAAAGTTGAAGAGGCTGTCTTTAAAGGGATGCTGCCAACTATGTCCCAGTTTGACTTTTAAAAATGTATTATTCACAACATTCTCAGAATATAAAATGTTATCTTCCTGAACAAATTTTTTCAGTATTAAATTGAAGCACACCTCTTTTGAAGCCATAATTACCGATGACAATAATAATAATTAGGTAAATGAACAGCATTTCATGTTTTCCAGCATTAGGGAAACACATTTAAACCTCTGACTTCAGATGTTTTCTTATCAAAAATCTCCTTTATCAAGTTGAATGCGGACCTCTAAGTAGACAGTTCCCCTTTAAAGAAAGATCTTAACAGGAAAACAATGATCAAAGTAACGAAACATTATCTTTAACTCATTTTAGTGCTGAAAGCTAGCGTTTCATAAGCATAGTGCATCATGAAATCCAGCCACCAGCAGTTCAGAGTTAAAAGACTAGAAAAACAATACAGAACAAGCAACAGCAACAAAAAAAACCAAGGAGTAAAACCAAGTGTAAGTTAAAAACATTGGATTTAAAAACAAAATACGTCGCATTCTTAGATGAGAATTTTTACCTTCTTCTTGCCAACTGATACTTTTAAAAAAAAATTAGAACTTTGTCAGTTCTTCATTTGGCAATAAAATTTCCTACATGTGTAAAAATGTATGTGAACGTGTCCAAAGACAACAGAAAATAGCCACATTGGATGGATTTGTAATCTACGGTGTTAGAATGCCTATACTGTATTTTTTTTCTGATATTCTTGTAAGAATATAAGACGCACTTTTTTTTATCTCTACACTAGATAGGCCTCTATGAAGAATCACATTGCTAGCACTCTGCACAACATACTTGTCCCTAAGAAACCTTTTAACTCCCAAGTCTTTTGTGAGGGATGACAATCAGGCCTGCCACCTGCAGCCCTCCAGAACATGAAAGATCATTGCTGGGGACCAAACAGCGTTCTGTTCCTACTAAAATACAGGGCACTCAAGTTTGGATAGAAAATAGTGTATATTTGGTATTAACAGCAGGGTAGCCTTGAATGCTCTACAGATGGCATGTTGGACATACCACGAAAAAAGGGCTGGTGTCAAGTGTCCCATTTATTTGTCATCATTTCTACTCTTGAATTTACTCATCACACACACGTGTTCAAGTGCAGATTAATCATTTGAAAAAGTACTCCATAAATGGAAAGGACTCCTAAGCTTATCATAAAAGGTGTTGCCAGAAAAGTAATTAGAGCCATTACTTGTAAAGAAACAATTTTATTGTTCATCTTCACATGTGTGAGAGACATCACTACAGCATCCATTACTCTCAAGTTACAAAGTTATAAAACAAGATTTTAAAACTCAAATTAATATCTTGATAAGGTGCTTAACTTCTAAACAAGGACAAATTAACATTTTAAAAACTTACTGAATTATGCATCTAATGCAGGTTTTATCCAAAAGTAAACATAACATAACAATTCCCTAATACAATTAAGTAACTTATAATTAATAATCTGAGAATCGGGTTTCAAGACCACAGAGTCTGAATGTTTTTAATGTAAATAAAGTAAATCCATTATTAGCACAGTAAATTCTGGCTGTAGGCCTATTAGAAGTCTATGTCATGAGTGACATTATTTTACTCATTAGGACAACACAGGTTAGTGACGATCAACACCTTTCCTTTGAGTCTACTATTGATACCAATTGAGATGTTATTAAGAATTTTATAACTCGGCTTTTTAACTCTGAAGCAGGGCAAACAGCATAAAAATTAAGAATTTGGTTTCAAACCATTTTTACATTGAAATCAACCTGAATGACAAAAAATGAGGGAACAGCATTACGTTCCTTAAAAATCTTGAAACAAGTTACATTTTCATTAATGATTATTGGTCTCTTTGTTACAAAACTGGCAAGGACTCTCAAATGTTTTTTAAGTTATGCAAACAGAAACAGCCGAGTTACTCCATTTTTCTTTCTTTTCTTTTTAAACTCAATTTCAAATTCATTTCTGTTCTTCCCTCTGAAATGGGCACTGCCCTCTACACTAACCTCCACGTCTGATATGTGATTTTCACATTCATCTCAGCAGGATTGTGCATAATGAAAGATTGACATTGTAATGAATTTTCCAGAAACATTTTATTACCCATGTCCCTGATTTATTGCATTCTGAGAATACCATAAACAGTGGTGAAAATACAAAATAATGTTGTATCTGGGACATTGAATATAGTAATACACAGTAAAAAAAGTCACTGAAAATTTGGTTGATATGCTGACAATAACGGCAAAGACTTAACCGTTCGATGATCACAGAAAGTCAGAAGGTGTGATTGGCCGACATATGGATCAATTTAAAAGACCGTTGACTTAATACAACATAATGGAGGCACCAAAGCAATGCACGGTTATCCAATCAGGCCTAAAATAACCCTGAAAAACTCAATACAATATCAATTAAATTTGGAGTATTTTTTAAACGCATATAGGTAAGAGCAAAAGATACTCATTTAGATTCTTCTTTATTAGGCTACTAATAAAGAAAATTAAAATAATACAAAGAGCATATATTAAAACTACATTAAGGCTCAGATTCTAAAACAGGAGAACCAAGGAAATCCAGTTATGGCTATTACTGTGTTCTTATAGTCGTACAGTGCCCAAGAAGTTAAGCCCTTAGAGAATGTAGAAGCATGCACAGTTCATTATGTACAGGTATTGTGGAAATCTGAAGGCAGCCAAGGCAAAACCTAGCAACTGCAGCCTTCACTGTTAAATTCCTCTATTAGGTGGTTTAAAGACAGACCCTTAATAGTTTTTTTATATTTTTTTTGTAGTTATTAAAATATACATCCTAGCAAAAAATGTATGGCTCATTGATCAATTCATAAAACACATAGTCTACCAACACCAATTGTTACAATATAAAAGAAACTTCTTACAAAAGAAGCTTTATTGAGACGTCAAAAACCCTGTTTTAACTCACAAATGAGAAGTATCTGTGTGAGGGTCTTTTGTACGCTAGTTAAAGGCGATCCAGCCGGAAGCTACCCCCTGAGAGGCCTGTCTCCAGGCCTTCCAATGTGGGAGACAAAGGCTTTACTGCCAGTCTATTGAAAACAAACGTGAATGAAGCCTGTAGTTCGCATCCCTTAGAGAAGGCAGAGCTAAAACTGTACCATCAATTACTTTGCTTCCTACCCCCACATCTGCCCAAAGGGCACTTTCAAGCACGTGGGCATTATAGCTCCGTGAGCCCTGCAGTCGGGAGCGCCTTGGGACAAATCAAACGCTACCGTGCCATACCTGCTCCAGCACCGGAGCCGCTGCACCGCGGTCTTCCCTCTTTTCCGCGCCGTCCACCCCAACAGCTTTGGATGCCAACAAACCTTGGGAAGAATTGGACAGAAATTGCTCATTAGGAAAAATGCTGACTTTCACCTAACGAACTTCACAAAAATTTCAGCAGCTGAAATCCCTATACTTTTTAATGTGTAGAAGTAAATATTCTCAAAAGTTTACTTGTCAAAAATACAAACACCCTTAATAATGACTCAAGAAAATGAACCAGAATTTGAAAGCTGCTTACATAATCAGTTTTAAATATGACTACTAAAGATACTCTTAAAACACTACACACGTACACATTTAATCTGTAAAAATGTAAAATTCTACGGCTTAACATCCGAAACCTGAGAGTGCTTAGATTGTTAGTATTCTTAATTACGGGCTTTGTCTATACAACAGAAATAAAATATAAAATTAGGATATGAGAAATCACCCCAAGTATCTAGAATATAAAAGTCTTCTGTTGTTTTTCTATTATTAGCTACAAAAAAACCTTCCCATTCTTATTTCGCCTGGATTCTTTAACCTAAGCTTGACAGATGTATCTCTATACTCAGCTGCAGTTTATCATCTTACAAAAGTGCTGAAAACACCCATGGGCCCATTTTTTGTTGATGTGAAAAAGTATGGCTACTTCCTACAATGTCTGAAAGCAGTATCAGAGCCTCCACAAATGATGAAATCATTTGGGAGTTCCAGTTTTCTCCAAAGTATACCACTAATTCTCAATTTTAGAAGACAGAATATTTTATCTGGAGTAAGTACAATTAACTTTACAAGACATTAAAACTCTGCTTTAACTTATAAATTAAAGGCATTTACTTGACAAGTACCTTCAATGAAGCCAAGTTTATAAGGCTTGTATAATAACAAGTATTTGTTTTTGCTTATAGCCACTAGATAAACAAAAGGTCACCAAAAATCATTTTTGTGTCACTCTGAAGTTAGCCAAACAGAACCTTTGCATCAAAGAATGCTCAACAATCAAAAACATAATAGTAACTTACTACAGCAATTATACCAGACATTACAGAAGCTGCCTACAGCATATTTAATAGGAGGAAAGAAGTGCCCCCCCCGCCCCCCCGCAAATGCCACATAACTTCAAGAGAGCCACAAGGCAACCTCTCTTGACTTTTTCAGATAACTATTTCACAATGTTAAGTAATCTAAGTAGGAACTCAAACACTAAAATTGTATTCTTAAAGTGAATACTTTGCAGTCAAATGTTAAACTAGGCAAAAAGCACTTTTACTGGAAAGTTGAGTCTCTAGCACCCAGAACTGCAATTTAAAATAGAAAAGGCAAAATGTAGGAAAAAAATGATGTCAGTACATCAGTGATTGGTATTCAAACTGATTATTTAATCTAGTTTGAGATAACAACCCGCGCACAGTTTGTTCAAGTCTCACACAGTATCAAGTGTAGATTTAAATAGGGAAAAAAGTGATATGTAAATAACTTAAAACTGCATTCACTAGGTATTTCTTCTCTATTAATGTTTTAATATTATTGAGAATCAATACTACTAAAATAAAAAGAAAAAATAGAGAATCAAGTTCTTTTGTAGGGAACTGAGAAGGATTCTGCATCTAAGGGCTAGTGAAATAGGAAGGATGTTTGCCTTGTG